>CM051244.1:136240227-136901894 GCA_027917425.1 Gastrophryne carolinensis
GTATCACCCCCATCATCTTTATAGCAGATACTGTAGCAGTATCACCCCCTCATCTTTATAGCATATACTGTGGCAGTATCACCTCCTTCATCTTTATAGCAGACACTGTGGGAGTATCACCCCATCATCCTTATAGCTGACACTGGCACTACCACCCCTGTCATCTCTATAGCAGACACTGTGGCAGAATCCCCCCTCATCTTTACAGCAGACACTGTGGCAGTATCACCCCATCATCGTTATAGCAGATACTGTTGCAGATATATCCCATCATCTTTATAGCAGACACAAGATGTCCTTCAAAAACAGGACAGCTTCTAGTCAGTCCAAGCAGGCGGAGCCCAGAAAACAATGGGGGCCTCGCAGGGGAACCCATAAGCCAAGTTTGTTTTGCACTCCGCCTATGGACAAACCTTGGTCCTGACGCTGATCCTCCTGTGGGAGGCCTTCTCACGTTCTTTCTGACAGCTTGGCAGGGCATCTGTTCAAATCAGTTTGTTATCCAGACTATTGCCCAGGTTTATCAGTTCCAGGACAGACCACCAGAAACGTTTCTGGTAACAAAGCCTCCCTTGGATCAAGAGAAGTGGAAAGCCTTTCCTCTGGTAATCTCAGATCTATTCAGAAAGAGAGTTATAGAACCAGTCCCTTTAGAAGTCTATGGGAGGTTTTTGTACTTACACATGTTTCTAGTACAGAAACAGTCAGAGGCCTTCCACATGATTCTGAATCTCAAGACTCTCAATCCATACTTGAAGTACAAAATATTTTGTATGGAATCAATCTTTATAGACAGAAACCTATTAATGCCCGGGCATCTCATGGTAAGCATCGACCTACAAGATTCCTATCTACATGTTCCCATCTGGCAGGCCCATCGCAGATTCCTGAGGTTTGCCATTCTCTCAGACTCAGAAATCTGTCATTTCCAATACTTACATTTAAAATTTTCACGAAACCCAGGATATTCACCAAGATCCTAGCAAAAGCAATGTCCCATCTAAGGTCCAGCAGGATAACCATTATCCCCTACATGGATGATCTTCTCTTGACAGCCAGTTCAGAAACCACCCTTGTAGTTTGGAGAATGTGGCCCAGAGTTTGTCACTTCTTCAGAGTCTGGGCTGGATTGTCAACAAAGAGAAATCCTGCTTAACTCCATTTTTGGAAACATCTTCGACAGTTCTCGGCAAATGATTTTTTTGCCTCCAGAGAGGAATGAAAAACTGATGACTGCCATATGCCTGGTGAGATTTATCTTAAGAGAAATCATGAGAGTACTGGGTCTCATGACCTCCACCATTCCTCCAGTTGCTTGGGTACAGCTGCATTCCAGGCAATTGTAGGCCTTCCTACTGCAGGTATTGGACCGTTCCCCAGACTGGCTTGATAACAGGGTAGTGATTCCGGCTGTGATCCTGAAGGAACTAGAATGTTGATTGAACCCTTCCATACTTCAGGCAGGTTGTCGGTGGCAGCAGATGGAACCTGTTATTTTGACTACAGATGCCAGCACCGGGGGTGGGGGGAACACTTGGGATCAAGTACGGGAACCTTGGCCTGCAGATATAAGAAACAAATCCTCCAACTACATGAGGCAATAGAAATAACTCTGGCTTGCTTCAGCCACCTAATAAGGGGCAAATATGTACAGATCCATTCAGACAACATCTCAGAGGTAGCATACATCAATCACCAGGGGGGCACAAGATCTGCAGTGATTGGCTTACTCCTTCCTGGGACCCTTTCAGAATCAGGATCCTCCCAATTAGTAGAGTGGTTATTAGTGTTATTTTTTCTTGCTTAATACTGGACTGGGAGGAAGGGTTAGGGTTTTTAAACTGTCCCAGTTTGTGTTTCCTCTCTAGGGGGAGGAGCAACGAGCGTCGTGCTCCCCCGGCTTGAAAAGTGCTCCCTGCTCATGCACAGTTGAAGAAGACAGGCCTGGTGCGTGTGCCCTCTGAATGGGCCATCGCAAGGGCAGGGGGCACATTTCGAGTGAGGGGAACATGCCGCTGAATCCTGCGGCTTCCACTTAGCTGGTCAAAGATTGCACATAAGAAGCCATTATGCCCTTAAACAACAAATTTTACTTTTATTTTTGCTGCAATATTTTATTTTGGGTGCTATTCTGATTTAACTGATTCCTATACAATACTATGGTCCTCATTTTACTAAAATGGGAGAGGGATATTTTATTGCTTCCATTTTTTTTCTATGTTTTTTAGAAGCGGATCCAGTAAATGAAGCAAATGTGGAAAATGAAGAGGGTGAAGTTACTGAGAATATTGATGACGAAGAAATAAAGCAGATGCAGTCAGACGAGGTGATTTTTTCTTATTTTTTGAAAATCCTTTTAGTATTTAAATAATAATATAAATAACACAATGCAAATGTGTTAACCAACTGAACATTCGAGTGGCGACACAATTATAATAGGTTATGGTTGGAGGTATAATGGGACTTATTTAAGATGTGCGACATTTGGGATCTTTCTTGTGGCTATAGTGCCGGTTTCAGAGCCCCGGCATTTTTGTCTTATCTGGCGCTGCACTGCGGACTACATTGGCGCTAGCAGTCACTGCACAGAATGCTAACTAGCTTTGATTGTTGCACTATCCACAGGCGCTCTACAGCATATTTATGAATTTTTTTCCTCCTTGATATTTACAGTGCATTTAGGCTACATTTTAGCTTGTTGTTGTCCAAATTACACATTGTTAAGCAAAAGGAGCCATTAAAATCAATTTTCCATTACTGACAAGACACAATACACTGTACAAATAAATGTGTGTAATATTAATTATAAGCATAAAAACACTACAATACAGTCCTGCCCATTGTGCTCTTGACTTACAGCACCAGGTTACGGATGGAGCTGCTTCAACCACAGCGCATGGCACTGCAACGTTTTCTGCGCTAGTGTTAAAAAAGATGCTAGCATTGGCTCTGCCGTTTTTTAATTTCTTAAATGGAGCGCTGAGTGCCACTTAGGCATAAGTGGCGCTGTGGCTCTGATGATTTTTAAATAAGGCTCTCCATCACATAGTGGAATATTGTGCCTGATTCTATTTAATCTCTTTTATTAATGTTATTTATTTATTAAATAAGGCACATATCCAACTGCAAACTTTGCTTGCTCTTACCAGCTCCTTTGGCCTGATGCAGAGCCTCCCCGTTCAGCTATCCCGTGCGTTTTCCCGTTGTTTTTGGGCTGTGATCGGGTCAGGAAAAGGTGCTACGTTGCTTTTTGTGTGCGTGTATGCGCTCAGGTGTTTGTTCAGGCTCCTTTCCGATTGACGGCTCACAAGAGGCTGAACTCGGTGAAAATGGACGGGCCGTTGATTGTTCCTTTTTTTAATTGATTTAGAGCCTTGATTTCCGATTGAAACAAGCCCAATTTAACGAGGGTGTCGACGCTTCACTTACGGGCAGTCTTAGCAGTCGTATTTGATCTTTGTGACTTGGAAACGCATTCTGCTGTGCGTGAGCATCAAAGGCGTCAGCTACGCAGCCTGGTTGTTTTGAGCATGGCAGGTCCAAAAAACATTAAGGAAAAAACTTAGCAAGAAAATTAACCCTAAAAATGGACCAAAAAAAAAACCCCTAGATAAGCACAACATACTTACAAGGCAAAACTGATGATGTTATTCATTCACAGATCAAAGAAAAGGGCAACAATGAGCACCAAGAAGAGCCTCCTGCCTGTGCTGTTCTTTAAAATGTTTAAAAAAAAAAAAATACAATTTTTAAAAAAATTCTTTGACAATTTCTTTAAAAAAATGTATGTAAAAAAAAAACAAACAAAAAATTGTGGTGTGTTCTCTTTCCTGCCACTGTACGTTCTCACAACATAACCATACAGTTACATGCCCCAAAAGGTAAGTATATGGGACAAGGAATAGGAGGAAGAAGAAGGATAAGAAGAAGAAGAAGAAGGAGAAGAGATTAAGGTAAGCATTAAACACAGGGAGGAGGAGGAAGAAGAAGAAGAAGGAGAAGAGATTAAGGTAAGCATTAAACACAGGGAGGAGGAAGAAGAAGAAGAAGGATATTAGTTTAAGGTAAGTTTTGGTGTTGGTAAAAGTGACAGTTTGATGTATGAGGAAAGCTTGAGGGAGGACTAGGGATGTGCGCTTGCGTGGACACAGATTGTCCACAGGAAATCCATGGAAATGTAAGTATACATGGAAAAACAATCGGAATCGGGGTGAAAACGGAAACAGATGGCAAGAAGGTACGTTTGGAAATGCATTAAAATGGACCCAAAAACGGATCGTCCGTGTGAACGGCAACGGAACCCACGACCACACGGAAAGCACCCGAGAGGGAAAAACACTTTCCGAATGAAGACACATAAACGGATCAGTAACGAAGCTCTCCCGACAGCGGCTCTGAATCACATTTGAAACCCGAGACAAACGGAATGAAAACGGGACTTCAAAGAAACGGAACAAAATAAGGTCAGTTCTGGGGAGGCTCTGCATCAGGCCACTTGTCCTTCACGATATTGGGCCTCGCGAATAGTCATCAGTGATCAACTGATCCTAAGTCCTCTTCTAGGTTTCTGGCTGCCAAAAGGACTCTGGACATGTGACTGCCAGTGGCTAATTGCAGGGCCTCTGCGGGGAGGTATGTATGGGGGGGGGCAACAGCAATCAGCAGCAATCCACTTAATATACGGTTACATTTCATACATACTTTACTTGAAGCCTAATGTTGTTCTGATTCCTCTGTCTCTATAATCACATTCACAGCTTAAAATAAACCAAAGCCCTCGAGTCTTATCATTCGCATCCTCTTTCAGCTGCATGTGGCCATGGCCGCCGCAACTGAATGGCTGTGCATGGCCTTGCACACCCGAAGGATGCGAATAATGCCACGTGCTGCCGATGTGCGCAGCTGAGATGCAATTTAGCTTCTCCAGCGGCACATTAATTTGCGTGGCCAGAGAAGCTGATTGGACCAGAGCTTGCGCAAACACCGTTGGACCAAAGAGAGGTGAGTTTAATGGGTGAACATCAGGGTTTCACACAGCAGGGCACCCCAAAGCGGAGCTCCCCAGTGGGACGAACCAAAACCTGGGTTTGGTCCACTTGCAGTGGAAATCCATTTTCACACAATCCATTTACTGTAACGTTGCTGTCACGTGAATTAATCAGTTTTGCTGTATAAAGAAAAACTATAATATTGAATGTTCCTTCATTTTACATTTGCAGGGTACTGCTGGGCAGGAGGCCACAGCTTATGAAGAGATGTCAAGCCTGGTGAACTATATCCAGCCAATTAAATTTGACTCATTTGAAGTCTCAGCACGTAAGAGAATTCGTCTGGCACACAAAAATGATGGTTTTGTATGTACACCCATAAACATCCTGCAAGGGAGAAAGCAATATGCTACTACCACTCTGCATTCACCCCCTTAGCCTGATGCAATAAGGAGAATGGAGTGGAGATGTTTAAAGTGGACCAACACCCAGGGGTGATCGGCCTGGGAATCTATAAGATTCCCTCACCGCGGGGCATCTGAGATCGGGATGTCCCGCGGGGTGAAACCCCCCCCAAAAGCCCCCAAAAACCTTACCTTATCAGCGACGGATCAGCCGCCGCCGCCTCCCGCGCGCCCCTCTAGCAGTGCGCGTGCCCGTGCCGGCCGTTTGTGAATGGCCGGCGCGGGCGCGCGCCCTGTAAGAGGGACGCGCGGGAGGTGGCGGCTTGTCCGTCGCTGAAAAGGTACGTTTCTTGGGGCTTTTGGGAGGGTTTCACACAGCGGGGCATCCTGATCTCGGATGCCCCGCTGAAGTGGACCAACACCCAGGATAGTGAAAATCCTGGGTGTTGGTCCACTTTAACAGAAAGTCCACTTTTGCTGACAGGGGCGTAACTTGAGGGGGTGCGACCGGATAAGGGCCCGGAAGGTCAGGGGACCCCATCATTGTTGCTTCTCCGCCTTATTTATCAGATTTGTGCTCACTTGGCATCATTTAGAGAAAGGAAGCTCCATTTGCCTTTAGTTGTCTAGTTCCATCCGATTGAGTTAAGACAGAAAAAAGGTTTACTGTATGAGTTGTCAAAGGGCCCCATTTAATCTTCACACCAGGGCCCCGTCACATTTAGTTACGCCACTGTTTGCTGACTTTCCCTGTGAGCCATGGCCTTGTAAGAAAGTTGCATGAATATGGCATTGTATATACACTATACAAAGATTAAAATCTTGCAAATCCGCACTCACTATTTTCTAATATAATATCTAAAAAAAGTATTTAAATGTCCAACACGCAGGAGAAAAAGAACAGAGCTTGTCACAAAGGCTCTACATAGAATAACCAAGTTGTATATATCTAAATGTATATATCTCCGCGGGACTTATAGTATTATAATTTTCACCACGTGGATCTGTTAAAAGCTATCAGTGTATTATCCACCACCTGTTGTTCATAAAACGTACCAGATGCCAGTGTTTATTAGGCTATATAAAATTCCAATCTCAATTCCTTATTATTCTGTTTTCATAAACCCATTAGGAATGCACTTCCTTATTTTTCTTTGACTGTGGGGTGGAAGCTTCTCTCCCCTCCAAGTCGCCTATGATTAAGTCCTATGACGAAACGCGTTGGGCGGAGCCTATTGCCGATCACGTGACCTCGAAAGAAGCCGACGGCTGCCGAGCTCAGAGGCCTGGGGCTCGAAGTTAAACGTAGACAGCCGTGAGAGACACGAGACGGGTTTGAGAGACTCGGAGGGGAGGGAAGCTTCCACGCCACAGTCAAAGTGTCTTAAGATTAAGTCTGATTAAGTTTTTTATTTGGTAAGAACGTTTTTAATCTTGCGCACAGATAAGTTATCCTGAATTGCGCTATGTGTGGCAATTTGATTCTCTTTTACATGATTAATGAATAAATGAGGAGCTTCTCTTTTAAACCATACACTGGTCAGTTACTAACTAGAGGAAGTCTCATATAAGAAACGGCGATCCCAGTGAGATTTATGGAAATTGAAAAATAAGGAAGTGCAATCCTAATGGGTTTATGAAAACAGAATAATAAGGAATTGAGATTGGAATTTTATATAGCCTAATAAACACTGGCATCTGGTACGTTTTATGAACAACAGGTGGTGGATAATACACTGATAGCTTTTAACAGATCCACGTGGTGAAAATTATAATACTATAAGTCCCGCAGAGATATATACATTTAGATGTATACAACTTGGTTATTGTATATACACTAAATATAAAATATACAATTCTCCACCAGTAGATGACAGCAAGGAATATACAAATTATATCTGGAAAAAGCATAACTGGACACCAGCAGTAAGGTGCAGTGCTGTACTCCCTTCTCAGCCACACTGCATAGGAATACACCTATGCACCAGCTTTCACACTGGAGTGTTTGACGGTGTATGCTCCAGTGCATTTTGATGCATATGCTCATAGACATCTGAGCACCCACAAATCAAGCTCTTGCACAAATCTCAGTACACACTTTAGTGTGCTTCAGCATAGGCTTGTGAACTGAAATTGACACCATGCACACAGGTGTACTTTGCAGTAAGTTTTAGTTTAAATATGGCGGTTATGCCAGTTATTTGGTGCACTTACGATGCATCTCAGTGAGCTTTTACCACACCAGAAAGTGGTATTAAATAAAAAGCACCCATACCTGTGATGCGGCATGTTTACATATGAGGTAAATAATATTATAAATTAGGTAAGTATATATAGTTTTTTAGGAATTTATATTGTGATGCAGAACAATTGCTAAATGATTCTGAATAGCTGGTGTTTACATTAAAAACCTACATATTCTTTACTCTTTGAGAAACAGATTTCCCTTACCTGTAAAAATTGCCCATCACAGGTGCAGGTTATATTTTGGGGAAAATGGAACAAAAAAAAAATATTTCCCTTTCTCTTGAGCTAAAATAAAAAAGCTCAGCGAGATACTGGTTGCAATTCACACCGCAAGGCATACAATGCTTCACCAAATACTTAACATGACCTGTCCTTGAAAAATTATTGTGCATATCTCGTATGAGAGTACCCTGAATCCAAATCTACACCGGACTAAACTCAAAAGTAAACTGCAATGCGCACCTGAATACACACCAGACAAAAAGCACATGGCCTGTTACACATGCTAATTACCGTGAGCCAGGATGTACACTGAAAAATGCATGGTGTACATTGTGTGAGTATGCTAAAGCACTTGATCCGAAAAAAAGTGAGGCTTGCACAGCCCACAAAGTATAATAAAGGATGCTACTCCCAGGCTTAAATGGCCATATATAGGATACCTCAAAAACACAACAGGGGAGGCACTCCAACTCAGAATCAAAAATTAATATCAAACTTTATTAAATGTTTACAACCACAACTAGGGATGAGCGAACTGGTTCGGACGAACCGGAATTCGCTCCGAATTTCAGGGAAAATTCGATTCGCCACGAACCCGAATTTTTTTGGGTTCGTGCCGATCGAATTTTCCCTGAAATAATAAAAAAAAAAAAAATGCCGGCATGGTGGGAGCGGGCAGGCCGGCTACGCTCCCACCATGCCGGCATTTTTTTTTTCAGATGAGCGATTCGCGAAAGTTCGATTCGGGCGAACTCAAATTTCTTGGGGAAATTCGGCGAATCGCCCGAATCGAACTTTCAAGAAGTTCGCTCATCTCTAACCACAACCTATACAATAGACATATTAAAAACACATTAAAAACATAAGAAAATACCACACAGGACATACAAACATACAGGATGTGTAAGCGGTGGGGAGAAAATTGATGCTTCTCCCCACCTGACGCTAAAGAACTTGAACACAAACTTTATGCACTGCAATACACACAGGGAAATTTTAGCCTTACATTGCTTAATATAAAAAAATGCATTTTGCTATGCTGTAATGCTGTAATCTTACCCCAAAAAATATATGACCCAAATGGTATTGACAATGGGGGTCATGCTAAATATTTGGTGAAGTTTGACTTGCGGTGCGGATTGCAACCTGCATGCAAGTGAGCTTTTTAACAATAACAGAACCCTATGGGCTATGCTAAAGGTTTTGCCATTTTTTTCTGCATAGCCCATAGGGTTCTATTGTTTCCAAACTTACCCTTACCTCATTGGAAAAATGATGTGTCTAACCTGTAAAAAATGCCCCATCACAGGTACAGTTAATTTTTTTGGGAAAAAGGTAGAAAAAACTTTTTTTTGCACTTTTTGTGTCTAAAAGCTTTAAAGCTGGGGGTCATGCTAAATATTTGGTGAAGCCAGTGTGACTTACAGTGTGGATTGCAACCTGCATCTCAGTGAGCTTTTTAACTTTTAGACACAAAAAACACGGAAAAATCCCTGTCCTGTTCTGCTAGCGAGGGGTTTACAAGGCAGAGGGAGCAGGGAAGCTGTGAGGATGCTGCAGCAGTGCAGAGTCCTCTGCTCTTTGCCACAGTGATTTACTAGGAAATACCAGAATGGGGACCTGGAATGGGGGCTTTCCAAATCAGGATCACCCCTGGTCCTCTTTAAATCGTTATCCTTTTTTAGTAAAGTTATTTAAGTTTACTTCTAAAATGTTGTTTTAACTTTTTCTATACAGAAAAGAATCAAAGCTATGTAGTTTCATCATTTGTGGAGACTAAAGCATATGATCTGCTAACCAAGTTCCCAATGCAGTTTGTGAAGTATCCTTTTGTGGTCGTTTAAACAAGAACAAATTGTCCTTAGAAGTTCACCTCAAACCTAAGTTGTTGGTCTACCAAAAAAAAGGGATTTCACCTCAAACCTTAGCTGTTGGTCTACCAAAAAAAAAGGGATTCGGGATGTTTGATCTCAAATCTTTACTCTGAAATTACTGTTTTTAAAATCAACTCATTAAAACGTATGGTACATGAATCATAATATGTAGACATGACCGAAATTTTTAAAAATTCAGTTCTGCCGATTTGCTGATTTTTTTTTTTCAAAAGTTTTGGTTTGTTCTGAATTAAACAGAACCAAATTGCTAAAAATCAGCTATACTATTATAGGTGCCTATTTGGTGCGTTTTTAGTGTTTGAACTGTAAGTATTCTTTTATTTAGCTGTAATTAATTGTAATTGTTTGTAAGTGTTCAAACACATTACTGACTGTAATACAGTCAGTTGATTCACATAAATTTATCGTGAACACTCTGTGTATCCCCAGTTTTCTAAAAGTTACTCACAATGCCAAACCATAAGGGATCTAGCTATATGTTCAGTGGTACTGCCAGAACTACCAGACAAAGGTGGACAAGCAGCTGCAGAAGGTCTGGTGTTGTCAGCAGCAGTCGTGACAACAGGGGGTATCCGCGTTTAACATCCAATGTGTTGACCAACCAGCCAGCAGTCTTAGACACAGATCTCAGATTCTCAATCACTCATCCAGGCATCGGGTGGTTAATCAGACAACCTGATTCCATTGCAAAGGCAGCCACATTCCTCTGGGCTGAATTTGCCTCTTTTCTTCACTGCAACATACTTCAATACTTCAATGCTTTATTGAACCGCCAAGTAAGTACAGGGTACAAACAAGGAATGCTTTTTTGGCAAGGAGATACACCATGAGAGCTATAACAATTACATACATAACATAGAATAACAAGAATTACGATTCAGTTCAGGTAAATCTATAGAGACTAACATAATTATCAGCAATGCAGAGCAGGATGGAGTTAAGTGCCTCTCACACACTGGGATTATTCAAAGCCAAAATGGTCCGAGGAAAAAAACTGTTTTTGTGTCTGGAAGTTTTGGTTGAATTAGCCTTGAATCTGCGGCCCAATGGTAGGAGCCTGAAGAAGGGATGACCTGGGTGCGTCGAGTCTCCAGATATCTTCTTAGCCCTTGAGGAGATTCTGCTCAAGTATTGATCATCCAGAGAAGGTAGGGGAGATCCAATTAACCTCTCAGCAATCCTGGTTATTCTCTTCAGCCTCTGCTTGTCTTTGGCTGAGGCCCCGCCGTACCAGACTGTAAATGAACTGGTCAGGATTGATCCAATGGCACCGTTGTAGAATGCTTTCAAGATCTTTTTAGACAAACCGTATTTTATCAACTGTCTAAGGAAGTATAGCCTCTGTTGGGCCTTCTTTAAGATAGCAGACGCTTGCTTGCTCCACTTCAGGTCCTGTGTGATCTGAGTACCAAGAAATTTAGCACTGGTTACAATCTTGACAGTCTCCTCACCAATCAAAATGGGATGGTGTGATTGGTGGGAACGCCTAAAGTCGGTTATAAGTTCAACTGTTTTATGAGTATTCAGTATAAGATTGTTTGCTTTGCTCCAGGATTCAAGGGTTTCTACTTGGGTCCTATAGCTAGACTCATCATTGTCACTGATAAGGCCTACTATGGTGGTGTCGTCAGCGTATTTAATGATCTTGACCGATGGATCTGAGGAGATGAAGTCATTGGTGTAAAGTGAGAAGAGTAGGGGAGACAGGACGCACCCCTGTGGTGCACCCATGTTTGTGATCCTGGATGTGGAAACAAAGGGTCCCAGTTTGACCCTCTGGGGCCTGCCTGTCAGAAAACTAAAAATCCAGCCCGATAAGTTTAGTGGGATGTCCAAGGAGAGCAACTTCTCATGGAGAATTTGTGGATCAATGGTGTAGAATGCAATGTCCACGGATAACAGTCTAGCATATGACTTCTGTCCCAAAGCTATTGGCAGGCCTCTACTCTTACTCTCAACCGCTATTAAGAGATTGAGGAAGGTTGGGAGGATAGTCAGCAGATAGAGGCCAGCAGTGATCTTGAGCCTCAAAGCATTCATGTGAGCCAGGCAGGGGCACATTAAGGTAGAGCCAAAGCAGCTGAGGCAGAGAGCAGTAACACCTGCATATATGATGATTGCTCGAGGCGGAATCATTATTATCATCAAGGGACGAGGGTGGCAGTGTGCCTCCAACTCGGCATTTAACAGGGGTTAACTAGCAGTGTATATTTTTTCATATATATAATAATTCACGACTAAATAGTTTAGCTATATTAGGATATTTTTAGTTCTATTTATTTATTATTGACATGTATTTCTGTTAGTGAGTTAGGCAATGTGGATAAGTTTGATAATGGTGTTGGCTTGGTTAATTCTCATGAGTAATTCAACATACTTCCTATACTTTTCATACAGATATAATACAAGACAAATGAGCCGCATTTATCCAAAGGGAACCAGAGTGGATTCATCTAATTACATGCCTCAGATGTTCTGGAATGTGGGTTGTCAAATGGTGGCCCTAAACTTTCAAACAATGGGTTAGTTGGTTATTATTGGTATGATCAAACTGAGATCATGCATATCACACTAGTGATGTCGGGGCGCGTAGGAGGCTCCTCCCCCCCAGCAGTCTGCCACTTGACGCAGGTCCGGCGGCAGTAGGAGCTTGAGTCTCACCAAACACCCCACAAAGGTACCACCGTCCACCAATCGAATTTGCCTTTCAGTTGTACAGGAAAGCTAGGTGTCAATTCTCACCTAGCTTTTCTATGCTCCTGAATGGTATGCTTATAAGAGCTATTATAAACAGACATGTCATTCAGGACCATGGAAAAGCTAAGTGAGAAATTGTTACCTCCTGAATGGCATATCTGCTTATAGCTCAGCTATTCTAGACAGATTTACCTATAGCTTTTAGTCAAATCTGTCTATAATGGCTGAGCTATGATCAGCAGATATACCGCTCAGGAGCCCAGAAAAGCTAGGTGACAAATTGTAAAAGAATAGCTGAGCTATAAGCAGATATGCCATTGGCACTTTATTGGTTATTAAAGTTGTTGAAAGTGCATCTGTCGTACGTTTTATGTATATTAAATTGCTAGCATAGCCAAAAAAGATGTTGGTATATGGATACTTTGTATATCTTCATAGATATTGTTTGATTCTTTATTTTGTTAAACAAAAGGGGTGCATTTAGTGTCAAATAGGTGTGCTTGAGTGTGCTGAAACACTTCTCGTGTTTCAGCCCTGTAGCAAGCCCTGTGTGTTAACCAAAAAAGCTGCGGGTGCGACGTCACATCGGATAGGTGTTACAGTCTGGGGGCATAGCGAACCCTCTACAACACCTCTTTGACACTCTGGGCCCCCCCAAAAGCGAGTTGATTCTTTTTTTTTTTTAACTAAAGAACAAACTCTATGAAGATATGCACATTTTTCATACACTAACATGTATTCAGCTATCCCGGAAATTTAATGTACATTAGACATGTGACAAATGCACTTTGTCTTAAACAAAATTGCTTTGTGTTACGTTTTCATTTTATATACTTCGATAAATAGGCCCGTCAAAATCTACAGAACCAGGCCCAGAATGCTCTTAATCCGGCCCTGTCATCGCCCCTATCCTGGCCTTCGTTAGATCTGTCACACCTTTTTGGGGTCATTACACTGGGTTCTTTCTGGGGCAAAGGACCTACGGACCCCAAGAAGGTGCCTAAAACAATTGTTGGATCGGAGGAAGAGCCCACAAAGAAAGCTGCCGTTCCGTCATCCAGCTGTCACCACTGCTTCTGCTCCAGGTGCCTGTGTTGCTACAGGGAACAGAAAACAACATTACGGTGCAGGGTGGCATATAGTGCTGCTGCACCAGGTAGTTTCTTGGCTAAATAGCCCTTGGGGTGAGGAAAAACATTTCTCCCCCCCCCCCCATAGTAGCCAGCCCCACACCACAAGCACAAGAACTGCTCTGTGTGGAGTGCAAGTTGTGAAGAGTGATTTTATACTCACCCTGGCTCCTTTATTCTGCTCCTCTTTATACACATCTCAGGCAGGTAACATAGGCATTATATATATATTCATTAGTCTGGACTGCAGAGAATGGGAAGCAGAATGCAAGAGCATTGGTGAGTATAACGGCAGCCTTTCCAGCCACAATCCAATCAGTGCCACACCTCTCTTCACACACACACCCCGTCAGGTCATGACAGGTGGTATCTTAAGAAATCAGGAAGCACTCCATTACAATTCAGAGGATGCCATGCTCAGAGCCAGAAGGCAAGACTCAGCAGTCAGTTCGTCATCCCCTGTATTTCTGGCATACAGAACGACAGCACATGCTTGAGACATCATAACCCATGGGTTTGGAAAAATGACAAACCTTGCTTTTTGCCTGGTTAGGCATATTATGATTTCTTCTTCAGGCAGCTTCAAATGAATACACATCAGGCTAGAAGAGGCATGCCTTTGACATAAAAGGAGCAGTTCTCATTACTGAGCTTGGCAGATCAAAGTTCACAGTGTTCTCTTCTAGAGGTCAACATGTTTGTGCTAGAATTGGTGAGATTCTTGCTACCTGCTATGGATGATGCCACCAGTCTGGTGCTCTACTTCTTTGTCAGCAAGGGTCAGTGGAGATTGTGTCTAAAAAGACCTTGGTGGGTCAGCATTTGTACCATGGTCGCGAGTTTGTTGAGAACCATAGGAATGGCAATTTGGTAATTCTGAAATAGGGTTCTGTTCTAGAAGCCAACATGTATGTGCTAGAATTGGTGAGATTCTTGCTACCTACTATGGATGATGCCACCAGTCTGGTGCTCTACTTCTTTGTCAGCAAGGGTCAGTGGAGATTGTGTCTAAAGAGACCTTGGTGGGTCAGCATTTGTACCACGGTCGCGAGTTTGTTGAGAACCATAGGAATGGAAATTTGGTACTTCTGAAATAGGGTTCTCTTCTAGAAGCCAACATGTATGTGCTAGAATTGGTGAGATTATTGCTACCTACTATGGAAGATGCCACCAGTCTAATGCACTACTTCGTTGTCAGCAAGGGTCAGTGGAGATTGTGTCTAAAGAGACCTTGGTGGGTCAGCATTTGTACCACGGTCGCAAGTTTGTTGAGAACCATAGAATTGGCAGTTTGGTACGTCTGAAACTGGGTTGCCTTCTAGAAGCCAACATGTATGTGCTAGAATTGGTGAGATTCTTGCTACCTACTATGGATGATGCCACCAGTCTGGTGCACTACTTCTTTGTCAGCAAGGGTCAGTGGAGATTGTGTCTAAAGAGACCTTGGTGGGTCAGCATTTGTACCATGGTCGCAAGTTTGTTGAGAACCATAGGAATGGCAATTTGGTACTTCTAAAATAGGGTTGTCTTCTAGAAGCCAACATGTGTGTGCTAGAATTGGTGAGATTCTTGCTACCTACTATGGATGATGCCACCAGTCTGGTGCACTACTTCTTTGTCAGCAAGGGTCAGTGGAGATTGTGTCTAAAGAGACCTTGGTGGGTCAGCATTTGTACTATGGTCGCAAGTTTGTTGAGAACCATAGAAATGGCAATTTGGTTCTCCTGAAATAGGGACGGGGTTGGACTTTCCCTTTAAAGCTGTTGTAACTAAAGCACCAAAGGAATGCTTGGAAGTCAGCTGACAGATTATACTAATCCTGCATGCTTTGAGAGTGCTGGGATTTTGATCCAGATTGGTGGAGTTACATTTGGGGAGAAAATCCATTACTTCTGGTGCCACATAAAAAAGGAGCAAATGAATTGCAAGAGCAAATGAGTGCCGTGTGCTGTGGGCTGCCTAAGTGCTGTCACACACCAAAGAGGTACAGATGTTCCCTGAAGAGACTATACTATACTTTTATTTATTTATTTTTTTGACACGCCGATCCAATGAAGAGCTCCGTGCGTCAAAGAGGCGAATGGAGACCTTTTCATGTCTGCGCTAGAGCTACTAAGACGACTGCTACTACAAGATTGCTAGGGGAGTGAGATGTGTACTAAAGTTTCTTGACATTGATTATTTTCTGTTGCTGCAAACCTGTGTATGCTTTCCACCCTTCCTATTCTGAAGAGACTGCCTCCCATTGTCACACTGCTTTTTAGCTTTTTCCTTTCTAGTTCAAATGATCTTTATTGAAGAATATCTGGAAGTTTACATCATTGAAGTACAGTACTTCTTTTGATTTTTTTTATACTAAACAAATATAGTTTACTGCACTAATAAGCAGCTTCCCACTCTCAAAAAGAATTTAGTTACTGTAACCTTATTGATAAAATAACACATCTAAATTAGTGTTGCTGAAATTGGATGGTCTCTTATCGCCAGTTGAGACAAATACCACTCAGCCTGGTCCAATGTGGTCTGCAGTTGTTTCTTAGAAAATTAATATTGCCATGTACTAAAAAATGTATTAAACTTTTTCTCCTTCTGTATTGCAGCCGCCAACCACTCCAGTTTTTTTTCTTTATAATGGAACACCATTCAAAATATATGTAATTAATACCTGTAATTAATACCTGGTTCCATATTTATTTATATACATTTATTTTCAGATTTAGCAATGCAACAAAACATGGCACTCTTTGAATTTAATGGCTACAGTGGATATTTACTGAAACATGAATTTATGCGACGAGCAGACAAGCAGTTTGACCCATTCACAGTCGACCGAATTGATGATGTTGTAGCCAATAATTTGTCAATTACAGTAAGTGTTTATTAACTCCCAGCTTTTATTTTAATGTCTTAGAGCTTTTTTTTTGGGTCTTGTGACCATGGGGTAGGTTCAGCACCATCACCAGATGCTGAATCACCCCCAAGGTAGAAAATGAAGGGTAGTGGCAGTGAAGGCCTAGTGGTTAAGGAAGCAACCGTATGACTGAAATGCTCTTTTTTATCTCAGTCTTTATGTACTTATATTTTCACTTAAACATGTATATATTTATCCTAAGTCCAATAATGTAATACATACACGTACACACAAGTTTACAAAAACATCTACTGCTACTCACCTGTCCTCCTGTAATTTTTTTTTCTTTGTAAACCCCTCCCCCATCCTGGGGGGGGGATCAATTTTAACTGCAGTTCCGCTTTAAGTGTTCAGTAAGAGGATCAACCATAAAAAGCCATTTTTGAGCTGATGCCTTTTACCCTTTAAATGCCAAGCACATAGTTTCTACGTGGTTGCTTCTCCTACCATTAAGAGTTTTTACTTGTTTGTATATAGTTTTTTTAGGAAAATGTGGCTTTGATTCTGCTTTTTTATCCTTTTTTAGAGAAACTCTTTGCAACCAAAGAATACATTGAGAGATTACTTCCAGAAAACTGTGGCCACATCAACAAGCCTAGTACGCCTAGAAAGCTTGAGGTGTGTACTTCCAGAGAATATATAGTTTGTTGGGGGTATTTCAAATGTAAAGGGTTATTTTTATTGAAAAACTGCAAGGTGCACCTAGCACATAGCATAGTTGTATTTTATCTGAAAATCCCCTAAAGCGCTGTTTCAGTTTGGGGGAGTCTCCTGGGCAGGAAAGGTTGTCTATACATATGTGGTACCGCTGTAACCGGGAGAAATTGGGATTTCACACGCAATAAGATTTTATTGACAAACTTACATTTTGTATTACAAAAAAACACTACAAATTGTAAAAATAGATTTTTTTTATTTTTTTTCACATATTTCACCCAAAAATATTGAGAATACACCTAAAAAATGACAAACATTTTCCTGGGAAATCCCTTCAAAAATCACATTTGAACATGTGTAGCGCAAAATAGTGATAAATGGCCCGGCAACAAAGGGTGACAAACACTCCAGGTAGGCTAGCACTTAAAGAGTTAAATCACCCTGCTGTTGTGTATATGCTTTGTATGCCAAGCTGAAGCAGTGTTGGGACCCATAAACCTCTTGGGAACATGCCATAAGTGGGAGGACAAAGCTTGTGGAATGCCTGCAGTTCCTTGCACATGTGTCATGCCAGAGACTGAGAGCTGTTGCTGTGGGTATGTGTCAAGATGCCAGAGCTTGAACTCAATGAAATTAATATTCTACTGAGTGTCCTGCATCCATAACACAATGGGTGCCATAGGTTGTCCCCATATTGCCTTGCCCCCCCATGACCTGGAGTACATTGTTGGACTGGGGTGTCTGGAGCCCAGCAGTAGAAATGACTCTGGGGGTCCACCCCACACATAGATGCAAGTATCACTGGCTAACTTTCAGGGCCCATGCACAGAAACATTATGCAACTGTATTGTCTGTGTGTGTGCACTTGGGATGCTACAATTAAGCAATACATGGTGATGAAGGCCTTCAATGAGGCTTGTGAGTTCAGGTGCCCAACAGGGGATACCCTGGTAACCATGTGGGCCAGTCTAAGCCTGGGATATTCTTTAAATGTGCAAATTGTGGTCGGCCCTAAAATGGAGGTCCTGAGTATCCTTGCTGGTTTCTGAGGATCATGCCACGATTCATACATCTTGAGGAACTCTGGCCTCTATGATAAGTTCAAGAGTGTCCCACTGTAAGGTGGCTGGCTGCTAGGTACATGTCAGACAAATATTTGATTGAACAATTCCAGGCTGAAAATACCTAATCTAGAAGATGTTTACATAGTAACATAGTATGTAAGGCTGAAGAATTTAGTCCATCCAGTTCAGCCTGTGTATCTCCTTCCAGTGATCTAGTAGCCATAGCTGGAAATGTTATTACATGCCAGGAAGGCATCCAGGCCACTTTTGAACTCCTTTACTGCATCCTTCATAACTACCTCCTACACCTCAGTTTGTGATTATGTGTACCTTCCACCAAATTTACACCACTCTAATTTGCACTGACAGACAGGAAACTGCATTTGAAATGGAAACAGGTATTATGGCTAGAAACATATCAACAACTTTGTCTGTTAGCATAGGGATGGGCATTATGTGCGCTTCCTCATAATGCATGCAGGAACAGTGGCCAAGCTGCTGTTGCCCATATTGTCATTCCTGCCAGCTCAGACATGAGCCATTTGTCCCATTCAACAAAGAAAGGAAAATAACACATACTAACTAAATCTGCTGCAGAGGTCCTCATCCCCAGGTTAATTGGTGCATAGATGTGTAGTAAAGACAAGCTTTCGGGCTCATACCCTTCATCAGGTCCATTTCTCTCATTACCATCCTCCCTCCATGCCTGTCTGAAGACATCCTTGCTTCTTCAGCACATATGAGCCTGCAAATCACTCTCTTTAATGCAGGCATTTGATTTAAAAGCATGCATAATCACACGTTTTACGGGAAAAATGTACGTTGATGCGTTTTCACAGATGTGTGTAACATAAATTTTCATTAATGCCACTGATCGCACTATCAACTGCAATCCATTAGATTTCTGAACTGCTCTTTTGGTCGCATTCGTCACGCATGTGGTTTGAAGATCTCATGTTCCTGACTTTTGCAGAAAAGTTTATTGCATCATGGCCTAAATGTGAGAGTGTGCAAAGAGAAACATTGGTAAAATATCTGCTAGTGACCATGGGTACTAGCACACAATTCCCCACAACATCTTTACCAGCCCTGGTAATCAGTACAGTGCAGGAGTCTACAGTCTTCTGTGAAGAACCAGCACTCCAGACTAGAGATGAGTCGGGTTCGTCCGAATCGAACTTTAACGAATCGCTCATCTCTGGTGGGAGCGGGGAGGCCGGCTGCGCTGTCAGCTGTCATCAGAGGACGCGTCATCAGAGGAAGCCGGCTTCCTCTGATGACGCGTCCTCTGATGACAGTTGACAGCGCAGCCAGTCTCCCCGCTCCCACCATGCCGCCATTTTTTTTTTTTTAATTCCCTGAAATTCAGAGTGAATTCAGGTTCGTTAGAACCGATTCGCTCATCCCTATTTCAGACGTTAATTTCATCAAAGAAATATATTGTAAATTCACAAATAATGCAAATAAGTCTATTAGTTCAATAAGCATAAGGTTGTAGGTTGACATTTCGGGGTGCACAAGGGCCCCATTCTTCAGGACCAACCAAATGCAATCACGATGCAAACACAGCAGCAAGAGCCAAGCATGTTGAAACCTTATGCTTATTGGACCAATAGACTTATTTGCATTATTTGCCTATGTGGAATTACAATATATTTCTTTACGAAATTAACATCTGGAGTGCTGGTTCTTCACAGAAGCTTGGATTGTGCGGCATCTCCGAGAACCGTGCACCCACATATGGAGGAATGGTAAGAGTAACAGTGACGCTGGATTGGCCCCAGGCCCCCTTTTTCTCTTTAATTACTAGGAAACCATTTGGCTGCCTAATGTCATTAGCACAGAGTTTCCAAGTGCTCTGTGACACTGCTGGAGAAATAAGGATGCAAGCCCGAGGCACGGCTGTCTGGCTTTTCAGCTTTTAGAGTGGTCCTGTGTCCCGGGCACCTCAGGTGATTGAAATGACTTGTAAAAAATATTATAATGTTTTGTTAATTTTTTTTTGTACAAATCTGAATATGCCTTACTATATATTGCTTTGAATTAAGTTTGTATTGCAGATCTTTTGAACAAGGGCAAATTGGAATTGCAAAGGATTCACTTATGACACAACACAGGCTGTGCATGATGTTCTCTTAATTAAGCTGTAAACGAATCAACACGTAAAAACGACAGTTACTAACCTTTTCACTGAAAACAGATCATTTCAGGCCAGTTCCTTAGTGATAAAAGCGTCAAAAGCTATGTAGAGGTGGAGCTTTTTGGGCTACCTGGTGATCCAAAGAAGAAATACAAAACCAAATTAACAGCAACAGCAAACTCTATCAACCCTGTGTGGAAAGAGGAGGCCTTTGTGTTTGAAAAGGTATATCAACGACTTAACAATTTAAATTTACAGCATTGCTGAATACTGGTTACCCTTAGAAAAAATATAAAGATGTACAATAGGGTTGATTCAGAGCCCCTTTCTCATCATTTATTTGTGTGAAAATTTCTGTTCTCGTCCATTTTTGATTCAGCAAAGCCTTTTTTTCTGCAAGAATGTTTATGTAAAATGTTTTTTTGTGTTATTTTTTGTTTGGTAGTAATACCTCCAAAAAAATGTTGAGAAAGGATATCTGAATCAACCCTATTATCATTTACTGCTGTGTCTCCTGTGGGACTTTAAAGACATCCTACATCCATGAAGTTCGTACTTCCTCCCCCATTTTTCCCCAGGAGTGTAACCCGCCACATGGGCATGCAGGCCTTAGCTGCCCGTGGCGAGGACACCTCCCCCAGGGTTTCCTCCAGTGAAGGTAGGTGAAGGTAGATAATCCAAACACCAAGGTATAATAGCTTTCAATATGTAGCTCTGGTGAGCTTTGTACTAAGTTCTAAATGAACATAGTACTTCCGTTGCAATACAGGGGTTCCTTTGTCAAGGCTCAGTAATGTCAATTACTGAGCCTTGACAAAGAGCCCTAGAGGCTCGGAACGCGTGGGCTTTGGCTTTACCGTGGGGTCCCCGCCGGGTCACTAACACAGTAAGAGTGTTCCTTTATGATCAATTGTATATTGCTTTATGTTGCACCTTGCACTTTTATTTCTTGCTGGGCCCGTCTTTTGTCAGGGTCCTGCTGTGTTGTTTGCATATAACATGTTGGAAAGCACGTAGCACTTTATTAGATAGCTCCAAAGAGAGGTAGTCACCTTGTATTTTACACATCATTTGTATTTTTGTATTTAGCCGGCGGGCTCCCCCTTGAGAACATTTTCGGTATTGCACCATGTATCATTGCTCGTAAATCATGTTTTTAAATCGTCATTGTGAATAAAATAGTACATTAACTAACTCAGTAGTACCAATAATTTATTGTGGAGTGCGAGGGTTAGTCCCCAGGGACCCTGTGAGGAATGATTAGGAGGACATTCCATTACTAGCACATTTAGTATGCACATGCAATAGGGTCCCAGTTTGGGCAGCGCACCCTGTGTATATAGATTGCTTACCAATTTGTGTGCCACCCGCCAACGGTTTTGTTTCTAAGTTTAAAAGAGCCTGACTGGAATAACTAGAAGATCTCTGCCGGAAGCCAGTCTCATCTCTAACAGCAAGTGCAGGGAAATATCTAGATCAGACAACATGGCTGATCAGGTGTGTGTGGCTAGCTGGATAGTGTGGCTCCAGTATACTGTCATGATCCGCTCAGGATCTCTTCTGGGAAACCAGCTAATGCACCACACAATACAAAGCAAGTCAAACATAAACATTGGCACATCACAACTCCAATACAATATATACACAATATAAAGACTGCCAAAGAGAGTTTGGACAGGGAAACCGGAAAGCAGGAAGACTGGAAGGTAGGGCAGGACAGGACTGAGCACAGGACTGGGGTCTGGACTGGAAACCGGACTAGAAGCTAAAGTGGAACAGAACTAGGTAGAGCAGGAACAGGGTTCTGGTGATAAGAGTTTCAGTAGCACAGAGCGGCAGGTATGGAATGCAGGAAGGCAATCAGATACTGGATTCAGGAGCCCTGTCTGTGAAGCTTATTATTACCAGCTGCAGCTGAGCAACTACCCCGAGGGAGAGCCCGAGAGAGCTACCTGCTGGTGGCTGCTAAGAAACATAGAAACATACTTGTAGAAGGTTGATGGCAGAAGGAGACCATACGCTCCATCTAGTCTGCCCTTATGTATATACTGTATGTTCTCTTTATCTTAAGATAGATGGAGGCTTATCCCAGGCATGTTTACATTCAGTGACTGTTGATTTTTCAACTACCTCTGCTGGAAGTTTGTTCCAAGCATCTACTACTCTTTCTGTAAAACTTTCTAACATTGCTCCTGATCTTCCCCCCGACTAGCTTCAGGTTGTGTCCCCTTGTTCTATCATTAAGTTTCTTCTTAAAAACACTTCCCTCCTGAACCTTATTCAATGCTTTCACATATATAAAGGTCTGCATCATGTCCCCCCTCTCCCTTCTTTTCTCCAGACTGTACAAATTAAGTTCTTTAAGTCTTTCCTGATAAGTTTTAAGTTTAAGTCCTTTTACCATTTTTGTTGCCCGTCTTTGCATCCGTTCTATTTAAATGAATGTCTTTTTGCAGGTAAGGTCTACAGAACTGCACACAGTATTCTAGCTGTGGCCTCACCAGGGCTCTATACAGCGGCATCACAACCTCCCTCTTTCTACTGGTAATGCCCCGAGCTATGCAGCCGAGCATCCTGCTTGCTTTTCCCACTGGGACATAAAAGCACGACCAAATGGCAAAATAACATCACCAGCAGGTGACTAATCAATATTGCAAGCTGCACTTGCCTTTGTCCCTGACAATCCCTGCCACACAGGTGATATTGGTTTACCAGGTGGGCCCACTGCATCCATTACCAAATCCTGTGTGTGACTGCCGCTTGGCGTTCAGGCCTTTGTTGCCCATGGTGAGGACACCTCCCCCAGGTTTCCTCCAGGTAAAGATAGATAATCCAAACACCAAGGTACAACAGCTCTGCTGAGGTTTGTACCAAGTTTTTTAATACAGGAGCCCCTCAATGGGTAGCATTAATTCCACATGGGACCATACAGGGAGGAGAAGGAGGGAGCCACCCCACTGTAAGTAGACCACCTATTTAGGCCTCTGGACCTACCCTGAACGTAACCGCTTCTCAAGCAGGGGTTCTTAAACTGACACTATGCTGTTAGCTCTCTCGCTCTCCTTCCTGGAGCTCTCGGTGGTGCAGCCCTGGAATCTTTCTTTATTGTGCAGGCCTTCCCTCTTCTGTGTTCCTTCTCTTGTTAATGCAGACAACCACCAACTTTTACTGTCTGATCTCCCTTTTTATCCCCCCTAAGCTCCTCCCCTAGCCATTAGTGTTGCCACTATCAGCCTATTAGAGAACTATGACTCATGCTAAATAACTTTGTTGCTACTAACAGCCTATCAGGGCCTTCTGACTCGTCCTTTTGTTTTAAAGTACTTGCTGTCTATTTTGAGAATACATATTCAGTTTTATGCAATGCTGTCCTACAGTGCCCTAACCATGTAACTACACCTAGTTTTTACTCTATTCTATAAATAAAAATAACCCAAGCTTCATTTGTCCGGAGGGGGGTAATTTTCTTGTCCCTACAGGCACACACACAAGCAAAGTTCTTGCCTAACCATTTACACCGTGGGGGTAATTTACAAACTGATTCACCCCTCTTTGCCAACCATTTGCCGGTATTCGAGTTTGGAGCCTTTAGCAAACAAAATATAGCAGGTGAGATTGTCTCTTTAGGTCAATTTTTCATTTCACACTGATATTTCGAGCATCAACATCAGATAGTTTTAACATTCCTTTTCCATTTTTAATTCAACTATTTTTATATAAGGCTTTTCAAAAACTCCTGAGACACCACACATACCGTATTTTTCGCCCTATAAGACGCACTTAATTTTCCCCATGCACCTTATCGGGCGAATGCAAAAAAAAACCAAAAACTAAAAACTCACCCGTTCCTGGCACTCCCGCGTTGCCTGTCAAACTGCGGGAGCCCAGAGGAGCCGCGGGGGCTCTGTCCCAGTCCCGCCGCTGCGATCGCTGTCTTTTACCGGCAGCGATAACAGCGGCAGGGCCAGAGAGAGTGCCCCCGCCGCTCCTCCATTTGCTGCCTCTTCGCACATGCGAGCACCCAGGTCAGGGCAGCGGGTGGGTGCGGCCTGCACCAAGTCGATGCAGGCCACGCCCACCTGCTGTCCTGACCTGGGTGCTCGCATGTGCCCAGGAAGAAGCAGCAGATGGAGGAGCGGTGGGCGCTGTCTCTGGCCCCCCCGCTGTCATCGCTGCCGGTAAAAGACAGCGATCGCATCGGCGGGGCCGGGACAGAGCCTCCGCCGCTGCTTCTTACTGGCCGTCTCCGTGAATAGGGTGGTCATGGCCTGCGCCGACGTGTTGCGTACTTAAGCCGACTGGGGGGAGAGGGGGAAGCCACACAGCCAATCCTAAGGGGATGAGGGGGATGCCACACAGCCAATCCTAAGGGGATGAGGGGGATGCCACACAGCCAATACTAATGGGGGAGGGGGATGCCACACAGCCTATACTAATGGGGGGAGGGGGATGCCACACAGCCTATACTAATTGGGGGGATGCCACACAGCCAATACTAATGGGGGGGATGCCACACAGCCTAAACTAATGGGGGGAGGGGGATGCCACACAGCCAATCCTAAGGGGATGAGGGGGATGCCACACAGCCAATACTAATGGGGGGAGGGGGATGCCACACAGCCAATACTAATGGGGGGAGGGGATGTCACACAGCCTATACAAATGGGGGGAGGGGGGTGCCACACAGCCAATCCTAAGGGGATGAGGGGGATGCCACACAGCCAATACTAATGGGGGAGGGGGATGCCACACAGCCAATACTAATGGGGGGAGGGGATGTCACACAGCCTATACTAATGGGGGGAGGGGGATGCCACACAGCCTATACTAATGGGGGGAGGGGATGCCACACAGCCTATACTAATGGGGGGGATGCCACACAGCCAATACTAATGGGGGAGGGGGATGCCACACAGCCAATGGGGGGAGGGGGATGCCATACAGCCAATACTAATAGGGGGAAGGGGGATGCCACACAGCCTATACTAAGAGGGGGGGTACACTGCCTATATGGGGAATAGGAGGGGGGATGCCACACTGCTTATGATAATGGGGTGCACACTGCCTAGATGCCACACTGGGTATATGGGGAATGGGAGGGGGTGAATGCCACACTGCCTATATGGGGAACAGGAGGGGGAATGCCACACTGGTATATGGGGAATGGGATGGGGGCATGGTACACTGTCTATGGAATGGGGGCATTCCACACTGCCTATGGTAATGGTATAGGGGGATGCCACACTGTCTGTAATGGTGCGTTTTTGGTTTAAAATATTTTTTTTCTAATTTTCCTCCCCCAAATCCTAGGTGCGTCTTATATGGCAAAAAATACTGTATATTCTGAGACCCGCCCCATGTTGACATAAGCTGTAAAAGATTCTTTTTTTTAAATCAAATCTGCTGCAGCTGTTCGCTAGATTTCGCCAAACCATTTTTGCAAGTAAATATCACTCATTTTGCCTGGCAAAAGCACAGCAAAATGCCAGCAGACATTAAGTTGTACCCTACGTTTTCCAATAACAGTTACAGCTCAGTTCAATGCGGTATTCCCCACTCGCAGCACATACACCAAAGGCATGTGAAACTCGCATAAACCCACAAACATAGTAATTCTGGCCCCATGGTTTCATTTATTTTGGCGCATATTGCTCAGCAGCTTTAGACACACCTCCATTGAAGGGTCATAGGGTAAAAAGGTGGGTTCTTTTTGAGTTATAGGACCAATCTAGGAAAAGTTTTTCAGTGGGGTAGTCACTAAATTTCCATCATTCCATGCGGTATTGTGTTGTACCTAGTTAGTTATTCTAAGCAGTAGAAAATGAAGAAATACGCCGATACCTTGTAAGCCTAACTGGGTATACTTAAAGTAAGCTTTCGATGGAACTCAGTTCTCTTCGTCAGGCATGATGTTATGCAGCAAAATTACCAAAAAAATCACCAAATTTTGTATGCACGGCAGGGGCGTAGCTAGGGGGGAGCAGGGGGGGGGCACTTGCCCTGGGTGCAGCAGGTCAGGTGGCACCCAAGGGAGGCCTGAGAATAGGTGGGGGTGCCATTGTGAGTCTTTCCCCGGGTGCCAGAAAGCCTAGATAGTCCTCTGTTGCATGGAGCAATAAACATCAAAAGGTCTTTAAAGTGGACCAACACCCAGGATTTTGACTATCCTGGGTCTTGGTCCACTTCGGTGGGGCACCCCCGATCGGGGTGCCCCGCTGTGTGAAACCCCCCCTAACCCTCCGAAAAACTCACCTCTCCCCGCTCCCAGCGCCGACGTACAAGCGAGGATCAGGAACGTCTAAGCGGCAGCCGCCGCCACCGCCTCCCTCGCGTCACTTTCGGCGCGCGCGCCCCCGCCGGCCATTCGCAGACGGCCGGCGCGGGCACGCGCACGCCTACAGGAGTTTGGGGCGTTTGGGGGGGTTTCACCCCGCGGGACATCCCGATCTCGGATGTCCCGCGGGGTGGGGGGTGATCGGCCCGGGAATCTTATAGATTCCCGGGCCGATCACCCGTGGGTGTTGGTCCACTTTAAAAAACGTTTTAAAAAATTCCATGGGAGACACAGCAGAGACACATACACAGCATGTGGACACAGCAGATTAACTTTTTGGACAAAAGTGTTGTGTTGCCCATCCTAATTATGGACTTCAGACATTTCATCAAGATTATGTTCTGTTCTCATTTTTTTGCGTTTCTGCTTTTCATTTTGCAGTTTAAATATGCATTTGAATGAGCTTTTGTATTGTGTGTTGTGTTCCACACGCAACAAAAATTACATAAAGATCCATGAGGCTACCAGTGCATTGGGCATGGCTTCTGGGATCCCTAAGGCATGGTCTTCAGCCATGGAAGGGCACCAGTCCTAATGCCCTTCATCACAGGTATGGTGCTTTTCTATGGGGTGCAGGGAAGATTACCCCTGGAAGAACACTGGGCCTGTGATGATGGGGGGAGGGCTCCTCCACCCCACCCTGGATGGTGCAGGTAAAAAGACTGTTCCTTTGAAGAGTTGAGGAAATGAAGCATTAAGATGACACACTCCCTATGCCCCCGCTCCCTATGCCGACGCTAAGTTCTAACCAACACTTTAGGCTGTGCATTAGTATACATAGCATAAAGTTCTGATTGGATGGGAGCTCGCACATACACCATGGAAATGGCAGAAAGGTAAATGGGGGGTTTCACATGGGGACGGCTCAAATCGGGGTGCTCCAGAAACAAGAAACTATCACCAGAGTGTAAAATCCTGGTGATAGGTCCAGTTTAAACCCTTTGTGTTGCCAACCCACTCAATTTTTATAATGTTTTTTTTTTGTAGGCAAGGTCTCCAGATCAGCACACAGTATTGTAGCTGTGGTCTCACCTCATCACAACCTCCCTTTTTCTACTTGTTATGGCTCTAGCTATGCAGCCGAGCATCTTTTTTGATTTCCCCACTAGCTGTCTACATTGAGCAAAGGGGGTGGGAGCAGCTCCATCAATATTATTTATACAACATTATCAACATTATTATTCAGGGCCTGGGAACCAAATTACCGCCCAGTTTAACCCTCTCATCATCCAAGTATTAAGCACCAAACATGTCTAGCTATGTGGAAAGACAGAGAATTGGTTGCACATATCTGCAGATACATGTGGAAGCCACACTGCCCCGGCAAGGCACTCTGTGTTTAGTGTGGTCCCTACTCTTATTTTTGAGTCCCCAAAGTTGGGCCATGCAATGCAGCCAGAGCTACTCACCTGGAAAGCTGCCAGCCTCCCTTTAGAACACTCCACAGGGAGAAATCCATAGTGGCTGAATCCCCCCCTGTGTGTGTTCATGGCAATTCAAACTGAGCAAAGGGGGTGGGAGCAGCTCCATCAATATGATTTATACAAAATTATCAACATTATTTCCACATAGCTAGACATGTTTGGTGCTTAATACTTAGATGATGAGAGGGTTAAACTGGGCGGTAAATTGGTTGCCAGGCTCTGAATAATAATGTTGATAATTTTGTATAAATAATATTGATGGAGCTGCTCCCACCCCCTTTGCTCAGCTGTCTACATTGTTCACTCATCTTGCAGCTTTCAGTAATCAATATTAGTGATGAGCTGGACAAACCTCTGTTCAGTTTGACCGTGATCGGCAGCTAAATCCTGGAATCGCATATACCCGAATCTGGGTGCCATTACAGTCCGTGGGGAAGATATGTATTATGGTCTCTGAAAGGCACAACATTCTGCCAAATGCTCCAAAAACGCACAAGAACACCCCAAAAGGCTACCAGATGTTCTGAAAGTTTTTAATGAGCCACAGCAGCAATCATTTTGCCCACAAAAGTTTAATATATTTTAAGTGTGGAGGGCCCTGTCCAGGGCTCCCCAGTCCAAAAATGATCCCATCTCCCGGCCAGGTCCAGTCACAGATTGCCCATATAGGGTTTTACATTTTACATGATGAGGAAAGTGCATAGTCCCCTGGCAGGCCTTACCCTGTACAAAAATTGTGCCTCTGCCTCCCAGATTCAGCCAGAGGAACATTACAGCAAGCAGTAAGAAAATAATGCAGTTCCCTCAGCCACCAGCAGAGCCCTGGCTGCTCTCTCTCCCCATCTTCTGCTGCGCTCTGAACCTGAACCTGTACCTCCATAGAGTCTGGTGGCAAGCAGGCCTCTCCCTGACTTCCCTGGGGCTGCTTGGCCAATTGCAATCATTGCAGCAGGCCTCCTATCGGAGTCTGGAGACTGCTGGCCTCTGTCCTGGGCCCTTGGGTGAGTGCGCCAGCACCTTAGGGTTTCTGTTGTCTTCCTTATTAGTTATTTTGTTAGTTACATCTAAATGTATGTATCTCCGCGGGACTTGTAATATTATAGTTTTCACCACGTGGATCTGTTAAAAAACTATCAGTGTATTATCCACCACCTGATGTTCAAACATTCGAACATCAGGTGGTGGATAATACACTGATAGTTTTTTAACAGATCCACGTGGTGAAAACTATAATATTACAACTCCCGCGGAGATACATACATTTAGATGTATACAATTTGGTCGTTCGATGTGGAGCTTTTGTGACGAGCTCTGTTTTTTCTCCTGCGTGTTGGACATTTAAAGACTTTTTAGAGTTGTTCTATGGGAAAGGAGTGAGCGCGGATTTGCAAGACTTTTATCTTTGTATTGTGTTTATTTTGTTAGTTAGCCTTGTTTCTTGTCCCTTTGTTTTTGTATCTGAATCAAAGATCTTCTTTGCCTTTATTAATAAAACCCTTGTTAGAACATTTCCTTTGTTCCCGTGTCTTTGCTCTGGCCAAACAATCTGCTCCCCTGGCGGAGAGTTCATATTGGAGAACTCTCCTGCCTAATATAATCTTTGCGACACCAGTTTCAGTTACTTGAGGACATCCAAGGATTAAATACTATTAGTATAATATAATATGATTGAAAAAATGATTTCATTGAAAAGTCCACTTTTGGTGGCATGTTTTAAAGCGTATAATATTGTGTGCCAAAAGGATGTCCTCTAGATGTTGGGCTTATCAAGTATATTATTATTATTATTATTGTTTATTCATTTTAGAGACAATATAGGGAATGTCCTCTCACCACCTAATCACGAGTGTGCACGGCCATGGGTAGTCTCAAACCCACTAAATAGCATGAAAAGCAAAGCGAATGGTCCGCACTCCTCTTCTCATAAAACTTCACTTTTAATTAAAAGTGAAATTTTATGAGAAGAGGAGTGCGGACCATTCGCTTTGCTTTGCATTTTCAACTTACTTAACTTTTCACAGTAATAGTGTTACATTTCGGTTGTGTTTTCAGCATCTGTCGTGTTTATTACTTTTCCAGATCATTATGCCAGAAATTGCTTCTTTAAGAGTTGCAGCATTTGAAGAAGGAGGAAAATTTATTGGCCACCGGATCATTCCAATAAACGCGGTCAGATCAGGTATTTTTTATAGCGTAATACTGGTCTTCTCCAAGGTTTACAAGACCTCACAACATAATCTTATGCCAGCATTTGAGCAACTTTTTACAAGCGGCAATTTTAGCATCTGTCTTTGCAACACCAGTTTCAGTTACTTGAGGACATCCAAGAATTAAATATTATTAGTATAATAATATGATTGAAAAAAATGATTTCAATGAAAAGTCCACTTTTGATGGCATGTTTTAAAACGTATAATATTGTGTGCCAAAAGGATGCTGGTGTAGGGAAACTACATATTAGAAAAGTTTTTTACATTTGCAGCTTACAAATGGCTTCATTTTCATTTTTGGATAGCGTTTACCGTGATTACTCAGTCTTACTTGATTTTTATAATTACCGTATATACTCGAGTATAAGCCAAGTTTTTCAGCCCACTTTTTGGGCTGAAAAAAGCCGCCTCGGCTTATACTCGAGTCAGTGAAATGGAAGAGACATGCCCATTCATTTCCCGCCCCCGTGCCGGCTCCCGCACTCACCCTCTGTCACTTCCCGGGGCTTCTGCTGGTGCCTGCTGCCTGGGAAAGTGCAGGCGTGTACTCCACGGTGGATCGCCAACTAGCAGGGCGCCTCTCCCCCCTCTCCTGACCCGCCACGTGAGCCGCTGTCATTACCGGTATAACTGCAGAGCAGCGGCGATCCTTCGCCGCTCCTGCCACCTCCGTCGGCTGCACCGCTACTTCGGGCTCCCGCCCCTCTACTCCTCGACCGGTTGCCACATCGGAGATCGGGGCCGGGGCTGTCAGTTCACTGCTTACCTCCTCCTGTGGCAGGTAACTCTCCGGCGGCTCCGCTTCTCTCCGCCTCCTTTCTCCACCGGCCCCGCTGCCGCACGTGTCGCCGGCTTCTGCTTTACAGGCGCCATGTTGCTGCCTCTCCCTCCAGCACTAGAAGGTCCCTCAGGGGGGAAGTAGTGGCGGATCTTGACACTCTGGGTGCTCCCCGCTGACACCCGGCTCTTCCTTCGTTTAGACATAGGGAAATCGGGCACCTATTGAGGCTAAAGATGGGTCTTTCCAGACACTTTGGGCGTGGTTTAATGACAAAAAATGTCCCTCTTTACTGTTTCCAAAAGTTGGGAGGTATGAGTCTGTGCCGTCTATTACGGCTAAGCATCAGTGGCTCAGAAGCATAAGGGTAGAGTTCTGTGCCCTAATGGTTGAGGAAGCGCGTTCATGACTGCAAGCAAAGGCACATGGTAAAGCAGACCAAATTCTGTATCAGCCCGTTGATTCCTCAAATCAACTCCAATTCCAATTGAAAAAAGCCGCCTCGGCTTATACTCGAGTCAATAACTTTTCCAGTTTTTTGTGGTAAAATTAGGTGCCTCGGCTTATATTCGGGTCGACCTATACTCGAGTATATACGGTAATTCTCCCAGCTGCCTTATCAGAGGTAAAACAGCCAATCAAAGTAGTTGTCCAGCCAGATGCCGTACCTTCCCACCCCCTTTTTACCTCTACCCCAGTGAAGCTGCTACACAGACACTATGGGGGTAATTCATCAAGTGATAGCAGCAGGCAGTGCCTCGTAGCGGCAGGCAGGGTCTGGTGAACGCCGGCGCTGTACACAATACCACATTTATAAAAGCGAATCTGGTGAGCTAATTTAAAATGTAGGTTTTGGTCCGCTTTAAGTAATTATAAAAACATGTTCTTTTCTACACCATAATACTTGGAAAATATTTTTGTATCTTTTCAAAGCAGACCTCCAGTCAAAAAAAGAAAGTTTAGTAAATTGCTTTCTCTTCTTATGATCAGTGGCATAAGCTGTTTGAGAGAGCCTAACCCCATGAAGATATTGTGGAATGGAATAAAGATTATTCACTCTTGATTTACATGGGGGAGGCCATCTTGCCACACATCTGATAGTCCTGCTCACACATGAGAATTATGGGGGTGCTGTTCCAGCAGCAATTCACACCAAATTGAGGGAGATATATGCCTCAGAAACAAGGAGAAGCTTTCCTGTTATTTTTCACACATGCACACACTGAGAAAACAGCTAATGTAGTAAAGGAAATCTGTGTGAGGAAAGCTGTTTCAATGTATCTCTATGGTGGTGAAGGCGGCTGCAAAAGCATTCAGTCAGGAGATACAATGTATTTCGGAGATTTCAGCTGTTAACAAAACAATGATGAATCATTACAGCTGAAGGCTTGCTACTTCTGGCTAGAAATACGAGATGATTTCACAGCGCTATTTGGCAATTTTGACGTAAGGGTCTGGTTTTTCAGAAGCAGGTCTATGAGAGACCTGCTTATGAAAAACCAGACCCTTACGTCAGAATTGCCTAGGAGGAGAAGAACAAGGAGAAGCTTGCCTGTTATTTTTCACACATGCACACACTGAGAAAACAGCTAATGTAGTAAATGAAATCTGTGTGAGGAAAGCTGTTTCAATGTATCTCTATGGTGGCGAAGGCGGCTGCAAAAGCATTCAGTCAGGAGATACAATGTATTTCGGAGATTTCAGCTGTTAACAAAACAATGATGAATCATTACAGCTGAAGGCTTGCTACTTCTGGCTAGAAATACAAGATGATTTCACAGCCAGGTCTATGAGAGGCCTGCTTCTGAAAAACCAGACCCTTATGTCAGAATTGCCTAATAGCGCTGTGAAATCATCTCGTGTGGCAAGATGGCCCCTACCATGCTTGTTTAAGACTGAAGAATCTGCCTGCTATTCCAAACATCTACATGGTTTTAGTCCCTCTCAATAAGCTTATGTCACTGTTTGCCAGAGGGGGGCGTTAGGAGAGCAGTTTACTAAGCTTGAATTTCTTGACTGGAGGTCCACTTTTAAGAGAAGGCTTAGCTGAAGGCAACAGAAATATGCTCTGTATGAAATGTTTTGTTTGTCTGACTGACTCAAGAATGCATAAAAAATGAATATTTAAATAGAGTAATTTTAATAATACACATGATATCTGTTATCAGGTTACCATCACATGTGCCTTCGGAGTGAAAGTAATATGCCTCTGACCATGCCATCTTTGTTTGTGTACGTGGAGGTGAAAGACTATGTACCAGATATTTGGGCAGGTATTTGTTGTATTTTATTCATTTTGTAAAACTGTTTTAGTCTTGCCTAGAATGTGAGCTGTATATTAAACAAGCAATATGACCCTGGTTTATTAATGAGAGAGTACCCACATGGTGATTATTCAGAGAGGCTTTCTTCTATTTAGAATTCATAAACTTATGCAACTGCAATGGGATAGTTCTATAGGTAAGGTGCAGATCAGTTTATTAAGGGTAAATACATTATTTTAGAAGTTGGAAATGTGATCAGCTTATCTTGTTGGCTGGTTTGAAGAACTCTTAGGCCCTTATTTATGAAGGAATAGCGACAGGTAGCGACTGGTGAGCGACCGGTAATGACGGGCACCGCCACGACAACGCCGGCTCCCCACCACAATCACACATTTATCAAGCCAATCCTGCTTAGCGAGATAGCGCCATATAGCCACTCATTCATCATTATTCCAGCCCCACAGCGCCAGCGTCCGACCTTGAACAGCGACATGTATGACCTCTCGCTACCTCGCGCTCTCCAATGCATTTCAATGGAACAATCTTTAAATATTAATAATTAATTGTTATTAATTGTTTTTTGTTTTTTTTTAAATGTGAAAAATTCTGTGACCACTTCTGCCATTTTAGATAATTTTTTTAAGGGAAAAAAATTAAAAAAAAAATTGTACAGAATTGATATTACAGGTCTGATATTAATGTATTCATATTACTAAATTATTTAAAAAACTTGTTTTTTTTGGTTTCCAAAAATATGGTTGTTTGGGGGTTAAAAAACTACTTTTAACCCATCGCCGCCAGCGCTCTGGGGTTTAAACATGCATTTTACAGCGCGAGAATTTTTTGAGCGTGATTTTTTAATGAATATGGTGGTCGCTAGGGCCAGTCGCTATCATGCGCTCCCATACAGCGCGGAACCTGTCAAATAGCGACTCCTCACCCAATATTCAACATTACGGCAAACCGACTGAGTCGCTATCAACTACCCAACAACGGCCAAGCACAGCGACTACTAGCGGGCGCTCTGAAAATGCCGCTACAGTCGCTCAACTGTCGCTACCTGCCGCTATTAACGAATCGGCCTCCCCGGTGCAGCAATCAAAGCTAATTAGTAGTGTTCCAGTGCACCAATGTAGTACACAGGACAACAGCCAGATAAGACGGGAATGTCGGAGCTCTGCAGTAAAAATGATGCTAAAAGGCGCACATCATCTATAAGGCCCTTAGCCTTAGCATACAATTCAATGCAAAATTTGCATAACTGTTTGGATTTTGTTGTCAGTTTCTCCAATAAAACATTTCCCTCAAACGTCTAAATAACCCATAGAAGGTTTTGGGTGGGTGTTTAGTAAATTAAGCTATTGCTTTAGTGCTTATATCTGGCTAGACTGGAATGTTCAGTAAGTATAATCTTTATTCTTTGCATTTTTACAGACTTAACTCAGGCTCTATCTAACCCTATAAAGGCATTCAAAGCACAAGAAAGATGTTCGGTAAAGTTAAATAACAAAGCATTCTGCACAGCAGAGGTAAGGGCACAGGAACTACAATGTTATTGGACACTTACAAATGAAATTATTTTCAGTTAGGCCATTTGAACTTACAGTAAGTTGATATAATTCGCCTTCACTGATCACTAACTGGGTTCATTGGTCAGATGTTCAGGCACCGGCCAAACAGGCTCTATTGGGCAATTTCAGTCACATAAGTCCTGAGAGAGTGACACTGAAGCATTGTCCTGGTGAGTAATTTTGTATTATGCGGGGCTTTCTGATGTGTCAGATAACAGGATTGTTCCCTTGCTAGGGGTGCACCTGGAATGAGGGTCCCTGGAGAATGAGGGGATACCCTGGGTGGTAGGGGTGTAGAGTAGATTAGGATGTAGGTTTAATGATTAGAATAGTGTAACTGCAATTATGTTAGGAAGCTGCTAGAGCTGAGAGGCCTCCTTGCACACAGGGGTAACTGGAGTACATACCACTCTCCTGATTGGTTACTTTCAGGAGAGATAAAAGGAACAGAGGGGGTGGTGCTAGAGGAGTTGGAGTGACCTGAGATACGTGAGCCGAAGGAACCTTGATGTCTGTGCATGTAAATTGGGCCCTGGTGAGAGAAGCCTGATGTAGAGGAGCGACCAGGAGGGGCAGGGGACCTGGAAAGGGGTACCAGAACGGCAAGCAGCCAGTGCAGGTGGAGATCCTGCCACCCACAAAAAAATAACAATTAATTATGAATATTTAAAGATTGTTCCATTGAAATGCATTGGAGAGCGCCAGGTAGCGAGAGGTCATACCTGTCGCTGTTCAAGGTGGGACTCTGGCACTGTGGGCTGAGGCTGGAATAATGATGAATGAGTGGCTATCTGGCGCTATCTCAGTCGCTAAGCAGGATTGGCTTGATAAATGTGTGATTGTGGTGGGGAACCGGCGTTCTCGTGGCGGGGCCCGTCATTACCGGCAGCTCACCAGTCGCTACCTGTCGCTATCCCTTGTTAAATAAGGGCCTAAATAAAACTTTAATAAGTTATACAGTTACTATTTGAAATAAGTGTCCCTACAAATTAGCGCTTTGTCACTCACATTATGTTTATGCATTTAGGATGACCAAAGTGATTTGAATTGGACCCCCAGTAAAAAAATGAATGAAGGTCCACTAACACCCCAAAATATCTTATTCTGCCATGCAAACATTAAGACTAGGCAAAAAAACATACAAATGCCCAGTTCCATCACTATCTGTGGCTGCGCTGGTGCCCTGTGTGTCCGCTGATGACCAATCAGGTTTGCCGGGCAGACATGTATATTCATGCGCACACCCGCTTAGCGAACCCCATAGGCCACCAGCCACCACCACACCACAGTTTAAAAAGCTATATGCTGTTTTCTATTATATAGCAGAAACTGGTACTGTAGTATTTGTTGGCTGGTAGTTGATAGCTGCAGGTTCCGTCATTCATTATTGAATTTATCAGTCTCAGACATTTATAAACTTTAATTTGTGGAATTGTTTAGATCATTTATTAATGTTGCCATATCAGCTGCTCTGAAAGATCAACAATTTGGACCACTTTTGCTTCTAATCTTTGAATAATCCTATCAGTCAGACCTTATTTGTGAAATAAATACAAACCCAAAGTCTGTAATATAAAATATGTAAAATATATAGTGTGATTATGGGGAAATCCCATCTGACTGGGTTGATTGAATGTCAAATATTTGTTAACCAGTTAAAAGCAGAGTGAAAAAAACATATTATATACATATTATTATTGCTTTTTTTTTAATAAAGCGCCATCTTCTGTACATAGACTATTACAAACAAGAAAATGAATTAGGCCCTTATTTAAGAAGGGATAGCGTCAGGTAGCGCCTGGTTAATGAGAGGTAGCGACTGATAGCGACTGGTCAACGCCGGACACGGCACGCAATTACACATTTATCAAGCAGAATCTGTTTAGCGACTGGGATAGAGCCATGTAGCGTCTGATTCATCATTTTCACAGCCTCAGCGAACAGCGCCAGCGTTCAGCCTTGCACAGCGCCAGGTATGACCTCTCGCTACCTGTCGCTCTGCCATACATTTCAATGGACGATCCTTTTCTTCTCTTTAAACGGGTTTTTTTTTTTTTCAAAAAAATCGCAAATAATTCTGTGACCTCTTCTGGCCTTGAAATAGCAGGTTTTTCATTTTTTAAATATTTCCTCAAAAATGACATTACAGGTCTGCCATTAAAGTGTTCATGTTACAATGTGGTTACAATGTAATTCCATATGTTTTCGCTTTGTTACTAGTGGATAGATGCTTGAAAACAGACTTTAAACACAGCCTCCGGCGCTCTGGGCTTCAAACAAGCATTTTTCAGCGCCAGAGATTTGTGAAGCTGTTTTTTTCCTGAATATGGTGTGAGTCGGTCGCTATGAGCAGTCGCTACCATGCGCTCCCATACAGCACTGTACTGGTCAAATAGCGACTCCTCACAATGTATTCAACATAACTGAACAGCGACTGAGTCGCTATAAAGTAGCGACCCACGGCCGAGCACAGTGCGCTCTGAAAATGCCGCTACAGACGCTCATCTGTCGCTACCTGCCGCTAATGATGAATCAGCCTGTTATTTGAAACAGAAGTGTAACTAAACGACTACTGAAGAGTGAAAGCGCAGAGACAAATGGTGCTTTTTGTACATGATGCCATGGGAGCATGTGATAAATAAAGTAGCAAAAATGATGGAGCTCCCTCTGGGGCCCCATCCAGTGCACTACCTTTAGTTACACCCCTGCTTTTTGACTATCCTGGGTTTTGGTCAACTTCGGAGGGGCACCCCGATCGGGGGTTCCCCGCTGTGTGAAACCCCCAGAAAGCCCCAAAAACTCACCTGTCGCCGCTCCCACGTGACCGCTGCAGCCAATCCCCGCCGACGGACAAGCGAGGTCCGTCGACGGACAAGCAAGCGTGCCCGCCACCGCCTCCTGCGCGTCACTCTTACAGGGAGCGCGCCCGCGCCGGCTATTCACAAACTGCCGGCACGGGTGCGCGCCCTGCTAGAGGGATGTGCGAGCGGCGCTGGATCGAGGAGCAGGTAGGGATTTCAGGGCTTTCTGGGGGGTTTCACACAGCGGGGCACCCCCGATCAGGGTGCCCCGCAGGCCCGATGCTGATCGGACTGGGAATCGTATAGATTCCCGGGCCGATCAGCATCGGGTGTTGGTCCACTTTAAAAACAAGATACAATAGAAGAGGGAGCCCTGACCCTTTGGGGTTACAGCATAACATGTAAAAATAGCATTGGTGATTTTTTTCCATTTATCTCTACAGAAATACAGTCATCATTCTAATAACAACAGTGATCTTCGCAAACGGTCAATCACAGATATGCATAATGGTGCTGCAGGTAAATTGAAAACATTGACTACGCTTTTTGAAAATCATTCAGGCAGAGCCCAAACGATTCCACATACGCATGATGCATGCGTGTGCACGCTGGGCGCATGTGCAAATCGCACCAAATGGCAAGCGCACGGGAGAAGCACAAATTGCCTCTTAGTGCACCAATTTGTGCCTTCGCAAATTGGCACAAAAACCAATGCGCATCCCGTTGTGACCATCATGAATCATGCGCGGGTGCCTGTTGCTAGGGAGAAACGGTTTTCTTGTTCGTATAACATGGAGTTGCAAAAAAATAGAAAAGAAAAAAATAACAGCTTAGCTCAGCTCTTTGAGTACATCATATTGCCATGTGATAATGGAAATTTAAAAATGCCATCGAAAGTGGGATTACCCTTAAAATGGACTTACCTTAATCGCAGTCCAGCGGCGCATGCACGGGCCACGGCCGCATCCCCGCTGTAGCAGGGCACGTGCCTGCGCCGGGCATCCCTGTTAGAGGGAAGCTCGAGATGCGGCCGCCAGCGCGCTCGGAGCCGCTGACCTAAGACGTCGCTAAGACGTGCATAGCTCAGCGGCTCCGAGCGCGCTGACTGGACGAGCGGCCACGCATGCGCCGTAGGACCGTGGTGAGGTGACTTGATGCGGGCGATCTGGGGGGTTTCACATAGCAGGGCACCCCCGATCAGGGTACCCCGGGGGAGTGGACCAAAACCCAGGATAGTCAAAATCCTGGGGTTTGGTCCACTTTAAGCTCCTTGGGGTTGGGGGACTTGTGTGAGCTGATATGTTTGGGGAAGTGTGGATGTGCACATGTGCTCTACCAATTATGTTTTGGTGTCTGGAGAGAGTGTATACTCTGCTGAGCATTCTACATATTAAAGCGACACCTTATTTTGCTCGGAATCCAGCGCTGCCATTGGGCCACCATGTATGAATAGGCTGGTGTGTGTGTGCCGCTCTGTGCAGCCTTGCCAATATGGCTGCGCTCAGGACCAGAATCACTGGGGGAAAGGTGCTGGATTCTGGGCAAGGTAAGATTTTTCTGTAACCCCTCTGTCCTGCCTTAGTGCCAAGAGAGCGGGGTTTTGTGGAGATTTGATCTGCATGTATGTTTGTAAAGAACCAGCACTCCAGATAAATTCTTGCAGAAAGTTGTATTGCTATAACATGAGTCAAGTACAGCAGTGGTGGCGAGTCGACGTTTCGGGGTGCACGGGGGCCCCCTTCATCAGGACCCACCGCGTGTACAAAAAGATGAACAGATTGCCATCACCAATTCCCATATATAGTATAACAGTCCAATCAAATTGAAAACACAGTGCATTTTCGCGCCTGACGTCATAATGACGTCAGGGGCGCTGACAGGTCATGCCCTTATCATGCCATTAACATGTCTCAATGGAGCAATAATAATAATCAAAATAAAGCGGTTTATAACCAAATAGACTCACCTCCGCTTCCCAGACTGGCAGAGGCCGTGTGCGCGCCGGGCACCGCCGTCCCGGTCGGCGGGGAGGTTGCCAGGCAACCTCTCACACCGTCCCCCAATTGGGGGAGGTCGGGACTGACGTCACCCGCCCCGGGATTCTCACCCGGGCATGATAAGGGCATGACCTGTCAGCGCCCCTGACGTCATTATGACGTCAGGCGCGAAAATGCACTGTGTTTTCAATTTGATTGGACTGTTATACTATATATGGGAATTGGTGATGGCAATCTGTTCATCTTTTTGTACACGCGGTGGGTCCTGATGAAGGGGGCCCCCGTGCACCCCGAAACGTCGACTCGCCACCACTGCTGTACTTGACTCATGTTATAGCAATACAACTTTCTGCAAGAATTTATCTGGAGTGCTGGTTCTTTACAAACATATTGGTATTTGCGGTGTCTCCGCGAACCGTGCACCCGCCTGACACAAGGGTAAGAGTGCGGCTGTACCTGGAATTTCTAGATCTGCATGTACTCTGCTTGCTCATTGCTTTTAGGATGATGGGGGTCCACTTACACTATGGGGCGAATTCGATATTAGGTAAAAAAAAAGTTCACTTTAGGTGAAAAAAAATCAAAGAATACTCACCTGTTAAACCACGTCTTCCTTCCAATGTCCTGCATCAGACATCATTCTCTCAGATGTCTCCTGGTCCAGCCTCAGGTTCCGGTGCTCCCTCAAGGTCCGGCATCTGCACAAGGGGACATACTGTATTTTTCGTCCTATAAGACGCACATGTCTATAAGACGCAGGCATCTCCAATACAGGCAGTGTGCGGGCATCCCCAATACAGGCAGTGTGCGGGCATCCCCAATACAGTGTGCGGGCATCCCCAATACAGGCAGTGTGCGGGCATCCCCAATACAGGCAGTGTGCGGGCATCCCCAATACAGGCAGTGTGCAGGCATCCCCAATACAGGCAGTGTGCAGGCATCCCCAAAACAGGCAGTGTGCGGGCATCCCCAATACAGGCAGCGTGCAGGCATCCCCAATACAGGCAGTGTGCAGGCATCCCCAAAACAGGCAGTGTGCGGGCATCCCCAATACAGGCAGTGTGCTGGCATCCCCAATACAGGCAGTGTGCAGGCATCCCCAATACAGGCAGTGTGCAGGCATCCCCAATACAGGCAGTGTGCAGGCATCCCCAATACAGGCAGTGTGCTGGCCTCCCCAATACAGGCAGTGTGCAGGCATCCCCAATACAGGCAGCGTGCGGGCATCCCCAATACAGGCAGTGTGCGGGCATCCCCAATACAGGCAGTGTGCGGGCATCCCCAATACAGGCAGTGTGCAGGCATCCCCAATACAGGCAGCGTGCGGGCATCCCCAATACAGGCAGTGTGCAGGCATCCCCAATACAGGCAGCGTACAGGCATCCCCAATACAGGCAGTGTGCAGGCATCCCCAATACAGGCAGCGTGCAGGCATCCCAATACAGTGTGCGGGCATCCCCAATACAGGCAGTGTGCGGGCATCCCCAATACAGACAGTGAGAAGGCATCCCCTGTCAGCATCACAGGCCACGCCCTACCCAGGGGCCGGAACCAGATGAAGGAGGAGGCAGACAGGCAGGGGCGACTACCAAGGCTGCGGGGGATCCACAGAATGTAAGTTTTTTTTTTTTACATTCGCCCGTTAAGACGCATGGACATTTTCCCCCCACTTTTGGGGAAACATAAGTGCGTCTTATAGGGCGAAAAATACGGTAGGTCCCTCATCCTTACTTTCTGGCATGCCACTAGGGCAAATTACCTGTAGCCAGAGAGGAAGCCTTTTATACACCAGAGGCATAGCCTATGGTGTCTTCTCAGCTCATATGCTTGTTGCATTGTGCTGGTAGCCAATGTGTAGGGGAGACGGGAATGTAAAAAAAAAAAGGCCCAACAATTTGACCTGACAATTGCTGCCATTTAGGTCTGGCTGGAGCCAAAGGAATTGGTAATATTTGGGTCAAATTAAACTCTGATCCCCATCACTAGTGGCCTTGGTCTTTTTTAGTTCCACCAACTACTTCAATGCCACCGAAGAATTCTGACTACTTATTTAATGTGATAGTGAGTACTGTTGGTTTGGCTACCAAAAATGTTTTACATGCTGTTATGTTTATGTACTTTATCTAATATTTACACTCTATATATTTTAGGCTCTGTGGAAACTGAAACAACGGATGCTACCAAAGAACTAGCAGGTACATTTAACAAAAACTCAATGTAATAAGGCCCTTTGAAGCCGCACAGGAGCGGCGGGCGCGGGTGTCCTGGTTGCGGCTCCCCCCTTTGAATTTGTTGCTGTGGCTGCTTTGAAGCTCGGCTAGTATCCATTTATTTTGTGCTTGCACAGTTTCTTATATTGTGCTATTTGGCATTTCATGACCACCTGTTATATTGGTTTTTACTCTGGGATATAATTGTGGGTTTAGATGGTTTGGAATATTGGGTGGGGGGTTGTGTGTGCACAGTTATAGGTACATTTATGTTTAGGTAGAGCATGTATTGTTTATATATATATATATATATATATACATTTTTTAGCACTAGGCACTTTATATAGCGGGTTATCTAGGCAATAATAGGCATTATATTGCTTGTATTTTTGCATCACTATTGGTTTAATATTATAGATGTAAATTGTTGTGCTTACACATTTTTTACACATTTATTCATACATTTTCTTAATATACCGATAGGTGGTTTTTTGTTAATAAAGGGGCCAATTTGGGGTTCTTTTTGTGCCGGCACAAATACCTGAGTGTGTATATATGTATATATATATATATATATATATATATATATATATATATATATATATACACAGATTCATATTCAAAAAAAATATAAAATTAAAGCAGAAGGTACACAGCATATATATTTCTAATTACATTAAACTTACCACTTGTATTGTGGTGGTTGGGACTTATTGAAGATGATATGAGGGGGGACTTGCTTTGTTTTTAAATGTCTTGTGTTATATGTTTTTTGTGATCAGCCATGTATTAATAAAAGCTTAGGCCCTTATTTAACAAGGGATAGCGCCAGGTAGCGACTGGTGAGCGAACGGTAATGACGGTCACCACCACGAGAACGCCGGCTCCCCACCACAATCACACATTTATCAAGCCGATCCTGCTTAGCGACTGAGAGAGCGCCAGATAGCGAATCATTCATCATTATTCCAGCCTCACCCCACAGCGCCAGCGAGCGACCTTGAACAGCGACAGGTATGACCTCTCGCTACCTGGCGCTCTCCAATGCATTTCAATGGAGCAATCTTTAAATATTCATAATTAATTGTTATTAATGTTTTGTTTTGCTTTTTTAAATGTCAAAAATTCTGTGACCACTTCTGCAATGTTAGATTTATTTTTTATAGTAAAAAAATAAAAAATAAAAAATTTGTGCAGAATTGATATTACAGGTCTGATATTAATGTATTCATATTACAAAATGTTTTTAAAAACTTGTTTTTTTTTGTTTCCAAAAATATGGTTGTTTGGGGGTTAAAAAACTACTTTTAACCCATCGCCGTCAGCGCTCTGGGGTTTAAACATGCATTTCACAGCGCGAGAATTTTTTGAGCGTGATTTGTTAATGAATATGCTGGGAGCCGGTCGCTATGGCCATTCGGTAACATGCGCTCCCATACAGCGCGGAACCTGTCAAATAGCGAATCATCACCCCGTATTCAACATTACTGCACACGACTCAGTCGCTATCAACAACCGAACAACGGCCAAGCACAGCGAATACTAGCGGGCGCTGTGAAAATAACGCTACAGTCGCTCATCTGTCGCTACCTGCCGCTATTAATGAATCGGCCTCTTAATCTTTTTGAGGATATGGTTTATGTATATTTTTGGTGCTCCACATAGGGAGGGAGGTGTGGTTTTTCCACGTTCACTCCAAATAGAGTTGTTGCATTTAATTAGGGTGTGAGCACAAGCAATTAGGATAGGTAGTGCACCCCATAGTATCTATTGTAATAAGGCTCTTACCTATTGCCATATTGTTTCATATTCTGAAGGCCAAAATTAGCAACTAAGAGGCCGATTCATTAATAGCGGCAGGTAGCGACAGTTGAGCGACTGTAGCGGCATTTTCAGAGCGCCCGCTAGTAGTCGCTGTGCTTGGCCGTTGTTCGGTAGTTGATAGCGACTCAGTCGGTTTGCCGTAATGTTGAATATTGGGTGAGGAGTCGCTATTTGACAAGTTCCGCGCTGTATGGGAGCGCATGATAGCGACTGGCCCTAGCGACCGGCTCCCACCATATTCATTAACAAATCACGCTAAAAAAATTATCACGCTGTAAAATGCTTGTTTAAACCCCAGAGCGCTGGCGGCGATGGGTTAAAAGTAGTTTTTTAACCCCCAAACAACCATATTTTTGGAAACCAAAAAAAACAAGTTTTTAAAATAATTTTGTAATATGAATACATTAATATCAGACCTGTAATATCAATTCTGTAAATTTTTTTTTAAATTTTCTAAAATGGCAGAAGTGGTCACAGAATTTTTCACATTTAAAAAAAAAAAAAACAATAACAATTAATTATGAATATTTAAAGATTGTTCCATTGAAATGCATTGGAGAGCGCCAGGTAGCGAGAGGTCATACCTGTCGCTGTTCAAGGTCGGACGCTGGCGCTGTGGGCTGAGGCTGGGATAATGATGAATGAGTCGCTATATGGCGCTATCTCAGTCGCTAAGCAGGATTGGCTTGATAAATGTGTGATTGTGGTGGGGAGCCGGTGTTCTTGTGGCGGGGCCCGTCATTACCGGCCGCTCACCAGTCGCTACCTGTCGCTATTCCTTCATAAATAAGGGCCTAAAATAAGCAAAGTGTCCAGGCCCTAATTCTAAGCAAGGCTGCTAAGTACAAGCCCACAAGCACAGGGCCTTCTCTCCTAGAGTATTTCAGTGTTACTGTGTATTTGTTCATTTCTGTCACATCTGACTCCTAACGTTGGCTCCTAATGCTCATATTATACGCTAGCTGTTTTACCCTGTTTGTAATTTCACATTGTACACCGCCATGAAACATTATGGTGCTTTATAAATAAACAATAATAATAAGATTAAACTATGTGGGTTCAACATACAGCACTGTAAGTCCAGCGTACAGCATGAAAACAACTACCTCCCAACTGTCCCTCATTTAGAGGGACTGTCCCTCTTTTGAGTCCATGCCACCCTGCACCGTGTTCTCATTTGTCCCTCTTTGAGGTTTAACATGCAGATCTGCATCAATAAATGATTAATTTGCCCATTAAGTGTTTACATTTTTGTAACTGTTACAACTTATCTCCTAAGGCCCTTATTTATGAAGGAATAGCGACAGGTAGCGACTGGTGAACGGCCGGTAATGACGGGCGCCGCCACGAGAACACCGGCTCCCCACCACAATCACACATTTATCAAGCCAATCCTGCTTAGCGACTGAGATAGCGCCATATAGCGACTCATTCATCATTATTCCAGCCTCACCCCACAGCGCCAGCGAGCGACCTTGAACAGCGACAGGTATGACCTCTCGCTACCTGGCGCTCTCCAATGCATTTCAATGGAACAATCTTTAAATATTCATAATTAATTGTTATTAATGTTTTTTTTTTTTTTTAAATGTGAAAAATTCTGTGACCACTTCTGCCATGTTAGATATTTGTTGTAAGGTAAAAAAAAAAAAAAAATTGTGCAGAATTGATATTACAGGTCTGATATTAATGTATTCATATTCCAAAATTATTTTAAAAACTTTTTTTGGGGGTTTCCAAAAATATGGTTGTTTGGGGGTTAAAAAACTACTTTTAACACATCGCCGCCAGCGCTCTGGGGTTTAAGCATGCATTTCACAGCGCGAGAATTTTTGGAGCGTGATTTGTTAATGATTATGGTGGGAGCCGGTCGCTATGACCAGTCGCTATCATGCGCTCCCATACAGCGCGGAACCTGTCAAATAGTGACTCCTCACCCAATATTCAACATTACGGCAAACCGACTGAGTCGCTGTCAACAACCAAACAACGGCCAAGCACAGCGAATACTAGCGGACGCTGTGAAAATACCGCTACAGTCGCTCAACTGTCGCTACCTGCCACTATTAATGAATCGGCCTCTTAACTTTACAACTGTTCCTTTTTCCCACCCTAACTTCCTTAAACTATTTTATGCTTACATCAATACTGTACTTTCCTTCAGCTGCACAGTTCTTCAGTTGCCACAGTACCGCACCACCCAGTTAACTAGTCAGCCATATCTATAGTGCCTGCTGCCTGTGGCTGCAAAGATTTAGAGGCTAATTCATTACTAACACCAGGTATCGGCAGATGAGGGTCTGTATAGCGGCGCTTAGAGCTACCGCTACTAGACGCTGTAAGCGGGTATTGGGCGCTGTAACAGAGCGCCTCAGTCGCTGTAGTAACCTGCCCGGCATTGATGAATCTGATGTATGTTGGGTGTTCTAACACCAGTACAGCGCTGCAGGGAGCGAGAGGTAGCGCCAACTCAGTGCGACCGACTCTCAGCGCTCCACACCATACTTATCAAAAAAGGACACACAGCATCAGCGCTCTGGATCTGGTCGCTATAGCATAGAGCGCCAGACGTTGTGTGATTAAAGTCTGTTTTTGAACACATATCCACCAGTAACAAAGCGAAAACACATGGAATGACATTGTTGTAACATTGTGACATTAACACTTTAGTGTCAGACCTGTAATGACAATTCTGCATAAAAATCTATAAAGTCAAAAAGTTTCTAAAAGTGTTTGTTTGCAGCCAGGAGACGTCACACAATGATTTGAGCAAAAAAAAAAGTTAAACACAAGCAAATGAACGGCCATTTATATAAATAGGAGAGTGACACTGAGCAAAAGGTAATACCTGGCGCTCTGGAAGCTAGAGCGCCGGTGTTATACGCTGAGCTGCCTGTAATAATACATGCGACGCTACATGGCGCTGTTAAAGTCGCTCACCGGAATCGCCTTCATAAATGTGGTTTTGCGTACAGCACCCAGCGTTCACCAGATGCTACCTGCCGCTACAAGGCGTTACCTGGCGCTATCCCTTGATGAATAAACCCCTTAGTTTTACTCTCATTCCTGCATTGTACTGTCAAAAAGTAGCCAAAAGTAACGATAGCCAATTCAGTTATAAAAGTTGGCACCATGAAAATATAATGTATTGCCCAGGATCTATATACAACTGAATCCAGGATATACTGGATATCTAGGGCCCTTATTTATGAAGGGATAGCGTCAGGTAGCGCCTGGTTAATGTGAGGTAGCGACAGATAGCGACTGGTGAACGCCGGACACGGCACGCAATTCCACATTTATCAAGCAGAATCTGTTTAGCGACTGGGATAGCGCCATGTAGCGTCTGATTCATCATTTTCACAGCCTCAGCGAACAGCGCCAGCGTTCAGCCTTGCACAGCGCCAGGTATGACCTATCGCTACCTGTCGCTCCCCCATACATTTCAATGACCAAACCTTTTCTTCTCTTTCAACTGGGTTTTTGTTTTTTTGCCAAAAAATCACTAATAATTCTGTGACCTCTTCTGACATTGAAAAAGCAGTTTTTTCACATTTTTATGATTTTTTAAAAATTTCTTCAGAAATGACATTACAGGTCTGCCATTAAAGTGTTCATGTTACAATGTTGCTACAATGTAATTCCATATGTTTTCGCTTTGTTACTAGTTGATAGATGCTGAAAAACAGACTTTAAATACAGCCTCCGGCGCTCTGGGCTTCAAACAAGTATTTTTCAGCGCCAGAGATTTGTGAGGCTGTTTTTTTGCTGAATATGGTGTGAGTCGGTCGCTATGAGCAGTCGCTAACATGCGCTCCCATACAGCACTGTACTGGTCAAATAGCGACTCCTCACAATGTATTCAGCATTACTGAACAGCGACTGAGTCGCTATGAAGTAGCGACCCACGGCTGAGCAAAGCGACTACTAGCGGGCGCTGTGAAAATGCCGCTACAGACGCTCATCTGTCGCTACCCGCCGCTATTAATGAATCAGCCTCTAGGTATTGTAAGGGGGTAGAATTGAAGGGCAGCTTCTTTGGCGGCCAAAGTCTGCACACATCTATCCACAGACTTTGCCACCCTTCCAGACACACTCTGGGAAATGAGCCTAGCTTTGCTTGCCACTCCGGTGATTGGCCAGCGGCCCCAACATTCGCCATGGGAAGAAAGGAAAGGCGAGTTTATTGACAATGTAGGGGGGGAATAAACACAGCAGGGCACCTCAATTAGGGTTTACTCCAGGGTTTTGTTCACTTCTTTAACTCAAAGGCCTTGATTCACGGGCAGGCTGATTCATCATTAGCGCCAGGTAGCGACAGATGAGCGTCAGAGCGCCCGCTAGTAGTCGCAGTGCTCGGCCGTGAGTCGCTACTTTATAGCGACTCAGTCGCTGTTCAGTAATGTTGAATACATTGTGAGGAGTCGCTATTTGACTAGTACAGCGCTGCATGGGAGCGCATGTTAGCGACTGCTAATAGCGACCAACTCACACCATATTCAGCCAAAAAACAGCCTCACAAATCTCTGGCGCTGAAAAATACTTGTTTGAAGCCCAGAGCGCAGGAGGCGGTGTGTTTAAAGTCTGTTTTCAAGCATCTATCAACTAGTAACAAAGCAAAAACATATGGAATTACATTGTAACAACATTGTAACATGAACACTTTAATGGCAGACCTGTAATGTCATTTCTGAAGAAATATATAAAAAATGAAAAAATTATGAAAAAACTGCTTTTTCAATGCCAGAAGAGGTCACAGAATTATTTGTGATTTTTTGAAAGAAAGAGAAGAAAAGGATCGTCCATTGAAATGTATGGGAGAGCGTCAGGTAGCGAGAGGTCATACCTGGCGCTGTGCAAGGCTGAACGCTGACGCTGTTCGCTGAGGCTGTGAAAATGATGAATCAGACGCTACATGGCGCTATCCCAGTCGCTAAACAGATTCTGCTTGATAAATGTGTAATTGCGTGCGGTGTCCGGCGTTGACCAGTCGCTACCTGTCGCTACCTGTCATTAACCAGGCGCTACCTGACGCTATCCCTTCTAAAATAAGGGCCTAAGAGTTGAAAAAAACTCTCATGGTAGTAAAAAATTCAATTCATAAGAAAAAAGCCTGAGAATATCACTGTTAGTGAATCACGAGTCAATGGCGCTTTTTAACTCTTGAAAAAGGTATGGAACGTTTTACCTGTAGTAAAAAGCTGCCATTGATTTGCATTGTTTTCCTATCTGGTGATTCACTAACAGTAAAATTCTCAGGCTTTTTTTCTCATGAATTGAATTTTTCACTACTATGAGAGTTATTTTCAACTCTTTGTGAATCAAGGCCGAAGTATGAGTACAACCCATCTGGAAACCTTTTCTGAGAAACTGTTAATAGAACTAGAGTTTTTACATGTATATATTTTAGGAACAGAAACCACAAATCAAGATGACCTGGAGAAACAGAAGAGTTTCCTAAAGTTTCAAAAGAAGCAGGAAAAAGAGCTAAAAGAGGTGACTCGAAAGGGACAGAAACGCAGGGAAGAGATTCTTCAGAAATACTCCGGTGCCTTTAGTGATTTGTACACTCAGATCACAAAGAAAAACAGCCGCAAGAGTCAAAAGAAGAAGTATGTATGCTTTCATTTGTCACATCTATTAATGAAGTTAATGAACTCCTATAGTTCAGCCCCATTGCAAAACACACTCAGGTGCAGGGGACTAAACAATGATTATTCTTCGTGGCAAATGCACAATAGCCTCGATTCAAAATCCCAAATGTAATTGTTTTCGTATTTGAAAACAAACGTTTTTGTGGGTGTTTTTGGACATTTTCGACTCGCACAAACGTTCGAACATAGACGTATATGTTCTTACGTATTTCGAACTGAAATCTTTTGTTTTACGCTAGTTCGGGCCCTTTTTCATTCGAAATCGTAAATGTTTCGATCGGTACAAATATTTACGTCATTGCAATGGGCTGGCAATTAATTCAGAGAGCTGATTGCCAAGTATTCCGAAGCCCATATAATCATTTCCTTGTCGAGCGTCTTACGGCACCTTTTTTACCTCGGGACTAGGCAGCCAAGCGTGATGGAGAGTGACTTTGAAGAGCATCAAGCTCTTCTTCTGTTTGGCATTGATGGGATCCTGAGGTCAGAGGCCAGATTGCACCGGCGGCGACGCATGAACATCAATGGCATGCATGACGTTTATTTTTTCTATGTTAAATGTTCGCAGAATATGTAAATAGTTTTTTATTAAATCTTAACACTTTCCAAAAAATCTTCCTGTGTCAATTATTTGCACAAATACATTGTCAATAAACAAAGGGTAAATTACATTTTTAGAATTCAACATTCAGATGACCGGGAAGTGGTTTGGGTAAGTTTTAAGGTGCGCTAAATGAAGAAGAAACTAACCAGAAAGTGGTTTGGGTAAGTTTTAAGGTGCGCTAAATGAAGAAGAAACTAACCGGGAAGTGGTTGGGGTGAGCTTTAGGGGGCTGCTATGTAAGTGTTAGAGTAGCGTGAAGTGGTTGGGGTGAGCTTTAGGGGGCTGCTATGTAAGTGTTAGAGTAGCGTGAAGTGGTTGGGGTGAGCTTGTTAGTGCAATATATGGGGACACATTTGTGTGCGAACAGTTTAATGAGTTAAGTCTGTATTGCGCAGGCGCAGGATCGTAATTTTTTGCGTCCAGACGATTATTTTTGGTAAAATACTATTAAATTTGCTCGGGAAACGTAAAGGATTCGTTGAGGTAGACGATGGGAAATGGGTAAAAACGAATGCTGCCGTTGCAACCAGAGAAAAGGAATCTGAAAAGTCACCCGGATAAATGACATACTCGATCTCGTACTTTAACATACGAACGGACGGCCACTTTACCGAAGGAAACGAATAAATGCACAGAATCACTCGCACATTCATACGAGAGCACGAACGTTCGAAAATAATACAAAGAGCGGCACTGATACGACTGGTTTTTAAAGTCTCTCTGAATCAAGTCTAATATGCTCAAAAAATTACTTTTATGTTTGTATCTAAACAGCATTGTATTAACAAAACATCCTCCTACCCCAAAATGTTGCCCCTATAAATAGATGGTGTAAAGCTTTTAATTACTGTCAGTGACTCTTTTGTTTTTAGAAGTCTGGAGGATGATTATGGCTCAGTATGGGGTGCTGGAGAAATCCCAGGAAAACCAGATCCAAAAGTAGTTGAGTTAAAGGAGAAGATGGAACAGGAACTGTCATGTATGGTACAGGAGCTGCATGAGAGCACGTGGAAAAAGAGAGAACAGCATTCCATGGAAGTGTGTAAACAAATTGTTATGCCATACCCAACTGCATCCAAATATCTCACTGTCTTGTCTACATGTAATTGCTCTGTCTTAGTATAGGATGCACCGAGGGTTTAGAGGAGGAAAATAAGAGAAAAAAATATTCTGAACCAAATGGTGTGCTAAAATGTTTGATAAAATATAACAGAATTGCATGGCCCACCCCCGCTAAAGTTTAAAGAGGGACAACACTAATTTTTTTCCCTATATCCAGTCCAGGTTGTCCCAGAGTAAAGACATGTGGGTATTCCGCCCCGAGGGGGCGCTCGACTGCAAGATCAAGAGCTGTCGCTCCTCCCAGCCCCCTATAAAAGCAGGTGTCTCTCTATCACTTCCCAGTGTTCATCTTGCAGTCTGGCTGCTAAAGATCGTTGGACACTCTCTCCTGGATTTTGGCAGTTGAGAGGGGCCTCCTAGCCCGTCGGCCGCTGCGGACCCTATTACCACTGATCCCGTGGACCCATCATTGCCTCCCAGCCACGGCTGATCGGGACTGTGACGGTAGGGAGAACGCCGGGGTCAGGCGTTTGGCAGAGTTTGGCTCTGGGCCGCAGACCCTGATTAAAGGGTAGCCAGCCATAGGCTGATGGTGAGCCTATAGGGGGGGGGAACCACTTATTGCCTACTGGCTTCATACCCTCCCTGTCCCACAAGCTTTATTGCTGTATATGTGTTAGGCGGGACAGTCACTTTTCTTTAACTCTGCGCACTGTTATACTTCCCTCCCTTGCTCCCTCGAGTGTGACTCCTGCTCCCCTCTCCCCTCCATCTTGGACTGATACGCTGTGGGGGGCGGGATGGGACGCCACCCGGAGGTGCGAACGTGTGGCGCACGGTCTTTGTACGGGGGCCACGCTGTGGGCCGCCCGTGGCATGAGGATTGTCCTCCATACTGGGGCAGGCCTTCTCTGTCTGGGGCGGGCGCTCATTTTTGCGCCGCCGGGGGGACGGGGCCGCATGATGCCGTGCGGTCCGCCCCTCGAGGAACGCGCCGAGCTGCTGGTTTTGCGCCATCTTGCCTGCTGCCTCTCCTGCCCCTCTGCCTGCGACCCCTCCAGTTTGCTTGGCTGTTGGTGTCGTGAGTCCCTCTTGCTACTATCATTGTTTTATTAAGTATGCGCATGTGCTGTGGAATACTGATGGCCACTTTTGCTTGTGTCTTTTAGGTGGGCCCATTGATTGATTGAGGGTTGTGGTTCTTCCCGGTCCCCCGCCCCCCTCTCCCTTTTATTAAGAGGGATCACATAAGAGGGACTACATAAGTGGGCTAATTAGGTTTGGGCTGTCAGTGCCTTGTAACCTGCATACCAATTTTTGTCTAATCACCATAATGGAGGCATCTGGATATAGTGAGCTGGGGGCCCCATCTGGGCGGGTGAAGCTCTGGCCCATGTGCAGTGCATGCCCTCTGGGCGCAATCAGCACTGTTTGTACCACTTGCGCCAGGAGCGTCATTTTGGAGCATGATCGGGGGGGGGGGCGTACCTGCCCCTAGCCCTTCTTTGCCTGCGGCCTCTGCAGAACTGCACACAGCCCCAGTGAGGGGGAAGCCAGCAGGGGGTCCCATGTTGATTTGGCACACAGGGTGGCCAATCTCGAGAGACAGATCTCGCGAACGGCTCCTAGGAAGGCCACGAGTAATAGACGGCACATCGAGCCCGTTTACTCAGATAATGATGATGATCTTTTTGACGGTTTGGGCTCTGTGGAGGAAGGTGAGTTGCCAGAGGATTCACGGTCCACTGCGGATTATTCTGCTGGCGAGGACAGTTTGCCTGGTTTCTCCTCGGATGAGTTTGCGTGGCTCCCTGATGATACGGAGAAGTTGCTTGCCTCAGTGTTTGAGACTTTACACATTGTCCCTCCTGGGACAAGTCCTGAGTGGCTAAGAGGAAGCTGGGTGATTTGTTTGGGCCTGAAAGACAGAGGCGAGTCTTTCCAGAGCAGGCCCATTTTTCTGATATGATTTTCAAGGAATGGGAAAGGCCTAACAAACTACCGTCGGTACCTTAGGGCCTGGATAGGCGGTATCCCTTCCCTGAGGAGCTGGCCCGACTATGGTCTCGTCCTCCCGAAGTGGATGCCCCTGTGTCGGGGTTGTCCAACACTACTATTATGCCTTCACCTGATACCGCTTCCTTACGTGATCCAGCTGACAAGCGCATGGATCAGCTGGTCTGTCATGCCTTCACCTTTGCTGGTGTCTTGTTTCGGCCTGTGTGTGCCGCGGCTATTGTCTCCCTGGCCATTAGAAAGAAGGTGAGACGCCTTGTGGATAGCGCTAAGACTCGCAAGCGGGCGGAGGATTTTAAAGACCTCAAGGCTTGCGTGGACTTCATTGCCTTTGTTGTCTCTGCCATGGACGATGGTGTCCGGCTTGGTGCCAGGATTTCGGCCCTGCTTGTTGCACTTCGCCGCTCGCTCTGGTTGCGGCAATGGTCGGCTGATTCCGCGGCCAAAAAGTCGCTTACTAGTATCCCCTTCGTGGGGCACAGGTTGTTCGGGGAGCGTCTGGACCTCCTGGTCAAGGATGGTAGACTCCCTAAAAGACGGAGGCCTGCTCGGCCCTTTCGGGGCTCATCTGCCTATTGCTCCTTTCGAGGAGGAAGAGGCTCTTCATTTTCTGGTGGCCGCAGAGATACCTGGGGTAGAGGTAGGTCCCGCGGCCGACCCAATCCCGCTTGGGGAGCCAAGTCCAAGTCCCCTGCCAAGTCCCCTAAGGCATGAGGAGACGCCCTCACCCATCCGGGTGGGGGGACGGCTTCTGCTATTTGCTCATATCTGGAGACGGCGCGTCTCGGATCGGTGGATTCAGGAGGTGGTGTCCTCCGGTTACAAAATAGAGCTGGCAGTCAGGCCGCCCACAAAATTTCTTCAGTCTCGGATATCCCTAAACCCATTGAAGGCACAGGGCCTGAGATTGGCCGTGCAACACCTCCTGCAGTTAGGTGTGATTTGTCCTGTACCTCGTCAGGAACAGGGTCAAGGTTTCTACTCCAATCTGTTCACGGTTCCCAAGAAGGACGGAACTTTGAGGCCTATCCTGGACCTGAAGGGTCTCAACAGGTTTGTCAGAGTCAGACATTTCCGCACGGTCAGCGGGGAGCTCTCTTCGGCCCGGCGATTTCATGACCACGGTGGACATCAGAGATGCTTATCTGCACATCCCGATTTTCCAGGGACATCAGAAGTTCCTGAGATTTGCTCTGGATCCTCATCCCCCCATGTCTTCAGCAAGGTGCTGGCGGGCATCATGTCTATCCTGAGGAACCAGTGCATTTGTGTGCTGCCCTATCTGGACGATTTACGGATTGCGGCTCAGTCTCTTCAGCAGGCTGAGACCAATACCTTGACGGTGTTGTCCACTCTCGAGGTCTTCGGCTGGGTTGTCAATTACCCAAAGTCTTGTATCACTCCCTCAACAGTGAGGTCCTTCCTGGGTATGACGATAGACACCTCTCGTTTGGGCCTCTAGACGCAGGTGCAGGTCTTGCTGTCTTGTCAGCGGCCTTCGATCCGTCTGGGGATGAGACTGGTGGGCCTAATGGTGTCATGCTTCGAGGCCGTGCCCTTCGCCGAGTTTCACATGAAACCTCTTCAGTTGAACCTGTTGACCGGCTGGGACCGGATGCAGGAGTCGCTGGAACAGGAATTTTCACTGTCCCCCCTGGCCAGGCAGTCCCTCTTGTGGTGGCTGGACTCCAGGAACCTATTTGTAGGCAAGTCCTTTCTGACTCCCCGGTGGAAGATTGTTACCACGGATGCCAGTCTGACCGGCTGGGGAGGCGTTTGGCAGACGCAGAAGATCCAGGGTCAGTGGGGTCCGCAGAAGAACTGCTTACCCATAAATCTCCTGGAGCTGAGAGCGATCTGGTTGGTGCTTCTTCGCTTGACTCCACTTTTAAGGGGTCGTGCGATCCAGGTTCGCTCGGACAATCAGACGGCTGTCGCCTACATCAATCACCAGGGCGGGACTCGGAGCAAGAGATCCCTCAAGGAGGTAACCCGGATTCTGACTTGGGCAGAGGAGAATGGTCCCTGCATCTCGGCGGTTTACATCCCCGGGGTAGAAAACCAGGAGGCAGATGCCCTGAGCAGGAACGCCTCACGCCTGGGGGAATGGTCTCTCAGCAACAGGACATTTCATGCTCTGTATCTCCGCTGGGGTCAGCCAGATGTGGACCTGTTTGCGTCCAGACACAATCACAAACTTCCAAGGTTCGTCTCGCTTTCAAGAGACCGTCTGGCCTTTGCCACAGATGCTCTGGCAATTCCCTGGACGGAGTTCAGGCTCTTTTATGCATTCCCTCTGTTTCCACTCCTGGGCCGAGTGCTGCGCAAGATAGCCCAGGAAGGGGTACCAACCATCCTGGTGGCTCCTCGCTGGCCAAGAAGAAGTTGGTTTGCGGACCTAGTTCAGATGTCAGTGGATCGCTACATCCTGCCCGACGACCCAGGGCTTCTAACTCAGGGAAGGCGCTCTGTATGAAGCCTCTCTACTTTGAGCGGCATAAGGATAAGGTGGTTTTTCGCTTTAAACCTGATTTTTTGCCTGAGGTCGTTTCTCCCTTTCACCTTAATGAGGAAGTTGTCTTGCCTTCCTTGTGTCCAGCACTGACTAATTCCAAGGAAAGGACCCTCCATGCCTTGGATGTGGTCAGAGCCATTAGGTATTATCTGGTTGCAACTGAATCCTTCAGGAAATCAGATTTGCTCTTTGTCCTAACAGAGGGCTTTAGGAAAGGTTTGCCACCAGCTAAGTCTACTCTCAGTAGGTGGATCAGACAGGCGGTGGTGCAAGCAAATTCTGCCAAGGGGAAGGAGCTCCCTTTTCGTATTACAGCTCATTCTACTAGAGCTATTGGTGCCTCCTGGGCTTTTCAGCACCAGGCATCTGTTGAACAGGTTTGTAAGGCCGCCACTTGGTCTTCAGTTCATACCAAGTTTTACAAGGTTGATGTTAGGGCCTCAGCTGATGCTGTCTTTGGCCGAAAGGTGCTTCAGGCAGTAGTGAAATGAACTACATGCTGTTCCGCACTGGGGATCCTGCCCTAATAGACACTGCTTTTGGATGTCCCACATGTCATTACTCTGGGACGACCTGGAATGGATATAGGGAAAAACACAATTCTGTGAAACTCACCTGTAGAATTGTTTTTGAGTATATCCAGTCCAGGTCGTCCCACCCCACCCTTGTTCATTATCTTCTGTTTGCCTGTTATGGTGATTACCATCTTTATTCTTGGACTGTTGTCCTTAAGGTTTTTTTGTTGGAGAGAGAACATGCTGAAGCTATGTAAAGTAACATGGTTTCTTGGTCTCCCGCACTGTCTCTTCTTACTGCTTTTTAACCACTGGGAAGGGATAGAGAGACACCTGCATTTATAGGGGGCCGGGAGGAGCGACAGCTTTTGATCTTACAGTCGAGCGCCCCCTGGGGGCGGAATACCCACATGTCATTACTCTGGGACGACCTGGACTGGATATACTCAAAAACAATTCTACAGGTGAGTTTCACAGAATTTTATTTTTGTTTTGTTCCCCATAAGGGGAACTTGTGTGTGGCATACCTATGGCATGATCCTGCATCATATCCTGTCCTCATTGGTGCCCAGCAATGATAAATAAAAAAAAAATTATAGTGGCAAGGAGTAGGGAGAGCGCCAGGAAAGAATGTCCTGGGGGTGGGGGGCGGGGGCATGCACATAAATAGAGGTGGGGAAACAGAACAATGGGTGTGTTTGCTGCATGGTGAGTCCAGGCTGTAGTCTTGCCTTGACCTTGCATTTCGCATGTCCCCAGGCACCCAACATTAGGCATGTCCCCAGGCTGGGACAGAAATGGAATTATAAATATATATTTTTTATACCTCTATAGCTGTTGTTGGGGTACATGGTAGCAGTCCTGTAAGGACCCCCTGAAAAATTGGTGGGCCTGTCCTTTTTTAACTAACGATAATGTGGGATGATGGGAGAGCTGGCGATGCGCAGATTAATACAATGGCTGTCAATTTACCATCACCAATGATGCTGGGATTCACAGAACAGCCTGGTGCACCCTCTGTCCTTTCCGGTCATGTGACTGCATGTCACATTCTGAAGCCTAGGGGATGGGCTATGAACAAATAGCTGCTTCTGTTAATACCAGCATCATCTGTGATGGTTAGCGGACAGCCGCTTCCCTTCTGTTGCACGAGACTCTGATTTTCATTAAAGTGGACCAACACCCTCCCCTGATCGGCCAGGGAATCTATAAGATTCCCGGACCAATCAGCTCCCTGACTGCAGGGCACCCCGATCGGGAGTGCCCCGCTGTGTGAAATCCCCCAGAAACCCCTAAATCCCTACCTGGTCCTCGATCTAGCGGCGCCCGCCGCCACCTCCCGCGCGTCCCTCTAGCAGGACGCGCACCCGCGACGGCCGTTTGTGAATGGCCTGTGCGGGCGCGCGCCCTGTAAGAGTGACGCGCGGGAGGCGGCGGCGGGCGCGCTCTCTTGTCCTTCGCTGCCTCCCACTTGTCCGCCGGCGGGGATTGGCTGCAGCGGTCATGTGGGAGCAGGGAGAGGTGAGTTTTTGGGGCTTTCTGGGGGGTTTCACACAGCGGGGCACCCCCGATCGGGGTGCTCCACCGAGGTGGACCAAAACCCAGGATAGTCAAAATCCTGGGTGTTGGTCCACTTTAAACGGAGCACCCCCCCCCCCCCACACACACACATTCTCGTGTCCCCCACTGGCCACTGCTAATGTTTTTTGTTAATTAAAAAAAGACATGGCCCCTGCTGACATGCTTTTTCCAGGGACCCCAACAGGAATGCTCCGGGGCCCACCATGGGATTCTGATTCACTTTTCAGTAAATTAGGTCCTACCATTTAAACTACCTTTAGAATGAATGTCTTTTTTATTACCCATCACTTTTGTGAGATTGTTTCTGCTAAAGGCAGAATACTACCCACAAATAAACCTCGTGGAATAAAGACTGCATAGCTTAAAGGGAAAGTCCACTTTCAACAGCATTTTTAAAAGCGTATATTTATTGTGCTAAAAGAATGTCCTCAAGGTGCTGAGCTTGCTAGTTTTTTTTCTTATGTTAGCAAATGTGTGTTTTATGAAAGCTGTTTTCACTACCTGCAATTGGTTACAATTGGCAACTGTACACCAAGATCTACAAAAAGAAAGTAGTGTGCTCTGTACACACAGAAGGCTGCTGCGCTGAGGTTGCTGCTGATTTTAGGGAGCTCATTCAAACGTACACAGGCCCGGTAGCAGCTTTGTGTGTGTGCAGGGATCCTATTTCTATTCTCATACAGACTTGATGTAGAGTTAACAACAGCAACAAACTGCACATTGTGAAAACTGCCTGGCAGCTTGACACCCAAAAAATATACACTTTAAAAAACTCCATTAAAGTTGGACTTTGGCCTTTAAAAAGACAGGCAGGATGATTCATTACTAGTGCCAGGTAACGGCAGATGAGCGTCTGTAGAGCGGCGCTAAGAGCGACCGCTAGTGGTCACTCTGCTCGGCCGTAAGTCGCTATTGCAGAGCGCCTCAGTCGCTGTAGTAACATGGCCGCCATTGATGAATTTGATGTGTGAGTCGCTATAACACCAGTACAGCACTATATGGTAGCGAACGGTAGAGACTGGTCAGAGTGAGCGACTCAAACCAAATTCATCAAAAAAACAGCCTCACACAGCGCCGGCGCTCAAAATTGGTTGCTGTAGCCCAGAGCGTCAGAAGCTGTGCGATTAAAGTCCGTGTTTGAACACATATTCACTAGTAACAAAGCGAAAACATATGGAATGACAATGTTATTACATTGTGACATTACCAGACCTGTAATGATAATTGTGCATAAAAATATTAAAAATCAAAAAAGTTTTCAAAAATGACATTTAATAGGCCAGGAGAGGTCACACAATTATTTGATTAAAAAATATTTAAAAAAATTAAAAGAAAACCCTGTTTAAAGAGAAGAAGGGTAACATTCATTGAAATGTTTGGGAGAGTGACAGATAGCGACAGGCAATACCAGGCTCTGGAAGCCAGAGAGCCGGCGCTATACGCTGAGCCGTCAGTGATGATGAATCGGTAGCTACGTGACGATTCACTACGAGGCGCTCACCAGAATCGCCTTCATAAATGCGGTATTGCGCACAGCGCCCGGCGTTCACCAGGCGCTACCTACCGCTTACAAGGCACTACCTGGCGCTATCCCTTACTTGACCTCCAGCAGGCTCAATCCCGCTCAGCCCTCCTGAATTGCTACAGTTCTGTAAATCCCAGTTGTAAGTAGCTATGTAAGCAGCTTCTGAGCATGCCTCCATTTCCAGTAATGAGTAGGGATGAGCAAATCGGTTCTAACGAACCTGAATTCACTCCGAATTTCAGGGAAAATTCGATTCAGCACGAACCCGAATTTTTAGTGGTTCGTGCTGACCGAATTTTCCCTGAAATTAAAAAAAAAAAATGCCGGCATGGTGGGAACGGGGAGACCGGCTGCGCTGTCAGCTGTCATCAGAGGACGCGTCATCAGAGGAAGCCGCCGCCCGCTGACAGCGCAGCCGGCCTCCCCGTTCCCACCAAGCCATGAAATGGAAAAAAAAAATGCCGGCATGGTGGGAGCGGGGAGGCCGGCTGCGCTGTCAGCTGTCATCAGAGGACGCGTCATCAGAGGAAGCCGGCCTCCCCGCTCCCACCAGAGATGAGCGATTCGCTAAAGTTTGATTCGGACGAACCCGAATTTCGCTCATCTCTAGTAATGAGGAAGCAAGCTCCATTATCAATCGATAGATACAGGGATGCACTGTATGATGGTTCAGACTAATATCAGATAGGTAAACCTGACCTATTTCTGCAGGGTGATTTTCCTTTAGTCCTGCACTTTAGCACACACTATTTTCCTGAGCACACCTGGGCTAAGCAAATCATCCAAGTTAAATAAGAGCCATTGTTCTACCATATATGATATATGATATACAATTGGTTTATTGGTGTTTAATTTTTGCTCTGTGAGCATCTACCATTATCCTCCATTTTTCTGCTCAGACATCGTACAGGTGCCTCAGAGCTGCAGAGCGAAAATCTGTTTTGACTGCAAGAACAATTGTTAGTTGTGGTATTTGGAATAAATTACCTGTTCTTTTGCAGTTTACTAAACATAGGCAGACAATAGCACATTCTTATCATGTCCTATCTGCTCACATGATTTAATACCAAGGTCACACTCTATTGGCATCAGGGGGCTGGAAGGCCTTAGAGTCCTCCTTAAACATTGCATTAGTGGGACAGATTAGTCAAAAGAGATTTAAGACCCCTATATGCAGTCATTATCCCCCTAGCCTAGCAAGTATATACCTTTCTCCACCTTGTGTAGGAGTATTGGCTGATTAGCATCCCATTCTGCTCCCATCTAAGCCAGCAAATCGTAATGCCTGCCTGAGAAGAACAACATCTATGACTAAGGGCCTCTAAAGACCCGAAACGCGTCAGAGGACCACACACTTCATTGTGCCCAAGTCTGTATTGGATTTTATTCCTTGCTGCCGCTATTTGCAGCATTTTGGATGGAGATGATTTTAACTTTTACACAATAAAGATACGATTTTAAGGAAGTTCGGATCCACCGCCTATTTTTTCTGCTGCTATATGTGGGGCTATGGACTGCCCCGGATCGTGCACCCTACTGGACCAGAGTGCGGATATCTCTTTGTTGTTGCCTGCTACTGAGAAGAACAACACCCAGGAGAGAGCAATTCCCGAGTGTTGTTCCTCTTTAATTGAAAAGTGTGAAAAATGTCTAACACAAGCCCTGTACACTGTATTTCCTCTTAATCAAAGACAAAGATATGCAACTGCGTTAAACCTGCTAATACAAGCAACCTACCCAATTTAAAATAACTCACTCCCTCCCCCCATCTTCCTGCCACTGTCACCTGCGGACTGTGGAAAGCATGCTCCATGTGCTTATATCCATGACTTGTTTCTGTCTTTCACCATGACTTACTCCATCAGACACAGCCTCACCCACTGCCCTCTCACATGGGGAACTACAATTCAGCCACATCCCTAGACTCACCAACAAACAGGTGGGGTGTGGGTATCCACATACCTGAACACTGCTCTTTTAACCCAATCCCTGCCCTGCCCTCCCTATCTTTCTAACTTTCGAAGTTCATTGTGTCTATTTATATTTCCCTCGTAACTTGAAAATTGCTATCATCTATCACCCTCCTTCTCAATCATCATCTACTGCCCTCGACCACTTTTCTACCTGGCTCCTTCAGTTTCTGTCCACAGACATCCTCGCAAATATCATGGGTGACTTCAACATACCTGACGATACTAATAACCCTGCTGCCACCAGATTACTCTCATTAACCTCCTCTTTCGGACACAAACAATGATCCGCCGTCCCCCACCCACGAAGGTGGCCATACGATTGACCTCCTCTTCACTAACCTCTGCTCTGTATCTAACCTCTCCTCCTCTCTGCCCCCCCTCTCTGTCCCTAATCTACTTATACTTACCATCTCGCCTCTTCTTGCACAGAAACATAGAATTCTACGTAGGGACAGTCCAGGCAATGGCAATAATAAGGCAACAGGTGGTTTATCTGATGTCTGACTCATGTGCCTCTCCTCCATTTCCTGCAGTGCAGTGTAGAAGCATCAGAGCTCCCACATTAGAAACAAAATTCTCTTTTCAATTTCATTTCTCCAGGAAAATGCAAAAACATGGTCTAAAAGACACTTTGTGCATCTGCCAGCCCTGGCAAAATGCAAGCACGACGAGACTGAAATGGCACTCTCGAGCTGCTAAATGGAGAAAAACCAATGCCAAAAAAGGAATATATTCCTTTCATCTGCTAAATAACATATTTCTCTTTACTTATTTCCTGAATAAGTAATAAACAGAGGCATATTCTTAGTGTGTCCTATCTTCCCTTATGATTTAATATCAACACTCGATTGGCATCAGATACTGGCAGGTTTTAAAGTCCTTCTTGAACATTGGATTGGTGGGACAGAATAGCTCTTGTTATCTAAGTCCAAGTGTGTTCAGAAAAAATGTTCAGTGCTAAGTACAAGACTCAAGATAAATCACGCTGTAGGAATGGGTCAATTTGGCATCTCTGTAATATGCATGTTGCAAGCGCTACGGAAGATGATGGCGCTATATAAATAAACAATAATAATAATAATAATGTGGTTGCCGCAAGCAGGGAGGCACAGTCAGAATTAGGTACTGTTATTTACACATTTATCAAAATAATCTGTAGCTCAAAACCCATTCTTAAAACAATGTTGCAAATAAGAAAAATGATTTTGTCAAAAAACACGTAATAACATTTATTGGCTAACTCAATGGATTGAAAAATGTGAGCTTTCAAAGCTCTTTAGGTTTCTTCTTCAGGCATAATATTATTTTTATTATTACTGCTGTATCTATCTATCTGTAGGTAGATTTTTTATTGTGGAGCTTCTATGTGTAACAACCGGCTTGTAATAATGAAAGCCATTGTTTAAAGTGGAACATAACGCAGGATTTTCGCTATGGGTTTTGATCCCTGCCTTGGGTGCACTCTGATTTGGGAAAGACCCCAAATCACCCATAAAATGTTACCTTTCCCCAGTCACATGGCACACGTATGGGCTCCTTTTTATGAACAAAGCCTGACAATAGGGAGGGTGGCTGCATCCCCAGTTTCCCTTTAGACAGGGGCTGGGCGCCGGAGCGCGTCTCAGCCTAGGGACACTGGGGATGTGGCGGGCTTTGTTTACATTGACGTGGGAGCCCGGGCAAAACTTAATTTTGTGGTGACCCAGAGGGTGTTTTAAACAGCAACTGGGATGCCCCAGGGGAGGAGGATCCCGTTTAGAGTTTTTGCATGTGTTCCTTGGGTCATTTGTCCATAATTTTCAGCATAATGTGATATTCATATATGTTTATATCTTTTAACTTTCAACAGCAAATGAGCAAATTGTTAGAGTTGGCACAGGAGAAGAATGCAACAGAACTTAGGGTCCTAAAGGAATATATAGACAGGTATGATTTCATGCTGGTAAAATGTTGTTTTACCCAATTTTATAGATAGATAATGATTAAACCAAATATCTGTTGGAGCTACATTTTTCATTTACCACGATCATTTTGCTTTAGAATATATTGGTAGTAGTCCTTTACAGTGTTGCTGTTTATTATGATTTGGTTTAACATTGAATTCAACCCCAAATGTAGTAATTTGGTTCATTTTAAATAGAATTTTGTTTTGCAATTCAGTAAACTTGATGGGCCTTTTTTTATGCACTTGGCATCCAATCCACAGCCTCCAGCAACCAACTGACCTGAATCCCAAATAGTTCACAGTTATAATGGCAATTTCTAGTAATTAAAAAGGTAATATACAGGAACAGCATGTGCAATAGGTTTAGTGGAAATAAGGGATTTTAAAAACTGGTTATTTCAACAGCTCCACTGCAACCAAATGATAATAGAGCTTCATGGCTTGCAAGACACCATGCAGGCTTCTAAGTTCTTGAAGATCATGTCTTAACAAATGCAAAAACAGAGAAGCCACCACCATGAGTTTAATGTGAGATTGAAGGTTGAAGATAATAAAGTATTTGACTCAGCAAGGTGTTGAACTACAGGCACGCAGAGATAGAGGCAGAGGGAGGTTGTAGAAAAGAAATACTGCTCAGCCGTAATCTACTGGGACAGGAAGCAAGGTGCACCAAAAGAGACACAACACTGCAAATAAGGCCATGCTCATCTGTCAGTAAAGGTAAACAGGTATACAGCTGAGGATCACTACTGAGTTGGTTCACATGGACGTGTGCCTTTAGATGGGAGGCAGATATGGCCTAGATTTTAGGGGCCGATCTTGTGACTGGAGGTTTGCAGGTTCCATTCCCGGCTGAGCATGACTAAAGTGCTCTTAAGCAAGGCACCTAGCCCCCAACCACTCTCTGGGTGCTGTGTTTGCGGCACCCCACCACTCTGGGCACGTGTATCTTCACTGTTAATTTTTTTCTGTTCTCACTGATGGGTTAAATTTGAACACATTTCTATGCGTATACTGGAGATAAAATAAGCACTTATTTTTAAGGGAAGCCATGGCTTAGTGGTTTAGGGACCAATCCTGTGAGTGGGGGGTTGGAGGTTTCAGTTCCTGACTGGGCCATGACTGAAGTGCTTTGAGCAAGGCACCTTACCCCTAACTGTTCTGTGGGCAACATGCTTGTGTCAACCCAACACTCCAGGCACATGTTCACTGGTGGCTTTCTGTTTGTTTTCACTGCATTGATGGGTTAAATGCAGATAACACATTCCTATGTATGTGCAAGCAAGCAATTCTTGAATTCATTCTTTATTATATAGCCTGCTGACAAAACTGTGAACATCTGCAACATCTTCACTTGAAAGGAGACAGTCTCATAACCAGTGCAGGAAAGTGTGCTCTAACTCTTGTTCTCACCCAGCAGTGATTCCCCTTCAGATGCAGTGCCAGTGTAGCCTACCTTCAACATGCCTCATTTGTTCCATCCCTTCGAACCCCCAGATGAAATATGAGAGCAGAAGAGGCTCAGTGAAACTTGGGGACCTGGGGTGGATAGGGAATTTAAATGTGTGCACCATTTTGACCCCCTTTCAGGATCAAAGGTTTTAATGATTTCTGGGTGGTCATCCTCCATGATGAAGCTTCAAGGTCAAAATGCCAGAATCCATACCAGCAACAAAGAGGCAAGCCAAAATGTAGCACAATAGGAATGAAAGTGCTCATGCAGATCCTTTCCTGATGGCAGCAATGATGCAAATGCATAGAAAAGTGGAAAGTGTCACTAGCACTGCCACCGATTGTAGGAAACCTTGCCGAGGTAATTGATAAACTGGACATATTGGATTAAATATGGATACAATTTTGAGCGTTGGGAAAATCAGATTACAGATGAAGCTAAGTTAGACAAGAAACTGGGAATTAGAACAGGTTTTGTATGCACAAACCTCAAACAAATTTAGATTTTAAAGTGGAACCTCAGAGGCCCTAGCGTGTAAAAGACTTCAGGGCCATCCGAGTTACACTCCTTGAATTGGGATGCCCCACTGTGTGAGTCCCCCCCAATTGCCAGTTTCACTCATCTTCTCCTGGAGCCCTCGCAGCGTCTGTGCACCATTCACCTCTAGCTGCACCTGGCCTTTTTGAATAGGTGGCGTGGGCACGGGCACTCCATGGCTGCTAGGTGGGCGAGGGGTGCGGCTGGCAGCGCCAATCGGCTGCTTGCCATCCAGGTGGCCTAGCTGTTAGTGGCTCTGAAGGGAGCCTATTGACAGCGTGCTCACAGATTGGCTGAGCCAATCAGTGTGCTCTCTCTCTCCCGAGTCGTTGTGGGAGTGGAAGGTGAGTGAAACAGGGCGACCTGGGGGGGTAGACACAGCGGGCATCCCAATTCGAAAGTGAAATTCCTGTGTGTTGTTCCTCTCTAAAAAGCAGGTAAATAAAACACAATGCAAGAATAGGGGCACAATCCAGGAACAGGTAGTGGGCATAGAGTAATAACTGCGGTGGAATCGATGGATGGGAATATAGCTATGATAGGTCCACACATGGACTAGACACATGGTGGCTTCAAAGCAAACATAAAAGAAAAACACAGAGAATACACCAGCAACCTCACATGGGAAGCAACAGACTTACAGCCTAGAGATTTTTAGGAAATAGCTACCAGGTGAAAGGAGGCTGGATAGACAAAGTGGACATTATTGACAGATTATGGATGCTTAGAGCAGAGATTATTGGACAGAACAGTTGCAGGATCTAACAGAACTATATTAGCTTCATCTCAGATAATGCCCCAAATTCATCTCAGATACCTACAACCTCAGAAGTAAAGCCTTGATTGGCTACTGGGAACCAAGATGGACCACCGTATGAGGCTTGCGCAATGTGCTGAGGGTACTTGAATTTCAGACTTATGAAGCCCTGTGGGCGCTATGTAAATAGTTTCCTTCTAGGAAAGCACCTCTTTCCCTATTTTTTGTGAGGAAGACTAACCAATGATCTTCTACCTGTCCTGTAAAGATACCCTCAAAAGGAAATTGTACCTTTCTGATGTCGAATCCTGAATATGTTTTGTAAGAAAGACCTCTTTAGGGACCTCTGCCTGTACTGTTAGACCTCAATTCTGTACATTCTGTCTAATTCTGTAAAAGAAAGACCCCCCTTCAAAACACATTGTTGCTTTACCCATTTGGCTTTGTTAAATATTCTAACAACCCTCAAATTCTAATAAAATATAATTTTTATATTATGGACATTTATAAGAAATCCAGAAACAGTAGTTTACAAACAACTAGAAACAAGACGGGGAGGCCGATTCATTAATAGCCGCAGGTAGCGACAGTTGAGCGACTGTAGCGGCATTTTCAGAGCACCCGCTAGTAGTCGCTGTGCTTGCCCATTGTTCGATAGTTGATAGCGACTCAGTCGGTTTGCCGTAATGTTGAATATTGGGTGAGGAGTCGCTATTTGACCGGTTCAGCGCTGTATGGGAGCGCATGATAGTGACTGGCCCTAGCGACCGGCTCCCACCATATTCATTAAAAAATCACGCTCAAAAAATTATTGCGCTGTAAAATGCATGTTTAAACCCCAGAGCGCTGGCGGCGATGGGTTAAAAGTAGTTTTTTAACCCCCAAACAACCATATTTTTGGAAACCAAAAAAAACAAGTTTTTTAAATAATTTGGTAATATGAATACATTAATATCAGACCTGTAATATCAATTCTGTACAATTTAGTTTTTTTATTTTTTTTACCTTAAAAAAATTATCTAAAATGGCAGAAGTGGTCACAGAATTTTTCACATTTAAAAAACAAAAAAAAAAACAATTAATAACAATTAATTATGAATATTTAAAGATTGTTCCATTGAAATGCATTGGAGAGCGCCAGGTAGCGAGAGGTCATACGTGTCGCTGTTCAAGGTCGGACGCTGGCACTGTGGGCTGAGGCTGGAATAATGATGAATGAGTTGCTATATGGCGCTATCTCAGTCGCTAAGCAGGAACGGCTTGATAAATGTGTGATTGTGGTGGGGAGCCGGCGTACTCGCGGCGGGGCCCGTCATTACCGGCCGCTCACCAGTCGCTACCTGTCGCTATCCCTTGTTAAATAAGGGCCTGAGTTTTAAATGTAAATTACAGGGGCAACAATTTAGGGGTCTTTGTGACAATTAGGAGTGGATGTATATACAGTATATATATATATACATATCTAATGTGTTTCTGCAGTGACACTAAACAGATGAAGAAAATAATGGAGATGAAACGGATAGAAAAGATTGAAGCTATGAGCAAGTGTACAGTGGACAAAGTTGTGCAGGAAAGGTATGATTTTGTTTTATCATTCTGAAACAGAATTTCACGGGTTTACAAGAACTTGTATGATCCCCACACATTCTAGGCATTCCTAAATAAAAACTTCTTAAAAACTTCTTCATTTCATAATGCACCAAATGTTTTTGATGGTTGGTGACTGGCCTCTCAGCACCTGGCCTCTTCTACTTCAAAGCCATGCTTTTATGATGACTGCTTTATGTGGTTTAGCATTTTGTTGTCTGGATAGGAGCATATGTTGTTCTAAAACCTGTGCATACTGCTCAGCATTTTGAGATGTGTAAGCTGGCCATTCCATGGGCAGTAATATAATCCTATACTATCAGAGATGCATAATTCTGAAATGTGCATTGAGAACAAACTGGATGACCTCCTCTTGAGTGCACAGGACACAGTCATGTCATACAAATAATTCCATTTTTTGTTCAGGTGACAAAAGAACAATTTTCTTCCATTCTGCCTCAGTCCATTTTGATGATATTATTTACTGTAACTGATGGGATATTCAATGTCTTTGCAATTTTTGATTAAGGGACATTTTTCTTTAATGATTCCATAAATTTTCTACACAGTTTTTCAGTTTGCTTTACCTTGCTTCTGAGTGACTTTGTAAACCAGACCAACACCTTTGTAAGAAACGGTGCTCATATGCATTCCTCCCCAGGGCAATTCAGATTGCTGCACAAAAAAATAATTTACCTCTTTCTAATTCCTGCCGTGGTTGATTTTCCCTCCTCAATAGTGTTCTATGCATCCAAGAAGGAAGTGCTGCTGGGTTTCCATCTGCTCTACATGTTGGTTATATCCAGGCAGCAGTATGGCTGGGATGCTGGGAAAAAAAAGCCTCCTGTGTTCTTCAAGATGGCCGCAACACACATTTCAGCTTTAAACCGGACCTTCAGTGTGATTTAATGAAAAGCCCAAAGTCTGAAAAAACAGTTCCCCAGCATGTAAAATTAATCTATTTTATGTTTTTAGTCACTAACTTATTATTCTTTCCCCCACTGGGCTGCAACTCTGTTCAGGAATTTAGGATACGGGCGCCGCCATCTTGACTCAGAAGCATCACACTTACTGAGGAGAGAAGAGTGGGATAAGGTACAGGGGGGCGGGTTATAGCTGTTCTTTGCTCAGACAGAGCAGAGCTGGGGTCAGATAACGGTCAGCAGTCCCAGAATGCAGAGCAGCACAGTCAGGAGGCACTTCCTGTTTGCAGGCTGCCTGATAAGATGGCGGCTTCCATAAGCCGCCATCTTGGATGTTTAAAGGCTCATAACATGCAGTAGATGCAGGTAGGATGATTTTTAATGTGAGCAATCTGTATGTACAGGGTGTGGGAAACATATAAGATAGACTCTTATTCAGAGTGAAGGTCCGCTTTAAGTGAATGCAGGAGCAATTGCTGGCAATAATTCAGTGCTTTTTTTTTTATAAAGTAAACCAGAACAAGGCCAGAGACCGCACTCACCAATCTATATGAGGAGTGTGCACAATCCAGGGGTGGAGGCACATATGTGCACTACTATATACCACACAGAGCAAGGAGTCCCAAACTCCCCCAATCCACTCCTTGTAGTGAATGGCACCACTCCAAATGTATTTATCAATTTATATTACTTTATTTAAATAAATCTACTATGTACATACATATATATTAAAAAACATTAATTAAAATACATATATTTACACACAATCCCCTACACATAGGGGGAAACACTCAAGGAGAACCCGGGTGAGGTAGGGGTGATTGTGGCTGGTAATGCAAGGTATTGTGCTGAGTTAAATACATGTTTGTTTGCTCTTTCCCACGGCTGTCCTTGAATTAGTTGTAAATAGTTAGGTTTTGAATGGCACTTGGCACTTTATATGAACAGACACATTAATTGTTTTTGCACAAGCTGTATATATGAATGTAATTAATTAGGCACTGGACACTTATGAATAAACGGCCTTAGAAGGGTAGAGCAGTATCAAATCATAGGAAATTGATTAATTATTTAGCCACAGGGGTGATGTCATCAGGATACTCTGGCTAGAGTGCCTGCCGCCCCCCCCCCCCCCATACATTTTGGTTCTCCTTGAGTGTTTCCCCCTATGTGTAGGGGATTGTGTGTAAATATATGTATTTTAATTAATGTTTTTTAATATATATGTATGTACATAGTAGATTTATTTAAATAAAGTAATATAAATTGATAAATACATTTGGAGTGGTGCCATTCACTACAAGGAGTGGATTGGGGGAGTTTGGGACTCCTTGCTCTGTGGGGCTTTTTTTTTATAAACACATGTGACAAGTGTGACTTAATAGTGAGGCAGCCAAATAACAAGTACTTATTGTTTGTCTCCTTCAGCTGATTGGTGCTAAGCCAGTGATCAGTAACTCCCCTATTCACTTTATCTGAAGCCCCATCATAGCCATTGCATCCTGGGGCCAATACAATGGGGTAGGATGATGGCGGGTTGGGTTGTCGACCTGCCATCAGTCACAGAGAATTGCCACACCCTCTCTATTCACTGCAGCCTCAGTGGTGGAAGCGGAGTCACTTTAAGCCGTGCCACCTGCTATCCTCCAGTAATCTGGCTCTTGTACATACAGCAATGTATGCCATGTATATTATAGCTTGGCGTACAGATCTGGAAACAGAGCACCGGCATAGAGAAAGGGTAACTTCTCCAGTCTCTTTCCAGCTGACAGTGTATTTGTGAATGGCTGGGCGCTGTAGCAAGCCTCAGCTACAAGATGTTGGGTATACGGCCAGGGGCCACACATGTGCCATGGGATAGTTGGCAATGTTAGTATGTTCCCCATTCCAGGGGGTTTCACAAAATGGGGCATACCAATCGAAGAAGGCCTGGGGCAATGGGAATCGGCCAACTTCAAGGGGTTTTGGTCCACTTTAATGTTGTAACACATGTATTATTAATTCTTTGTCTTTCCAGATTAAAGAAAGAGATAAACAATTCACATATCCAGGAGGTAATACAGGTCCTGCAGATGGTGAGCCTCTATTTCTCTTTATATACACATATCTTGTGAAGTAGTCCTGCCATTTCTGGAGGTGTACTACTGTATGTTATCTATTATAGGAAAAGTCAGATGACCTAACATACCTTTTGTTTTCAGTCTGCTGCCAGGCACAATTTAGGAGGCTTTCAGCAAAAGCCCTCAAATGTTTTGGTCATACCAGCCCTGTGCTGGTCTGACCAAACAAAACTTTTTATGTTAACCCTTTAAGTGCCAGCCTACCTGGAGTTTTTGTCACTCTTTGTTGCCAGACCACTTTGCACTATTTTGCACTCCCCATGTTCAAATGTGATTTTTGAAGGGGTTTCCAGGGATTTTCCAGGAAAATGATATATATTTTTTTCAGCATAGTCTGGGCTTTAACATGACATGTCTTGTTTGTCATTTTTAGGTGTATTCTCAATATTTTTGGGTGAAATATGTGAAATAAAATAAAAAAAATAAATTTTTTCACAATTTGTAGTGTTTTTTTGTAATAAAAAATAAAAAAGTTTGTCAAAAAAATCTTATTGTGTGTGAAATCCCAATTTCTTCCGGTTACAGCGGTACCACATATGTATAGGTAGACACCCTTTCCTGCCCAGGAGACTCCCCCAAACTGAAACAGTGCTTTAGGGGATTTTCAGATAAAATACAACTATGCTATGCGCTATGTGCACCTTGCAGTTTTTCCAGAAAAACAACCCTTTACATTTGAAATACACCCAACAAACTATATATTCTCTGGAAGTACACACCTCAGGCTTTCTAGGTGTACCAGGCTTGTTGATGTGACCACAGTTTTCTGGAAGTAATCCCTCAATGTAATCTTTGGTTGCAAAGAGTTTCCCTAAAAAAAGGATAAAGCAGCATCTAAGCCACATTTTCCTAAAAAAAACTATATAATAAAAAAAAAAACAAGTTTAATCTGAAAAAGCAACATCCCCCGAACAGAACGATACCCAACATGCATAGCTACTGTCAAGGGAAGAGTTGCCAAACACCCCAAAGTAAACCATGTGCGTAACGGTAATTTTACTTGAAAATTTAAGCTCTGCAGACGAAGTGCGCACCTTGCGATTTTTCAACCAAAACAACCCATTACATTTGGAATATCCCCCATAAAACATATATTCCCTGAAAGTACACATGTTAAGCTTTCTAAGCGTACTGAGCTTGTTGTAGTGGGCTCATCTTTCTGGAATTAATCCCTCAAAGAATTTTTGGTTGCGCAGGGTTTCCCTAAAAAATGTATAAAAAAGCTGAATAAAAAAAACACCTTTTCCTAAAATATAAATATGCAAACAAGAAAAAACAAGCTAAGTCTGAAAGCGCAAGGTCCCCCGAACAGAACAATACCCAACATGCATAGCTACTTTTAACCCTTTTAATTGCCAGCCTACTTGAGATTTTGTCACCCTCTGTTGACAGGTCATTTTTCCCCATTTTGTGCCATTTTTGCTGGAATTTTCAGGAAAATTATATATATATATTTTTGCAGCAGAGTTTAGACTTTAACATGAAATGTCTTGTTTGTAAATTTTATTCAGTAAAATAAATTAATACTTTTTTTTTAGAAAATTGCCTCTTTATTTTAAATAAAAAATGTATTTTATTAAAGAAAACCATATTGCATGTGAAAGCCCCATTTTTACCGATTAGAACAGTACCACATATTTATCGGTAGCCCCTCGTTCCTGCCCAGGAGACCACCCAAACAACACACTTTAGCACTTTATAACATTTACAAATAGAATACAACGTTTTTTGGGGATTTTTAAGGGTTAAAAACCCTTAAAAATCCCCCCAAAAGATGACATGGGGACCCCCTTACCTGAAGTAACCAGCCCGGGACCAGCTATGCAGGGCTTATAGGAACAGGGCGCAGTGGCCAGCTTTTGTGGCCCCTGGCCCTGCAGGCTACAAGCCCGCAAAGCCCATGGCCACGGGCTCTTCTGCCCCCCCGGGCTTTGGGGAGGCAGGTAATGGGGGTGCCGGGGGTTAATGGCAAGTCACCCGCTAGCCGCAGGTGACTTGCCAGCCCCCAGCCTTGTGAACTGGTATAGGGATCTCATGGATCCCTTACCAGTTCACAATGGGTTAAATGTAAAAAAAAAAAGACACTGACACACACACAGAAAAAAATGATCTTTATTTTTTTTTACTGTACTCACCTTCGATCCTGCGTCCCTCGACGTGTCCCTCGCCGCTGTCATGTCAGTGACAGATGCCGATAGTGATCGGCGCAGGGCGGGTGAGAGGCAAGGAGGCTCCGATCGGAGCCTCATCGCCTCACACCCGCCCTGCTCTGATCACCACCGGCATCTGACAGATGCCGGAGTTGGGTGAGGATATAGGAGGAGCGGGACAAAAAGCAGGGCTAGGGGCGGCAGCCATCGCAACCATTAGAAGAGGTGAGGACCCGGAAGAGGGTCCTCGCCTGAAGCCTGCGGAGCCCAGGGGGGGGATCGGACTCCCCCCGGGGAAGAGAAGACCCGGACGGAGGGATCGGGCACGGAGGTGAGTAAATGACATTGTTTTTTGTTTGTTTACAGCGCAACTGTCAGTGCTGGAAACGGGCGGTTTCGGGCCCCCTGCTGAAGACGGAGGATGACGGGGAGGGATCGGGGTAAGTGTTTATTTTTTAATATTTTTTAACTAGCAGGGGGGAAAGTCAGGCACGTAGATTCTACGTGCTTGGCACTTAAGTGGAGTAGAAGCGAGCACATAGAATCTACATGCTTGGCACTGAAAGGGTTAAAGCCCAAACAAGCTGAAAAGGCAATATATATTTTTCCTGGAAATTCCTGCAAAACTCACATTTAAACAAATAGTTAGTGCAAAGTGCTTAAATATTTTCTGTCAGCAGGGGTGACAAAATCTCTAGCTAGGCTGGAATTGGAAGGGCTAAACCTCTCTGCGCTCAAGGTTTTATCTGGATGGCCCCCCTGCCACTGTGGCTGATCCTGTCATTGCCAGACCAAGTCGGACAAATCAAACTCACTGTCAGAGTGAAGTACAGAGCTTCAGGCAGCCTGCTTTCCTTTCCACAATGTGCAAAGCAACAGCAGCCGAACTTTTGTTCCCAGTGCTCCCGAAAGGCCAGTCCATCCCTAGCTGTCTACACTGCATTTCAAAGTATTATGCAAATTGGATTTAAGTGTAATATAGATGACACTACCAGCAACAGTCTTGTCTGCCCTATACTTCCATTTCCCTTCCCCTTCTTACTAAAGCAGACAGTGGTGGTGTCTTGCTGCAGCTGTGCCACCCTTGAGCTAACATCCTCCTCAATTTTCAACTTGTTGGAGGTGTCTGCTCAGGGCTAGCCTCCCTGAAACTTTACCCCTACCCTGCCTTCTAACTAGCTACCTGCCTTATTATCCTGTTATAATCCTCCAATGTTGCCACCTTCCCACCCCTGACCCAGAGAATTCCTGCTCAGTGAGCAGCAGACCCTTTCCATGTTATCAATACATCTTAGGCCCTTATTTATCAAGGGCTAGCGCCAGGTAGTGTCTGACTAGCGCCAGGTAGCGCCAGCTATCGGCGGCTACCGACTCCAGAACGCCAGGCGGCAGACACAATCACGCATTTATCACGCTAAATGAGGCTAGCGCCGGCGAGAGCGTCAGCTGGCGCGGGATTCATCATGTAGCCGACTGCAACGAACAGCGCCGCTGCTAATCCCATCACAGCGCCAGGTATGACCTGTCGCTCCCTGGCGCTCTCCAATGCATTTCAATGGAGCAATCTTTAAATATTCATAATTAATTGATTTAAATTTTTTTTTTTTTTTTTTTAACTGTCAAAAATTTTGTGACCACTACGGCAATGTTAGATATTTTTTTTAAGGTAAAAAAAAATTAAAAAAAAAATTTGTGCAGAATTGATATTACAGGTCTGATATTAATGTATTCATATTACAAAATGTTTCGAAAAACTTGTTTAATTTTTTAAACAAAAAATATGGTTGTTTGGGGGTTAAAAACTACTTTTAAGCCATCGCCGCCAGCGCTCTGGGGTTTAAACAAGCATTTCACAGCGCGAGAATTTTTTGAGCGTGATTTGTTCATGAATATGCTGGGAGCCGTTCGCTCTGGCCATTCGCTGTCAGGCGCACCCATACAGCACGGAACCTGTGAAACAGCGACTCCTAACCCCGTATTCAACATTACCGCACACCGACTGAGTCGCTGTCAACAAGCGAACAACGGCCAAGCACAGCGAATACTAGCGGGCGCTGTGAAAATCACGCTACTGGCTCTCATCTGTCGCTACCTGGCGCTATTAATGAATCGGCCTCTTAGTATTGCCAGTTGCTCCTTTAGATCCAGAATCTGGGCATCCAAATGTGCAATGCGCACACATATTGCATAGCCATAATCCCCCTCAACCGCCTGTTCAAGCAGTGCATACATCACACAAGATGTACACTGGTCACCATTGCTAAGCGTGGGGCACATTTTTTTCTAGTTTGGGGAACACAAATGTCTCTATAAGGTTTATAAGCAGATAAATATACAATCAGCAAACAGTCAAGGAAACAAAAAAAAGCACTCAGATAAACACACAAATGTAAAGTCCCTTTATCCTAAGTCCAACACTTAGAACATAACGACTCAACCAAAGCTCTTTAGAACTCGCATTAGACAATGGGGTCTATTCAGACCCTGGTGAGAAAACCCACTTTTTTTAGGGACAACTGCCTTTCACTTTTATTGTCTACCTGGTGTACATTGATTCAGCCCCAAGGTAGACAATGAAAGTGAATGCCAAAAATCAACCTTTATGTGGTATTTTAATATGTGGGGACAAAATTACGTTATCATTGAGAAGTTTGTTTAATAAAATTTATACTCCAGAAAAAGTTTAAATGGTTGATTACATTTGTATTTATCATTTAGGAAACTTATAGAAAACTATACATTGCCTAATAATTTAAAACACAGTATAGATGACCATGGTAACAGCCGGTGTGGAAATAGTTGGGGAGTCAGCTGAAGACAGCAAAATCCTGTAGTGCCCCTGATCAAGCAACTCGCCCACCATAATAGTATTAATCCTTTTCAGCATTTTCAAATAGTGTTATGGCTTTGTCTCAAAAACTGAATAGGTCTTCATTGGTAGCTGATTGGAATACTGACATAAATCTGTTTTTAGGTTTCTGATAAATGGAGCAACCAACAACAGAAATTAGAAGAAAAGCACAACGAGCTACTGCAAAAAATCAGAGAAAAAGGAGAGCAGGTAAGTTTAAAAAGTACATCCTAAGAAATGTATAGCAAAGCCAACATACAGTATGAAAGGCACAGTACAATTTAATATCCTATTACCATGTTATCAAAGCATATTTGGCAACAAAAGCAAACCACATAGTTAATTGAATGTTGCTTACTACACTGCTCAACATTACTCAGCCTTGACGTCTAATTTTACATCCATCCTGGATTTTTTACACAACTATGTTTCTGATACTAGAAATATAGATAACTGAAATTTAAACATCCTGCATTGGGGACATTCTCAAAATTGCATTTTGTGTTAGTTCCTAATGTTTGCATCTGTGCAATCTGAAATGGATCACTAGTATAATATTGTCAAAGTCCCCCCAGCTCTATTTTAGCTCTGCAGGCCCTGTCTGTCTTTAAGTTTGGGCCCACGGTGCCTCTTTGTTAAATACATTTTTCAAGAAATAATCTTTTTTACCTGCCAAGGATTTTTTGGGGGAGGGCAGCTCTGTTTTAGCTGTGCAGGCCCTGACTATTGGGGTACACAGTGCCTCTTTGTTAAATACAGTTTAATAAAATCTTTTTCACTGGCCAAACTATATTTTTGGGCACATCTGTCTGTTTAAGCTTGGCTGTGCCAGTGTGTGATTTTGGTGTGTACGCTGCTCCGACACTGTGGTCAGCAGCCATGTGCCCAGGCCCAGCCATAGTAGTGGCAGCATCTATTTGCCCAGGATCGCCACTGCTAGTAGTAGCAGCAACAATGTATGGGGTAGTAGTAGCAGCAGCAGTAATGTTACATGGTAGTAGTAGCAGCATCAGCAAGCCAAAGTTGTCCATTTCCTCCAGTGGGCATTTTATTTTCGACAATGCATCCATTGTGGACTGGTCAATTTGCTCTCGCTCATCTCAGGAGGAGGAAGACTCTGAAGCAATGACTTTGAGCCAGATTTCAGTGGATTCTGCTGCCACTACAGCTACATGTCACAATAAAAGAAGCCTTTCTCTTCCATCATCTCTCTCTTTACTGCCCTCTCCTAATGGGGTGCCAGCTTTTCTCAGCAGCCCAGTTGCTATGGATAGTGATGAGGAGAATTTGTTTGACAACAGTTAGCCTTTGGAGTGTGTTGCAGAGGTGGTGGAGGTGGAAGTGGTGCCTGAGACACATAGCTGTGGCAGTGGGGATGGTGGTACCATTACTGGCAGTTATGAAGGTGGTTGTGGTGTGGGGAGGGCAAGTAGACCATGATGAAACATCAGAACAGGGAAGTGGAAGTGGGGATCAGGAGGAGGAGTATGGTGATGTAGTTTTGGACAGGACCTGGGAACCAGGCAACAAAGAAGGGACATCGTCAGAGCAGGAGAGTACTTCTGGCACTGGCAGCGACAAAGAGCCGAGCTAAGTTGGGGCCAGATCAGCAGCAAAACGGCACAAGGCTAGGTCTGCTGGTATGGTCTGCTCAGGAGCAGGTGATGGTGACACTGATGTGCTTTTGCAGACTCCAGAATAAAGCCTGCCAAAGGAGGAGCAAAATCAGGTGGTGTACATTCTAGATCTTCTTATTCCCAGTACGCTGCCGTTCGGCAATTCTTTCGTACCTTCCCTGGAGAACAAAGCCTATCATATTGCCAGATTTGCAAGCAGAAAGTTAGCCATAGCCAGAGCACAAATCTGAGACTAGGAACTATGGCTCTACATAAGCACCTGGAGCGGCATCACAAAGCTGCGTAGGAAAATGGACCAGTGCCAGTGCCAGGCCTACACAATGTCTACACAACAACAAGATGTCTTCTGTCCTTTGGCCTAGTCTTTAAAACTGTGCCTCTGCTAATGCTACAACCAACAGCTCCCCTGCCATCTACTAGCACCAGCCCTACACAGCCACAGCCTACAGGTCTCCTGTCACTCTGCCTAGTCTTTAAGTACTGCTAATGACACTACTACCACCAACAGCACCTCCGCTGCCACCCTCTCCTACTACTAGGCCTACACAACCCGCAGTTTAACCCTGTGATGCCCAAGATGGGCCCATTTTTCAAGCCTTGTAAAAAGCCATTGTTTAGTCTTCTTCAACTAAATTGTCAAGATGTCAATCCTGCTGCTACCCCCCTTTACAAATGGGACCATTTTTTGAGAGCTTACCTTTTACTGCCAGGCCAACACAACTGCAGTTTAACCCTGTGGTGCCCAAAATGGCCACATTTTGCAGTGCTTGTAAAAAGCCATTGCTTCTTCTGCAGCTAAAATGTAAGGGTGCCAATCCCGCTGCTACCCCACGTTACAAATGAGATCATTTTTTGAGGGCTTGCTCGCTTCAGCCAGGCCTACACAACCAAAGGCCTACCCCCTGTGATTCCCAAACTTGGTGCAATTTTCAACGCTTGTAAAAACCTTTACTTCTTTTCAATTTCCAGGAATACTAACCCAGTTGCTTCTCCCCGTTTTTTATGCGCTTTACACTATCAAAGACAGCTGCGGACTATTGAAATGCTAATTAGGTCATGGCTGATTTGTATGATAATTGCCACAGCCAATTCTAATGCTAATTAGTTCACTAAAACACGCACCCTGCTATAGGGGTAGCAGGGATGCGGACGCTTCTTGCGCATGCGCCGTGCGACCGGGAAAGAAGGTGAACTTATGGGTGACCTGGGTGGTTTCACACAGTGGGGCATCCCAATTCTGGATGCCCCAGAGGAGGGAATCAATCAGCCCGAAAATCTTATAGATTCCTAGGCCGATCTCCATGGGTTTTGGTCCACTGTAAATAAGTATGAAGAATAGGGAAACATAAGAGGCAGTAACTTTTTGCACAAATTCACATCAGGCCTTTTCCGTTAGGGTTTATGGCCAGCTGGAACAAAATGGTGAAGTTCCTGGAATATGCAACCTTCGGAGGTATCTCCTTTGCTGGCTCTGTACACCAGGGATTCGTTTGGGAAAAGCTTATCTTTATTTGTTCCAGTAATCATGACAATAAATGCAGGTCTGTCATACTAGCGAGTAGTTCTGGAAAATCAAATGGTCCAGAGGCATTTGTAATAAATATTCCATAGTAATATTTCTTTATTACTGTCACTGAGTGGCAGGTGTGGCAGGGATTCAAGTCCAGTTAGGCAATGTCAAGGCAGTTGGCTTACAACCCCCTCTGCAAGGAGCAGAGGGACCATGTTCCAAAGGAATCAGCGAATACCCTCCATCATTTTTGACTGGACAAGTAGCTTCTTGAATGCCAGAGTGAAGTGGGTAATGTCAGGAAGGTTTGTGTTCAGCAGCCAGGTTACCAACATTAGGGTTGTCCATTTCAGGGCCACTATCAGATTATAACTGACTAGTGCATATCCTAAAGATCATCGGTATTCATTCACCTTGTCCCAATCCAATCGCACTCGCACAGGCTCTTGTCCAATCAGAGCCGTTTGCCGTCCCCTGTTTTCAATATGGAGCAAGAGCGGACACATACCTTGCATCTTTGCCTGTGTGCGTACTCCCTCCCTCTGCCATTCAGATAGGATGGGGTGGGAGAACATGCATCACTGGAGATGCTACCACTCTCGCTCCCCATTGAAACCAATCAGAGCCATTTGCTGAGTGTCATGGCAAACGGCTCTGCTTGGACAAGAGCCAGTGCATGTGCCTTTGGACCGAGGGAGGGTGAGTGAACACCGGCGTTCTAGGGGTTTCACACAGCTCGGGGTGCCCCTGGGGAAGGGAACAAACCATCAAGTAACACAGAGCGAAGGGAGTAGGGTTGCTGAGGATGTTCATCTTCACTGTTTGCCCCCTGAACAGAGGACATGGATATTGAAGCAGAGGACTGTAATTCTCTGGAGTACAGTACATGTTTGCCCAAATTATGCCTTCATAACTTGAATGTGAACTTGAATTAGCTTTCTATTTGAACTTACTTTTAAAGGTGATCACATTTAAAAAATCTAGCTTCTGCTTTGTAACAGAATTATTGTACTCAAATCAGTTTCCAGTAAATGTAGTATATTTCTAATCACTGTTGCATTTCTCTAAACAGACTCTGAAAGAAATTCAACAAGAATGTCAAGACAAGTTAAAACGCTTGCAGATGGAAGTTGCAGAACTAGTACATGACTGTGTGGCGCCACTGTTTCCTTTAGAGGCCAAAAGCCTTAAGAAAGAGCATGATAACCATGTGAACATGTGGGATTTTTTATTCGCGAAGTATGATAAAAGACATTCGACTGATTCAAACAGTCAAAGGGAACTAAAAGCAGAAACTGATGAGACAGCAAAAGATCAAGAAGTGGCAGATTTGCAAAGCCATCAGCTTACTCCAAAAGATCTTGCACTTGGCAAAGAGTCTACAAAGGAGCCAGCTCCTAGTGGCCTTCCAGTATCCGAGTAGTTAATTTAATTCTCCTTAAAGGAGAAAAACAACAAAGGGACAAAAACTAAAACCAGGTTCATATTAATTTTATAGTCTAGGCATTCAGAGTGGATGTAATCTGTAGAAGGACATATAACAAATATTTATCAAAAGCTGTTCATAATTGGTTTTAAAGTTCAAAAAGTGTGTTTTTTCTTTGTAAAATGTATTCTTTATGTTAATGTTATTTACACTGTCTTTTCAATAAAGAAAAAACTGTCAATTAAATCGCAAAGCACCTAAAATACAGCTAAATTCTTACCTTTTGTCTTATTGAAGAATCTCCCTCACTTTAGAGGTAGCCCTTCTTACCAAACTTACTGACTCCACCCTTGGGGGGCATAATGAATAATGGTCTGCTGTCTGGCACCCTTGGCCAGTATTCCAGTATTATTCCAGTACTATATATTATAGTAGAGGTCTAAAACAGATCGCAGACAAGGGATTAAAATAATCTTAAGCAAAAAGTCATGGGTCTTATTGTAAAGTTAATGGCTACATACAAATGTATGCATTTATCAAGTATATACTACATCCAAAGTTTATAATAAATGTGTTATGCATGCATATTTGTTATATCTAGAGATGAGCAAACTGAATTAGTCAAACTGGAATTTGGTCCGAATTTCAAGGAAGAATCAATTCAGGACAAATCTGAATTTCTTTGGGATTCCTACGATCCAATTTTTTCCTGAAATAGGTAAGAAAAAAATAGAAACAACTCACCTGCAACCTCGTTATCCATGACAGTCCTAGCTCTGCCGCACGACCACCAGTGCTCCCCCAGTTCCGATGTGTGACATCACTGTGAGTGACAGAATTGAGGACCTCCCCCCCCATCACTCACAGTGACATCATGTGCACCTGTCTTCCAAAAACCTGCCCATGCACCTGCCATCTGAAAATCCAGCCAACCCAGTGTTAGACCACTTTTTTGCCTGGAGGCATAGAATCATTAGATGGGCATACTTGGGAGCCCTGTAGCGGCTTCTACCCGGCACTGCAGTAAATGAAGTAGAAACACATGTGACAGGCATCATGTGAGCCGCTTGTTGCCTTATTATTGACACTGGTTAAAGTGGACCAACACCCAGGATTTTGACTATCGTGGGTTTTGGTCCACTTCCGCTGTGTAAAACCCCCCAGAAACACCCCAATACTCACCTCACAACGCTCCCACGTGGCCGGGTGACAGCGACGGACAAGCGCTGACAGTGACGGACAAGCCAGCGCGTCCGCCGCCGCCTCCCGCGCGGCGACTAGAGGGGCGCGCGGGAGGTGAGTTTTTGGGGTGTTTTCGGGGGGGTTCCTCACCGCGGGACATCCCGATCCCGGATGTCCCGCGGTGAGGGGGGTGATCGGCCCGGGAATCTTATAGATTCCCGGGCCGATCACCCCAGGGTGTTGGTCCACTTTAACAGTCCCTTTAAAATGTCCTATATATGTTAGGCTAGAGGGAAAAGTTCTGACCTTACAGCATGAGAGTCAGATGAGAAACAACAGATACTACTCCAATGTTTATTATTTGCTCATTACAAAATTAAAAAACTAACTGTACTTCTCTTGTTCAACACCTTATCTTGCAGAATCCAGTGGAGTCCTATTTGTTTCACAAATATTTTACTTGTTTGTGAAGTGTCAACTAAGGGTGCAAAATGCATCAATTTTCGTAACAAAACAAAAATCATGGTACATTGGTTTGATGGAGGTTCCACAACGAAATCCTCATGATAGGAATAAAATCCAGGAGTGCCAGGTTTAGTATATCAGGGGTGGCAGAGACTGTGACCCATGATTCCCTTTTTTCCATTAAAATAAATATAAACACGGCCGGAGATTTCTTGATGCCGGGTGTATAAGTGACCCCTCCTCTCGCAATCCAGCATATTTCTATGGATTTTTATCATTGGGCCAATTTTTATGATTGTTAAGGATGTTGTTGGAAATTAGAACGGCTCTCAAATCTTTGCTGCAGTCACATACAGGTCCTTCTCAAAAAATTAGCATATAGTGCTAAAGTTAATTATTTTCCATAATGAAATTATAAAAATTAAACTTTCATATATTTGAGATTCATTGCACACCAACTGAAATTTTTCAGGACTTTTTTTGTTTTAATACTGATGATTTTGCCGTACAGCTCATGAAAACCCCCAAATCCTATCTCAAAAAATTAGCATATCATGAAAAGGTTCTCTAAACGAGCTATTAACCTAATCATCTGAATCAACTAATTAACTCTAAACACCAGCAAAAGATTCCTGAGGCTTTTAAAAAAGCCCAGCCTGGTTCATTACTCCAAACCGCCATCATGGGTAAGACTGCCGACCTGACTGCTGTCCAGAAGGCCGTCATTGACACCCTCAAGCAAGAGGGTAAGACCCAGAAAGAAATTTCTGAACAAATAGGCTGTTCCCAGAGTGCTGTATCAAGGCACCTCAATGGGAAGTCTGTGGGAAGGAAAAAATGTGGCAGAAAACGCTGCACAACGAGAAGAGGTGACCGGACCCTGAGGAAGATTGTGGAGAAGGAACGATTCCAGACCTTGGGGGACCTGCGGAAGCAGTGGACTGAGTCTGGAGTAGAAACATTCAGAGCCACCGTGCACAGCCGTGTGCAGGAGATGGGCTACAGGTGCCGCATTCCCCAGGTCAAGCCACTTTTGAACCAGAAACAGCGGCAGAAGCGCCTGACCTGGGCTACAGAGAAGCAGCACTGGACTGTTGCTCAGTGGTCCAAAGTATGTTTTTCTGATGAAAGCAAATTTTGCATGTCATTCGGAAATCAAGGTGCCAGAGTCTGGAGGAAGACTGGGGAGAAGGAAATGCCAAAATGCCTGAAGTCCAGTGTCAAGTACCCACAGTCAGTGATGGTCTGGGGTGTCATGTCAGCTGCTGGTGTTGGTCGACTGTGTTTTATAAAGGGCAAGGTCAATGCAGCTAGCTATCAGGAGATTTTGGAGTACTTCATGCTTCCATCGGCTGAAAAGCTTTATGGAGTTGAAGTTTGCATTTTTCAGCACGACCTGGCACCTGCTCACAGTGCCAAAACCACTGGTAAATGGTTTACTGACCATGGTATTACTGTGCTCAATTGGCCTGCCAACTCTCCTGACCTGAACCCCATAGAGAATCTGTGGAATATTGTGAATAGAAAGTTGAGAGACACAAGACCCAACACTCTGGATGAGCTTAAGGCCGCTATCGAAGCATCATGGGCCTCCATAACACCTCAGCAGTGCCACAGGCTGATTGCCTCCATGCCACGCCGCATTGAAGCAGTCATTTCTGAAACAGGATTCCCGACCAAGTATTGAGTGCATAACTGAACATAATTATTTGAAGGTTGACTTTTTTTTTTATTAAAAACACTTTTCTTTTATTGGTCGGATGAAATATGCTAATTTTTTTAGATAGGATTTTGGGGTTTTCATGAGCTGTATGGCAAAATCATCAGTATTAAAACAAAAAGACCTGCAAAAAATTTCAGTTGGTGTGCAATGAATCTCAAATATATGAAAGTTTAATTTTTATCATTTCATTATGGAAAATAATGAACTTTAGCACTATATGCTAATTTTTAGAGAAGGACCTGTATAACAGCTTTTATGCCAGTCCTGTACACCCCACATCTCTATCTTTGTTTTGGTACTTGTGCCTCTAATTCCCTGCATATAAAATCCTCACAAAGCCTGAAGATTGACCTTGGAGACTGTCTCAAAGAAAAATTATTATAGCAACCTAAACCAGGTTTAAAAGCTGCATTTAATTTGAGTCAGAAGAGCCACTCCAAGGGCCCCCCTCCAAAATGTGGGGGAGGGGATGTTGGTTTGTCAGATAAAGGCCACTTACATAACTTGTGCTCTGACGCTGCTTTTTGGCCTCCAGCAGGCCTGGTTCTAGTGGATGGGCATGGCCTGTCCATTGAAAACAATGGGTGCCAGCCGTAGACACAGGCCCACCCACACGCCTCCCAGAACCAGAGCTACAGGAGGAAGATGGAGAGTAGATGTTGTGCGTGTGTGTGCACGCAAGGGCCAGACAATGGCATATCGGCGGGCAGTTAAAATATCGAAGCTTCTAACAAATGGGTTTCCCTCTGTGCCCCAGATCTGTGCCAGAAGAAGCATAGCAACAGCTGGCTACTGCAAAACAAGCTTCACTTTTAAAAGGATATACTGCAGCAGTTTGGACCGTGAATTCTCTTACTACAAGGACCTACAGTAAACAGCTCTGAAGAAAGAAAATTAACTTCTGAAAAAAGATTTACAGAATTGAACAAGCTGCTGGTGGATTCGATAGACAAAACGGTGTTCGTCTCTCAGAATGACAACAACTCTTTAAGAGCTGTCTCCATAGTTGCGAACACTGAGCAGAAAGGTCCTTTAAAAATGGCTACAGAGTGATTGTGACCATCAAAACAACGGGAGTGCTGGAGAATATCAATTGATTTCTTTGCCTGTTTTCCTATACATTTCTGGTAAGCACCCAGTTTGGAAGGTGGAGGATTTGAGTCACGACTTTTCATGTTTGATTCATGCACCGTGGGTAGGGATGAGCGAATCGATCCGGACGAACCCGGATTCGATCCGAATTTCAGGAAAAATTCGATTCGGATCGAATCCGAATTTCCCCGCGATTCGATCACTCGAAGTTTTCCTTTAACATCCATTCATTTACATTTACAGGCATTCTAAGATGGCGGACGGGACATGTCTGGACATGTATCCCGCGCCAGTGCAAGCTGGGGCAGTCACATGCAGCCTATCAGCAGCCAGCAAGCCCGGTGACGTCACACAGCGGTATTTAACGGCGGCCATCTTGCTTTTCCTCATTTCTCTATTGCATTCGTGAGAGACAGAACGCTGTGTAGCTGAGGGACAGACAGTTAGACAGGCAGGGACAGACAGGGACAGGCTGGAGACAGGCAGGAGAAAGACAGGAGACAGACAGAAAGCCAGGGAAAGGTTGGAAAAAACGGAGGCTGTGACAGGGAGATTTTTTTTTTTTTTCATCCAGCCTGAGTGTTACTAGCTGGCTGACAGGCTTTGTTAGCGTTTTCAGGCTGCTTATAGTAACTAACTGTGCATATATACTGAACTGATCTTAAGTCTGCTGTGAGGCATCCCATTCTGTGACTACACCAGCCTCTGTTTAAGACCATATAAGCATTTGCTCTTATCATATTTGAAATTAGGCCTGATAAAGACACTTTTGCTGGGCATAGCACTACTGGACCCTGCCAGGTGCACTCCTATTTGGGGCATCCCATTCTGTGACTACAGCAGCCTCTGTTTAAGACCATATAAGCATTTGCTCTTATCATATTTGAAATTAGGCCTGATAAAGACACTTTTGCTGGGCAAAGCACTACTGGACCCTGCCAGGTGCACTCCTATTTGGGGCATCCCATTCTGTGACTACAGCAGCCTCTGTTTAAGACCATATAAGCATTTGCTCTTATCATATTTGAAATTAGGCCTGATAAAGACACTTTTGCTGGGCATAGCACTACTGGACCCTGCCAGGTGCACTCCTATTTGGGGCATCCCATTCTGTGACTACAGCAGCCTCTGTTTAAGACCATATAAGCATTTGCTCTTATCATATTTGAAATTAGGCCTGATAAAGACACTTTTGCTGGGCAAAGCACTACTGGACCCTGCCAGGTGCACTCCTATTTGGGGCATCCCATTCTGTGACTACAGCAGCCTCTGTTTAAGACCATATAAGCATTTGCTCTTATCATATTTGAAATTAGGCCTGATAAAGACACTTTTGCTGGGCAAAGCACTACTGGACCCTGCCAGGTGCACTCCTATTTGGGGCATCCCATTCTGTGACTACAGCAGCCTCTGTTTAAGACCATATAAGCATTTGCTCTTATCATATTTGAAATTAGGCCTGATAAAGACACTTTTGCTGGGCAAAGCACTACTGGACCCTGCCAGGTGCACTCCTATTTGGGGCATCCCATTCTGTGACTACAGCAGCCTCTGTTTAAGACCATATAAGCATTTGCTCTTATCATATTTGAAATTAGGCCTGATAAAGACACTTTTGCTGGGCAAAGCACTACTGGACCCTGCCAGGTGCACTCCTATTTGGGGCATCCCATTCTGTGACTACAGCAGCCTCTGTTTAAGACCATATAAGCATTTGCTCTTATCATATTTGAAATTAGGCCTGATAAAGACACTTTTGCTGGGCAAAGCACTACTGGACCCTGCCAGGTGCACTCCTATTTGGGGCATCCCATTCTGTGACTACAGCAGCCTCTGTTTAAGACCATATAAGCATTTGCTCTTATCATATTTGAAATTAGGCCTGATAAAGACACTTTTGCTGGGCATAGCACTACTGGACCCTGCCAGGTGCACTCCTATTTGGGGCATCCCATTCTGTGACTACAGCAGCCTCTGTTTAAGACCATATAAGCATTTGCTCTTATCATATTTGAAATTAGGCCTGATAAAGACACTTTTGCTGGGCAAAGCACTACTGGACCCTGCCAGGTGCACTCCTATTTGGGGCATCCCATTCTGTGACTACAGCAGCCTCTGTTTAAGACCGTATAACCATTTTCACTTATCATATTTGAAATTAGGCCTGATAAAGACACTTTTGCTGGGCAAAGCACTACTGGACCCTGCCAGGTGCACTCCTATTTGGGGCATCCCATTCTGTGACTACAGCAGCCTCTGTTTAAGACCATATAAGCATTTGCTCTTATCATATTTGAAATTAGGCCTGATAAAGACACTTTTGCTGGGCAAAGCACTACTGGACCCTGCCAGGTGCACTCCTATTTGGGGCATCCCATTCTGTGACTACAGCAGCCTCTGTTTAAGACCGTATAAGCATTTGCTCTTATCATATTTGAAATTAGGCCTGATAAAGACACTTTTGCTGGGCAAAGCACTACTGGACCCTGCCAGGTGCACTCCTATTTGGGGCATCCCATTCTGTGACTACAGCAGCCTCTGTTTAAGACCATATAAGCATTTGCTCTTATCATATTTGAAATTAGGCCTGATAAAGACACTTTTGCTGGGCATAGCACTACTGGACCCTGCCAGGTGCACTCCTATTTGGGGCATCCCATTCTGTGACTACAGCAGCCTCTGTTTAAGACCATATAAGCATTTGCTCTTATCATATTTGAAATTAGGCCTGATAAAGACACTTTTGCTGGGCAAAGCACTACTGGACCCTGCCAGGTGCACTCCTATTTGGGGCATCCCATTCTGTGACTACAGCAGCCTCTGTTTAAGACCGTATAACCATTTTCACTTATCATATTTGAAATTAGGCCTGATAAAGACACTTTTGCTGGGCAAAGCACTACTGGACCCTGCCAGGTGCACTCCTATTTGGGGCATCCCATTCTGTGACTACAGCAGCCTCTGTTTAAGACCATATAAGCATTTGCTCTTATCATATTTGAAATTAGGCCTGATAAAGACACTTTTGCTGGGCAAAGCACTACTGGACCCTGCCAGGTGCACTCCTATTTGGGGCATCCCATTCTGTGACTACAGCAGCCTCTGTTTAAGACCATATAAGCATTTGCTCTTATCATATTTGAAATTAGGCCTGATAAAGACACTTTTGCTGGGCAAAGCACTACTGGACCCTGCCAGGTGCACTCCTATTTGGGGCATCCCATTCTGTGACTACAGCAGCCTCTGTTTAAGACCATATAAGCATTTGCTCTTATCATATTTGAAATTAGGCCTGATAAAGACACTTTTGCTGGGCAAAGCACTACTGGACCCTGCCAGGTGCACTCCTATTTGGGGCATCCCATTCTGTGACTACAGCAGCCTCTGTTTAAGACCATATAAGCATTTGCTCTTATCATATTTGAAATTAGGCCTGATAAAGACACTTTTGCTGGGCAAAGCACTACTGGACCCTGCCAGGTGCACTCCTATTTGGGGCATCCCATTCTGTGACTACAGCAGCCTCTGTTTAAGACCGTATAACCATTTTCACTTATCATATTTGAAATTAGGCCTGATAAAGACACTTTTGCTGGGCAAAGCACTACTGGACCCTGCCAGGTGCACTCCTATTTGGGGCATCCCATTCTGTGACTACAGCAGCCTCTGTTTAAGACCATATAAGCATTTGCTCTTATCATATTTGAAATTAGGCCTGATAAAGACACTTTTGCTGGGCAAAGCACTACTGGACCCTGCCAGGTGCACTCCTATTTGGGGCATCCCATTCTGTGACTACAGCAGCCTCTGTTTAAGACCATATAAGCATTTGCTCTTATCATATTTGAAATTAGGCCTGATAAAGACACTTTTGCTGGGCAAAGCACTACTGGACCCTGCCAGGTGCACTCCTATTTGGGGCATCCCATTCTGTGACTACAGCAGCCTCTGTTTAAGACCATATAAGCATTTGCTCTTATCATATTTGAAATTAGGCCTGATAAAGACACTTTTGCTGGGCATAGCACTACTGGACCCTGCCAGGTGCACTCCTATTTGGGGCATCCCATTCTGTGACTACAGCAGCCTCTGTTTAAGACCATATAAGCATTTGCTCTTATCATATTTGAAATTAGGCCTGATAAAGACACTTTTGCTGGGCAAAGCACTACTGGACCCTGCCAGGTGCACTCCTATTTGGGGCATCCCATTCTGTGACTACAGCAGCCTCTGTTTAAGACCGTATAACCATTTTCACTTATCATATTTGAAATTAGGCCTGATAAAGACACTTTTGCTGGGCAAAGCACTACTGGACCCTGCCAGGTGCACTCCTATTTGGGGCATCCCATTCTGTGACTACAGCAGCCTCTGTTTAAGACCATATAAGCATTTGCTCTTATCATATTTGAAATTAGGCCTGATAAAGACACTTTTGCTGGGCAAAGCACTACTGGACCCTGCCAGGTGCACTCCTATTTGGGGCATCCCATTCTGTGACTACAGCAGCCTCTGTTTAAGACCGTATAAGCATTTGCTCTTATCATATTTGAAATTAGGCCTGATAAAGACACTTTTGCTGGGCAAAGCACTACTGGACCCTGCCAGGTGCACTCCTATTTGGGGCATCCCATTCTGTGACTACAGCAGCCTCTGTTTAAGACCATATAAGCATTTGCTCTTATCATATTTGAAATTAGGCCTGATAAAGACACTTTTGCTGGGCAAAGCACTACTGGACCCTGCCAGGTGCACTCCTATTTGGGGCATCCCATTCTGTGACTACAGCAGCCTCTGTTTAAGACCATATAAGCATTTGCTCTTATCATATTTGAAATTAGGCCTGATAAAGACACTTTTGCTGGGCAAAGCACTACTGGACCCTGCCAGGTGCACTCCTATTTGGGGCATCCCATTCTGTGACTACAGCAGCCTCTGTTTAAGACCGTATAACCATTTTCACTTATCATATTTGAAATTAGGCCTGATAAAGACACTTTTGCTGGGCAAAGCACTACTGGACCCTGCCAGGTGCACTCCTATTTGGGGCATCCCATTCTGTGACTACAGCAGCCTCTGTTTAAGACCATATAAGCATTTGCTCTTATCATATTTGAAATTAGGCCTGATAAAGACACTTTTGCTGGGCAAAGCACTACTGGACCCTGCCAGGTGCACTCCTATTTGGGGCATCCCATTCTGTGACTACAGCAGCCTCTGTTTAAGACCGTATAACCATTTTCACTTATCATATTTGAAATTAGGCCTGATAAAGACACTTTTGCTGGGCAAAGCACTACTGGACCCTGCCAGGTGCACTCCTATTTGGGGCATCCCATTCTGTGACTACAACAGCCTCTGTTTAAGACCATATAAGCATTTGCTCTTATCATATTTGAAATTAGGCCTGATAAAGACACTTTTGCTGGGCATAGCACTACTGGACCCTGCCAGGTGCACTTCTGTTGGGGCATCCCATTCTGTGACTAAAGCAGCCTCTGTTTAAGACCTTATAAGCATTTTCACTTATCATATTTGAAATTAGGCCTGATAAAGACACTTTTGCTGGGCAAAGCACTACTGGACCCTGCCAGGTCCATTCCTGTTGGGGCATCCCATTCTGTGACTACAGCAGCCTCTGTTTAAGACCATATAAGCATTTGCTCTTATCATATTTGAAATTAGGCCTGATAAAGACACTTTTGCTGGGCAAAGCACTACTGGACCCTGCCAGGTGCACTCCTATTTGGGGCATCCCATTCTGTGACTACAGCAGCCTCTGTTTAAGACCGTATAACCATTTTCACTTTCATATTTGAAATTAGGCCTGATAAAGACACTTTTGCTGGGCAAAGCACTACTGGACCCTGCCAGGTGCACTCCTATTTGGGGCATCCCATTCTGTGACTACAGCAGCCTCTGTTTAAGACCATATAAGCATTTGCTCTTATCATATTTGAAATTAGGCCTGATAAAGACACTTTTGCTGGGCATAGCACTACTGGACCCTGCCAGGTGCACTTCTGTTGGGGCATCCCATTCTGTGACTAAAGCAGCCTCTGTTTAAGACCTTATAAGCATTTTCACTTATCATATTTGAAATTAGGCCTGATAAAGACACTTTTGCTGGGCAAAGCACTACTGGACCCTGCCAGGTCCATTCCTGTTGGGGCATCCCATTCTGTGACTAAAGCAGCCTCTGTTTAAGACCTTATAAGCATTTGCTCTTATCATATTTGAAATTAGGCCTGATAAAGACACTTTTGCTGGGCATAGTACTACTGGATCTTTTTTGGGGGCATCCCATTCTGTGACTAAAGCAGCCTCTGTTTAAGACCATATAAGCATTTGCTCTTATTATATTTATATTATAAGACACTTTTGCTGGGCATAGGCTTACTGCTGCCTGCCAGGTGCACTTCTGTTGAGGCATCCCATTCTGTAACATAGCATACCCCTCTTTATTTACACTAAGCAGCTCTCTTATTTACACTAAGCAGGCCTGTTGGAGGCTGAGTGTTACTGCTCACTTTTGGTGTGCATTATATTCTGTTTCATATAGACCCACCGCTGCCCGGGGTTTTTTTAAATATCACCTACTACCACGCCAGTTAGACTATGTCGGGCAGACAAGTGCCTGGAAGTGAAAAGAGGAGTGGCAGAGGCCAAGATTCCGCAGGCAGAGCTCGCATCAGACTGGGGGCCAGTAGCAGCAGGAGTCACGCTGAGAGACCTAATCTGCCAGTATCTGCTAGCGGTCGGGTCTCCACCAGTAACGCATCTGCCGTGGTAGATTGGCTGACGCGCTCATCAACAACATCATCACAACTTACATCTGAGACCCCCAGTCTAGGGTCGGTAGGTTCCTCTGACACAACCCTGAGTTGGCATGCCCCGAGAGCAGTCCCTGTCCTCCCATTGCCTCTGTCCTACGCCGTTCCCTCCCCCAGCGACGTATCCTATGCTTTGGGTTCAGCTCCACTCTTTAGTGAGGAGGACGATCAGATACAGGAGGACAGTCAGCAGCTACTGCCCAGCCAAGAAATGGAGGTGGCTTCTTTAGCTAGGCAGACAAATAGTGATGTGGACAGTGTCGTGGGTGCTGCGAGCGTTCCAGCTCCTGCGCCAGACACTGTTGACGAATCCACGAACATCAGTGACGTACAGCCACAACTCGGTGATGATGATGATGATGACGATGAAGCCGATCGCACTTGGGAGCCGGGTGATGAAGGGGCTTCATCGTCATCATCAGGAGAAGAGGGGCGCAGGTTGCCCCGGAGTCAGCAGCTGAGGCAGCAAGGTGGTAGCAGTCAGCATGGGGGCACAATTCCAAAGGCTGGAGCCGGCCGGGGCCGGGGCCGGGGTAGAGCACCTGCTGTGCGGCAGTCTACCTTATCGGGAGGTAGTGGAGCAGGGGTTCCTGGAGTTGGCAACAGCAGCAGTGAATCAGTGAGGCCAGGGGGTGGGAAAAGTAGCTACTCGGTAGTGTGGCAGTTTTTCCTGAGGCATCCGCAGGAGGGTAACATGGCCACATGCAAGATATGTAGGCAAAAGGTGAAGCGTGGCCAGGGTCCAAATGTTGGCACCACGGCCCTGCGTCAACATATGATGCGTCACCATAAAACGACCTGGGAGAACCGAGGCTCCCAAGGGGTGGTCCAGTCTGCTTCCTCACCAAGTGAGCTCCCAATTTCTGCCAGCCAAGGCTCCAGCACCTCAGCCGAAGGCAGCTGTGCGTCATACCCATCCTCTGTCGCTCCTGCTCCTCCTCCTCCTCCTCCAAGTCATGCATCCCGCCAGCAATCCATCAGCGAAGCCATGTCCAAGAGACAGCAGTATGCGCCCACTCATCCTACGGCGCAGAAGCTGAATGTGCTCCTGTCCAAGTTGCTGGTGCTGCAGTCGCTCCCTTTTCAGGTGGTGGAATCTGCACCTTTCAGAGAACTGATGGCTTGTGCCGAGCCGAGGTGGAGAGTCCCAAGCCGTCATTTCTTTGCCAAGAAGGCAGTACCAGCGCTGCACACTTTTGTTGAACAGAAGGTGGGCCAGTCCTTGAGCCTGTCGGTGTGTAGCAAAATACATGGCAGCGCCGACATCTGGAGCTGTAACTACGGTCAGGGGCAGTACATGTCGTTTACGGCCCACTGGGTGAATGTGGTCCCTTTGCAGCAGCAACTTGGACAGGTCACGCCGCTTCGGCCTCCGCGCTCTCTGCCCATTGGGCCTGTGACACCGTGCGACTCGGCCTCCTCATCCTCCGCCATCTCCTCACCCTCCACTGTAGGCTCAAGTCTCAGTGCCCCTCCAGTCTACCATGTGTGCAGGGCACGGAGGTGTCACGCAGTGCTTCACATGGTTTGTCTTGGCGAACGGAGTCACACAGGGGAGGAACTGCTTAAATGTATTCATCAGGAAATCCAAACATGGCTTACTCCGAGAAAACTTAAAATGGGAATCATGGTTACCGACAATGGGAAGAACATTTTGTCTGCGCTGCGCCAAGGAAGCCTGACCCATGCCCCCTGCATGGCTCACGTCTTCAATCTGGTTGTCAAGCGGTTTCTGAAGTGTTCCCCCCATCTGCAGGACATCCTAACAACTTCACGGAAACTTTGCATGCACTTCAGCCACTCCTACACCGCCAAACACACCCTTCTTGAGCTACAGCGTCAGAATGGTATCCCCCAACATAGTCTGATTTGCGATGTTTCCACCCATTGGAATTCCACCCTTCACATGTTGGACCGATTATATGAACAGAGAAAAGCCATCACGGATTTCCTGATGATCCAAGCAGATAGGGGGACTCCCCTGTGTAACTTCAATGTCAACCAGTGGCAGCTCATACGTGACACCTGCCGTTTGCTCAGGCCCTTTGAGGAAGCCACTTTATTTGTCAGTCGGCAGGATTACGGGATGAACGACGTGATTCCACTGCTTCATGTACTACAGCACATGTTGGAAACCATGGCTGGTCAGGGCACTGGAGACATGGCGTTTACATCTTACGGCCACATGAACCCCGTTGGAGCTGAACTGGAGGAGGAGGAGGAGGAAGAGGAGGAGGAGGAGTTGCCCAGCGAAACACAGTTTAGGCTTGGCGAAATGGCTGGTTTATCTAGTCAGCGGACAGGAGAGGAGGAGCAGGAGCAGCCAGAGGAGCTAGAGGTTTTTGAGGAAGGAGAGACAGAGGACCCGGGCACACCGTGGCAGTATGCAGTGGAGATGGAGACAGGTAGTCCATCCGAGTCACTTGCGCAAATGGCACGAAGCATGCTCACATGCTTGCGTAGTGACCCCAGAATTGTTTCCATCTGTCGGCGGGATGACTTCTGGCTGTCCACCTTATTGAACCCTCGCTTCCGGCACAAAATGGGGGCATTTTTTAAACCCACCGAGAGGGAGGACAAACTCAACTACTACAAAGACATTCTACGTAGGCAGTTGGCCGATGCCTATCTGCGCCATGGTCCATACTCTCGCAGGTCTGACTCGAGGGGACCTCTGCGCTCACCTTCCACTGCCATGGCCGCTGGGGGGGTTGGCAGCAGCAGCAGCAGAAGCTCCATCAGCAGCAGCAGCCTCAGTCTTCAGTCGCTAATGAGTAGCTTTCTACACCCGCATAGTGAGGCTACTCATGAGCAGCAGGAAGACCTGGAGCAGGACCTGAACCAGCAGGTCATGTCATACTTTGACATGACCATGCCAACACACCTTGAGGATCCGCTGGACTTCTGGGCAGCCAAACTTGATTTGTGGCCGCAACTAGCAGAGTTTGCCCTGGAAAAGCTGTCCTGCCCGGCAAGTAGCGTGCCATCTGAGCGGGTGTTTAGTGCGGCGGGGGCCATAGTTACGGCGAGGAGAACTCGTCTGTCAACTAAAAATGTGGAGAGACTCACCTTTGTCAAAATGAATCAGGGATGGATCAGCCAGGATTTCCACCCACCAATGCCTGATGCATGCGACTAGATTCAGCATGGTGCCACGTTTTACACTTTCCAAATGGTGCAAAACATATTTATGTCTTTAGGCCATTTTTTGGGCTCCTGCTGCTGCTACTGTCAACTCCTGCCAACTCCAGGGTGTGATTCATCCAATTTTTGGGCTCCTGCTGCTGCTGCTGCCAACTTCTGCCAACTCCAGGGTGTGATTCATCCAATTTTTGGGCTCCTGAAGCCAACTCCAGTGTATATTTGGGCTCCTGCTGCTGCTGCTGCCAACTTCTGCCAACTCCAGGGTGTGATTCATCCAATTTTTGGGCTCCTGCTGCTGCTGCTGCCAACTTCTGCCAACTCCAGGGTGTGATTCATCCAATTTTTGGGCTCCTGCTGCTGCTGCTGCCAACTTCTGCCAACTCCAGGGTGTGATTCATCCAATTTTTGGGCTCCTGAAGCCAACTCCAGTGTATATTTGGGCTCCTGCTGCTGCTACTGTCAACTCCTGCCAACTCCAGGGTGTGATTCATCCAATTTTTGGGCTCCTGAGGCCAACTCCAGTGTATATTTGGGCTCCTGCTGCTGCTGCTGCCAACTTCTGCCAACTCCAGGGTGTGATTCATCCAATTTTTGGGCTCCTGAAGCCAACTCCAGTGTATATTTGGGCTCCTGCTGCTGCTACTGTCAACTCCTGCCAACTCCAGGGTGTGATTCATCCAATTTTTGGGCTCCTGAGGCCAACTCCAGTGTATATTTGGGCTCCTGCTGCTGCTGCTGCCAACTTCTGCCAACTCCAGGGTGTGATTCATCCAATTTTTGGGCTCCTGAAGCCAACTCCAGTGTATATTTGGGCTCCTGCTGCTGCTACTGTCAACTCCTGCCAACTCCAGGGTGTGATTCATCCAATTTTTGGGCTCCTGAAGCCAACTCCAGTATATATTTGGGCTCCTGCTGCTGCTGCTGCCAACTTCTGCCAACTCCAGGGTGTGATTCATCCAATTTTTGGGCTCCTGCTGCTGCTGCTGCCAACTTCTGCCAACTCCAGGGTGTGATTCATCCAATTTTTGGGCTCCTGAAGCCAACTCCAGTGTATATTTGGGCTCCTGCTGCTGCTACTGTCAACTCCTGCCAACTCCAGGGTGTGATTCATCCAATTTTTGGGCTCCTGAGGCCAACTCCAGTGTATATTTGGGCTCCTGCTGCTGCTGCTGCCAACTTCTGCCAACTCCAGGGTGTGATTCATCCAATTTTTGGGCTCCTGAAGCCAACTCCAGTGTATATTTGGGCTCCTGCTGCTGCTGCTGCCAACTTCTGCCAACTCCAGGGTGTGATTCATCCAATTTTTGGGCTCCTGAAGCCAACTCCAGTGTATATTTGGGCTCCTGCTGCTGCTGCTGCCAACTTCTGCCAACTCCAGGGTGTGATTCATCCAATTTTTGGGCTCCTGAAGCCAACTCCAGTATATATTTGGGCTCCTGCTGCTGCTGCTGCCAACTTCTGCCAACTCCAGGGTGTGATTCATCCAATTTTTGGGCTCCTGCTGCTGCTGCTGCCAACTTCTGCCAACTCCAGGGTGTGATTCATCCAATTTTTGGGCTCCTGAAGCCAACTCCAGTGTATATTTGGGCTCCTGCTGCTGCTACTGTCAACTCCTGCCAACTCCAGGGTGTGATTCATCCAATTTTTGGGCTCCTGAGGCCAACTCCAGTGTATATTTGGGCTCCTGCTGCTGCTGCTGCCAACTTCTGCCAACTCCAGGGTGTGATTCATCCAATTTTTGGGCTCCTGAAGCCAACTCCAGTGTATATTTGGGCTCCTGCTGCTGCTGCTGCCAACTTCTGCCAACTCCAGGGTGTGATTCATCCAATTTTTGGGCTCCTGCTGCTGCTGCTGCCAACTTCTGCCAACTCCAGGGTGTGATTCATCCAATTTTTGGGCTCCTGAGGCCAACTCCAGTGTATATTTGGGCTCCTGCTGCTGCTGCTGCCAACTTCTGCCAACTCCAGGGTGTGATTCATCCAATTTTTGGGCTCCTGCTGCTGCTGCTGCCAACTTCTGCCAACTCCAGGGTGTGATTCATCCAATTTTTGGGCTCCTGCTGCTGCTGCTGCCAACTTCTGCCAACTCCAGGGTGTGATTCATCCAATTTTTGGGCTCCTGAGGCCAACTCCAGTGTATATTTGGGCTCCTGCTGCTGCTGCTGCCAACTTCTGCCAACTCCAGGGTGTGATTCATCCAATTTTTGGGCTCCTGCTGCTGCTGCTGCCAACTTCTGCCAACTCCAGGGTGTGATTCATCCAATTTTTGGGCTCCTGAAGCCAACTCCAGTGTATATTTGGGCTCCTGCTGCTGCTACTGTCAACTCCTGCCAACTCCAGGGTGTGATTCATCCAATTTTTGGGCTCCTGAGGCCAACTCCAGTGTATATTTGGGCTCCTGCTGCTGCTGCTGCTGCCAACTTCTGCCAACTCCAGGGTGTGATTCATCCAATTTTTGGGCTCCTGAAGCCAACTCCAGTGTATATTTGGGCTCCTGCTGCTGCTACTGTCAACTCCTGCCAACTCCAGGGTGTGATTCATCCAATTTTTGGGCTCCTGAGGCCAACTCCAGTGTATATTTGGGCTCCTGCTGCTGCTGCTGCCAACTTCTGCCAACTCCAGGGTGTGATTCATCCAATTTTTGGGCTCCTGAAGCCAACTCCAGTGTATATTTGGGCTCCTGCTGCTGCTACTGTCAACTCCTGCCAACTCCAGGGTATGATTCATCCAATTTTTGGGCTCCTGAAGCCAACTCCAGTATATATTTGGGCTCCTGCTGCTGCTGCTGCCAACTTCTGCCAACTCCAGGGTGTGATTCATCCAATTTTTGGGCTCCTGCTGCTGCTGCTGCCAACTTCTGCCAACTCCAGGGTGTGATTCATCCAATTTTTGGGCTCCTGAAGCCAACTCCAGTGTATATTTGGGCTCCTGCTGCTGCTACTGTCAACTCCTGCCAACTCCAGGGTGTGATTCATCCAATTTTTGGGCTCCTGAGGCCAACTCCAGTGTATATTTGGGCTCCTGCTGCTGCTGCTGCCAACTTCTGCCAACTCCAGGGTGTGATTCATCCAATTTTTGGGCTCCTGAAGCCAACTCCAGTGTATATTTGGGCTCCTGCTGCTGCTGCTGCCAACTTCTGCCAACTCCAGGGTGTGATTCATCCAATTTTTGGGCTCCTGCTGCTGCTGCTGCCAACTTCTGCCAACTCCAGGGTGTGATTCATCCAATTTTTGGGCTCCTGAAGCCAACTCCAGTGTATATTTGGGCTCCTGCTGCTGCTACTGTCAACTCCTGCCAACTCCAGGGTGTGATTCATCCAATTTTTGGGCTCCTGAGGCCAACTCCAGTGTATATTTGGGCTCCTGCTGCTGCTGCTGCCAACTTCTGCCAACTCCAGGGTGTGATTCATCCAATTTTTGGGCTCCTGAAGCCAACTCCAGTGTATATTTGGGCTCCTGCTGCTGCTGCTGCTGCCAACTTCTGCCAACTCCAGGGTGTGATTCATCCAATTTTTGGGCTCCTGCTGCTGCTGCTGCCAACTTCTGCCAACTCCAGGGTGTGATTCATCCAATTTTTGGGCTCCTGAGGCCAACTCCAGTGTATATTTGGGCTCCTGCTGCTGCTGCTGCCAACTTCTGCCAACTCCAGGGTGTGATTCATCCAATTTTTGGGCTCCTGCTGCTGCTGCTGCCAACTTCTGCCAACTCCAGGGTGTGATTCATCCAATTTTTGGGCTCCTGAAGCCAACTCCAGTGTATATTTGGGCTCCTGCTGCTGCTACTGTCAACTCCTGCCAACTCCAGGGTGTGATTCATCCAATTTTTGGGCTCCTGAAGCCAACTCCAGTGTATATTTGGGCTCCTGCTGCTGCTGCTGCCAACTTCTGCCAACTCCAGGGTGTGATTCATCCAATTTTTGGGCTCCTGAAGCCAACTCCAGTGTATATTTGGGCTCCTGCTGCTGCTACTGTCAACTCCTGCCAACTCCAGGGTGTGATTCATCCAATTTTTGGGCTCCTGAGGCCAACTCCAGTGTATATTTGGGCTCCTGCTGCTGCTGCTGCCAACTTCTGCCAACTCCAGGGTGTGATTCATCCAATTTTTGGGCTCCTGAAGCCAACTCCAGTGTATATTTGGGCTCCTGCTGCTGCTACTGTCAACTCCTGCCAACTCCAGGGTGTGATTCATCCAATTTTTGGGCTCCTGAAGCCAACTCCAGTATATATTTGGGCTCCTGCTGCTGCTGCTGCCAACTTCTGCCAACTCCAGGGTGTGATTCATCCAATTTTTGGGCTCCTGCTGCTGCTGCTGCCAACTTCTGCCAACTCCAGGGTGTGATTCATCCAATTTTTGGGCTCCTGAAGCCAACTCCAGTGTATATTTGGGCTCCTGCTGCTGCTACTGTCAACTCCTGCCAACTCCAGGGTGTGATTCATCCAATTTTTGGGCTCCTGAGGCCAACTCCAGTGTATATTTGGGCTCCTGCTGCTGCTGCTGCTGCCAACTTCTGCCAACTCCAGGGTGTGATTCATCCAATTTTTGGGCTCCTGAAGCCAACTCCAGTGTATATTTGGGCTCCTGCTGCTGCTACTGTCAACTCCTGCCAACTCCAGGGTGTGATTCATCCAATTTTTGGGCTCCTGAGGCCAACTCCAGTGTATATTTGGGCTCCTGCTGCTGCTGCTGCCAACTTCTGCCAACTCCAGGGTGTGATTCATCCAATTTTTGGGCTCCTGAAGCCAACTCCAGTGTATATTTGGGCTCCTGCTGCTGCTACTGTCAACTCCTGCCAACTCCAGGGTGTGATTCATCCAATTTTTGGGCTCCTGAAGCCAACTCCAGTATATATTTGGGCTCCTGCTGCTGCTGCTGCCAACTTCTGCCAACTCCAGGGTGTGATTCATCCAATTTTTGGGCTCCTGCTGCTGCTGCTGCCAACTTCTGCCAGCTCCAGGGTGTGATTCATCCAATTTTTGGGCTCCTGAAGCCAACTCCAGTGTATATTTGGGCTCCTGCTGCTGCTACTGTCAACTCCTGCCAACTCCAGGGTGTGATTCATCCAATTTTTGGGCTCCTGAGGCCAACTCCAGTGTATATTTGGGCTCCTGCTGCTGCTGCTGCCAACTTCTGCCAACTCCAGGGTGTGATTCATCCAATTTTTGGGCTCCTGAAGCCAACTCCAGTGTATATTTGGGCTCCTGCTGCTGCTACTGTCAACTCCTGCCAACTCCAGGGTGTGATTCATCCAATTTTTGGGCTCCTGAAGCCAACTCCAGTATATATTTGGGCTCCTGCTGCTGCTGCTGCCAACTTCTGCCAACTCCAGGGTGTGATTCATCCAATTTTTGGGCTCCTGCTGCTGCTGCTGCTGCCAACTTCTGCCAACTCCAGGGTGTGATTCATCCAATTTTTGGGCTCCTGAAGCCAACTCCAGTGTATATTTGGGCTCCTGCTGCTGCTACTGTCAACTCCTGCCAACTCCAGGGTGTGATTCATCCAATTTTTGGGCTCCTGAGGCCAACTCCAGTGTATATTTGGGCTCCTGCTGCTGCTGCTGCCAACTTCTGCCAACTCCAGGGTGTGATTCATCCAATTTTTGGGCTCCTGAAGCCAACTCCAGTGTATATTTGGGCTCCTGCTGCTGCTGCTGCCAACTTCTGCCAACTCCAGGGTGTGATTCATCCAATTTTTGGGCTCCTGCTGCTGCTGCTGCCAACTTCTGCCAACTCCAGGGTGTGATTCATCCAATTTTTGGGCTCCTGAAGCCAACTCCAGTGTATATTTGGGCTCCTGCTGCTGCTACTGTCAACTCCTGCCAACTCCAGGGTGTGATTCATCCAATTTTTGGGCTCCTGAGGCCAACTCCAGTGTATATTTGGGCTCCTGCTGCTGCTGCTGCCAACTTCTGCCAACTCCAGGGTGTGATTCATCCAATTTTTGGGCTCCTGAAGCCAACTCCAGTGTATATTTGGGCTCCTGCTGCTGCTGCTGCCAACTTCTGCCAACTCCAGGGTGTGATTCATCCAATTTTTGGGCTCCTGCTGCTGCTGCTGCCAACTTCTGCCAACTCCAGGGTGTGATTCATCCAATTTTTGGGCTCCTGAGGCCAACTCCAGTGTATATTTGGGCTCCTGCTGCTGCTGCTGCCAACTTCTGCCAACTCCAGGGTGTGATTCATCCAATTTTTGGGCTCCTGCTGCTGCTGCTGCCAACTTCTGCCAACTCCAGGGTGTGATTCATCCAATTTTTGGGCTCCTGAAGCCAACTCCAGTGTATATTTGGGCTCCTGCTGCTGCTACTGTCAACTCCTGCCAACTCCAGGGTGTGATTCATCCAATTTTTGGGCTCCTGAAGCCAACTCCAGTGTATATTTGGGCTCCTGCTGCTGCTGCTGCCAACTTCTGCCAACTCCAGGGTGTGATTCATCCAATTTTTGGGCTCCTGAAGCCAACTCCAGTGTATATTTGGGCTCCTGCTGCTGCTACTGTCAACTCCTGCCAACTCCAGGGTGTGATTCATCCAATTTTTGGGCTCCTGAGGCCAACTCCAGTGTATATTTGGGCTCCTGCTGCTGCTGCTGCCAACTTCTGCCAACTCCAGGGTGTGATTCATCCAATTTTTGGGCTCCTGAAGCCAACTCCAGTGTATATTTGGGCTCCTGCTGCTGCTACTGTCAACTCCTGCCAACTCCAGGGTGTGATTCATCCAATTTTTGGGCTCCTGAAGCCAACTCCAGTATATATTTGGGCTCCTGCTGCTGCTGCTGCCAACTTCTGCCAACTCCAGGGTGTGATTCATCCAATTTTTGGGCTCCTGCTGCTGCTGCTGCCAACTTCTGCCAACTCCAGGGTGTGATTCATCCAATTTTTGGGCTCCTGAAGCCAACTCCAGTGTATATTTGGGCTCCTGCTGCTGCTACTGTCAACTCCTGCCAACTCCAGGGTGTGATTCATCCAATTTTTGGGCTCCTGAGGCCAACTCCAGTGTATATTTGGGCTCCTGCTGCTGCTGCTGCCAACTTCTGCCAACTCCAGGGTGTGATTCATCCAATTTTTGGGCTCCTGAAGCCAACTCCAGTGTATATTTGGGCTCCTGCTGCTGCTGCTGCCAACTTCTGCCAACTCCAGGGTGTGATTCATCCAATTTTCGGGCTCCTGCTGCTGCTGCTGCCAACTTCTGCCAACTCCAGGGTGTGATTCATCCAATTTTTGGGCTCCTGAGGCCAACTCCAGTGTATATTTGGGCTCCTGCTGCTGCTGCTGCCAACTTCTGCCAACTCCAGGGTGTGATTCATCCAATTTTTGGGCTCCTGCTGCTGCTGCTGCCAACTTCTGCCAACTCCAGGGTGTGATTCATCCAATTTTTGGGCTCCTGCTGCTGCTGCTGCCAACTTCTGCCAACTCCAGGGTGTGATTCATCCAATTTTTGGGCTCCTGAGGCCAACTCCAGTGTATATTTGGGCTCCTTCTGCCCCTCATAGTGATGCCACTTCAACTCTCTGCAATTGTGCCGCTCTGCGATTCTATTAGCGATGCCTCTGATCTGCATGTGATATTTCTTCAAAGTATTATTTAACTAACCCAGCACGCATCCTGTGCGTGTTACAGCAAGGCTGAATGGTTTACAACCCTATTGAGGCTCTAGGAGGCTCAGAAATAGCCGTTTTTAATAGCGATTCGTCGCGAATTTATTCGGGTCGAAACGATTTTTGTCGGAAAATTCGGCGAATCAGTCGAATCGAATTTTTCAAAAGTTCGCTCATCTCTAACCGTGGGATTCCTTTGTTATTTGATATATTTTTAAGGACTATTTTGTGAAAGAACATTTCTTTTGCTCTGTGTTATATATTTATTAGTTAAAATATCAAACAGGCTCTGTTATGTTATGGGATGGTGGGGGGGGGGGGGATGGGGGGATCTTGCACTGCCTGTTATGAGGCGATTGGGGGGGTACTTCACACTGCCTGGTATGGGCTGATGGGGGGTATTTTGCACATTGCCTTTTATGGCATGATTGACAGTGATCCCATAACACTGTTTGTTATGGGATGATGAAGAGGATTCTTTACACTGCCTGTTATTAGATGATGGGGCAATATTTTGCCCTCTGCCTTTTATGGGATAATTGACGGGGGATTCTGTACACTGCCTGTTATGGGATGGGGATTCTGTACACTGCCTGTTATGGGATGGGGATTCTGTACACTGCCTGTTATAGGATGGGGATTCTGTACACTGCCTGTTATGGGAATGGGATTCTGTACACTGCCTGTTATGGGAATGAGATTCTGTACACTACCTGTTATGGGATTGGGATTCTGTACACTGCCTGTTATGGGATGGGGATTCTGTACACTGCCTGTTATGGGATGGGGATTCTGTACACTGCCTGTTATAGGATGGGGATTCTGTACACTGCCTGTTATGGGATGGGGATTCTGTACACTGCCTGTTATGGGAATGGGATTCTGTACACTGCCTGTTATGGGAATGAGATTCTGTACACTACCTGTTATGGGATTGGGATTCTGTACACTGCCTGTTATGGGATGGGGATTCTGTACACTGCCTGTTATGGGATGGGGATTCTGTACACTGCCTGTTATGGGATGGGGATTCTGTACACTGCCTGTTATAGGATGGGGATTCTGTACACTGCCTGTTATAGGATTGGGATTCTGTACACTGCCTGTTATGGGATTGGGATTCTGTACACTGCCTGTTATGGGATGGGGGATTCTGTACACTGCCTGTTATGGGATGGGGATTCTGTACACTGCCTTTTATGGGATTAGGATTCTGTACACTGCCTGTTATGGGATGGGGGATTCTGTACACTGCCTGTTATGGGATGGGGATTCTGTACACTGCCTGTTATGGGGTTCTTTAGGGATATTCTGTACACTGCCTGTTATGGGGTGATTGATTGGTACAGGTTTCTGCATGTTGTCTGTTATGGGGTTTTTTGTTGGGGGGGGTGCACACTGCCTGTTTTCTGTTTCTTGGGGGGGGGTCTGCACATAACCTAATCATTTGGTACAGAGTATTTTGTTGTTTTGTTTTCCTCCTCTTAACCCTTATGGTGCATCTTATAAAGCGAAAACATTTCTTTTTTGCCAATTAACCCATATTTTGCCCCAATGAAAAGTTGCACAATTTTACAGGACACAGTGTGACATAAGGGAACATAGTTGGAAAGACACAAATGATGCAATTTGCTTTGAACTGTTTATACCTTTATTCACATACTGTATATTGAAAATATATCACATTTCTTTGTCCCGGGAAGTGTACCTTTTTTTTTTTTAGATGTTAAGATAATTAAAGCCTGCATGTAAATGCACTTTACTGTCAGAGATATATTCATAACTTGGCTTTAATCAAATATATAAAAAGACAACTGACACTCTGACTTTCCATCCCTGGTCATAACAAGGCTACTGATGACACCATGTGGTTATACCTGATATTTCAGCCTACATTAGCCTATTTGATAAAAATCAAAATTTACACCTAGGCCTTTTTTTAATTTTTATTGTGTCTAACAGAAAACAATCTAATTATTAAACAAAAAAAGCACATATTTTCACTGACCCTAGTTTACATTATATACACTCTAAGGTTTCTTATATGACTAGAGTTATTGTATAGTACATATTCAAAGCAGTATTGAGGTTGGACTCATCCAGCTTTTTTCAAAAAAAATTTAGCGTCCCCCATTGCCACCCTTTCTGTCAACACTTTCGAGATTTTGGATCTTGGGACTCATCGCAAGCTTAGATAACCAACATCACAGTTAAAGTTGTAAAAAAAATAGTTCTCTGCTTTTATATGCAATTTAAAAACCTAGACTTGATAAAATTGAAATCCTAAGGTTCAAGCACTAACTAGTGATGGGCTTCAGATCTCCCCCCTCCAGTGATACAAATAGTCACGGCACAAGGGGGATTCTACAGAGACTTCCTCCCCAGAGGCCTGCCATTACCCTTTCTGGGATGCCAAAGAAGAAGGAGGGGGGACAATGTACGCCGTTGCTGGCATCATACAATATACCTGGTGGGGAACAGAGGGAGGGGATGATGAAATTGCCCTGCAGGAGAAGTCCACTGTTTTCCTGACAGCTTGGCAGCCTGGAACGCAGTAAAGTTTTTTGAGATCACGATCACAAATATACCTGGTGGGGAACAGAGGGAGGGGATGATGCAATTAACATTTAATTTAATAAACAACTTTTTTTCGTGGCTAACCATGTTCGCAGCTGCCTTCAATTTGTGGTGAATGGCTCCTTTAGAGGGTGGGGCCACTGTCTGTTGGCATGTCCCAGCCTTCGCTGAGTCGCAGCCTGACTAAATTTCTTGATGGCATGGTTGCCCTGCAGAAGTCCACTGTTTTCCTGACAGCTTGGAATGCAGGGAAGTTGGTTTTTTTTAGATCACGAATATGCCCAATGTCCTCTGTGCAACTGTTTGCACACACGTGGCATTAGTGCCTCCAATGGCCCAGGAGTATATGTATAGGTATGTTTTGTGGTTCATTGCCCCTCTTACATTGCCCCTGATCAAGCTAATAATTGTGTCTCATTTGGCAACACTGTTTTCTCTGTACTAGTTGCTTATGTTAAAGTGCATTTGTACTGCTCCAGTAATGTTGCTAGTGTGGTATAGGTATGTTTTGTGGTTCATTGTCCCTTTTTACAAGTTGCCAATGTTTCGAAGTGCCTTTGTTCTGCTCCCCTGATCTAGCTAGTAATTGTGTCTCATTTGGCAACACTGTTTTGTCTGTACTAGTTGCCAAGGAATAAAGTGCATTTGTACTGCTCCAGTAATGTTGCTAGTGTGGTAATATGTGTCTGTTGTCTATTTCACACAGGAACCAGGAGATGGGGCACTCACCCAACGTGCAGTGCATTGTGGGGCCCAACCTCCAATTTTTCAGTGTTTTGGGAGGATTTCCAGGCTTGACCCACGAGACCCTCATTTTACGTTTCAGTCCCTACGACCAGTTTAAGATGGGAGGTCTGAGCGTCGGTTAGCTCCTTGGTGTCTGCCTATTTTACCTTTCTGCCTTTGTAATATTTATGTGCCCCCATTGTATGAATCTATCGGAATTACCACCTTCATTCTGGGAAGTTAGAGTTCCTAGCCATAGCCATAGCCAATGACTCTTATCTTGCCACCTTGACGTTGGTACAGGACTGCTCCTAGTCTTACTTGAGATGCTTCACAGTGTAGTTTGAATAGAATATTGAAATCCGAATAACCCATGACTGGTGATTGGACTAAACATTCAACTAGCTCTTCTAATACTTCTTGGTGGTGAGAGGTCCAGTTGATGGGCTGTTGAGCAGAAGCAGATGTTCTTTATTTGGGTTTGGTTCTGCTTTTATTCACCTTCTTTTCCTCTGGCGTTGCAGCCCTTGAGAGCATACAATGGAGGTGCAGTCTGATAGTAGGATAGGAAACCTAGAATCTTCCTCAATTCTCCTGCAGTAGATGGAGGTTTGTTACTGGTAACGCTGTAAGATAGTTCTCACATGTTCTACATGGTCAGCAAATTACTTGCCATGAACCAGGTTATAATCCAGGTAAAGCTGGTAGATATTGTCTCTAGGGCCTTCCATGCATGTTTCCATACTTCTCTAAAAATTCTGCAGGAGCATTATTGAGTTTAAAGGGGATGAGAATCCATTCATACAATCCCCAGAGGGGGATGAAGGCTGTTAATGGTAATCCTTGTCTTTGTCCAGGACAGAGAACCAAGTACTTCTTGTTTAACTGTCAAGCATGTCTTAAATCTTGGGTAAGGGATGGTGATTCATGGTCTTGGCGTCCCATCCTTCTTCCTGACACAGACAACTGAAGATGAGTAGGAAAACCTTTCTGGACCCATCCTCTGTTGAGAAGGTCTTGCAAGTGTTTCTTTACCTTTTTGTGCAGGTGTTTCTGGAGTAGTGACTGGAGAGGTTAATTTTCATTCTCAGGGAAGGAATGCAACCAACATCGGAGTAATCTTTTGAAAACGCATGATACTCTTGATGATGTTGTGGTCTCAGGAGACTTCTGGACTGGCTGTATATACAGTCTTAATAGCTTCAATGTGTCCCAAAGCAGCTTTAGGATCCAACCTCACCTCATGCTTTGTGGCGTTCATCGCCAACACTGTCAATTTTGCAAAGCCACTGTAAGGAATGGTTACCACCATTTTACCTATGATGCCACTGCTTTCTCCATCTGCTTGGGGCTTGCATAACTCTTTCTGCTGCTCTGTTAGGTAAAGCAAGGTACATTGAATCCACCAAGGATGTAAGGGTAGCTGTGCTGTGGATCACTTCCACAATCACCAGGAAGGGCACTAACAGTTCATGGGGATTGCAGTTCTTGGCATGGAGTTGAAATGTCACTTCTACCCATCCCAAAAAGGTATCTCTGTCTGGTTTTCAGCTCTGCTGCTGAATGCACCAGGCCCCACAAGTTCATCCATGGGCCTGAGGCTTGTATAGGGTAAGTGTTGTCTGCTCCAGCCTTTATTTAGGATACTAGCTTCAGCTCCTGTGTCCCACAGAGCTTTAAAACAAAGTCCATTTAATTTGCACTGAATCATGCACTTCCCACCAAGGTTGATTAGTCTGTGCTGATCTTCTGAGGTACTCCCTTGTGCTGGGGCTTAGATTGAAGAACTGTCACATTCAATACTGGTCAAAGAGTAATTCTGTCTCTCTTACTGTAGTGTAGGAGACCACACACCTCATACTGTAGTTATTGAAGTGCTCTACACTCTTTGGCAAAGTGTCCTTCTTCACCACACTTTAGGCAGTGGCAATAAGCTCTTTCTTGGTTGGAGATCAGGCAGTCCTTACAAGCAGGAGTGGCCTATGTTGGAAGATTCAGTTTGTCCTTCTGAATCGTTGTTCTGTTCCTGTCCTCATTGCTCACCTCAGCCAACTCAGCCCGAAGGTCATCCACCACTGTTTCCCAGTTGGTCAAAGTTACTGTCTCTTTACGCGGAGTCTTCAAGGTGACTGGTGGTGGAGCAGATGAAGGGACGACCTTTCTGGTAACTTCTTGCTGCATACCCACTGCTCCAGCTTTGGGTGGGGTTACCTTATTACCAACCATTTTGGTTGAAGAGTTCTTCGTTATCTTCTGTTCTCTTTCTAATTTAAGGCTGACAGCATCATTCATCTACTCTATTGGCTCTTCATCTGTGATGCAGGGCTCCTCCAGATACTGCTTCATGATTTAACAGACCTGTCCAAACTAATCTGAGAAACTTCTTCTGGGCCAACACTGGTTCAAACCTTTCTTCAACTTTTTCTTGCTAGGATGCAAACAAAAGTCGCTCTTTAAGCACAACAGCTCTGAACAAGAAGTTTTGGGGAGATTCTCTGTTATACTGAGAGATGTTGATTAACTTGTGGTAAAGTACTTTCCTCCTTTTAATGTTCCTTTAAGATAGTTCTTGACTGGAGCAAGGTAAGATTGTTCTTCATCTCCAGCATATTTCTGAGATGTAACCCTGGACTTATGTTTTTGCTGATTTCTTAATCTCGATATTCTTTCTGGACCCCTAAGTCTATCTGGTGAATAAGATTGGTATAGGACTCCCCGATCTGGCCATTTATCTTGCACTTTTCCTAATGAAGATCTCTGAAGTGGGACTGGTTCTCTTTAATGCAGTTACAGGCTTTGATTTGCTAGGGCCCAATACTCCCTCCAGCATTCTAGCTGATTTTTGCACAGTCTGTTGCAGGGCAAGGAACTGATCTTGGAACTCTTGTAGCACCCTTTGTTGGGAGGATATCTCCTCAGTCACTGGGATGGTTTCAGTGTCTCCTTCCCCAACACTGTGATAAACTAGGCTAACTTCTGCAGCTAGCCATTGTAACCTCTTTTCCCTCGCTCTCTTCTTGTTCACTAGTGGCACTCGCCCATGTCTAGCTAGACCTACCACAATGCAGAAGGCACCGCCCCCTTAGGAAGGTGCCACATGACTGGCCTGAGCTCCTATCGGGAGCTGGACCAGTTTGACCAAGGGGGGCTGGGGAGAGGGACGAGGGGGGGGCACTATATAAGGCTAGGGTGTTCCTCCCCCTCTCCCTCTTTGACCCCTCGGCCTCCCGGCGCTGGACAGGAGCAGTCTACCAGACGCTCGTCCAGCGCCAGAATCCTCTCATCGGGCGGGCCATGGCGTCCAGGGGGTACGGGGTAAGTAGCCTGTCACTGCCCCTTCCCCTCTGGTTGCCTGCTGGCCTGCGTGATGTTTCCTTCTCCCTCGTTCTGGAGGGTGTTCCCCCATCCCCTCATGCTGGCCGCCTGGTTGTCGGCGCGGTGCAGGAGCGCCCCCACCTCCTCCTCTTGTCCCTTACCTCCCATCCTGGGGCTGCTGGCGTGGTGCTCCTGCCGGCGTTTGTTTCCTCCCGCTGTGTGTGGAGGCTGTGCGGCTCCCCCGGCTGTCATCGCGGCGGGAGGAGGCTCCCTCCCTCCTCCGATCCATCGGGCCTCTCTCGGGGCCGTCCCCTGGGTGAGGCCTCTGCGCGTCATCTGGTGGGTGGGGGATCTGGTCGGGCACATCCGGGGCCGCGGGTGGGGACTGCGCTGCTTTCCCCGCCTGTCATCGCGGGGGCTCCCCCCCCCTCTGAGCGGGGCCTGGGCTCCTCTTCCTGCCCTGTTTGCTGGGGGGGACCCCTCCCACCCGTCATTCGGACCCACTGGGGGGGTCAGAGCCCCACCGGCTGTCTGTCGGTGGGGGGGATCCAGGCTGGGGGGCTCAATGCACCTAGCCCTGGAGTGAGGGCCCAGGTGGGCCTTACTGGCGCCCCCCCTTCTTTTTTTTTTGGAGGGGGTGGGGGTTCCCAGCTCCCGGCTCACTCCCACACACGTAGTCCGGGTAGCACAGGCCCAGCCCCAGTGCTGCCCCCCGTTTGCTCGGGCAGCAAGCGTCCGACAAGGGGCCTCATGAAGTTCGGGACAGCGGCCTATTCGGCCAGGGCAAGGAGCAGCAAGCGGAAGGTGGCGGTACCAGGCACAGCGTTATCGGGACATCCCTCCAGCGGACGGGATCAAGATTGTCCAGGCGGCGGGCCGATACACCCCCGCACCTTCAAGGTACACCCAGCATGTCGCCGTTACTGTTCGTTCGTCGTTCTGGATAGAATCATGTGTTTAAAAGGGGGGTTGGTAGCATGCTGGAGGTGGGGTGACTGGTGTTGGACAGGAGGGGTTCCGGCGTGCAACAAATGGCGTACTGGCGCTTAGTGGGGTGAGCGGTTAGTCGGAGGAGTGGCAAGGGAGTTGAGACCAGGGTGACTTCCTGACAACTGTCACAGGGTGAGGACCACCCCCCTTTGCATTGGGGGATACCCCCCCCCCCCAAAGGGATGCGGTAGGATCGAGGTTGGGTGACTTGGAGGTTGATGTGGGATTCTGGGGGGATAGCTACAGAAGGGGGGGGGGACTAATTTTAGGGGCAGCCGGGAGAGCGGAATGGAGCAGGTGGTTAGGGTGTGCAATCAAGCGGGATAACCAAGTATGCATGCGCGTATGGGCAGGAGGAGGCTTGGAGGGGCGTGGCCGTCACCAGGCAGGTCAGTTTGGATGTTTAGTTGGGGGGAGGTTGGGAGATTGGCCACTGTTCAACCAGTTCTGGGCATCTTGAAGAGGGTCCTGGGGGGCTGAATGAATGGAGAAGGACATGGCTAGTCATGTCCAGGGTTAGTATCCTCAAATTGACCTGGAGAGCAGCTCTGTGGGGGTGGCATGCGGCAGCAAAGAGGTGGTGCGAGCTTTTGACGGTACTGATGGCGGGGACGGTTAAAAGAGACTGTGGGTATGGCCCATGGGGAAATAAGATTCATGCTCGCAGTGGGTAGGATTCAGAATCTGGGTGGAGGTCAGTGCATTTGGGGGGCCCCAGAGAAAGCAGAGGGATGGGGAGCTTGTCGTGGGAAGCGGCCGATGGATATTCATCAGTGAAGGGCGAGGGCTACTGCAGATGGGCCAAGATCCCGTATGCGGATAAGACGTAGCAAAGTGTCAGGAATTAGCGGTGTATTGGATACTCATGGTTCATTTGGTGGATAAGGGACACAGAAAAAAGGGGCCACAGGACAACCCCCCCCCCGCGCACGGGGAAAGGGGTTGGGAAGCCTCCGCATGATCGACCTGTCGGGTTTGGCGGAGTATGGGGAAATTATATTGGTGGAGGATGTGGCCTGCTGGGAAGGGGACGAGAACCTTGTTTATATGAGATATTTGGTGGGGGGGGGCTTGTGGACACTTATATTGGGGATTATGGGGCCCGATGTCTGGAGCCCCTGAGGTTTAACATGGGCGGCTTGGTGTGTTCGGCAGATTCTGTGAGACTCATACTGGTGGATGGGATGGCCCAGGGGGGAGGGGCGAGAGCCTATAATGTGATGAGGCGGCTTAGTTTTGGACCTTCAGATTGGGCGGACTGTGGGGCCCACGGGGTAGGGGCCGGGGGTGCTCAATAAGATAGACTAGGGAATTTGGCGGAATTTTGGAGACCCGTGTTGGTGAATTACGGGACACATGGAAAAGGGGGGGGGGGCGAGAGGCCCCAGCATAATCGGCTTGCATGTTCGGTGAATTATCGGACACTCATATGGGTGGAGAATATGGCCCACTTTGGGGGGGGCTGAGAACCCGTAATTTGATGTCATCAACATAGTTTGTGGACTCTCATATTGTTGGGATTAGCGGCCCCCATTGTAGGTGCCAGGAGCGCTTATCATAATAGACTCGGCTCCCGGCGGTGTGGCGGATACTCATGTTGGAGGATTACGGGACCCACGAGGAAAGGAGCCCATGAGGAGTTAACATGATCAGCGTGGGGCCCGGCGATTTATCGGATACTCATATTAGAGGAGTACGGACCCTCTGGGTAGGGGCCCGAGGGGCTTTGACATGACCGCCGTGGGGCTTGGCGATTTACCAGTTACTCATGCGGTTGGATTACGGGACCCACTGGAAAAGGGACTCGAGAGGCTTTAACATGAGCGGCGTGGGGGCTCGGCGAGTTATCGGATGCTCATATTGGAGGATTAGGGGACCCACTGGGGAAGGGGCCCGAGAGGTTTGAAACATGATCGCCGTGGGGGCTCGGCGAATTATTGGATACTCATTGGTTGGAGTGCAGGACCTACTGGGAAGGGGCCCGAGAGGTTTTAAAATGTTCGCTGTGGGGGCTTGGCGATTTACTGGATACTCATATGGTAGGATTGCGGGACCCACTGGGAAGGGGCCTGAGAGGTTTTTATAAGATCGCCGTGGGGGCTCGGCGAATTACCAGATACTCCTTTGGCTGGATTGCGGGACCCACTGGGAAGTGGCCCGAGAGGTCGTTAACATGATCGCCGTGGGGGCTCGGCGTATTACCGGATACTCATATGGTTGGATTGCGGGACCCACTGTGAAGGGGCCCGAGAGGTTGTAACATGATCGCCGTGGGGGCTAGGTGATTACCGGATACTCATATGGTTGGATTGCGGGACCCACTGTGAAGGGGCCAGAGAGGTTGTAACATGATCGCCGGGGGGGGCTCGGCGATTACCGGATACTCATATGGTTGGATTGCGGGACCCACTGGGAAGGGGTCCGAGAGGTTGTAACATGATCGCCGTGGGGGCTAGGTGATTACCGGATACTCATATGGTTGGATTGCGGGACCCACTGTGAAGGGGCCAGAGAGGTTGTAACATGATCGCCGGGGGGGGGGCTCGGCGAATATCTGGATACTCACATGGTTGGATTGCGGGACCCACGGGGAAGGTGCCCAAGAGGTTTTAACATGATCGCCGTGGGGGGGGGGGGGGGCTCGGCGTATTACCGGATACTCATATGGTTGAATTGAGGGACCCTCTGGGAAGGGGGCTTGAGAGGTTTAAAATGATCACGGGGGGCTCGACGAATTAGCAAATACTCATATGGTGGGTTTGCGGGGCCCACTGAGAAGGGACCCAAGAGGCTTCAACATGATTGCCGTGGGGGGCTCGGCGAATTACCGGCTACTCATATGGTGGATTACGGGACCCACTGGGAGAGGGGGCCCGGAAGGCTTTACATGATCGCCGGGGGTTCGACGAGTTATTGGATCCTTATATTAGGACATGGCCCACTATGGAGGGGCGGAGGCCCAAAATATGATGAACGTGCCCACTGGGAAAGGAGTGCGCTGTGGGCCAAAATTACTATGAGGCCTACTTATTCCGATGCTATTTATAATTAATTATTTGGTTGGAACTTGACAGTAGGAGGTATTTGGTGTATTTTTTAGTTAGTGACTTAGGCCCTTATTTAACAAGGGATAGCGCCAGGTAGCGAATGGTGAGCGAACGGTAATGACGGTCACCGCCACGAGTACGCCGGCTCCCCTCCGCAATCACACATTTATCAAGCCGATCCTGCTTAGCGACTGACAGAGCGCCAGATAGCGAATCATTCATCATTATTCCAGCCTCACCCCACAGCGCCAGCGAGCGACCTTGAACAGCGACAGGTATGACCTCTCGCTACCTGGCGCTCTCCAATGCATTTCAATGGAGCAATCTTTAAATATTCATAATTAATTGTTATTAATGTTTTTTTTTTTTTATAAATGTCAAAAATTCTGTGACCACTTCTGCAATGTTAGTTTTTTTTTTTTAAGGTAAAAAAAAAAAAAAAAAAAATTGTGCAGAATTGATATTACAGGTCTGATATTATTGTATTCATATTACAAAATGTTTTGAAAAACATGTTGTTTTTTTTTCAAAAAATATGGTTGTTTGGGGGTTAAAAAACTACTTTTAACCCATCGCCGCCAGCGCTCTGGGGTTTAAACAAGCATTTCACAGCGCGAGAATTTTTTGAGCGTGATTTGTTAATGAATATGCTGGGAGCCGTTCGCTATGGCCATTCGCTGTCATGCGCTCCCATACAGCGCGGAACCTGTCAAACAGCGACTCCTAACCCCGTATTCAACATTACCGCACATCGACTGAGTCGCTGTCAACAGCCGAACAACGGCCAAGCACAGCAAATACTAGCGTGCGCTGTGAAAATACCGCTACTGTCGCTCATCTGTCGCTACCTGGCGCTATTAATGAATCGGCCTCCCCCAAACTCTCTGTCCATGACTGGCCAGGTGGGATGCAAATGCCCCCTCTCTCAATAACCTGCAATTCTCCTGGACACTGGGGTTGCAACAGTGTTAGACTACGAGGTGGTTGGTGGTCTACGAAGGGTCCCATTTCTGTGCGAATATCTGACATGGCAGCTCCCTAAAATATGAACAGGAAAAATGAAAGCAGAACAGTAGCTGCAGTATGCATTTATGTGTGTTTCTAACATTATTTGCAACATTTGTGATGTAGTAAGGGATCCTAAAAATGTGTTAATTGGTAGGGAGGAAGGGAGTTCCATCTTACCTACATATACCTACTGCAATGTCAGACTAGGGTGTCTTGAGCCCACCGAGACTAATGGCCATTACATGAAAATAATATTCAGATTTACTTTAAAGGACAACTATCATTTGACAGGGTTTTCTGGCATTGGGCTGAATATATTTATTTTCCTTACATACGCTTCTCTGCCTCTCAGCTGATAAATCTGTTACTTTCTCCTACAGCAGGATAAACCTGTTACATTGAGATAACAGCGTTTGCCGGCAATCTGGAGGGACTGGAGTGGGTCATCCAAAATTGGGATCTAGTCAGCTTGTAGACTCCAGGGCCAGCCTAAGGGATCATGCACACAGACATTTTGCATCGCTATGTCAAACTGTAGTATGTGTGCAGTTGGGACCATGGAAACTACAGGTAGGGTTCAAAGGCCAGGGAGCATTTTTGGGGATGGGCCCTTCTGAGCCTAGGGGCTGGATGGGGGAATCTCTTTACCCTGGTGAGTCAGCCTGAGCCTACCCTTCTGTGCACGTAGTAGTTCATTTCTTCATGTCAAATTTAGCTCAAATCTGTCACTCAGTGAATGTAGCTCTCCGGGAAAGAAAGGTTGGCAACCACTTCTTTAAAGAACTGTACGATGGGGCCGCAGCAATAGTAACTAGCAGATCCACTTACAACAGGCAACTGTGTCTTGCCAGGAGATCTATTTTTAGGGGGAATAGATCACAAGGTACCCTAATGGCGAAAGGCATACAGGTCAAAATAAGCAAGACCAGGGGATAACCCTGTTTGATGTGTCGGGGTGTTGGTTTTTTAATAGCTAAAAAGGACATACAAGTAAACTGAACCTTTTAAACCACTTCGCACATGCAGGGTTATTAAGTAGCAACTGTGATTGCATGGCATTACTATTTTGTAGGCACTCCTTTAATTGGGGAACAAAACAGACATTTTTATACACAAGTATTTAACTCGATAGATTGCATGAATTGAGAAATTCTTTCTTTCTTTCTAGATAATTGTGCTCAAGCTGTGAGGCAGCTGTTTTGGAAACGACATTATTCAAATTACCCTTCTGCACCTGTTACTTGGCTCAGTATAAATCCTATAAACACCAAACAAATCCCAAGAGCCCATGAGTTATCCACAGAGGACAGTGTAATAACTACAATTTACTTTGAAGCAAATGAACTTTGTGATTGCTAAAGCAAGGTACACAATGTTTGCCAGTTTGGTTAACCTGAACTAGTCCAGCAAGCCAGCTTCATTGCTTAAAACATCACCTCTATGCACATGATAAATTTAAAAAATGTTGAGATGTAGCCTTTAAAGCGGAATAAAACCCAGCAGCAGCCAAAGATTTCAGAGCTGGCCGCTGGCTTTACCCTGTGGTATCCCAAATCCCGATGACCCGGTGTGTGAAACCCCCCAGTTCACCATTAAAAGCACTTACATTGCCCAGATCCTATATACAGTGTGGCATCCCCCCCATCCCCATAGGCAGTGGGGCATGCCCCCCTCCCATTCCCCATAGGCAGTGTGGCATTCCCCCCTCCCATTCCCCATAGGCAGTGTGGCGTTCCCCCATCCCATTCCCCATGGACAGTGTGGCATCCCCCATCCCATTCCTAATGGGCAGTGTGGCATTTCCCCCTCCCATTCCCCATAGGCAGTGTGGCATTCCCCCCATCCCATTCCCCTTAGGCAGTGTGGCATTCCCCCCATCCCACCCCCCATAGGCAGTGTGGCATCCCCCATCCCATTCCTAATGGGCAGTGTGGCATTCCCCCCTCCCATTCTTCATAGGCAGTGTGACATTCCCCCTCCCATTCCCCATAGGCAGTGTGGCATTCCCCCCTCCCATTCCCCATAGGCAGTGTGGCATTCCCCCATCCCATTCCCCATGGACAGTGTGGCATCCCCCATCCCATTCCTCATAGGCAGTGTGGCATTCCCCCCTCCCATTCCCCATAGGCAGTGTGGCGTTCCCCCATCCCATTCCCCATGGACAGTGTGGCATCCCCCATCCCATTCCCCATAGGCAGTGTGGCATTCCCCCCTCCCATTCCCCATAGGCAGTGTGGCGTTCCCCCATCCCATTCCCCATTCCCCATGGACAGTGTGGCATCCCCCATCCCATTCCTAATGGGCAGTGGGGCATTCTCCCCTCCCATAGGCAGTGTGGCATGCCCCCCTCCCATTCCCCATAGGCAGTGTGGCATGCCCCCCTCCCATTCCCCATATAGGCAGTGTGGCATGCCCCCTCCCATTCCCCATAGGCAGTGTGGCATGCCCCCCTCCCATTCCCCATAGGCAGTGTGGCATGCCCCCTCCCACTCCCCATAGGCAGTGTGGCATGCCCCCTCCCATTCCCCATAGGCAGTGTGGCATGCCCCCTCCCATTCCCCATAGGCAGTGTGGCATGCCCCCTCCCATTCCCCATAAGCAGTGTGGCATTCCCCCCTCCCATTCCCCATAGGCAGTGTGGCATTCCCCCCTCCCATTCCCCATAGGCATCTGGCATTCCTTGCTTTCAATGGACACTGGCCGTGCACAGGCCACTCCTACTCCCTGGAATCAGGGCTGTGGGAACACGATTACTGGCGCTGGAGCTCCAGTAAGGTAAATGGGCTTTTCCTTTAAGGTCCGTTTGGACCTTGTTGGAGAAAGGGCAAAACACCCCTACGCAGAAGGCCGTCTCGGCCTCCTCGGGGCAGGGACTCCCCTCCCCCTCCCTATGTTAGTGTCAAACACGAACCAGGGGTGTGCTTCCAGCTATTCGGCGTAGACTTCCGCCCCAGGGTTGGCAGCCAACGCCCTGGCCCCTCCGGCAGGACTAAGTCCAAACCTTCCAAAACCCCCCAAACATGATGGGACGCCCTCGCCCGTCTGGGTGAGGGGACGGCCGCAGCACCTTGTTCCTATCAGGAGGCGTCATGCCTCGTTCTGGTGGATCCAGGAGGTAGTTTCCCCTGGATGCAGGATAGAGTTTGCGGGGAGGTCCCTTCCCGAGATTGTCAGGGTGCTTCGGGTCCCTGTCTCTCTTCAGATGCTGGTGCAGGCCTTGCACGGCCTGCAGGGTCTGGGGTCACTTACAGGTTGTCCTTAACAGGCAGAGGCAGGGGCCTCTTCACCATCCTTTCCACATTCCCCCAAAGGGATGAGGCAGTCTGGCCCATTCTGGCCTTCCATAGGTTTGGTATTTCTACATTCACAGGCAGTTTTCTGCATGGAATCTCTGAGTTGGGCCACTAGCGCCATGCGCCCAGTGGGCCTCTTGCCGTCTGCGGAGACCTAAGATGCTTGTTTTAATACCCCTGTGTCTTCTGGACACCGAGGCTCTTACAGGTTAGTGTTGGAGGGCCAACACTGCTGATTGTGGCCTTGTTATCTGGCATCTCTTCTGCTCCCAGAGTGCTCGCCGAGGCACTGACGGGGGTGATGCCTCTGATGAGACCAAGGGGCGTCCGTGCGAGGACCTACCTGGTCGTCCTTCTTTACTTCCCAATCTCTATGCCAGGCCGAGTTGGTTTCTCGGCCGGTGGTGTTTTTTTATTTATTTATTTTTTTTTGGGAGTCATTTGGATGGGTGCTCAGTCACCTCAATTCCTCATTGTCCCCTTTTTTAGTATCTCCATTCCTAGGGTTGTATTTGAATTCGGTTCCTGCGAGAACATTCTTCCTTGGCAATAAGTGGACAATCTGGTTACATGGGCTCTGTCCCTCATTGCTGTCCCCGTACCTTCACCAGGCAGGATTGCAGCTGGTGGGCCCGTTGGTGGCTGCTCAGAGGATGTCCCTTATACTCAGTGCCCTTGGGCTCTTCTGCAACTTATATTGTTAATACTGGACAGGGTTCCTGCAACCCTGGAGCTGGGTCTGTGTACCTTCCCCCTTGGTACGGTGGTTCCTCTTGAGACGGTTGAACTCAAGGAACCAGTCAGGGGGCACCCCCTTTCTTGCATCTTCCTGTAGTTGGATTCCAAATCTATCAGGTTGACGGGGGGGGGGGGGTTTCTACTATTAGCATTTGGGCTGGTCAGGCCGTTACTCAGGCCTATTCCTTTAAGGGGAAGAATCTCTGATTCTACTTGTGCTTTGGTATCCTTGGGCCTTTCAGCACCAGGTTTCTGTTGAACAAGTTTGCTAGACCGCTACTTGTTTTCTGTTCATACCTTTTCAAAGGTTTTTATGAGGCTGACGTTAGAGCACACAGTCCCCCAGCAGTCACACACAGTGCCCCAGCAGTCACACACAGTGCCCCAGCAGTCACACACAGTCCCCCAGCAGTCACACACAGTGCCCCAGCAGTCACACACAGTCCCCCAGCAGTCACACACAATCCCCCAGCAGTCACACACAGTCCCCCAGCAGTCACACACAATCCCCCAGCAGTCACACACAGTCCCCCAGCAGTCACACACAATCCCCCAGCAGTCACACACAGTCCCCCAGCAGTAACGCACAATCCCCCAGTAGTCACGCACAGTCCCCCAGCAGTAACACACAATCCCCCAGCAGTCACACACAGTCTCCCAGCAGTCACACACAGTGCCCCAGCAGTCACACACAGTGCCCCAGCAGTCACACACAATCCCCCAGCAGTAACACACAATCCCCAAGCAGTCACACACAGTGCCCCAGCAGTCACACATAGTCCCCCAGCAGTCACACACAGTCCCCCAGCAGTAACACACAATCCCCCAGCAGTCACACACAGTGCCCCAGCAGTCACACATAGTCCCCCAGCAGTCACACACAGTCCCCCAGCAGTCACACACAGTCCCCCATCAGTCACACACAGTCCCCCAGCAGTCACACACGGTCCCCCACCAGTCACACACAGTGCCCCAGCAGTCACACACAGTCCCCCAGCAGTCACACACAGTCCCCCAGCAGTCACACACAGTCCCCCATCAGTCACACACAGTGCCCCAGCAGTCACACACGGTCCCCCAGCAGTCACACACAGTCTCCCAGCAGTCACACACAGTCCCCCAGCAGTCACACATAGTCCCCTCAGCAGTCACACACAGTCCCCCAGCAGTCACACACAGTGCCCCAGCAGTCACACACAGTCTCCCAGCAGTCACACACAGTCTCCCAGCAGTCACACACAGTCCCCCATCAGTCACACACAGTGCCCCAGCAGTCACACACAGTCTCACAGCAGTCACACACAATCCCTCCAGCAGTCACACACAATCCCTCCAGCAGTCATACACAGTCCCCCAGCAGTCACACACAGCCCTCCCCCCCCAGCAGTCACACACAATCCCCCCAGCAGTCACACACAATCTCCCAGCAGTCACACACAGTGCCCCAGAAGTCACACACAGTGCCCCAGCAGTCACACACAGTCTCACAGCAGTCACACACAGTCTCACAGCAGTCACACACAGTGCCCCAGCAGTCACACAGTCTCACAGCAGTCACACACAGTGCCCCAGCAGTCACACAGTCTCACAGCAGTCACACACAGTCTCGAAGCAGTCACACACAATCCCTCCAGCAGTCACACACAGTCTCACAGCAGTCACACACAGTGCCCCAGCAGTCACATAGTCTCACAGCAGTCACACACAATCTCTCCAGCAGTCACACAGTCTCATAGCAGTCACACACAATCCCTCCAGCAGTCATACACAGTCCCCCAGCAGTCACACACAGTGCCCCAGCAGTCACACAGTCTCACAGCAATCACACACAGTCTCGAAGAAGTCACACACAGTGCCCCAGCAGTCACACAGTCTCACAGCAGTCACACACAGTGCCCCAGCAGTCACACACAATCCCCCAGCAGTCACACACAGTGCCCCAGCAGTCACACACAATCCCCCAGCAGTCACACACAATCCCCCAGAAGTCACACACAATCCCCCAGCAGTCACACACAATCTCCCAGCAGTCACACACAGTGCCCCAGCAGTCACACAGTCTCACAGCAGTCACACACAGTCCCCCAGCAGTCACACACAATCCCCCCAGCAGTCACACACAATCTCCCAGCAGTCACCCACAGTGCCCCAGCAGTCACACACAGTCTCACAGCAGTCACACACAGTCCCCCAGCAGTCACACACAGTCCCCCAGCAGTCACACACAATCCCCCCAGCAGTCACACACAATCTCCCAGCAGTCACACACAGTGCCCCAGCAGTCACACACAATCCCTCCAGCAGTCGCACACAGTCTCACAGCAGTCACACACAGTCCCCCAGCAGTCACACACAATCCCTCCAGCAGTCACACACAGTCTCACAGCAGTCACACACAGTGCCCCAGCAGTCACACAGTCTCCCAGCAGTCACATACAGTGCCCCAGCAGTCACCCACAGTCCACCAGCAGTCACACACAATCCCCCAGCAGTCACACACAGTCCCCCAGCAGTCACACACAATCCCGCAGCAGTCACACACAGTCCCCCAGCAGTCACACACAGTCCCCCATCAGTCACACACAGTGCCCCAGCAGTCACACACAGTCCCCCAGTAGTCACACACAGTCCCCCAGCAGTCACACACAGTGCCCCAGCAGTCACACACAGTCCCCCAGCAGTCACACACAGTCCCCCAGCAGTCACACACAGTCCCCCATCAGTCACACACAGTGCCCCAGCAGTCACACACAGTCCTCCAGCAGTCACACACAGTCTCCCAGCAGTCACACACAGTCCCCCAGCAGTCACACATAGTCCCCCCAGCAGTCACACACAGTCCCCCAGCAGTCACACACAGTGCCCCAGCAGTCACACACAGTCTCCCAGCAGTCACACACAATGCCCCAGCAGTCACACACAGTGCCCCAGCAGTCACACATAGTCCCCCAGCAGTCACACACAGTCTCACAGCAGTCACACACAATCCCTCCAGCAGTCACACACAATCCCTCCAGCAGTCACACACAGTCTCACAGCAGTCACACACAATCCCTCCAGCAGTCACACACAATCCCTCCAGCAGTCACACACAGTGCCCCAGCAGTCACACACAGTCCCCCAGCAGTCACACACAGTCCCCCAGCAGTCACACACAATTCCCCCAGCAGTCACACACAGTCCCCCAGCAGTCACACACAGTGCCCCAGCAGTCACACACAATCCCCCAGCAGTCACACACAGTGCCCCAGCAGTCACACACAATCCCTCCAGCAGTCGCACACAGTCTCACAGCAGTCACACACAGTCCCCCAGCAGTCACACACAATCCCTCCAGCAGTCACACACAGTCTCACAGCAGTCACACACAGTGCCCCAGCAGTCACACAGTCTCCCAGCAGTCACATACAGTGCCCCAGCAGTCACCCACAGTCCACCAGCAGTCACACACAATCCCCCAGCAGTCACACACAGTCCCCCAGCAGTCACACACAATCCCGCAGCAGTCACACACAGTCCCCCAGCAGTCACACACAGTCCCCCATCAGTCACACACAGTGCCCCAGCAGTCACACACAGTCCCCCAGTAGTCACACACAGTCCCCCAGCAGTCACACACAATCCCGCAGCAGTCACACACAGTCCCCCAGCAGTCACACACAGTCCCCCATCAGTCACACACAGTGCCCCAGCAGTCACACACAGTGCCCCAGCAGTCACACACAGTCCCCCAGCAGTCACACACAGTCCCCCAGCAGTCACACACAGTCCCCCATCAGTCACACACAGTGCCCCAGCAGTCACACACAGTCCTCCAGCAGTCACACACAGTCTCCCAGCAGTCACACACAGTCCCCCAGCAGTCACACATAGTCCCCCCAGCAGTCACACACAGTGCCCCAGCAGTCACACACAGTCTCCCAGCAGTCACACACAGTGCCCCAGCAGTCACACACAGTGCCCCAGCAGTCACACACAGTGCCCCAGCAGTCACACATAGTCCCCCAGCAGTCACACACAGTCTCACAGCAGTCACACACAATCCCTCCAGCAGTCACACACAATCCCTCCAGCAGTCACACACAGTCTCACAGCAGTCACACACAATCCCTCCAGCAGTCACACACAATCCCTCCAGCAGTCACACACAGTGCCCCAGCAGTCACACACAGTCCCCCAGCAGTCACACACAGTCCCCCAGCAGTCACACACAATTCCCCCAGCAGTCACACACAATCTCCCAGCAGTCACACATAGTGCCCCAGCAGTCACACACAGCCCCCCCCCCCAGCAGTCACACACAATCTCCCAGCAGTCACACACAGTGCCCCAGCAGTCACACACAATCTCCCAGCAGTCACACACAGTGCCCCAGCAGTCACACACAGTCCCCCAGCAGTCACACACAGTGCCCCAGCAGTCACACACAGTCTCACAGCAGTCACACACAGTGCCCCAGCAGTCGCACACAGTCCCCCAGCAGTCACACACAGTGCCCCAGCAGTCACACACAGTCTCACAGCAGTCACACACAGTCTCACAGCAGTCACACACAGTGCCCCAGCAGTCGCACACAGTCCCCCAGCAGTCACACACAGTCTCACAGCAGTCACACACAGCCTCGAAGCAGTCACACACAATCCCTCCAGCAGTCACACACAGTCTCACAGCAGTCAAACACAGTCCCCCAGCAGTCACATAGTCTCACAGCAGTCACACACAGTCCCCCAGCAGTCACATAGTCTCACAGCAGTCACACACAATCCCTCCAGCAGTCACACACAATCTCTCCAGCAGTCACACAGTCTCACAGCAGTCACACACAGTGCCCCAGCTGTCACATACAGTGCCCCAGCAGTCACACACAGTCTCCCAGCAGTCACACATAGTCTCACAGCAGTCACACACAGTTCCCCAGCAGCAATAGTACAGAAAGTCAGACACCATTCCCCTGTGATGTTTTGCAAGTTGCTGTCTCTATTGTAACTGCAGTCACAGTCTCAAAATGCGCTCACAGTCGGTCCAGCACAAGAAGCTCTACAAGGAGATCTGTTGTAGTCCTGAAATAACTGTCACCAGTTCCCCAACAGTCAAGCCCTGTCCCCATCTTAAACACAGTTTGACCATCACGACTTTTCAATGGCAATAACTGAGCCCCTCTAACAGTCATAAACCGTCCTACAGAAGTGCTGCCAATCACTCAGAACATATACAGTGCTCCCAGTAGTTAAACACAGTCCTCAAGCAGTCTCACACAGTTTGCCAACAGTAAGAGTGTCCCCCAGCAGTTACACTTTAGTAACAGTCCCCTGGCAGCTACACACCATTCCCCAGAGATTTTATCCAATGGGGTCTATCCAGAGCCAGGTAAGAATTCTCACTCCTTTTTAAGGAGAGAAAATTGCTATTGACTTTAATTATCTACCATTGGGCTGATTCAGAGCCAGGGGCTGATTCACAGCCAGGAGACAATTGACAGCCGTTAGACAATGAAAGTCAATGGTTGTTTTCTCTCCTTTAAAAGGAGTGAGAATTCTCACCTGTCTATGAATCAACCCATTTGCCTTGATTCACAAAGGGTTGAAAAAAACTCTTAAGGTAGTAAAAAATTAAATTCATGAGAAAAAAGCCTGAGAATTTCACTGTTAGTGAATCACCAAATAGTAATACAATGAAAGTCAATGGCACTTTTTACTACAGGTAAAAAGTTCAATACTTTTTCCAGGAGTAAAAAAAGTGCCATTGACTTTCATTGTCTTCCTATCTGCTGATTCACTAACAGTGAAAATCTCAGGCTTTTTTCTCATGAATTGAATTTTTTACTACTATGAGAATTGTTTTCAACTCTTAGTGAATCAAGGCCATTGTCTCTAAAATAACTGCAGTCACAGTCTCACAAAAAGTCAGCTGTACTAGGAGACCAGGTGCAGTCCTATATTAACAGCCACCACTTCTGGGGGGGTTAACGGTGAGTGTAGGGAACACTGAGATAGAACTCATTTCTGCTTTATTCCATTAAAAAAAGAGAAAACCAAACCTGGCTGGATATTTCTTGATGCCAGGTGTATAAGTGACCTCCCCTTCCGCCATCCAGCATATTTATATAGATTTTTATCATTAGGCCTTTTTGGGGGGATAGTGTTCCTTTAAATACAGACTGAAAGTCATATATGGTTTTTGGCCCTCTTTAATTGTGGGGGTCTAGGTAGATCTGCTTGTACTATGCCTATTTATTGTGGGATTTGTTCTTGCATCTGCATTCAGAAGCTTAAAAAGGCTGACAGCCAGACCAGAAAGGTTTTCACTTTCAGGTCACAAAAAGGTGTACAGGGTGGTGGCATATCCGGGTTAGAAAATAGTTTAAGGGTTAATGGTTAGTATAGTGTAGGGTGTGGCAGTGATGCTTTTCAATGTTGCCTCCCTGCCACTGAGGGGTTAAGTTTTAGGTATTTAGTTCGGGGCTGCCCACCTCATAACTGATAGGTTTCTAGGTCTTATAAAAAGAAGGTCCAGGGAGTAAGATGGGGTTTAGAGTCGAGAAAGCGGGACTTGCATGCTGAGCCAAGAGGCTGAAGAGAGGATGTAGAGCAGTGCCTGAAGGAAGAAGCAATAGCCAGTATCCCCTGTAGAGGGGTTCTGCCGGAGCACCCCAGAAAGCATTTCCTACCCTAGGGGGCCTTGGAGGTTGTTGAAGCTTATTACTCCTCGTGATGGGCTGGATGACTGGAGGTTCTTTAGTGGTCAGACGGAGGATCTCCTAGTTGGATGGGACTCTGGGAAGGCAGACTGGGCAGGGGCCAAGTAGTTGGAGGTGGGCACTTTGAGGATTATCCCTATGTGCTGGGGACCCTTTGTCTGATTGAGGCTTCCCGAGTTAAGAGGGGACACCCCCGTTAACCCTTCTAGCGACTTTAGTTGCTATACCGTGAAGGGCTGAGACCCGCTTTGGATTGCTGGCAGAGAACCTGGGAAATTGAGTGAGGAAGGTTGAAGTTCAATGTTAGCCCATACCATACGTGGAGCTGCATCCTCACTGGGGGCACCTCAAAATCTGTGGATGTATCTGTAAATGTATCCACTGCATTGTCTGTGAATATGGTTTATTCTGTGATTTCTCTGGGTTTGGTTTATTCTGTGGTCTCTATACTGTGAGTTATTTGGGTATGAATTATTCTGTGATCTATGCTGGTATAATTTATTCTGTGATTTCTCTGGGTATGACTTATTCTGTGATTACTTTGGGTACAATTTATTCTGTAATTTCTTTGCACAGGTTCTCATTTCTCCTGGTCAGTGTATATCAGTAGTAATTCCCCATAGGAGTACCCTGTAAGGAAGCAGTATACACCATGGAACGCATATGGGGCATCTCCTGGCACACACGGTTTTGTGCTGGTTACTTTACATCTCGGAAATTACAAACAAACAGGGGTCCCACACACCCCAAGGTTCCCAACCTCATATACTCAGTGGCACCACTACGGTAAATTTATGAAAAATGCAAAAGTTTATTTATTACATATTTAAACACATAATGACAGGCCAATTAAAATCAATTAAAAAACATATAACATGATAAATGAATATGGGGAGGGCGAGACTAAACCAACAGCAGCTGGACCAGGGGACAAAATAATAACAGATGGAGGTAATTTACAGGTAAGCCCTTTTTATTGCAGCTATGTGGTGGTTATTTATAAACACTAATATTGTATTATGTATAGTAATGTTTGTTAGACTTGACACTAGGGAGGGTGTTGGGGATTGTTGGTGCATTTGACCAGTGCACATGTATGATATACTACAGAGTGTACATTTCATACACCTTGAGATAGTGTTTATTTATTAAAATATGAGATTGCATGACTTCCTTGGGAAATGTATTTATGAGACGTGTCCTGTGTTCTGATTATTGATACAATTAAGCCTGTAATTCACCCGTCGAGGCCACCTCTATTTGGATTTTAATGGGACTGTTAGATACTGTTAGATTGCAAGACAGTTGGTTGTCTAGCAAAACATTAAATCAAACACTAGTCTAGTTGTTTTGACTTTTTAATACAGATACATATTCCGCGAGCCCTCTTTATGAGGTTTGTTGTGTGATTTTTTTACAGCTGGTCTCTGGTGTACAGATTTTTGGAATGGCCAAAATAATAATCGCCAGTCCGTTTACCCCCCCCAATGGGGGAATATACCAGCTTGGGGTGCCCCGTTATGTGTAAGCTAGCCACAACTTATTTTAAGCCCGAGGGCCACATTTACCATCTTTTGCCAGGCCCTGTTGCCAACCATGCCATGTCTGACCAGGTATGCTGCCAAGCCCTGTTGCCAACCCTGGCAGATCTAATGCCTGCTGCCAAAACCTACTTTGAATCCTGCCATGTCTGACGCAACTTTCAACCCTGCCACGATTGACCACAACTAGTGCCAAGCCCTGGTTTCAGACAGCAACTATCAAGCAGCCCTACCCGGGGCTGCTCCAGTGACAGTGCCATGCTCTGACTACCACCAATGCTATGTCTTTACAACTATAGCCTAGGGTACGTGACTTTTGACTGTGCTCTACTGGTGATCCATTTATTTTATTTTTAGCTAATGTGTGGTCGCAAATCTATTTAATTAGCACAGTATTAATGGCTCATGTAGGAAGATGCCCCATCTGACCAAGAAAACAAGGCTTCTTTATTCCTTAAAGTGGACCAAAACCCAGGATTTTGACTATCCTGGGTTATGGTCCTTGCCCCTGGGTTTTGGTCCTTGTGTGAAACCCCCAGGTCGCCTGAACAAACTCACCTCTTCCTGGTCCTATGACGCATGCATGGCTGCTCGTCCAATCAGCATGCCCAGATCCGCTCAAGCCCGAGCACGCTGACGGCCGCATCCCCCGCTTCCCTCTAACAGGGAGCAGCCTGCGCTGGCCATTCACAAATGCCTGGCATGGGTTTTGGTCCTCTTTACGTGATCCTATACCCAGAAAGGAAGTTTATATTGTCACATTCTATTCCCAGCCCAGTGTCTCAAAACAGTCCCTATTTCTTTTTTCCCTAAAACTTTTACCCAATATTCATAAAAACACTAAAGCAGAAAGCAGCATGATGTTCAAATGGCAGCCACATGCTAATTAATTCAGTTGCAACTAAACTGTCACATAGTGGCACTTAGGTTGCATTGCTCCCCAATGCTGAGCTGTGTGTAGCAGTTTGTGTTGTTATGAATACTTGGCAAGAGCTTTAGAAAAAGAAACAGTCTGTTTTGGGGCACTGGAGTGGGGATAGAAGCTGATGACATAAAATTCCTTTCTGGGTATATTATCACTTTAAATGGACTGCTAAAGTATTTTTCGAAAAGAAAAAATATTTGTGTCAAGGTGACAGGATTCTATTAGAGAGATAGCTGCCACTGACGGAAGCCAGTGAAATCTGCACTTGTCTTAGAAAGGGCCAGACCTGGAAACATGAGCAAAATGATGGTATCTGGAGTGGTGGGTCAAGATGACCTTGATTGCTTGTGTTTGCTTCCAGCCATATCTGTCCCTAGACCAAACAGCCGCAATGTAGCCAAAGTGAAAAGATGTTCCATCCTATTAAAAAACAAGGCCTCCATCCCAAATGTACTATTGCAGCCACATGGGCGCATATAAATCAGTTTTGAAAAATAAATTGAGTTGAGTTTAGGGCAACAGGATTTCTTCAGGATGATAGCTGCCTCATCCAGCCACATTTCTACCTCTAGACCAAACACCCGCAATGTAGCTGAGGTGGAAAGATTTCGCATCCTACTGAGAAATAAGGCTTTGTGATTCCTTGAAGTGGACCTATGACCTCCGAGGCCAACCCTAAAAGACTCCAGGGCCAGCCGACAAGGTGCCCATGGGGCCTCCCATGAGCCCATCACGCAGTCCTGCAATCACTTACCTTTCTGTGGTCCTGCACCATGATCACATGCCCACCCACATCCCAGGCCTCCCTGCAGCTGAGGGAAATGCTGCAGGGTGCAGGCAAACTGGGGATGCAGCCACTTCCTATTACAGGCGCTCTGGTCAAAACTGAGCTTTATGCCATGCATACTATTGCTAACAATGCTAACATTGATTGGACGATAGCTCACGCATGCCCCATGGAAATTGCGGGCAGGTGACTTGTATGGGAGGTTTCACACAGGATACCCTAGATAAATGGGCCTCTATCTCCTGATGATAGATCCCTTTTAAAGTGGACCAACACCCTGAGGTGATCGGCCCGGGAATCTATAAGATTCCCGGGCCGATCACCTCACACACCGCGGGACATCCGAGATCGGGATGTCCCACGGGGTGAACCCCCTCTGAACACCCCAAATCCACCTACCTGGTCTTCCGCCTCCCTCGCGCCCCTCTAGGCGTGCGCGTGCCCACGCCGGCCATCTCTGAATGGCCGGCGCGGGCGCGCACACGTCAAGAGTGACGCGCGGGAGGTGCCGACAGGCAAGCTGCTTGTACGTTGCTGTCAATCAGCTTGTCCGTCGGCGCCGATTGGACGGCGCGGCCACGTGGGAGCGGGGAGAGGTGAGTTTTGGGGGCTTTCTGGGGGGTTTCACACAGCGGGGCACCCCCGATCGGGGTGCCCCGGGGAAGTGGACCAATACCCAGGATAGTCAAAATCCTGGGTGTTGGTCCACTTTAAAGTGGACCAACCACCAGTCAGCCCAGCATTGGAGTCTAGAAAGCTCCAGGGCTGGTCAACCAAATGCCCCCGGGGCATATCTTTTTGGGATTGTCCATCTTGAAGGACCAAAACCTGTATGTATCAGCCCTGAAGTTTAAAAGTCTCCAGAGCTGGCTGATTCCTTATATCGTAATAAATATCATAAGGAATCACTTTGGCGCAAACTGATATTGGGGAAGGAACAGGGAAGCTGAATCATTACTAGCGCCAGGTATCGGCATATGAGCATCTGTGTGCGTGTATCGGGTGCTGTAACAGAGTGCCTCAGTCGCTTTATTAACCTGGCCAGCATTGATGAATGTGATGTATGTTGGGCGTTCTAACACCAGTACAGCATTACAGCGAGTGAAAGGTAGCGTCAGCTTAGTGCGACCGACTCTCAGCGACTCACACCCTATTAAACAAAAAAACAGACTCACAGATCGTCAGCGCTCTGGATCTGGTCGCTATAGCATAGAGCGCCAGACGCTGTGTGATTAAAGTCTGTTTGAACACATATCCACCAGTAACAAAGCAAAAGCACATGGAATGACATTGTTGAAACATTGTGACATTAACACTTTAGTGCCAGACCTGTAACGACAATTCTGCATAAAAAACACAAAAATCTAAAAAGTTTTCAAAAATGACTCTTTTTAGGCCAGGAGAGGTCACACAATCATTTGAAAGGAAAAAAAATTAAAAACAAAAAACCCTGTTTAAACAGAAGCAAAGGAACATCCATTGAAATGTATGGGAGAGCGACAGGTAGCAACAGGTAATACCTGGCGCTCTGGAAGCTATAGCGCTGACGCTATATGCTGAGCCACCTGTAATAATACATCGGATGCTACATGGCGCTGTTAGAGTCGCTCACCAGATTCGCTTTCTTAAATGTGGTTTTGCATACAGCGCCCAGCGTTCACCAGATGCTGCCTGCCGCTACGAGGCACTGCCTGGCGCTATCCCTTGATGAATAAACCCCTAATTCTGCTCCATCTGTTTGTGTACTAAATTCCAGGCTTTTGGTCCATGTGTCTGGCACATCCCAACTAACAGAGCCTGGAGAGTTTCCTTTCGGGCGATGTGCTGGGCCTTGGGATCAAAGCAAGTACACTGGCGATCCCAGTGGGTTTCACACAGTGGGGCATTGCAAATCCGGATGCCACAGGGAAAGGGAATGGACTGGTCTGAGGGCTTTTAGACTTTTAACCAAGAGGCAATTGTTAGCTGGCTCTCTTGGAAGTGCTGGAAGTGGGTCTTATGCTGAAAGTCCTGTCAACCTAGCAGTGGTCTTCCACACACCGCTATTTGTCTCCCATAATACGCAGCCAAGTGCCACTTTTTGGGATTGTCCATCTTGAAGGACCAAAACCTGAATTTATCAGCCCTGAAGTTTAAAAGTCTCCAGAGCTGGCTGATTTCTTATATCGTATTAAATATCGTAAAGAATCACTTTGGGGCAACCTGATGTCGGAGGAAGGAACTAACTTTGCTCCATCTGTTTGTGGCATTAAAATGTACGAAATCCCACGATTTTGGTCCATGTGTCTGGGACATCCCAATTTGGCGTACAACTGTTAGCCAGCAGAGCCTGGCATGGAGAGCGGGACGCATCCACGGCTGGGCCTTGGGATCAAAGCAAGTATACCGGCGATCCCAGGGGGTTTCACAAGTTGGGGCATCGCAAATCCGGATGCCACAGGGAAAGGGAATGGACTGGTCCCAGAGCTTTTAGACTTTTCACCAATTTCTAACTGACTCTCTTGGAAGTGCTGAAGTGGGTCTTCCCGTTATGCTGATAGTCCTGTCAACCCAGCAGTGGTCTTCCACACCACCGCTATTTGTCTCAAAAATATACAGCTTTTCCCGGAACCCTGACACAGATGGGACTCTCCATCCAGCGGCCCTCCCCGTTGCTATAGTGACCAGCGCAGTATATAGCTCTGTGGAGCGGCTCAGGGCAGCGTACATCATTAGCTAACATGCTCCATCCTCGGGACCTCCGGACCTCTGACTCCAGGGCGAGCCGACTAGGTGCCCATGGAGCATCCCGTGAATCCACCACACAGGCCTGCAATCACTTACCTTTTCTGTCAAAACTGAGCTTTATGCCATGCATACTATTGCTAACATTGTTTGGTCGAGAGCTCACGCATGCCCCATGGAAACAGCGGGCAGGTGAGTTGTATGGGAGGTTTCACACGGGATACCCCAGATAAATGGGCCTAGCTCCAGGATAGTAAAAATCCTGATGATAGATCCACTTTAAAGTGGACCAATCACCAGTCGGTCAGCCATTGTCTAGAAGGCTCTAGGGCTGGCCAACCAAGTGCCTCTGGGGCATATCTTTTTGGGATTGTCCATCTTGAAGGACCTGTATTTATCGACCCTGAAGTTTAAAAGTCTCCAGCGCTGGCTGATTTCTTATATCATAATAAATATCGTGAGGAATCACTTTGGCGCAAACTGATGTCGGAGGAAGGAACTAACTCTGCTCCATCTGTTTGTGGCATTCTAAATCCCAGGCTTTTGGTCCATGTGCCAGGGACATCCCGACTAACAGAGCCTGGAGAGTTTCCTTCCGGACGATGTGCTGTGCCTTTGGATCAAAGCAAGTATACCGGCGATCCCAGTGGGTTTCACACAGTGGGGCATCGTAAATCCAGATGCCACAGGGAAAGGGAATGGACTGGTCCCAGGGCTTTTAGACTTTTAACCAAGAGGCAATTGTTAACTGGCTCTCTTGGAAGTGCTGGAAGTGGGTCTTCCCTTCATGCTGAGAGTCCTGTCAACCCAGCAGTGGTCTTCCACACCACCGCTATTTGTCTCCCATAATACGCAGCCAACCAAGTGCCCCTTTTTGGGATTGTCCATCTTGAAGGACCAAAACCTGTATTTATCGGTCCTGAAGTTTTAAAGTCTACAGCGCTGGCTGATTCCTTATAATAAATATCGTAGGGAATCACTTTGGCGCAACCTGATGTCGGAGGAACTAACTCTGCTCCATCTGTTTGTGGAATTAAAATGTACTAAATCAAGGGGGGACAGAGCTTGCCATGGAGCGGTGAAGACGTGCTGGCAGTCCGCTCCCGGCAGCAAGAGCTTATATCAGCGCAAAATCGATAACTTAGTGAGCCCAAGCTTAGGGGACTTCTTACCTGCCGATCGTAGGATCTTCCTGTCTAGCGGTGGGCCGGAACTGATGTGGCGGCGCGACTGGGGGAGCTGCTTCCTCTCCCTGAACATAATCCGGAGCGGGTGTGGGTGCACACGCTCGGCACCAGTTTCCCTGGCCCTGCACCAGTGAGGGGAACCTTTTGAAGGGAGGTCTGCGGCATCTGGCCGACAGCACTAAAACGCCCTTCCCATCAACCTGTATCAGAGGCTGTGGGCTCCCCATCATCGAAAGGGGGGCGCAGGCAGAGGCTCTGTCCCCCACGTCCCCCATAAAAGGGTATAAAGAGCACCTTACCCTCCATCTCCTGCTGACAGATCTGGGGGAGGTGGGCTTCAGCGGCCCTCTGGAGATCCTGGGCTGGGCGCCCCTCAAAGTTTCCAGGGATGGACGCCCTTTCCCTACCGGCACCCGTGGCAATCTGGGCTAGACGCCCCTCAATACAGCACCCTCCAAACACCCTGGATGGGGCACTCTCCTTCCAAGCACCCTCTACATACTCGGGTCTTGACAGCCATCAGCGAAGCCCTCTCAAATATTTTGAGCCTGCAAACCCCCAGTTAACTGCCTTTAAAGACGCCATGGCTTGGTGGCCCGACCGAAGCGTCCTCAAAGCATCTTGGGTCGGACCCCCCTCATTTGTGCACCCTCAAAGCATCTTAGGCCAGGCCTCCCGCACTCACCTAGGTGCCTTCCTCGCATCCGGGGCTGGACATTCCTCACTTCATCACCCTCGAAGCATCTCGGCTCTGGACGCTCTGCTTGTATTGCCCTCAAACACCCTAGAACGGTCTCCTCTCATTTAAGCCCCCTCAGACATCCTAGACCGGACACTTTTCATCTAAGTACTTATCTCGCAACCAGGGTCGGTCATTCAACGCTCAAGCGTCCACAAACCACCCCCACCGAAGTATACCTAAGCACCCCGGGTCTGATACCACTTAGTCGGGCATCACCAAAGCATCCTGTAGTTAATACCCTTTTTCGAAGCGCCCTCAAAGCACTTTCATCCCGGTTTCGCTCAAACGCCTGTAAACGCTCCTTGACCCGGGCGCCCTGCATTTAAGTGCCCTCAAAGCAACCTTGATTGGTCGGCCCTCATTTAAGCGCTTTCAATGGCTTCCCGGACAAGGCTCCCTCATAAGAAGTCCGGAAATGGAAGGTGGCAGCAAACCTAAGGATAACAGGGGGCAGACAAGAAGCTCAACGGCAGCTACTCAAGGTGATCTAAACCGTTACATATCCAAACCTACGGATCCCGCGAATCGGGCCCCGCTGGAGAGGCCCCTCGGGGGGGCGAATGGGGGAGTCTGCGAGTGGCGGGGGAGGTTTTGCGGGCTCGGGCCCCTCCGCATCTGATAGCACCCTGCCGGATATCTGGGCCCATTTGCGATCTATGCTGACTAAGGAGCATCTCACCACGATCACCCGTTCAATCAGCGAGAAGATGTCTGAGGAGGTGGGGCTCCTACGGGGAGATCTTAAGCAACTGGACTCTAGGTTGGCTGGGGTTGAGCAGATCCACCATTCAACAACTCCCGCGCCGCTTGCAGGCGCAGGAATCAGCGACTGCTACTCTAGCTCTTCATCTGGAGTATTTAGAGAACCGCAATCAGCGGAATAACATACGCATAAGGGGGCTCCCGAAGGCTACGCGAATGGAGGACCTTCTACCTACCTTGCAGGGGATCTTCTCTACGTTATTGGGGGATCTGTCGGGTGGTGACTCCAAAATAGAGATAGACCGGACGCATAGAGAAATCGCCCCCCCTCCTCGTCAGAGCGACCCCCCAAGAGACGTTATCTGTAGAATTCATTTTTTCCAAGAAAAAGAAGCAATTATGGCAGCTGCTAGAAGAAAAGGTCCGCTGGTCTTTGACGGGGCAATCTTGCACTTCTATTCTGATCTCTCAAGGGCCACCTTAGCGAGGCGGAGGGTCCTTCGGCCTCTGCTGGAGACTCTCAAGCAGAACAATATCACATAAAGATGGGGGTATCCCTTTGCCCTAATTGCCTTCCAAGCAGGGGAAGACCTTCTCACTCCGTAAGCATGAAGATTTAGCTGGCCTATTTAACCAGTCCTGCGCCCAGCTCGGGTTCCGGACTGGCTCTAATACTCCCCGGTCCCCTACCCTTCGCAATCGAGACGTGGGTCAAATCCTCAGCTGACCGACCCGTAGTACAACCTGAGCAAATGCGAGAGGGTCCTGCCGCTGATTTTGCTGTGGGCTCCTTCTAATCCCACGTCTCTGGACACTTCTGATAAGGTTATATGATTTCGACGTCGCTATCCACTATGATACTATACTTCTGTAACATATGTTGCTGATTGATTTGGCCTGCGCCGCCTGCCCGATCATGGCTCTGAGCCACTGGTTCCAGCCGCTGGTTGGGCGGTATGCTTGGTGGCTCAGCTCCCCCCCAGAACTCCGCTGCCTGTGGCGTGATCAAGTTGATGTGGACCTTCTGGTCGAGCGGGCAGCAAGGTAGAGCTTTAACTTGTTTCATGGAGCACTTGGGCTCTTAGGCTTCACAGTTGAATTGTTTAAGAGTTTTCACTTTGCACTTCCGATTGATTGGCTGCCGGGAGCGGATGTTCACCTCGCGCTGGTGGATTGTGTGACCGCTACGTAGACTGTGGACGCCGTTGGTGTGTGGCCTCTCGGTCCCCACATTTGGGTGCGCGAGAGTGTCGCGGATCGGGGGTCGGTGCCCCGTTGGTGGTTCCGGCTCGCCCCCAGCGCCTACCCCGGTGCGAGTGTCCCCCGCCTCGGTGACCAACAACCAGTTTTAACAAGTTTGAACTTTAGAAGTAATAAGTTTGAAGTGTTTATTTACTGTTCTTTCTCTTCTTACCCACTGTCTAGCCCCCCTTTTTTTCTCCCGATCCTTTCCCTTTGGTCCCCCCCATCCCTTGCTGGTCCTCTCTGAACCAGGGTAGGCTCCGGCCTCGATTTGGTAACATGTCTGGGGCTAGGGATGGTGCACGGAGTGCCTGTGCGGCAGGCGCCCCTGCCCCTCCTTTCATACAAAAGCTCAGGGTGATATCGCTGAACGCCAGGGGCTTGAATACCCCTCTGAAGAGATCTAAACTGTTCCAAGAATTGACCAGGCACAAGGCGAATATTGCATTTATACAGGAGACGCACTTTAAAGGCGGGAGGGCCCCCAAGCTGTCCTCCAGGTCCTTCTCCCAGTCCTACACAAGCAATGCGCCAGATGTTAAAGCGAGAGTGGTTGCAATTTTAATTGCTAAAAACACCCCTTTTCGAGTCTCAGATAGGAGAGCGGACGAACAGGGTAGATACTAGATTCTTAAGGGCTCCCTTTTTAATAAAATATTTACCCGTGCGGTGGCCTACGCTCCCAATCACGGACAGGTGGCTTTTGTTGAGGCCTTCATAAACAAACTTTTGGCGGTGCAGGATGGCCCCATCATCCTTCGGGGAGATCTAAATGTGGCAATGGATCCTTTGTTGGATTCTTCCACGGGAAGATTGGCTCTGGCATACGTGGCATTGAAAAGAATAAAGAAAGCCCTTCAGAGGGCTTAGCTTTGTGATCCTTGGCGTATTAGCCACTAAAGACTCATTTTACTCCTTGGTCCATGCCACGTATTCCAGAATCGACTACGTTCTATTATCCCATGGACTACTGCCCCAAGTGGTGGACACTAAAATAGAACCTATGGTCATATCTGACCATGCCCCGGTGGCCCTTGCTATCAACTTGACCGGGGGTTCGAGGGGGGAGTGGACGTGGAGGCTGAACGAGTCCCTTCTGAAGAATGAGCCGCTGGTCCAGGACCTGCAGGGAACTATCAAAAGCTACTTTGAGCTTAACAAAAGTGCGGACACTTCTCCGTTCAACAATTGGCAGGCTCATAAAGCAGTCATCAGGGGCTCGCTCATCAGACACGCGACTGCGATAAAAAGGGATCGGGAGCAGGAGCTGCAGAAGCGTCTCGAGAAGATCCAAGAGTTAGAAAGAACGCATAAAGCCTCACTGGCCAAAAGTAACCTTTTGGCACTCACAGAGGTCATAGCTGCTTTGAACTCACTAATGACCTCAAGAGCTGCATATATTATTAAGCGTTGTAAAAGATTATACTTTGAATGGGGGAATAAGAGTAGTGCACTCTTAGCGAGGGCCCTTAGGAAGCAGCAAACGTTAACCTTTGTGGAAGCAATCGTTGACAAACAACAAAAGAAGTTGTATAGCACGCCAGATATAGCAAGAACCTTCCAGTCCTTTTACCAGAAACTATACATTTGCCCTCGGGGGGGGAGACTCGGACCAGGGACGCCTAGACCTGATTAAGCGATATATAGAGGAGTCGGGAATGCCTGTGCTTCGGGAGGGAGAGAGGGAGGCTCTGGAGTGCCCAATTTCCCTAGAGGAGTTGAGCGCCGCAGTTAAAGGGTCCCCCAATGGGAAATCACCGGGGCCAGATGGATTTTCCGTGGCCTATTATAAGCAATTCTTCCTGCTTCTCACCCCGCATTTTCTCTCAGCCTTTAATTCACTCATTGCATCCCCTGACCCGGCCGCCATCCCGAGTGAAGCGCTATCTGCATATGTCACGATTATCCAGAAACCCGGGAAGGACCCACTCTCCTGTGGACGTTACAGGCCCATCTCCTTATTGAATGTGGACCTCAAGTTATTCGCTAAAGTACTGGCTAACAGGCTGTCGAGGCTGTTACCGGCATTAGTGGATGGTGGACCAGTCAGGCTTTGTTCCCGGGCAGGGAAGCCTGGGACAACACGACCAGGGTCCTGAACCTGTTGCATTAGACAGACTGGAGAGCTGGCTATCTTGCTGTCCACTGATGCCAAGAAGGCCTTTGACTGGGTAAACTGGCAGTATATCAGAGCAGTCTTGGAACACATTGGTCTGAGCCCTAAGGCCCTGCAGATGATTATGGCCTTATACTCAGATCCGTCGGCAAGGATCAAGGTTAATGGCGCTCTCTCGGGGTGGGTGGACATTAGAAACGGTACTAGGCAGGGATGGTCACTCTCCCCGCTGATTTTCGCCTTATCCATGGAGCCTTTTTTATGCAGACTCAGGGGGCAGGGGGACATTCGAGGGATCTCGGTGAGCTCGACCACACATAAGATCTCAGCATATGCAGATGATCTTTTGTTTTTCCTCACAAACCCAGCAGTGGGGCTGCCGGTATTGCTGAAGGAATTTGAGCAATTCGGTAGGTTTTCTTTTTTGAAGATAAACTACGATAAATTGGAAGCCCTGGGGGTGAATCTCCAAAGAGAGGTGGAGGCCCAACTGAGGACGACCCCTTGTTAACTAAACTTAAAGGCGATTTGGCGAATTGGGACCTCCCTACTTTCTCGTGGCTAGGCAGAATCAGTATTCTTAAAATGACAGTCTTACCTAAGATATTATACTTGCTCCAGACCCTTCCGATTCAAATCCCCAGAGCATACTTTAAATCCCTAAATTCATTGTTCATAAAATTCATCTGGCAGGGGCGTAAATCAAGGTTGAAGCTGCAGCTCCTCTTTAGGTCAAAACAATCGGGCGGGCTTGCTTGTCCAGACCTCTTCTGATATTGACGAGCGGTTCACCTTCAACGTGTTTTAGATTGGCATCACCAGGGCGTAAGGAAGAAATGGGTGCACCTGGAGGCGACCTGGCTTTATACCCCACTGAAGGACATAGCTTGGGCTGCCAGGTCAGGATATGCCCTCTGTAGAGATCACCCGCTCATTTCCACTACCCTTATATTCTTTGATAAGCTCAGGGACAAGCAGGAGATATCCCCGTGGCCGACCCCCTTGGTGCCGTTGGTGCATAACCCATCCCTCCCCATAGGCATTCTCCCTCACCTTCGCGAAAGCTTTGAGGAAAAGGGTGTCCCGAGAGGGTTGGATCTCATCCTACCCAGTGGGTGGGCGCGATTGGAAGATTTGAGAGGAAAGTGGAATACGCCCTTGCTTGATCCGTGGCTTTTGTTCACATTTCAAAGCTTCCTCCTGAGCTTGGGGCCAAGACAGGTGATGCTCAGGACCCTCACCCCCTTTGAGCAGTTAGCAAGGGCAAAGGAACCCCCTACAAGGGTGGTCTCTCAACTGTACGTTCTTCTGGGGGAGGGTGAAGATGACCGGGCGCCCCGCTTCTGTGCGGACTGGGAGAGGGACCTGAACAGACATCTGAAGAAGGAGCAGTGGAAATACATTTTCCTGGCTACGCACAAAACTTCCATCTCCTCCAAGATCCAAGAGACTAACTATAACTGCCTCTCGAGCTGGTACTACACCCCGGAGAGGTTACATGGTTTTTCCCCGACCCATTCCGCTGAGTGCTGGAGGTGCCGGAGAGCGGTTGGTAGCTTCTTTCACATCTTCTGGGAATGCCCTAAGATTGTTCCCTTCTGGCGGTCGGTGGCTGGGATCTCTGAGGAAATTGTGGGGCAATCGGTGGCTTGGGACCCCTCTCTGCTCCTCCTGCACCTGGCGGACACACCCTATACAGTCACAGTCCTATAAGATGTCGCTCTTGAGGCATTTGATAAATGCAGCAAAGGCATTGATCCGAGGCGGTTCCCTCGGTGGTGGACTGGGTCGGGGAGATCAACCATATAATGGAAATGGAGGAGCTCACTGCCTCTGTGCATGAGACCACGGCACAGTTTTTACAGACTTGGATGCTCTGGTTTCTCTTTAGAGAAACAGACAGGTTTAAGCAACTTATGACCCCTGGCTCTCCCCCCCCCCCCTTGAGCCCCCTGTGTGCAGCTTGCTCTTGTGCTCACGTAGGTCTGGAGACAGTGTTAAAGGAAAACGATGAGGAAAGCTTAAGATGCACTCATGAAGTACAGAGAAGCGTACTGGTGGGCTGCCTCCCCCTGGTTCAACCCTCCCTCTCTCTTACCTCTCCTTCCCCGTTCTTCCTCCCCCTATCTTCCTTCCTATACCTTTTCCCTTTTTTTTCTCTTTCTCTTCTTATTCTTCTTTTATATATAAGGCTCTTATAGACTAAGCTGTTCTTATTTCGAAGCAAGGAATTCTAAGTGGAGTGGGGTGGACCTTAGGTTGTGGACCCCTTCCCGAGTGGGGGCCCCCTGCGCGGCCTAATTGGCGGGCCTTCGAGGGGGACCACCGCCGAGATGGGTAGAGAACCATATATAGACGCGGGCTGATGATGGTTTTCTGTTGTATAAGTATACATATACATATGCATATGCAAATGTACTTTTCAATTGTCTCTTTATTAAAAATAAAAATAAAGAATTTAAAAAAAAAATGTACTAAATCCCACGATTTTGGTCCATGTGCCTGGGACATCCCGATTTGGCATACAACTGTTAGCCAACAGAGCCTGGCATGGAGAGCGGGACGCGTCCACGGTTTCCTTCCGGACAATGTGCTGGGCCTTCAGATCAAAGCAAGTATGCCGGCAATCCCAGTGGGTTTCACACAGTGAAACACACACTTTTAACCAATTTCTGTCTCTCTTGTAAGTGCTGGAAGTGGGTCTTCCCGTCATGCTGAGAGTTCCGTCAATCCAGCAGTGGTCTTCCACACCACCGCTATTTGTCTCCCATATTACGCAGCTTTTCCTGGAACCCTGACACAGATGGTAGTTTCCATCCCACGGCCCTCCCCGTTGCTATAGCAACCAGCGCAGTATATAGCTCTGTGGAGCGGCTCGGGGCAGCGTACATCATTAGCTAACATGCTGGGTTTTGGTCCACTTCCGCGGGGCACCCAGATCGGGCAGCCCCGCTGCGTGAAACCAGCCAGAATGCCCGAAAAAACTCACCTCACCCCGCTCCTACAGCACATGCGTGGCCACTCGTCCAATCAGCGCGCTCGGAGCCGTTGTGGTATGTGCGTCCAAGCGACGTACAACCACAGCGGCTCCGAGCATGCTGGCGGCCGCATCTCGCGCTTTCCTCTAACAGGGAGCGAGCCGGCGATTCACAAATGGCCGGCTCGGTCATGCGCCCTGATAGAGAGAAGAGAGAGATGCGGCCGCGGCCCGCGCATGCGCCGTTGGACGGGGAGTAAGGTAAGGTGAATGGGGGTTTCACATAGTGGGGCATCCTGATTTTGCATGCCCAACGGGGAGGGATCTGATCGGCCTGGGAATCCCGGGCCGATCAGGCAGGGTGTTGGTCCACTTTAAAGTGGATCAATCACCAGTCGGTCTGCCATTGGAGTCTAAAAGGCTCTAGGGCTGGCCAACCAAGTGCCCACCTGTATTTATCGGCCCTGAAGTTTAAAAGTCTCCAGAGCTGGCTGATTCCTTATATCGTAATAAATATGGTAAGGAATCACTTTGGCGCAACCTGATGTCGGAGGAATCAGCTCCATCTGTTTGTGGCATTCTAAAACCCGGGCTTTTGGTCCATGTGTCTGGGACATCCCGACTAACAGAGCCTGGAGAGTTTTCTCCGGACGATACAAATATACCGGTGATCCCAGTGGGTTTTACACAGTGGGGCACCAGTCCACAGGGAAAGGTAATGGACTGCTCCCATAGCTTTTAGACTTTTAACCAATTTCTAAGTGCTGGAAGTGGGTCTTCCTGTTACGCTGACAGGCCTGGGAACCCAGCATTGGTCTTCCACATCACAGCTATTTGTGATGCTTTTCCCTGACACAGCTGGGAGTCTCCATCCCGCGGCCCTCCCCGTTGCTATAGCGACCAGCGCAGTATATATATCTGTGTGGAGCGGCCAGCTCAGTATATATATCTGTGTGGAGCGGCTCGGGGCAGCATTAGCGAACATGCTCCGTCCTCGGGACCTCCGGCGCAGCTCCGGCACTCGCACCTTCCTGGAGGCCATGCACGGGGGGAAGGTGCACCTGGCCCGCTTCGTGCTGGACGCTCTGGACCGGAGGATAGTTAATACTCCTGCGGGAGATCAGGGTCGAACCCCGCTCATGTTCGCTGTGTGTCTGCGGGAAGCTGAGCTCCGGAGCCGCTTCGTGTGTCTCTTGCTGGATAAAGGCGCTGATGTGAACGGGCAGGATCATGGCGGCCGCACGGCCCTCAGCCTGGCCTGTGAGCTGGGTCACCTGGACGCTGTGAAGCTGCTGGTCCAGCATAACGCCGACCCTGAGATCGCGGACCGGGCGGGGAACCGGCCCCTCATGTACGCCGCCTCGTGCGGCCATAGCGCCGAGCTGCTCTTCTTACTCCGCTCCTATAAGCGCTTCGGGCTGAGGCTGGACGCCACTAACCTGGCAGGAGTGTCGGCCCTGGATGCCGCCCGAATATCTGGCCACTATGAGTGTGAGCTCGCCCTGAGCGGACGGAGAGGCCACAGCCCAGAGCCCCGCAAGGGAGGAGCCGCGGAGTCGGATATACTGCGCAGCCCCAAGCCGCTCTCCAGACACATGCTGCAGAGATTTGCCCGACCATTTTCCCATAGGAGGAACGAGGAGGTCCGGAGCCGGGCCCTGCTTATTCTCCCTTCCCTGACAGCTGAGCCTGATATGCGGGAGGATGCTATGAGGGTGCCTGTGCCCTGCCTGCAGAGGGCGCACAGCTGGGGGGGATCATCACAGACCAATCGCAGCAGCCCCCATGATCATTGCCTGGAGCTGCCTGACTTCTCTGGAGGCCTGAGAGGTGAGAGAAGGGACAGCATCTGTAGCCGCAGCCAGCTGTTGCTGACCAGCACCGGGCAGACCTCGGCATCCTGACAGCCGAGTGACTACTGATGGGTACACCCTGGCATCCTGACAGTCTACTGCTGGGTACACCCTGACAGTCTACTGCTGGGTACACCCTGGCATCCTGACAGCCGAGTGACTACTGCTGGGTACACCCTGGCATCCTGACAGCCGAGAGACTGAGAATACTGCTGGGTACACCCTGGCATCCTGACTGACCTGACAGCCAAGAGACTTAGCATACTGTTCGGTACACCCTGGCATCCTGATTGACCTGACAGCCAAGAGACTGAGAATACTGCTGGGTACACCCTGGCATCCTGACAGCTGAGAGACTGAGAATACTGCTGGGTACACCCTGGCATCCTGACTGACCTGACAGCCAAGAGACATAGCATACTGCTGGGTACACCCTGGCATCCTGACAGCTGAGAGACTGAGAATACTGCTGGGTACACCCTGGCATCCTGACTGACCTGACAGCCAAGAGACTTAGCATACTGCTGGGTAAACCCTGGCATCCTGACTGACCTGACAGCCAAGAGACTTAGCATACTGCTGGGTAAACCCTGGCATCCTGATTGACCTGACAGCCGAGAGACTGAGAATACTGCTGGGTACACCCTGGCATCCTGACTGACCTGACAGCCAAGAGACTTAGCATAGTGCTGGGTAAACCCTGGCATCCTGATTGACCTGCCAGCCAAGAGACTTAGCATACTGCTGGGTAAACCCTGGCATCCTGACTGACCTGACGGCCGAGAGACTGAGAATACTGCTGGGTACACCCTGGCATCCTGATTGACCTGCCAGCCAAGAGACTTAGCATACTGCTGGGTAAACCCTGGCATCCTGATTGACCTGACAGCCAAGAGACTTAGCATACTGTTGGGTTTATGCTAGCAATCAGACTGACTTGACGGCCAAGAGACATAGCATACTGCTGGGTACACCCTGGCATCCTGACAGCCAAGAGACTGAGAATACCGCCGGGTACACCCTGGCATCCCGACAGCCAAGAGACTGAGAATACTGCTGGGTACACCCTGGCAGCTGAGAGAGTGGCCTGGCAGCCCGAGAAACAGAGAATAATGCTGGGTACACTTATTCTGACAGAGGAGAGCATTAGTATACTTCCAGCCATACCCTGGCATCCTGATTGACCTGACAGCAGAGACTAAGAATACTACTGGGTTAACCCTGGCATCCTCACCTTTCTAACAGCAGAGAGACTAATAATATTGCCAGACTTGAATCTCTATCGCTACAGTCTGATTTGCTGCCAGTATAGGTGCCTTTTGAGGATTTTTTTTAGGAACCTAATTAAATGAACAGTTTCTGTTGGGACCAGAGAATGCATAGGCATTTCATTTAATATACTTGCTGGCCTATGATCTAACCTAGCTGGCCCTCTGTAGGGCCCGCACAGGGCACTGTCACAAACTGTGTATAAAGGGGGCGCTAGGCGGCACCAGTCACCCCCGAATAAACAGCTCTCATCTGGTTCAGCAGGCCTGCCCAGAGACTCTTTCCTTTCAGCTGAGAATTAGGAAAATTCATATTCAAATATTTACCTGCTTTGTTGTTAATTTGATGAATTTGTCGTACACCATTTTTCATTCCATGTTGTTTTCCTGCGATTATTCTCTTTAATTGTAATTTTTTTCTCATTGTTTCTGATTTTTACCCTGGTTTTTCAATCTTTTATTATTTCTCTCTCTGTCGCTTTCTTTCCAGCTTCCACATAACTTTTTTCTCTTGCGCATTTTTACTGTTTCCTTTCGATCTCTCCCTCTTTCCATCTGTTTTATACTTCCTCTAATTTCTCTCTTTCCTCAGCATTCTCTCACTTATTTTCTGGCCTCCATATCTCTCTCTCTATATATATATATATATATATATATATATATATATATATATATATAATATATCCAGGGGGGCACTGGCATAAAGGCTACATTCACAATCAAATGTCTCATTGATTTTGCAAAGGGTTCAGCTTTTCTAGCTCCATAGCTCTCTAGGAATAAATAGTTTCCCAATGTATTTTGCAGACAAAATACATTAAAAAGGAACTAGTGGAAACCCTACTATAGAGAGTTCGGGACATATCTTTGTGCTGTCACCTGTTTTCCCACATATGTCATAGTGGCACACTGTGGGGAAAAAACCCTAAGAAAAAGCCTGGTAAAGTTAAAACTAGAGCCACTTGTGCCTGATTAAGAATGAACGCCTGGCCCTGCTGCACAGGCTTCTCTTGAGCATCAAAAATCCTTCCTGCCCTTCACCCTCATAATTCGTCTTTTACCTGACACCTATGGCCAAAGTCAAACATCCCTCAAACTTCCAGTTTTCCTTGCTGATAGGAATTCCTGGCATCCTGACTAGGAATCCCAGTGCAGGAGAGCAGGGATGGAGGTGGGAAATGGATTTGTGCTAGAAAGGCATAGCCTTTGTCGCAGGGACAAGCTTCCCCTAAAAGAATAAATACATATTAAAAGGACCAAGGTGTACTGTATCTGTGCATGGTACAGTACCTTGCTAACCCTAAACCCTCCAGACACCATAATGTTCATCCTTCATTTACAAACCCCTAAAACATAAAATGCATCCCCATCTGTATTATGCATTGATATATAATATAAACCTTCCTGGAGATCCAGATCCCCAAATGAATGATAATAACAAAACAATCCAATAATTGTGCACTTGTTAACAATTAAAGAAAAAGTACACCGATGAGTGAAAGTCATTCCCTCAATTTACACAAACTAACTATATGAAAAAAAACTAGAAATAGTACTTGCTATAGTAAATTATTATAGTGAATTTGATTATAAATTTCAGTCTATTTATGTGTGTATTCATGGTATTAGTACTGCTGTAGATATTGTCTTTTAAATGTATGTTTTTTGTAGGCGACATTATAAACTTTTGTTCACTTTGGTGCATGTTACTGATGCACAGGAAACTCTAAGGCCCTTATTTAAGAAGGGATAGCGTCAGGTAGTGGCTGGTTAATGACAGGTAGCGACTGGTGAACGCGGGACACGGCACGCAATTACACATTTATCTAGCAGAATCTGTTTAGCGACTGGGATAGCGCCATGTAGCGTCTGAGTCATCATTTTCACAGCCTCAGCGAACAGCGCCAGCGTTCAGCCTTGCACAGCGCCAGGTATGACCTCTCGCTACCTGTCGCTCTTCTCTTTAAACTGTTATTTTGTTTTTCAAAAAAATCACAAATAATTCTTTGACCTCTTCTGGCATTGAAATAGCAGTTTTTTCATAATTTATTCATTTTTTATATATTTCCTCAGAAATGACATTACAGGTCTGGCGTTAAAGTGTTCATGTTACAATGTTGCTACAATGTAATTCCATATGTTTTCGCTTTGTTACTAGTTGATAGATGCTGAAAAACAGACTTTAAACACACCGCCTCCTGCGCTCTGGGCTTCAAACAAGTATTTTTCAGCGCCTGGGATTTGTGAGGCTGTTTTTTTTGCTGAATATGGTGTGAGTCGGTCGCTATGAGCAGTCGCTAACATGCGCTCCCATACAGCGCTGTACTGGTCAAATAGCGACTCCTCACAATGTATTCAACATTACTGAACAGCGACTGAGTATAAAGTAGCGACTCACAGCCGAGCACTGCGACTACTAGCGGGCGCTCTGAAAATGCCTGTTACAGACGCTCATCTGTCGCTACCTGCCGCTAATGATGAATCAGCCTCTTTGTGCATCAGACCACCTGTAACATGAAATTAGCACATGGTGCTGAAACCTATTTTTTAAGAAATATGTTTTTAACATGTGTTGTGCAATACTGTATATATTGGCAGGTTAAAGGTGCTCTTGCTGATGTTACTAGACTATAACCTAAAGGGATATGTTACCCTTGTGCCGTCAACATTATTAAATCTGTGTTCTGCATTGCGGGGCATCAGGTTTAATGTTATTGCAAATACATCTGTATGTGTCTGCAGGGATGGCAATATATAGATCATATTTATATTAGGTTTAGTTAACTGTTCATTGCCTGTTCCTTCATTTTTTATTTAACCTACCTTATGAGTTAAAGTATTTAACAGACATATGCTAATATTCACAAACTCTTTTACTGTAATTTTTTTTTAATTTACTGGTCACATGATAATTAAATACTATTACATATTTATCACTTAGTCAGAAGTTAAATATCTTATTAATTAATACAGCTGTGGTTCCATAACCTCGTGTACATAGGCCCTTATTTAACAAGGGATAGCGCCAGGTAGCGAATGGTGAGCGAACGGTAATGACGCTCACCGCCACGAGAACGCCGGCTCCCCTCCGCAATCACACATTTATCAAGCCGATCCTGCTTAGCGACTGACAGAGCGCCAGATAGCGACTCATTCATCATTATTCCAGCCTCACCCCACAGCGCCAGCGAGCGACCTTGAACAGCGACAGGTATGACCTCTCGCTACCTGGCGCTCTCCAATGCATTTCAATGGAGCAATCTTTAAATATTCATAATTAATTGCTATTTTTTTTTTTTTTTTTTTTTAATGTCAAAAATTCTGTGACCACTTCTGCCATGTTAGATATTTTTTTTTAAGTTAAAAAAAATAAATAAATACATTTGTGCAGAATTGATATTACAGGTCTGATATTAATATATTCATATTACAAAATGTTTTGAAAAACATGTTTTTTTTTTTTTCTAAAAATATGGTTGTTTGGGGGTTAAAAAACTACTTTTAACCCATCGCCGCCAGCGCTCTGGGGTTTAAACAAGCATTTCACAGCGCGAGATTTTTTGGAGCGTGATTTGTTAATGAATATGCTGGGAGCCGTTCGCTATGGCCGTTCGCTGTCATGCGCTCCCATACAGCGCGGAACCTGTCAAACAGCGACTCCTAACCCCGTATTCAACATTACCGCACACAGACTGAGTCGCTGTCAACAGCCGAACAACGGCCAAGCACAGCGAATACTAGCGGGCGCTGTGAAAATAACGCTACTGTCGCTACCTGGCGCTATTAATGAATCGGCCTCCCGACTGCATTGTTGACCATACATGTTTATTATGATATATAATATGAAAAAGCACATTGGGGTTGGGGCTCAGCAGCTCGATGGGCTGGCCACAAGGCCAGTCAATTACCAGGAGGTTTCTGGTCCCCTGTCCACCCCTACACCATCCCTGGAAAGTCTGACCCACAGTCGTCCACCTCAGATGCAAAACAACACTTCAGGCTCCTAGTTTGGCACACTCACCTGGATCAGCACCTGGGGGAAAATCATTGGTGACATGCCCATTACAATTATCATGCATATAAATGACTGCAACTGTATTCTCCCCCAGATGTCCACAATTACTACATGTGGGCAAAGATCTCCCACCAGCAAGCAGAGTGGGGAACTCAGAGGTTAGCCAGCAAGTTTCTCCCTCTGCCTAACTCTGCATTAACCCCAAACAGGCTGGCAGTCACAAAGCAGAGGCCTGCGAGACATGTTGCTCTTGTGCTACAGGTTGAAGACCCCTGGGTTATAAAGTTATCAGTCACCTAAAAACGCAATGCTTTGCTAAAGAAAATAATTGTTGCTTTTTTTTAATGACAAAATGATGTATCAATCACATAAATTTTAAAAAATCACAAAAGTCGTGGTATATTTACAGTTGGCATACGTGTGTATGAGCGAGGACAACTTTACAGGCAGTTCAGAAAATAAATGATGTTGCAAAGCTTAACATAACAGGCTTTTCTAGAATAAATAGGATAAAGAGAGTGGGTCCGCACTCCTTAAAAATGTAGATCTTTAATGAAAAATATTAAAATCATCTCCAAAAATTGTCAAAAAGCAGTGCTAAAATGCAAAGGTAGACCCAGAGTGACACAAAACATACAAGACCTTCTGACGCGTTTCGGGTATTCTGTCAGCCCTTAGTCATAGATCTCTGGGTCTACCTTTTTTTACCTGATTTTAATATTTTTCATTAAAGATCTAAATTTTTAAGGAGTGCGGACCTACTCTCTTTATCCTTTTGCACAATTGGGGTGTGGGACCACCCCGGGTCGGGCACCCTGTTTTACCAGTGTGCGGATACCCTTTACATTGTTTATTTCTAGAATAAATGGTTGCAGCATGGGCCTATTTTCGATTAATAATGTTTTTTTGTTGAATGTACTCAATGAATGTTGTAAATGAATCTAAATGATAAAATGTGACATTGAATTAACAGTACACGATAATAATGCAGCTTAATTTTGCAAGCGGAAAATCAGTAAATATTACAATCAAACAAGTTTTGATTCTGTGTCAACTTTGCAAATGCATTACAGTAAACATAAGGTTCGATATTTTTAAAAAATAAAGTAATACCGCTTAAATACCATTGTTGTTTTGAAAAAAAGATACGTTTGCTTAATTTTATTCAAAAAAAAAAAATAGACGCAGTGGGGGTCTTGCTATTGATTTTGTGAAGCAGGTGCACATTTTGTTGTGAACAAAAACTCCAATACATATGTTTTAATTTTCCCCAAAAATCACCTCTACCTGCAATGGGGTGATTTGCCAGGCGAGGTGGTACAGCATTTTTCCAATCAAGTAAGGATACGTTTTTTGAAAGTTTGGAAACCACAGCACCCTATGGGCAATGCAGTGTAAATAAAAGCCATCAGAGATACAGGTTGCAAATCACACCCAAATGTGCACCCAACATAAAACTTCCTTCACTCAATAATTAGCATAACTCCCATCAAGACACCGACACATTATCCAAAGACTTAAACTATTTACAATAAACAAATATTTTATATTTATGCAATAAAATAATTTCCTCTTGACCATCTATAGTGTTTTTTGTCCATGTGTGATGCCCCCAAAGTTTTTCCTACCTCTACCTCTGACCAGGGGCGGACTGGGGTTAAAAAACGGCCCAGAACTTTTCTGGTCGCACTGGCCCTTCTGCAATGTGTCCAGCCCGGTATTTACGCCCCCTCCCAATAACAGGCAGTGTGCAGAACCCCCCCCCCCCCACGCCAGAGGCTAAGTGGCAGAATCCCCCCATAATAGGCTGTGAGCAGAGGCGGACTGGGGCCAAAAATCATCCCGGAACTTTACCTGGCTCTGATGTACTGGGCCCAGTGCAGCCTGATGAAGTGGAAACGCCCAGCACCATGCATTTTGGCAGACATGTTGTCTGAGACAAACACACATTACTATGCCAGGAACTACTAAGAGTCAAAATAAGCTGCATCCTACCATGTGTTGCTAAGCTGTGCTCTTCTGCTGAATTGCAGCACATGAACTTATCAAAGGAATATAGCACCCAGGGGCATAACTTGAGGGGGTGCAGGGGATGCGACCACACCAGGGCCCAGAAAATCATTGGGGGCCCGTCATTGTTGCTTATCCACCTTATTGCTCATATTTGTGCTCATTTGGCATCATTTACAGAAAAGAAGCATCATGTGAGCTATCTGTGGATCCCAAAATAATATGCAGAGAAAAAGTCCCCCCAAAAACCAGCACATCCCACCCCAGACATGAATATGCAGAGCAAATATAGATTTCCCCCTGCAGACCCAAACATTATTGTTCAGTGTCAGCAGACCCCCAGATCGAGTTATTAAAGAAGACCTTCAGCCATAAATGACTTGAGGTACAGCACAGTAACTTCAACCAGACCTGGTGTTCCGCTTCAGTGGGGGGCATCCCGATTTGAAATGCGCTGTTGTGTGACACCCCCAGTTTCTTACCCGACCAACGGTCACATGGCACATGTGCAGGCTCTCCACCAATCAACATGGCTGTACCTTCATTCATGTTTTCTAAGCAGTGTGGCTGGCTGACGTTTCTTTTGTTGTGCTTGAGTAGACGACAGGATGCTAAATGAATGGGGTCTGTCTGATATAGGAGTGAGGAGCAAAACCCAAGATAGTGAGAAACCTGAGTTTTGGTCCTCTACAATCCATCCACCCCTCCATGTGTGCTGCGGAGAGGGGACAGGGAGGGGAATAGAGCTCTGGCTGCTTTAACTTGCCAAAATCTTTCTAAGGGGGCTGTAAAATGAAAAGCATCCAGCCACCCCTCTGTGTGTGCAGGCCAGAGGAGGGGACACGTTCCTGTGGGCAGTGCAGCGTGTGAGCAGTTAAAAGAGTCATTACACACACATGCTGCCGGCTTCTGTTCTGTCCTCCGCGGGAAAACCCCGGTGTCACGTGACAGCTCGGCTGATGTCATCTGCCTGAGCCTCAGAGGTGACACAGAGTCTGGCAGCATAAACAGTGCACCACCACACTTCGTACACAGGGGGGCGCTTCTTGCCATAATGTGGGCTGGACGGCCCAACTCTCTTCCTCGCAGCGTGTCCTGGCCAATGAAACAGTTTGGGGCAGGTGCGGTCCCAGTTTGCCCTATGGCCAGCCCGCCCCTGCCTCTGACTACTAATGGGCTCCAGATTTGAATCTGACAAGGCTTTTGGAAAAATTATTCTATTTAACCAGGATGCCACATGAATTTGAGCATGAATATGTGTGACCTTTCCCATAAAACAGTTCATTGACCCCTGTGTACTCTACAAATCAGCAGCTGTCACATCATGCTCATAGGTAGGTAGCTTCCGAATGTTTAAATACCTCCAGGGCTGGTATTCGCTATTTTGGGGCATCCTGAATTGGGATACACTACTGTGTGAATCCCTTGGGATTTCTATAAACTTATAAACCAGTGATCCCACAGCACATGCACGGGACACATTGCCACAATACTTTTATACCTTTTGTTCCTCTTTAATACCTCCCACACCTCTATTAACATGCACGTCCTCCTGCTGAAGCCTATTACACACTAGTCACATAAGCAGCACATGGATGAACATGAAAGGGTGACTACATATAATTTTTGTCCATTTGGATGTGGTGGATGTATGGTTTATATGTATGTATTTATATTGTATTATTTAATCGATTTGATTAAAAGGCTAGAATCCCTGTTCACATTGCAGTCTGAACCCTTGCTGTTTAGAATCCACTGTCAGCACCAGAATGGCAGAATACAAAAATGCAAGCTGTGTGGAATTGAGTCATGGGAAAGTCAGATAAGTATAGTCCTTATATATAAGAGACAACCCCCTTCCTGATTTTGCTCAATGGAAAATGGGGGGAGGTGAGGCAAAATATTTTTTATATTAAAGTAATATTTTAATGGAACATCCTCCAAGGCAACTCTGCCCCAGTAGGGTGGTGGTGGTCTGAGCGGCTGCCACCCCTCCTTTGTTTTCTTTGATTTGTGCAAGCACATGGGGTGGGGTCTGAAACTGTACTACAAGGCTTTTGACCTTTTCTACCCATTTACTGTACTTCAGGTTTTAGGGCAACCTCAGGTAAGTTGCTCCCAGTTTATCCATTGAATTGTATGTCCCAAAGGGGCCTCTCATAGATTAGGACTGCACCTACACAGAGGCACTGTGGCATTTGGTTGTGCAGCTTCAGCATACATCTGCAGATGTGAGTGGACCTCTGTTTTTAACCAGATTTAAAGACAGATTATAGGTTTGGTTGCAAGCTAACAGGGTTGAGTGCTGTGGCTCCTTTAAGTATTGTGTATCCTAATTGCCTTGCTCATGTACACCTCCCAGGTTAATTCTAAATTAGTCTTGCCACCCCTCCTTTGTTTCCTTTGATTTTGTGCAAGCACATGGGGAAGGGTTTTGAAGCTGTACTGCAAGGCTTTCGACACTTCCTCCCCATGAGGTTATAGGGCAACCACTGGTTAGCTGCTCCCAATTTATCCATTGCATTGTATATATCATAGATTAGAGTGAGGACTGTTACTACACAGAGGCACTGTGGCCTGTGTCGTATTTACCTTAAGGGAACCCTAGGCATGTGCCTAGGGGAGCCTGTCTGCCAGGGGCGCATTAAGCTGGCATTACTGTTTGCTTTTACATTATTTTTCCATTGGTGATTCAGTGGATGTGGTATGCAACAATTTAGTGGTTTGACCAAATTGGAGCTGTGACCCAAAAGTGATTTGAATAATTGGTATTAAAATGTAGTGACACCCAAATGGTTTTAACAATTACCGTATATACTCGAGTATAGGTCGACCCGAATATAAGCCGAGGCACCTAATTTTACCACAAAAAAATGGAACAAGTTATTGACTCGAGTATAAGCCGAGGCGGCTTTTTTCAATTGGAATTGGAGTTGACACACAGAAAGAGAGAGACACACACAGAAAGAGACACACACACACAGAAAGAGAGACACACACACACACACACACACACACACACACACACACACACAGAAACAGACACACACACAAAGAAAGAGAGACACACACACACAAAGAAAGAGAGACACACACACACACAGAAAGGGACACACACACAGAGAAAGAGACACACACACAGAGAAAGAGACACACACACACACACACACACACACACACACACACACTGTGGGTACCTGCTGCTGCCGCCGCCGCTCTCAGACGCGCAGGTGTCGGGGGTCAGGGTTTGGCCGAGGTTACCCTGCAGAGGGGCAGCGGGGTCCCCCTCCCCTCCTCCTCCTGCCGGTCGCTCAGCACACAACACCCTCCATTCAGCTCCGCCTGGCAGCCGCCAGCCGCCGCCGTTCTCATACACACACCAGCACTTCCTGGCTGTTGCGCGCTGGTCGTCGGTGGGCGTGCCCCATATGGCCGGCGTCCAAAAACATTGGACGCCGCCCATTGACGGCCAGCGCGCAGCAGCCTGGAAGTGCCGGTCAGTGTGTGAATGTGTTTGTGTGTATGAGAGCGGCGGCGGCAGCAGCGGGTACAGCAGGGACCCACAGCGGCCGCCCCTCACCCTCCAGCATCTGTTGGGTTCAGGGTTGCGGCCTTCCCTGGCAGTCCGCCCCTGGACTCGAGTATAAGCCGAGGCGGCTTTTTTCCGCCCAAAAAGTGGGCTGAAAAACTCGGCTTATACTCGAGTATATACGGTAATTTTAAAGAGTAGTGAGCCCTAAGTGATTTGAATAATTGGTATTAAAGTGTAGTGACCACCAGTAGTTTGAGAAAGTGGTATTAAACTGTACTGACACACTGAACCAGTAGACACTACACAAAATTATTTTTTCAAGAGGGCCTTAAATGCCCTGCACCAGTGGATACTACACTAAAAACTGGTGTTAAAGAGCAGTGGCCCCCATGTGGTTTGAACAATTGGTTTCAGCAAGTGGCATTAAACAGTACTGACACACAAGTGGCCTGAGCAATTGGTATTAAACAGTAGGGACACACAAGTGGCCTGAACCTGGGGATACACCATTAACAATTGGTATTAAGGACTAGTGGCCCCCCAAGTGGTTTGATTAATTGATATTAAACAATACTGACACGCAAGTGGCCTGAACAATTGGTATTAAAGGGCAGTGATCCCAAAGTGGTTTGAACAGTTTGTATTAAAGAGCAGTGACCACCAAAGTGGTCTGAACAATTGGTATTAAAGAGCAGTGACTCCCAAGTGGTTTGAACAATTGATAGTAAAGAGTACTGAAACACGAGTAGCCTACACAATTGGTATTAAAGAGCAGTGACCCCGAGTGTTTGGAACAATTGGTATTAAATAGTACTGACACACGAGTCGCCTGAACACTTGGTATTGAAGAGTAGTGACCTCCAAGTGGTTTAAACAATTGGTATTAAAGAACGGTGACCCCCAAGTGGTTTGAGCAAGCTGTATTAAACAGTACTGACACAAAAGGGTTTTAAAAATTAGTATTAAAAAATAATGGCACACAAGTGGCCTGAACAATTGGTATTAAATAGCAGTGACCCCATGGGTTTTAACAATTGGTAGTAAAGAGTAGAGACACCCAAGTGGTTTTAGCAAGTGGTATTAAACAGTAGTGATACACAAGTGCCCTGAACCAGTGAACACTACACAAAATGTTTTATTCAAGAGGGCCCTAAGTTCCCTGAACCAGTGGATACTCCACTAACAACACATTATCATGTGATATTATTGTAAATAAATATACATGTACATACAGTTAATCATCACAGTTACCTCTTATTATAGAACCTTTGTAAATTACATAGTACATATTTGTACTCATATTACATAAGTTATTTCCCACACGGCTACAAAAGGAAGAATGGGGCTGGCACCAGTAGAATATAGTTATTGGTAAATGTGGTGCAATGCTCTGATACAATCAATGGCTAAGGAGTGGGAGGTGCCTCACTAGAAATCCCCCCATAGAGTACTCAACAGAGTCTTATAACTGCACAACACCAAGTATACAGTAAATGAGTAATTTTATTAGTTTTTATAAATTCTAAAAAAGGGCTATTTTACATAAAGGACACATAATTAAAAAACATAGAAGACATACTAAAACCTAATCTGCCAGGAGGGGGCGCTGCTTGACCTTACTGCCATAATGAACATTAATAATATAAAGGGCAATATATCAAAACCTATTAACAAAAATACCTCATCTGTCTAATAAAGTGCTAAGTGCTTATCCCAATAGTACATCAATTCATAGTAAAAAGATAGGTGCAATAAGAGTAACAGTTCTATCATCAAAAAAGAACAGCACACAAATCAACAGCAAGAATAGTGCAAAGAAACAATTACTTATCAATCAAGATGTGAACACCGGCAGAGAGCATCCCCCCTCCTTTTCCGAGCCCACGCGTTCCGAGACGTGTGTCTCTTTCTCAAGGCAGGATGTGTGGCAGGGGATGCTGTTGGAGCCATTTTTATACCCACCTACCCCACGTTCCCCCGCCGCGCTGAGAGGTGAACCGCCGGTCGGCAGACGCGCTGCGGCCGGAAGTGCGTCACACCTGGCCAGACGGAAGTGACGTCAAGTAGGCAAGGCGGGACTGTGCTGTCTCCCACTGCAGTTGGGAGACGCCAGTGTCCCCGCTGCCCCATGCGCGCTGCGCGGGACTGGTGGAACGGGTCAGGTGAGTACTTCCTGGCAGCCCCGCATCTACACATTACAAAAAACAAACAAAACATCTACCAAATCACTAATCCTTATCTACATGCCTAAGCTAATCCTATGCAGATCACAATCAATAAACAATGGTTGTTATTTTTTACTATTTACAATAATAATCCACGTATTATTAAAGCATATGAGATTGTACACTGCTAACCATATAGTTAAAGATTCCTATACATTTTTGGCGCATTCAAAGACGTCCCCACTCAACTCGGTGGAGATTGGATGGCCCAAGCCATCAGAAAAAAAAAAGGGGGGGGGGAAGAGACCCCCAGGGGGAGGGGGGGAGGGGGAAAGAGGAAGGGGGGGGGAAAGGGGAGAAAAGGGGAGTGAGGCCACATACTGGCATTAAACAATTCATCAATTGTAGATCGGTTGGGGTCATTTATCTCATCATTTGTCCCTGCTCTAAGATCTATGTAGGGGAAACAAAAAACACACTCAAGGCCAGGATCCAGGCCCATTTATCCTCTATACGATTGTCACAGAGAAACAGAGAACAGGGACGGCCAATACCGCCAGTAGCGACACATATGCTGGACTGTCATGGGGGTAAGATAGAAGGCCTACAAGTTATGGGACTAGAAAAGGTGCATCTGGGAATCCGGGGAGGGGACATCAAAAAAAACGGCTGCAACCGCCTGTCCCCCTCGGAGGTGGTTCGGGCGTACATAGACAGGACACCCCTCCCCAAAATCTCACAGGTGGCCCTTGAGGCTCCTTTTGGAACACAGGAGGTGGAGGAGGCAATACGATGCTCCCCGGTGGGAAAGAGCCTAGGACCCGATGGCTATACCCCAAGGTTCTATAAGGTGCTAGGACCCCTGCTGATCCCCTTTTTGACCAAAGTTTTCAACTCAGTGGGGCAAGACTCCCCCTTCCCAAGACAGTCATTGGCAGCTACGATCGCGGTTATCCCTAAGCCCGGTAAAGACCCCCTCATATGTAGCAGCTATCGCCCGATCTCCCTAATTAACGTAGACATAAAGCTGTTTGCTAAAATAATAGCCTTGCGCTTCGGGCCAATTGTTCCTGATCTCGTTCATCTGGACCAGGTGGGGTTCGTCCCGGGTAGAGAGGCACGAACAAATTGTTCACATTAATATCCTACGTGCAATCTAAAGGGATCCCAGCTTGCCTTCTCTCTTGTGACGCTGAGAAGGCGTTTGATAGGGTGAGCTGGGACTTTATGCATGCTTCTCTACAACAAATTGGCCTGGGACCGTCCCTCCTTGGCAAGATACTGTCCCTTTACGGAAATCCCTCAGCCTCAGTGAGAACTAACGGTGTGATGTCACCCCCTTTCCCCATAAGTAACGGGACGCGTCAGGGATGCCCACTGTCTCCTCTTTTGTATATTCTATGCATGGAGCATCTGGCCATCGCCATACGAGACAATCTGGATATAAAGGGGATAGAGATTGACAATAAGCAATACAAGCTGTCTTTATATGCCGATGATCTATTGCTCCATCTAACTTCCCCTACCATCTCTTTCCCGTCAGTACTAAAAGAGTTCGAACAATTTGGGTTGGTGAGCAACTTTAAAGTAAATTACACGAAATCGGAAGCCCTTAATCTAACATTACCGTTCGGAGAGGTAGACAGACTCAAAACTAATTTCTCCTTTAAATGGCAGTCGACTGCTATCAAATACCTCGGGATACAGATCCCAAAAGACATAACTAAGATATACGATTTGAATTATGCCCCGTTGATGAACAAGACGCTGAGCGACCTTAAAAAATATGATAGAAAGTCCTTGTCCTGGTTCGGACGAATAGGCGTGCTTAAAATGGATGTACTGCCCCGTTTTCTATACGTGTTCCAAACAGCCCCCATAGCGCCCCCCAACAGCTTTTTTAAAATTCTGAAGTCCGCGTTCCTCAAATTCGTTTGGGGGGTCTCCAAGCCCCGCATCCGCCACGAAATTCTGTCTCGCAGCAAAGCGAAGGGAGGGGTGGGACTACCTGACCTAAAGCTCTACCACACAGCAGCGGTCCTCTTGAGGACTCTAGATTGGGCTCACCATACTTCAAGTAAGACTTGGGTCACTGTCGAGAAAGGGTTGTCGCCCATCCCGCTGGTCTCTCTCCCTTGGGTGAGACCCCAGCCCAAACGCATTCTTAGAAAATTACCTCTTTTAGCACAGCACTTCTTTACAGTATGGGACAAATTGACCTCAAGATCCCAGCTAGCCCAACGCCCGGGGCCTCTGACCCCGATTATCGGGAATCCGGACTTCACGCCCGGGATGGGGGTTTCGTCCTTCCTGGGCTGGCAGGCTGCGTCAGACCCGAGGCTACGACACATCATGGGGGGGGCGGGCCTGCCAACACTGGAAGAGATTAGAGCACAATGCCCCGGGGTACGTGTGTCATGGCTCCTTTATAGACAGCTAGCTCACTACGTATCCTCCCATCGCCTGAGTGGTGCGAGGGATTGCCCATTGTCCGAGCTGGAACGGCTTCTCTCCTCTGTGACGCCCATACCCCATGCCCTCTCCGTACTGTACCATACTCTATTATTATATAACAGTATGCATCCTGATCCTCTGGGGTACGTGACCAGATGGGAAAAAGAGTTGGATAGGTCCTTCTCTGAGGAGGACCTTGCCAAAATATTTAGCTTGACGCATAAATCAGCACTGGAGGGGAGGCACAGGAGAGAGGCTACAAGATCATATCAAGATGGTACAGATGCCCGTCCGACATCAATAAGTACGCACCCCAGACTTCAAGCAGTTGCTGGCGGTGCCTGGTAGAGGAGGGGACCATGACCCATATCTGGTGGGGGTGCCCGGCCATCACCTCCTTTTGGGATAAGGTTCTTAGCATATATGCAGAGACGACGGGCATCATTGTGAACAACTCACCCCAATTAACCCTCCTCTCCTTAGTAGAGGACTCTATATCGCAATACAAAAAAGGCCTGCTCAGGCACTTCCTAACGGCAGCGCGGGCTGTAATACCCAGACATTGGAAGACCCGTGAAGCCCCCCCCTAGCAGAATGGGTCGTGGAGCTGGAGCGTATTAGACGTATGGAAGAGCTCATCCTTAGCGATAAGGGTCTGGCAGAAAAGTACACCACGACTTGGGCTTGCTGGATTGACCTTCGAGACTCAGACCGTTTCCAGACAATAATCCAGTGACCCCGGTGGCAGAGACAATCACTCGACCATATCTTGGCAGTCACGAGGCTGGATCTTAGTGGCAAAACGGAAGTTATATATTTGGTTCAGCCGAAGATACTTCCCTTCCCCCTCCTCCCTTCCCCTTCTTCCCTCCCACCCTTCTACCTTCCTCACTTCCCTTCTAACTTCTCTTCTCCTCTTTTCCTCACCCTTTTCTCTCCCATGTCTATGGGTAGTCTTTCACTATTCTGTCTTGCGTTCTGACTTCTGCTGTACTTAGTTACATCCTCTCTGATAAACTGAAACAGCGCGTAGGCAGTAAGTAGCTACGCAGGCATAAATGAAACGCTGTGACAATGGATGGAGCTGATGTAATATTTAATTGATAGATGTAACGTTATTTTCCTTTTTTTTTATTTCTTCCTGTTTGTTGTATGACACCCTGCGTGTGTCTATGTTCCTTCTTTTATTCAATCTTCTTCAATAAAAACAGATTAAACCAAAAAACGGCTGCGACAACGTGAGCTCAGATGGATTTTCCAGTTAGAAGCACAACACCCTAAGGGCCTTAATGAGGACATCTGTTTCTCCCCTTTTTTGGGGTAATTCTCTGGGCTTCACATACTTTGTGGTCGGCAACTCTCAGATGGACCACACATTATGTGCACCAGCCCGTTGGGACTATACATTGATATACTACCATTTTTTCACAGCAGAGTGGTGACACATGGGTGGTAGTTTCACACTTGCAATTATTTGAAGTCATGCACGGGGGTTAGGAAAGATTTTTGGTGATGGGTTGATTTTTGTTGTTTTCACAATTAAGGTGGTGGCACATTTCCAATATCATATTGTTGTTTGTTGGGCACTAGTTCACGTGTTTATTTGTCCCATTAGGAGATCATTCCCGGTAACAGCTAGGTTGGCTTAAGAAATCTGCTAATTCCTTTGTATCCTCAACTGCGTCTGGAAAAGCTCGGCGAATGAAAGTAAACCATCATTGGAACATCCTGGATGACGAATGAAGTTGATCATGATGTTGTCCAAAAGAGGAAACATGGAGATTTTCTGGAATCAAAATGGGAGAGGAGCGGTACCCTCGGGCCCTCCATATGAAATATGGACCTTATATGTGTGTGTATCCATTTGGATGGAATGGGGCGTTGGACAATGCCAGTATGTGGCCTCACTCCCCTTTTCTCCCCTTTCCCCCCCCCCTTCCTCTTTCCCCCTCCCCCCCCCCTCCCCCTGGGGGTCTCTTTCCCCCCCCCTTTTTTTTTTCTCCCCTCCTTTCCCTTCCTTTTCCCTTCCCTCCCTTGTTTTCTTCCCGTCCCCTTTCTCTGAGATGGAGGGGTTGTACAGTATCCCCCCTTCTGTTCCTTGCATTCCCAAACTTGTTGGAATATCCACTTCTGGATCAGTGATATATAGGGACGACCATGAAATAATTCTGGATGGCTTGGGCCATCCAATCTCCACCGAGTTGAGTGGAGACGTCTTTGAATGCGCCAAAAATGTATAGGAATCTTTAACTATATGGTTAGCAGTGTAATCTCATATGCTTTAATAATACGTGGATTATTATTGTAAATAGTAAAAAATAACAAACATTGTTTATTGATTGTGATCTGCATAGGATTAGCTTAGGCATGTAGATAAGGATTAGTGATTTGGTAGATGTTTTGTTTGTTTTTTGTAATGTGTAGATGCGGGGCTGCCAGGAAGTACTCACCTGACCCGTCCTGCCAGTCCCGCGCAGCGCGCATGGGGCAGTGGGGACACTGGCATCTCCCAACTGCAGTGGGAGACAGCACAGTCCCGCCTTGCCTACTTGCGTGTCCGGACGCACTTCCACGCTCCATTCTGGAGCGCGAGTGACGTCACTTCCGTCTGGCCAGGTGTGACGCGCTTCCGGCCGGAGCGCATCTGCCGACCGGCGGTTCACCTCTCAGCGCGGCGGGGGAACGTGGGGTAGGTGGGTATAAAAATGGCTCCAACAGCATCCCCTGCCACACATCCTGCCTTGAGAAAGAGACACACGTCTCGGAACGCGTGGGCTCAGAAAAGGAGGGGGGACGCTCTCTGCCGGTGTTCACATCTTGATTGATAAGTAATTGTTTCTTTGCACTATTCTTGCTGTTGATTTGTGTGCTGTTCTTTTTTGATGATAGAACTGTTACTCTCTGTTAATCTTTTTACTATGAATTGATGTACTATTGGGATAAGCACTTAGCACTTTATTAGACAGATGAGGTATTTTTGTTAATAGGTTTTGATATATTGCCCTTTATATTATTAATGTTCATTATGGCAGTAAGGTCCAGCAGCGCCCCCTCCTGGCAGATTAGGTTTTAGTATGTCTTCTATGTTTTTTAATTATGTGTCCTTTATGTAAAATAGCCCTTTTTTAGAATTTATAAAAACTAATAAAATTACTCATTTACTGTATACTTGGTGTTGTGCAGTTATAAGACTCTGTTGAGTACTCTATGGGGGGATTTCTAGTGAGGCACCTCCCACTCCTTAGCCATTATTTCCCACACGGAGGAACAGAGAAAAAAAACATTGTATAACTCCCGATTCTTGGAGAAAATCTATTAGAAAATATATCAGAAAAACAAATATAATGTGGATATTAGACATAGCAGGGTGGAAAAATGTATTCACCCATTAAGTATTTCTTCCATTGTGTTGTCAGGCCATAAGGCTCTACTAAGAGGATTCCCAATACCCGCAAGGTAGGCAGCAATTTGGGATATCATGCCCAGTGGGATAATACTTAAAGTGCAAAGGTAATTTTTACATCATTGCGTCGGGCTACATTTGGCACTGTCCTAAAGACAGTTTAGACATACCCCCTTTTCCATCCCCCCTTCCATCCTTCCAATCAGCTCAACAGAGCAGGATAGAATTGCTGGTCCCCTCCCTCCGCCTCTAGCTTCACATGGCTATCAGAGCAGACAGCCTTTTACAGCCTTCCCACTGGCCAGCAGGTATGGTTCTTTTCCCCCCGCTCCCCCCCTCCCTGGGAGAAGACGCATGGGCGGTGCCTGTCGTCTCACCTTCCTCCTCTCTTCCTCAGCCAATGCCATGAGAGAGCGGCACATTGCCTGCCTCTGCACATACTTCTCTCTACCCCGGCTGATTCTGGGAAAGAGCAGCGCAGCACATGCCACCCCACCTTCTCCTCTCTCCCCCAGCAGATGCCGCCCTACCTGGGAGTGCATGTATGTTTGGGAGTGTGTCAATTGTACCCCACGTGTGTCACCGTAATTGTTCAATTGGCAAAACGTGTGGCTATAAACTGCTGCTACCAGAATACAAACAGTGCCCACCTCTATATGGGCCACACACAACACAATCAGATCGAATGGATCGATCAACCCACAACCACTTCCAGACGGGGACGATCAAGCGTCCTAGGCAAGTAAGGTAGCCAGGCTCTTCAGAAATAGCATGAGCATTTTAGATCCTTAATTCAGAGCATCAGTGACCCTCTGCTGTATTTTAGAATTTATTTAAACAGAAAAACAACAAGAAAAATGGTGCCAGGTGATAAAAACAGAATTAACTATAAAACACGGTACAAATAATTTAGATAGCAATTACAAATAAAAAAGGTGAAAAATATACTTAAGAGTCTGTCTGGGCTGTGGTTCGATCGAATCAATTCTCTGTCCTCACATGCTTCTTGTCTTCACCTTAGATGTTAAAAGGGAGTGTGTGTCACTCTTGTTGGTAAGATTAGAGTGTCCCCCTCTGCCCATTCTGAAGCTCACCTTATTCCCTCTAACCAGGGGTCAGTTTCTGACCCCCTCCTATGGGCAGAGCAATTCACACCGTCACACCGTCCATTATGCTGATTATTATGCAGCATCACAGAGCCAATGGCCACTTTTTTATAATAGAAATCATATGATGAAACTGTAAACCCCGATATCTCGGACATTGCTTCTTCAATTTAAAAATGGACAGTTTAGGACAATGCCAAACGTAGCCTGACACAATGGTGTAACAATCGCCTTTGCCTGCTGTAGCACTTTAATGCTACAGTATGTCTAATATCCACATTACAGCAAGCATCATTTTTGGGCAAAATGGTGTGTAAGGATGTTTTCTATGAAGGGGTGTAACTCCCATTTGGTAAAGGGTAACTGGTTGTGTGTTAGTTTGATTGTAGGGGGAGGGACAGGGGTCTGATTGAATGCAAACAGGGGGCTGTCGGTCCAATTTTGGGGTAAGGGGTGCCAGTAAAATTCACCTTTTCCATCAGCTCCCTCCGCAATGAGGCGATAGGCTGAGGACAGGTGTGCAACCACTTCTGGGGATATGGCCACTTTCGCTCCTGTCTGCTGAGAGCAGAGCCGTTTGCCCAGCATTAATGTGCACAGTAAACCCCACTGATTGGATGAGAGCCTGCACATGCACTGCACTGGTTAGTTTGCATTTTTTCAGTTTTACGTATTTTACTAAATGCCGCTTATAAAGGGCATTCATTTTAACATTGAAACTGCCTGCGAGTTTATTTTTGTAATATTTTTTGGTCATTTTTTTGGCTTTTTTGGTTAAAAAAAAGCAATCTATGTATTGTGAAAACTGCATAAACACATAAACAAACAATTAAAAAAGCAGGGAGGCCCTCTACTGGTGATGAATAATAGATGTCATATCAATCCGATCCCATGCAAATGGCACAAAAATAAACCATAATTGTAAATAGCACAGTGTTAAAGTCAGATATACGCTATAGCCAAAAAATATCTATTAAAGTGCTAGTGCAAAACAACAATACTAAGCCATGTGCTACCTGTGCCAAGGGCCTAGTACAGAATCGTATGGGATCAGATTGATATATGACATGTATTATTCTTTAAAGAAGACCCACCTAAACCGAAGAAGACGGAGCCCAGCGGGGGACAGAAGATAGAAGATGTGGGATTGGTGAATATACCGTATTTTTCGACCTATAAGACGCACCTAAGATTTGGAGGAGGAAAATAAGAAAAAAAATTATTTAAACCAAACACACCATTACAAACAGTGTGGCATGCCCCCCATCCCATTCCCCATATAGGCAGCATGGCATCCCCCCCTATTCCCATAGGCTGTGTGGGTTACCCCAATGGCATAGGCAGCGTGGCATCCTCCCCATCCCATTCCCCATATAGGTAGTGTGGCATCCCTATCCCATTCCCCATATAGGCAGTGTGGCATGCCCCCTCCCATTCCCCATATAGGCAGTGTGGCATTCCCCCCTCCCATTACCCATATAGGCAGTGTGCCCCCCATTATCATAGGTATTGTGGCATTCCCCCCTTCCCATTTCCATAGGTAGTGTGGCATTCCCCCATTCCCATAGGTAGTGTGGCATTCCCCCCCCCTATTCCCATAGGTAGTTTGGCATTCCCCCATTCCCATAGGTAGTGTGGCATTCCCCCTTCCCCTATTTCCATAGGTAGTGTGGCATCCCCCCATTCCCATAGGTAGTGTGGCATCCCCCCCCCTATTTCCATAGGTAGTGTGGCATCCCCCCCCCCCCTATTTCCATGGGTAGTGTGGCATTCCCCCTCCCTTTTTCCATAGGTAGTGTGGCATTCCCACAGGTAGTGTGGCATCCCCCCCCCCTATTCCCATAGGTAGTGTGGCATTCCCCCATTCCCATAGGTAGTGTGGCACCCCCCCATTTCCGTAGGTAGTGTGGCATGCCCCCCCTATTTCCATAGATAGTGTGGCATTCCCCCTCCCTATTTCCATAGGTAGTGTGGCATTCCCCGATTCCCATAGGTAGTGTGGCATTCCCCGATTCCCATAGGTAGTGTAGCATCCCCCCCCTATTTCCATATGTAGTGTGGCATTCCCCCTCCCCCCATTTCCATAGGTAGTGTGGCATTCCCCCACCCCCATTTCCATAGGTAGTGTGGTATTCCCCCCCTCATTTCCATAGGTAGTGTGGCATTCCCCCTCCCCCCATTTCCATAGGTAGTGTGGCATTCCCCCTCCCCCCATTTCCATAGGTAGTGTGGCATTCCCCCTCCCCCCATTTCCATAGGTAGTGTGGCATTCCCCCACCCCCATTTCCATAGGTAGTGTGGTATTCCCCCCCTCATTTCCATAGGTAGTGTGGCATTCCCCCTCCCCCCATTTCCATAGGTAGTGTGGCATTCCCCCTCCCCCCATTTCCATAGGTAGTGTGGCATTCCCCCTCCCCCCATTTCCATAGGTAGTGTGGCATTCCCCCTCCCCCCATTTCCATAGGTAGTGTGGCATTCCCCCACCCCCATTTCCATAGGTAGTGTGGCATTCCCCCTCCCCCCATTTCCATAGGTAGTGTGGCACCCCCCCCCTATTTCCATAGGTAGTGTGGCATTCCCCCTCCCCCTATTTCCATAGGTAGTGTGGCATTCCCCTTCCCCCTATTTCCATAGGTAGTGTGGCATTCCCCCTCCCCCCATTTCCATAGGTAGTGTGGCAATCCCCCTCCCCCTATTTCCCCCGAAAAGGAAAAAAAAAGAAAGAGTAAAACTCACCTCTCCGCCGACACCACTCCGCTGACAAGCAGCCGGCTCCGTGAATGGGGTGGGCGTGGGCTGTACCGCGTCGGCGCAGGCCACGCCCACCCCATTCACGAAGACGGCCGTAAGAAGCAGCGGCAGGCTCTGTCCCTGTCCCCGCCGCTGCAATCGCTGTCTTTTATCGGCAGTAATGGCAGCGGTGGGGCCAGAGACAGTGCCCGCCGCTCCTCCATCTGCTGCCTCTTCCTGGGCAGAGGCGAGCACCCAGGTCAGTGCAGCGGGTGGGTGTGGCCTGCACCGAGTCTGTGCAGGCCACGCCCACCTGCTGCACGGACCCGGGTGCTCGCGTGTGCTGAACCCGGAAGAGACAGCAGAGCCTGTCGCTGCTTCTTACAGCCGTCTTCGTGAATGGGGTGGGCGCCGATAAAAGACAGCGATTGCAGCGGCGGGGACAGAGCCCACCGCTCCTCTGGGCTCCCGCAGTGTGACAGGCAATGCGGGAGCGCCCATAACAGGTGAGTTTACTTTTTTATTTTAATTTTTTATTTAATTTTTTTTCTACATTCGCCCGATAAGGCGCACAAGCATTTTTCCCCCACTTTTGGGGAAAAATAAGTGCGCCTTATAGGGCGAAAAATATGGTAACTTAAATCAAGAGCAATATATAAATCAAGATATTTTGGTGTGGTGTCTTATTTATTTTTCCCTTATGGTAAACTGGTAAGGAACTCCTAAACCAGTTCACCATGGTCAGGAGCCACCATGGCTCCTGCTGGGCTCAGCGGGTGCCATGCCGGTAAAATTTGCAGGCAACATTAGAGAATGGAGAAGGCAGTAAAGCGAAAGGGAGGCAAGCAATAAAAGGGGACAGATAGGGGGAGAAGCAGAATAACGAGAGGGAGAAGGGGAGTTAGAGAGGGTTTGAGATAGGCAGCTGACTAACCAGTGACAGAACCAAACTCTGGCGTAAGGGTGAATTCCAGCCAAGGGGACCAGGTGATTCTCACTTCCTCTGTGCGTCCTCATAGAGAGGCTATACGATTCTCCATCTTCCAGATATCCAAGGTTTTCTGGAAGTTGTGCAGCGCCAAACAGCAGGTATGCACTAACCAAATGGATCAGTAACCCCCTTTTGTATGATTTGATAGAACAGTCGCTGTGGTGGAGGAGGAGGCAAGGCGGTCTATCTGGGATATTTCCTCCTGTGCGTTTGTTTACATATAAGTTGACGGAGTGCCAAAAGTTCAGCAAAGCTGGACAGGACCAGAAAACGTGGAGAAGGGTGTCCTCCTCTTTTTTCCACTTAGGTGAGATCTCTGAAAATATTTTGTGGACTACCACAGAACCTTATACCCTGAATCCTAGGATTTGTTAGCAATAGAGGCCTTATGAGTGGGAGCATATATCCTACCCCTCTGTTATTCAGTAAGTGACATGCAAGCAAGATCTCTTTTCCATTTGGTCATGAAAGAGGGGGTTGAATGTTCTGTTGAGGCGGAAAGCCATGCATAGATTTGCGAGAGGGTATGACATGCATGGCCTCTTGCATTGCAAAGTTTCTCAAAGTCCATGAGCGGCCATGTAGGTGGGGGGCCAATTGATTTTGAAAACTGAGCTAGTTGAGTAGCACACCACCAGTCTAGCCTAAGGACGTTTTTGAGGAGGATTACTGCCATTTACTGTAACTCCATCTCAATGTCACTATATGGGTTTTATTATCTCCTCTGTTAATAAACTACTGGTGCTCACCTCTTTTTATAGGATTCTATTTAGTTTAACAGTTACTACCTATATGGGCCCTACACACCATTTATTAATCCAGCCGCTGAAGGGGCCACGTAGGAGACCAGGAGGGAAATGAGGGTTTCCTAAGATCGGGAACATAGGGGAAGGGCTTGGGGAAATGCAGAGTTTTTGTGCAGACCTTTAAAGTGGGGCCAATCGTGGGCTATCCGAGCAGTTCCAGTTGAAGCGCTCTACATAGCCACGGAAGGCACTGAATTGGAGGATGAGAGCTACTCTGTTCCAATCTGACCCATTGCTTATAGCAGGAATGTCTGCACCAGTCTATTAGCCTTTTGAGGTGGACTGCTGCATGATAGCAGGTAGGGTCTGGGAGGTCCACACCTCCATTTTGGGGAGACATAGTACTCCCTACCGAACTCTAGCTGACTTGGCTGCCCAACTTTGTGAAGCGAGATCTGAGCTTAGCCAGGAAACTTTGTGGCACATGGATTGGGAGAGCAAGGGTAGAGGCCAGTCGAGCACCATGTTGATTTATGGACCCCGTTTCATCAGCCTGTGTGGAGGCAGGTCTGCCTCTAAAGAAAACAGGATTGAAGTTCAGACTGACATGGCTCTCTCCTGGGAAAGTTATGATGTTAGCCATTGGAATCTGCTCTGAACTGAACTGAATTAAACTGATAAATAAGGTTGTCCCCTTTGCTGTTGCAGTTTGTTTGGAGTGGCTGGCACCATGCCTGCGCCCAGTCAGGAAGTGCATATGTCCATAGAGTTAGTGCTGGACATGCTTTGTTTTGCATTTTTATTTGTACAACCATATACATACAACTGTCTGTGGTCAGTTTAAGTGAAGGTCCTCTCCCCAGGGTGAGGGGACTACTAGAAAAGACTATAAAAAAAAACAGCTCTTCTAAATTCTCAAATTCCACGCTGTTAACGGTGCTTCTGTGGTAGCCGTACAGAGTGGTACCCCCATGCTCGTTGAGGGCTCCTCCCCATCTATTCAAGTAAATAGGTGGGTGGGGCAGATATAATATGACACAGATCAACCCCCCCCCCCTATCGGTTCAGCACCCATTTGCCTCAAGCTGCCCTGTTGGTGCTTCAGCTCCCAGCATCTTCGCCCGCCAGTGCTGGGAAATGCAGGGATGTAGAGCCCGCAGGCCCACAAGTGAAGTTCTTTAGGGCTGCTGGCACAGCTACTGAATCACCAATTTAAAATAATAAACAAAAGTCACAACAATCCACCACCATCAGATTGATGCCATAGACACAGGCCTAGGGTTGACTTGCATTAAATTCAGGCCTGGGTATAGGGTCCAGTGGCCTCTAACTATCTACCCCCCAGAACACCCGGTATTTTTACCTTATCCTCTGGTTCCAGCCCCACTGCATTCTCGGCGAGACTCGAGGATAAGGTAAGTATATCAGGTGTTTCGGGGGGTGATGTGAGGGGGGTGATTCTGCAGCCTTCTGCATGCCCCCCTTATTGTAGTAATGCAGCAGTACAGAAGCAACGCTGACGCTGCAGTGTTCCGGTCTACGGAACGCACAGTGTTTCTCCTTAGCGGTACCGGAAACCTGTCTTTCTCCGCCACAGAAAACTCCCATTAAGGGAAAAGGTAAGCAATGCAGACAAAATAGCCTTAAGCAGAATACTGTTTCCTAATCTTAATAACTAATTCTTAATACAATAATTATGCCATAGGATCCAGCAAAACGCTCACATTACGAGGGAATATACTAAGAACCTCATAATGGCTTTTAAGAGTATTTTCCTTGGAACATCCTTTTTTGATAGTCAATGATTGGAAGACATGAAGCACAGGTACAATGAATATTCATAATGTTAAATTGTAAATATAATTGTATTCATCTATAAATTATACCCATACATATGCTGCCTCAATGGGGCACTGAGGAAGTCACGAAAGGCAAAACTAGTATGCCCAACACTTGTCATTTTGAAGATTTTGAATGAATCCCAGGAGACTGTATGGAAATGAACCATGGATTGTATTATTTTTGAAGTACTTATGTAATTACTTTTGTAGATAACAAAGACATTTTTAAACAGTGAATTCATTAAAAACACATTTTAATCAATCACATTGTAATAGTGTTTATAGTAGCGTGGTCGGCAACATAGACAATGATAGAGATGGGGGCTATACCCTCCCCCAGACCCCAGACATTTGTATAATTTTTCTAAAAGTATACAGTTGTTTGTTACCTATTTTTATATATTGTATTTGTTTAGTTAAGCATACCTTGCCTTGAGAAAGTGACCCGGGAGGTCTCAGAACGCGTGGGCTCTGCTGGTAAGGGTGCTATCTGCATTCTTGGACTTGTAAGATTATTTGGCATTCTTATATGATTTGTGTTTTCTGCTTGCACTTTACTCTATCTTGAACTTGGATTCTTTTTGCACATGATTTACAGCAAACAAATGCACTTTATAGCACTAGCACTTTGATTGGATTGTTATTTGCACAGTTATATTCAATTTTTAATAAGCACAGTTAATAGAGATATATCTATAGTCAGTTAATGTGAGAGACAGCACCCCCGAAAAACGCTTATGGCATGTTACATGGATTTTAAATGTTTCTGGTGTAATGAATTGCTACAATAAACTGTGTGAGTGCAATGGTTAGACTCTGTGGGCCCATTAGAGGGGAACTATAGAGGCACCCCCTATTGTGTACCTATATTTAATATTGTAGCATACAATAGTTTCAAGTTCCTCTGTTTCATTAAAGCGGATGTCCAGCTTCTATGTAACCTCCCACCCCGCCTCCCTTTCCTTACGCTCAAGCAGGACGAGAGGTTACAAATAAATAAATGCCTTACCTTGCCCAGAATCAAACGACTTTCCCCCAGTATCTCGGGTCCTGGGCACAGCCATCTTGGAGAGAATGCACAGAGTGGCAGGTCTGTAACCCAATCCCGTGCAGCAGTGTGACTTTACTGGTCATTCACTTAAAGTGGACCAACAGTCAAAAATGACTTAAACCAGACCAACACAACAAACGTTGCTCATATGCCCCCCTCCCCAGGGCAATTTAGATTGCTGCACATAAAAATTCATTTACCTTTTTCTAACTCCTGCTGTAGTGAATTTTAGAAACAAAATGGTGGCTCATGCATTTGCAGGCTACCTGCAAACAGGAAGTGCTGCTGGGCTTCCTGCTACTGTGCAAGAGCCACACCAGAGAGGCAGCGGGAGATTAGAGGGGTAAACAGGTGACTCAAAAATTGAAGTAAAAAGGATGGGTTTGGGTTCTTAGAGAACTGGGCCGACTTCACAGTGGGCTACAGGTTCTTTGGCAGGGATGGGTTGCACCTCAATGGGGAGGGTGCATCTGTTCTGGTGGACAGGATGGCTAAAAGGTTGGAGCAGTGTTTAAACTAAGCACTGGGGGGGAGGGTAAAAGCAATTACAAATGGGAAGGTAGGAAAGAAAGTGACAGTGGGTGTAGACATGAAACTGGGGGTGGAGAGGGGGGAGGGGTTAGCACATCTAGCAGGAATAAGGGCAATATACAAAATTGTCATAAGCATTTGAAATGCATGCTTACAAATGCTAGAAGCTTGACTAATAAAATGGATGAACTAGAACTGATAATAACAGAAGAACAATATGATATAGTGGGGGTAACAGAGACCTGGCTGGATGAAAGCTATGACTGGGCAGTACATTTACAGGGATACTGTGTGTTTAGGAGGGACCGTAACAAATGCAAAGGGGGTGGAGTCTGCTTAATTGTAAAATCCTCTCTACAGCCTGCTCTGCGGGAGGATATATGTGAGGGGAATGACCATGTGGAGTCTGTATGGGTAGAAATACATGGAGGGAGAAACAAAAATAAAATACTGATGGGGGTTTGCTACAAACCGAGTCCAGATATATCCGAATCCACAGAAAATATGATGCTAAGGCAAATAGATATAGCCGCTAAACTAAATGAGGTAGTGATTATGGGGGACTTTAACTACCCAGATATACCCCTCGATTCAAAGAGCCAAAGTTAAGTGATTTCGTATCGAGAATCGTAAGTTTGGGTGGGTGTTTGTCATTTTTTCTTGTTTTTTTGGCCATTTCGTATTCGCACGATCGTTCGCGCATAGACGTATATGAACATACGCATTTCGTACGAGAATCGTATAATTTGCGTTAGTTCGTGTGTTTTTCCCGTCCAAATCGTATTATTTGCGTCCGATCCTATTTTTTACGTCCTTCACATGGGCTTGCGCCCAATTCAGAGAGGTGATTGCTAATTGTTTTGAAGCCCATTAAAGAGCTGCTTTACGAAATGTTTGCCGGCAGCTATTTGGCCTCGGGAGTAGGATGGAGCGGAGCGAGTTTGTGGCACATCAAGGGCTTATGCTTTTTGGCATTGAGTTGATCGAGATGTCTGAGAGCAGATTGCCCCTGCGTCGTCGCATGAACATCGATAGCATGAATGATGTTGAGCTGTTCGAGCTGACCAGGCTTAATCGCGCTTCCCTCCATAAATTATATAGTGAGCTGCGGCCATGGTTAGCCCGCACCACAAGGAAGGGGCATGCAATTTCAGGTATGACCAAGATGCTTGGCTGCCTGCAATTTTTGGCGAACGGCTCGTTCCAGAGGCTGGGTGCCCTCTCTGTGGGGATGTCACAGCCTACGCTGAGCCGCGCACTGTCTAAATTTTTGGAAGGCATGGCTGCCATAACTCAAAAATATATTTATTTTCCTGATGATATGGCAGCCAGAAACGCCATTAAGCTTGGGTTTTATAATGTGGCCGACATGCCCAACGTTATTGGTGCAATTGACTGCACACATGTGGCACTCGTACCTAGGGCAGCCGACGAGTATATATATAGGTATTGAGATTGGTTATTATGTTGCCCAACGTGTCATGTAACCTGTTTTCCTTTGCGGCAGCATATTTGTTTATCCCTCATTTGTGTAGCTGCTTTATCTAGGCTTTTCATTAGTATTTCCCAATAGAGTGCAGACATGTTTTGTGGTTAATTTATTATTTTGGGTCAAATATCAATTACCCTTTTTGTATGTTTTTGCCTTAAGGAATCGGAAAATGGGACACTCCCTTAATGTCCAGGCCGTGGTAGGTCCGGATATGCGGTTTATGAGTGTCCTTGCCGGCTACCCCGGATCGTCCCACGACTCCTATATCCTCCGGCGATCTGGGTTGTTTCGGAGATTTGAGGCAGGTGAATTTTCGGGGGCATGGCTGCTTGGTAAGTGTGTCCTATTTGTGTGTTATTAAATGTGGCATTAATCTTGTATTTGTTGATATGTTTGTTTTTGAATTCTTTACATAAGCGTCCAACTGCCTTTTTCTTGGCTCATATATTAGGAACTTCCCAAAAAAATGCTTGCCTCGCTTTGGCCTTCAGAATGTTTTCCCTTTAGTTAGGATGTCTGTAAGTTCCTTGGGCCTAAATATATTGGTTTGGAGTTTATACCCAAGGATCTTTGACCTTTGGCTCCTTTTGTACTATTGGTCTTTAAATGTCAAAGTGGACTTAAACTGCATACATTGTAGTTTCCAGATAAATGTGGATAGGCCCTCAGCAGCATCCTAATTGTAACATGTCTGAAAACTACAAATATCTGTAAAATCCAAATACCCTTGGGCGTGCAGATGTTTGTTAATTAATTGGTATATAGAAGTGCCATTTTTATTTAGGTTATACCTTAGTGGAATTTTTTGGGGCCCTAATGTGCCCTGTTTTTTTTGGGAACACTTTACCTTACATCATTATGATATCTGTGAAATTTTTGGTGTTGGTTGTGTTGCCTTTTTAATTTTGATTACATTTAATTCTCTGTTTAAGGTGATTCCGGGTACCCACTTCTACCCTGGCTCATGACGCCTGTGCTGCGGCCCCAGGATGCCTCTCAGGAAGCTTATAACCGTGCGCATCGCAAGACCCGGGCTGTTGTGGAGAGGGCCTTTGGTCTGCTGAAGACACGTTTTCGTTGCCTTGACCATACTGGGGGGGCCCTGCAATATGATCCCAAGAAAGTGATCGACATTATAATGGCATGTGCTGTTTTGCACAATTTTGCCATCATGGAACGTGTCCCACGTTATGTGGACAGCCTGCCCTCTTCAGCCGTCGAGGATGAAGTCGAGAATTTTGTGGGGCCCCCCAGTGAGTCTGCCCAATCTGTTCGAGCCAACCTGATCAGCCAGCATTTTACTTAACTTTTTTCCCTGTCTCACCATTCTGTGTGTCTGTGTTATCCTTTTTGTTACATTTGTTGTTTTGCCGTAATGTGGCATTACCTCTAAGTAAAACATTTAGACCTTACTTGTTGCCTAATGTATTTCATGTAGTTTCCTTAGCTTTAGCTTTGCATTGTTACACCTCTTCAAACCCAAATTATCTGGTTTAGCACAAGCTGTTTAAAATGTCTTCCCACTAAAAACGCAACAAGTATTGTAAGTGAAGTTTTTTTTTTACTTTGAAAAGGAAAAATTATAGTGCTTAACAGAAATCATTCCACATACATCTGTGGTGACAAATGGATAACATTACAAAAAAACATCGAGCACATCTACACCTGGAAGTGAGTGGCACAACCAAACAAGGACACCCAGTCCAAAGGCCAGCCTAGTCCAGTCATTAATATTGCCTGTGCCCAGGGATATTTGGGCATGGCCATAATGTCACACAAACATGTCTGCAAACAGGAGGAGCACCAACCAAATACATATGTAAAGCCATAAGTGGCCAGATACACTCCACATAGACCTATGGCATTGGCTAGTGGCCTTAACCATTACTCTAAGGAGCTATATGGGAGCAAATACAAAACACAACCTGCCTGAGCAACACAAAATGGATTGTTTGAAACCTCAAAGGACAAGTAAATACAGTGGGGGTTAAGAGAAAAGATGTCCCACACACCCATGGATTAATAGGGTGGCTGCCCATAATACCCAGGTGGAGGTCCAGGTGGAGGTCCATGTGAATGGGACCTAGCCTGGGCCATGGCAGCATTGTGAATTTGAAACTGCTCCACAATGTTTCTCTGCATATTGGTCATCTCAGCCATGGCTGACTGGATGCCATTACTTGCATTGGCCACGTTGCTGTTGAGGGTACGCAACTCCGCGAGGATGCCCTGTAGACTGGTATGGATGTTGACCATGTCGGCATGCCTTTCCTCACGCTCTGTAACGAGCTGTGCCTGATAAGACTCCCTTTCTTGGGTCCATAATTGAAGCAGGGCACTCTGCCTCCCCTGGGAAATTGTGGGGCGGCGTAATGGTGTCCGCCGCACAATTACCCTGGCTCTTGGGCGTGCCCTGCCGCGTGGTGTCGTACCCTCAACAGCAACCGGCCTGCTTTGCAAATCCTCAGCAGCAGAGTGAACACTGGGGACTGTAGTGTCAGTCTCCCCATGTGCATGCACAATGGATGGAGATTCACTCTGCTGCTGAGGATTGGCCAGAGAAACATTATGGAGCAGTTCCAAATTGGGACCCAGGGGGAGTTCATCCGACGTGCCCTGCACGGAGACATCATCATCTTCCTCCATGTCCTGGATCTCTTCCATGAGTGTGGGGGTCTGTAGGGACATATAAAAAAAAAAGTGTAAGTTGGCGTCCAAATTTGGGATTTCAACAGTTTAACACATTCTTAAGCACTTGGTAGTATTTATGCTACTAAATTAACTTACCGCAAATCTCTGATCTGGGCTCCTATGCTGTACGGACCTGGTAGGCATAACCAAACTGGGGGGTGAGTTTACCCTTGCTGAGGGATCATGCTGGGCTGAAGAAGAGAAAAACAAACCACGTAAACACACACATAACCTTTTTTTGGATAGGTAATCAAATATAGCTCTATTTGTAATATTATTCAACTCTAGAGCAATGGTGACCTTTGTTCAAACACACGCAAGTTTACATAGGTGCAATGGCTCTCAAAAACTGCTAACTGACCTCAGTTCTAAGTCAGGAAGTGTACCCAGTCAGCATACAACTTTAAACGCACATTTTTGGATTTAGCCTACCAGTCGCTAGGTCCGTGGTACTCAAACAATTGTTGTAAAGGCCCATTTCAAGGTATGTAGTGAGAGGTGAATGTCTGGCCATGGTGCTGACGCAGGGGGTGTCTAGTTAAAAATAAATACACTGGTGGAGGGGCTGGAGATTTCAAAGTGCCAACTAATAAAGGCTGCTTGCCCTTGCTGGGCTGGATGGGCCAGAGCTGAGGGGACAGGGATTGGATGGCTAAAGGGGGGAGTTAACGTATTGATGGTGATGGGATGGATGGAGCCAATCTGTTACAAATGTATGGGGCTTATGTGGGGGGGGGGGCATGGGGGGACTGTGGCAGATGGGCCAGAGCAGGGGCAGCGGGACACGATTGTGGCCAGAGAAATTTTTACAAAGTTACTGTGTACCTTGCAATGCCACTTCCTGTGCAGTACTTCATATTGCAATGCTATGTTTCAGGGAGCCATGACATTGGGCAGGAGACCAACCACTACATCGCCGATCAAGGGGGCAGCTCTGAGCACGTCAACACAGAAGTAACTGAGTGCAGGGCTGTCTGGGCAGGGGTCCTTGAATGTGGTGCCAAGGTCCGCATTGGGACCCCGGGCCGCCAGTTGAGTCTCGCTGCTCTAGGTCAGATATGTTTGTGGGTGGCTAATTAAATTGTTAACTCAAACACAACTCACACAACCAAAAGGCAACCCATACATAATGATGTGTGTTTTGTGATTGATTCCAAATATCTCACTTATCTTGCGAAACTTCATGACTTTAACAATCCAATTGGACATTTGATCTTTGCCATAATGGCTGTGGGCCTAAATGTGTGATTCCCAGGGACCAAAAGAGGACACAAACAGCCACAGTAGTGCGAGGCCAAGCAAGGCAAACCATAGGGGCATCCCGTTATCTTGTTACTAGTGAACTGTAGATTATTTAGCAAACAGGCAAACATGCAGATTTAAGAGTACTCACCGTGGGTACGGGTCGGGGAGTCTGTGTCCCTTAGACCAGCATGTCCACCGACCGCGACCGGATGGAGAAGTCCAAGCACAATCTCCTCAGCAGGGGTAAACTCCAATTTAGAAGGAAAGCCACCTCCAGTTTTCATGCTGAAAAGAGAAAATCGTTTGGTACTCAGAAAAGGGGCATACAGCACATCCCAAACATTATATTTAGCGAAAACATTTATTTACCTGTAATTATGCCTTTTAATTTCTTTTTGCCGTACAGCATACTTCAGATCAGAGATTTTCTTCTGAATTTGGGACACATCTTTCCTCTCTTCCCCCGCTGCATTTACTTGTCGGAGGATGGTTTCAAACAATTCCATCTTGCGCTGCTTGGTGGTGTGTTTGGATTTGCTCCCATATAGCTCGTCATAGTATAATGTAAGGCCACTAGCCAATGCCATATTTTGGTCATGGGAGAATCTCCCACTCAACTGGCCGCGGCGCAATGTGCGGCCAGATGGTTGGCTTGGCTGCTCCTCCATGTGTGCAGACACATGTGGTGACATTATGGCCTGGGGCTGGGTAGGGGAATGGCCGGATTGGTGGCTTCCCAATGACTGGACTGGACTGGCCAAGGGACTGGGTGTTCTTGCGTGGCTGGCCACCGAACTTCCAGGTGTAGATGTGGTCATGGTTGCAATTCGGGGCCCTCTTGGGGGGCTAGGTTCCCGGCTGGTGCCAGGTCGGGGGCTCTGTTCCCGGCTGGTGCCAGGTCGGGGGCTTCTGGCCCTGGATGGGGTTCTTCGGGCCCTGTAGGGGCTTCTGGCCCTGGATGGGGTTCTTCGGGCCCTGTAGGGGCTTCTGGCCCTGGATGGGGTTCTTCTGGCCCTGGATGGGGTTCGGGCCCTGGCTGGGCTTCGTGCCCTGGATTGGGTTCTGCGGGCCCTGTAGGGGCTTCTGGCCCTGGATGGGGTTCTTCGGGCCCTGGATGGGGTTCTTCGGGCCCTGTAGGGGCTTCTGGCCCTGGATGGGGTTCTTCGGGCCCTGTAGGGGCTTCTGGCCCTGGATGGGGTTCTTCGGGCCCTGTAGGGGCTTCTGGCCCTGGATGGGGTTCGGGCCCTGGATGGGCTTCGTGCCCTGGATTGGGTTCTGCGGGCCCTGTAGGGGCTTCTGGCCCTGGATGGGGTTCGGGCCCTGGCTGGGCTTCGTGCCCTGGATGGGGTTCGGGCCCTGGATGGGGTTCGGGCCCTGGCTGGGCTTCGTGCCCTGGATTGGGTTCTGCGGGCCCTGTAGGGGCTTCTGGCCCTGGATTGGGATCTGCGGCCTCTGGCTGGGCTTCGTGCCCTGGATGGGGTTCGGGCCCTGGATGGGGTTCTTCGGCCTCTGGCTGGGCCTCGTGCCCTGGATGGGGTTCGGGCCCTGGATGGGGTTCGGGCCCTGGATGGGGTTCTTCGGCCTCTGGCTGGGCTTCGGGCCCTGGATGGGGTTCGGGCCCTGGATGGGCTTCGGGCCCTGCTGCGGGGCATGGGTTGCCGAACTGCCCTACTTGAAGGCATGGCCGGTGTGGGCTCACTTGTGCTGCCTGTTCTGGGGGCAGAGGTGGTGGGTGCTGCAGTTGCCAGCTTTTTGGCTGCAGGGGCACGGGGCTTGGGGCCCCTTTTTTTGGTACCTGAGGGTCCAGGGTCCCTTGGTGGGGCCGAGGTGGGAGTCTTGCCTCTCAGTTTTCGCCGACCTTGCTGGGACCTTGTTGTTGGGCCCTCCGCGGTCTTGCTTGGCTGGGGTCGCTTGCTCATCGCCTTTTTCGGTGCCATCGTACACAAATGCTCAAAGAGAATGAGCTTTGGGTGCAGGGACCTTTAAATAATGAGCCCAGCGTGTGACGCCTATGCGCACGACTACGCGCTCGTACGAACGTACGTTCGAGCGGAACCAGGAAACCGCTGGGGTTTCACTTATCTGCTGCCTTGAAGAAGCATAAAGATGGCGCCCACTATCTTCACCCGTCAACAGGAAGAGATCCTCATGCTGGTAAGTGGCTGCCTGTGCATTTTAATCTAATAGTCAATGATGGCCTAAATGTAAATGATGCGTTTGGAACTAGTTTGGGGTCTCTTAATGTTTAATCACTGGCTCCTCACACTTCATCCTCAAGGGCCGAGCCTGGCCACGTTTTCAACTGTCTATGCTGATGTCCTAATTCGGCCAATTGCTCCGGCTTAGCAACAGTTAATTAACCTGTGGAGTAGCGGGGCGAGCTGGCAAACCTGGCCTGTCTCGGACCTTGATGCGGATGTTTGAGGAACACTGTTTTCCTAAGCCATAAAAACACAACGGGAAGCCACACACGTGGTCCAAAAGCCTAAGCATTAGGCTACATCTTGGATGTTTAAACCATCCTAACATGCCATAGATGCAGGTGGCCTGATTCTTGATGTTGGCTATTATCTGTATGTACATGGTGTGTGATACATATAACATAAGACCAGACTGTCAATCACAGTCAACGTCCTCTTTAAGGCACTCCCAAAAAATGGCTGCCATTCGAAATGTGTGTGTTAATGACATTAAATTCTCAACTTGTGATGCAACACATATGGGTCTGTGTGTAAAAGTAAAAGCTCTGTGTCCATTATGTTTTTCAGATCATGCTTCAGCGCCGGTATGACTTCGCGCCCAATGTGTGCGAGAAAAGGGACATCGCCCGGGAGATCATCGCGGAAATCCACCGTGTGACCAGCACCACCTTCACTCACACCCAGATAATGCAGCATTGGTCGGACCTGAAACGTCTGCACATGCCCCGGGTGCGGAGGTTTTTTGGGATCCATTTCCCAAGTAAGTACCAAGCAATTGCATGGTATATGTTCCAAATGTATAAGTTATGCCTTTATTTATAATGACTTTTCTTTGGTAGTGTTGGAAATGGATTTCAGAATTCGCCGCACCCGGAGACGTACAGGCCGACCAGTGCTGCATGACTCTGCATCTGTGAGTGAAGGTGGTGGATCTCCCGGGCGACGGACCTACCCCTCCTCTGTGGCCTCCTCAGACCAGCCCCTGGACCTTACCACAGAGGAGGGGCCAAGGCGCGTGGGCGTGGAGTCATACCTGGCCAGGCATGGGGAAGGCTCTGGTATGTCACTCTTCATGTATAGGCACAAAGATATACATGGCAGGCCAAAAACTAAGTTATCCTTTATTATGTATTTGTAGAAGCTTCTGGTGCGGGTGAGATAGTGGAGGAGGAGGCAGCAGAGATGCTGGAAGTTGATCCTGGCGAAGGTGAGTGATGTCAGCCAGACTGGGAGCCAGATATGTTGGGAATAGTGACTCTATACAAGTACTAACCAAATGTCACATGTTTCTCCAGGGACTTCTTCACAGCATAGCCAGGACCAAGGGCAGCCTGTTGGCCCCAACCAGCCATCTGTCGGCCACCAACTCCGTAAGTATCCATGCCATTATTCATATTAATGTTTTGTTAGCTAATAACACACACATAACTAAAGGCGTAGCCAATGTGTAGTTAACACTTTCATGTGGGCACTTCGTTAGCTTAAAGCGGACCCTAACTTGTATTAAGAACATAGCTAATAATTAGCCAACACACTGTACCTACAGATTTGAAACATTGAAAAACAGCCTTCAGCCATCTAATGCATGTTAGGAGCCTGAAAACATCCAATATTGCGGAATATGGAATGCGCAATATTTACAGGCAGCATGGGATACAGATTTAAAAAAGTAAGGTACTGCAATGCATTGTGGGAGTGATGACCTTTCCCTCAACCCAGCTATGCTCTGGCTTCCCAACGCACCACTGTAACCTACTCCCCTGTACTTTATCCAACTCTCCACTCCTCATTAAGTGTTATGCTTCAGAGTCCAGATGGCGGCGCTGTAATCAAAAAACCTCCAAAATGTACTTTGATCTGGTGCAGAATCATTTGGGAATAGTTATTGGTTTTCATTAAATAATGTTGAAGGTCCGGTTTAAGGAGTTTAAATACTTACCTGTGGGAAATGCATTAACTTTATCCCTTGGAAGAATGACATATGTCATGCATTTACATTTATTTGATTAACCCCAAATCGATTTCCAGCATACAAACCGGTATGGTACTCCTATTTATGTTTATTTCTCTATTGCTTACAGGGATTATCCCAAAAACCGTGGCAGAAAAAAAAAAAAGAATCAAGGAGTTGGTGGCCGAGCTGCTGGCCATACAGGCGACGTTGGGGCCAACAGATGAAGAAGAGGAGGATGATTAGTGCCCTTGGTCCTGGCTACTTTTGTTAAATCGTTTTTAAAAGTTTTTAATTGTTAAACATTTTTAATGTTTTAAAAAACAAACAAAAAACACAAAACCTTTTAGTATGTTTTAAAAAGAAAAAAAAAACAATTTTAATATGTTTCTAATAAAAAAAAAAAAAAAAATGTTACTATGTTTTCAACAAAACCAAAATAAAAAAATTAAATATGTTTTAAAAAATAAACCAACCAAACCAAATAATTTAAATAAATTATATTTTAAGCCTTCATAAATGTGTCTTTTCTAATATGTGCACCAAAAAACAATTACACAAACAAGAAAAAACACGCTTATAAACATAGACATATGTACATTATGTGGTTTGGGTAAGTTTTAGGGTCGTCAACATGAAGAAGGATGCAAGCGCTAAGGGGTTTAGGTAAGTTTTATGGACCGAGAAATGAAGTTGGATGCAAGCGCTAAGAGGTTTAGGTAAGTTTGAGAGACCGAGAAATGAAGTTGGATGCAAGCGCTAAGAGGTTTAGGTAAGTTTGAGGGACCGAGAAATGAAGTTGGATGCAGCCGCTAAAGGGTTTAGGTAAGTTTGAGGGACCGAGAAATGAAGTTGGATGCAAGCGCTAAGAGGTTTAGGTAAGTTTGAGGGACCGAGAAATGAAGTTGGATGCAGCCGCTAAAGGGTTTAGGTAAGTTTGAGGGACCGAGAAATGAAGTTGGATGCAAGCGCTAAGAGGTTTAGGTCAGTTTGAGGGACCGAGAAATGAAGTTGGATGCAGCCGCTAAAGGGTTTAGGTAAGTTTGAGGGACCGAGAAATGAAGTTGGATGCAAGCGCTAAGAGGTTTAGGTCAGTTTGAGGGACCGAGAAATGAAGTTGGATGCAGCCGCTAAAGGGTTTAGGTAAGTTTGAGGGACCGAGAAATGAAGTTGGATGCAAGCGCTAAGAGGTTTAGGTCAGTTTGAGGGACCGAGAAATGAAGTTGGATGCAGCCGCTAAAGGGTTTAGGTAAGTTTGAGGGACCGAGAAATGAAGTTGGATGCAAGCGCTAAGGGGTTTAGGTAAGTTTCTGGTTGAGGGTGCGCATGCGCAAGATCTTATAAACATACGAACGCACGAATCTAAGAGGCCAAAAACCAATGAAAACCAGAGGCAAACGCAAGTAATTGGAAGAGGTTGACGATGGAAGCAGCCGAAAAAACAGGCTGCCGCCGCAACAGGTGAGCACATGAACGTGATTTTTACGATTGGCAAATGACTGAGGCAAGTTCGGGAGATATCATACGAACGGACGTATCTTTTAGGATAGAAACGTATTTGCTTATTGAATCACTCGCAAGTTCATACGAACGCACGAGCGGACGTGAAAAATAGGATGATCGTGAGCCAAATCCAAGCTGTTACATGTTTCTTTGAATCAACCCAATAGACTGGGACGCTGAAACATGTGGTTCACATAAAAGTAATAGTTTTTTTATCTAGAACAAAAGATGACTACTAGGGATGAGCGAATCGATCCGGACGAACCCGGATTCGATCCGAATTTCAGGAAAAATTCGATTCGGATCGAATCCGAATTTCCCCGCGATTCGATCGCTCGAAGTTTTCCTTTAACATCCATTCATTTACATTACAGGCATTCTAAGATGGCGGACGGGACATGTCCAGACATCAACCCCGCGCCAGTGCAAGCTGGGACAGTCACATGCAGCCTATCAGCAGCCAGCAAGGCCGGTGACGTCACAGCGGTATTTAAGGCCGGCCATCTTGCTTTCCTGCCTCATTTCTCTATTGCATTCGTGAGAGACAGAACGTTGTGTAGCTGAGGGAGAGACAGTTAGACAGTTAGACAGGCAGGGACAGACAGGGACAGGCTGGAGACAGGCAGGAGACAGACAGGAGACAGACAGAAAGTCAGCGGAAAACAGGGAAAGGAATGGAAAATCGGAGGCTGTCAGTTTTTTTTTTTTTTTTCATCCAGCCTGACAGGCTTTGTTAGCGTTTTCAGGCTGCTTATACTAACTAACTGTGCATATATACTGAACTGATCTTAAGTCTGCTGTGAGGCATCCCATTCTGTGACTACAGCAGCCTCTGTTTAAGACCATATAACCATTTGCACTTATTCTCATAGAAATTAGGCCTGATAAAGACACTTTTGCTGTGCATACTCTCTGGTTTTTGTGGCATCCCATTCTGTGACTACACCAGCCTCTATTTAATACCATAATAACCATTTGCACTTATTCTCATAGAAATCAGGCCTGATAAAGACACTTTTGCTGTGCATGCTCTCTGGTTTTTGTGGCATCCCATTCTGTGACTACACCAGCCTCTATTTAATACCATAATAACCATTTGCACTTATTCTCATAGAAATTAGGCCTGATAAAGACACTTTTGCTGTGCATGCTCTCTGGTTTTTGTGGCATCCCATTCTGTGACAACACCAGCCTCTATTTAATACCATAATAACCATTTGCACTTATTCTCATAGAAATTAGGCCTGATAAAGACACTTTTGCTGTGCATGCTCTCTGGTTTTTGTGGCATCCCATTCTGTGACTACACCAGCCTCTATTTAATACCATAATAACCATTTGCACTTATTCTCATAGAAATTAGGCCTGATAAAGACACTTTTGCTGTGCATGCTCTCTGGTTTTTGTGGCATCCCATTCTGTGACTACACCAGCCTCTATTTAATACCATAATAACCATTTGCACTTATTCTCATAGAAATTAGGCCTGATAAAGACACTTTTGCTGTGCATGCTCTCTGGTTTTTGTGGCATCCCATTCTGTGACTACACCAGCCTCTATTTAATACCATAATAACCATTTGCACTTATTCTCATAGAAATCAGGCCTGATAAAGACACTTTTGCTGTGCATGCTCTCTGGTTTTTGTGGCATCCCATTCTGTGACTACACCAGCCTCTATTTAATACCATAATAACCATTTGCACTTATTCTCATAGAAATTAGGCCTGATAAAGACACTTTTGCTGTGCATGCTCTCTGGTTTTTGTGGCATCCCATTCTGTGACAACACCAGCCTCTATTTAATACCATAATAACCATTTGCACTTATTCTCATAGAAATTAGGCCTGATAAAGACACTTTTGCTGTGCATGCTCTCTGGTTTTTGTGGCATCCCATTCTGTGACTACACCAGCCTCTATTTAATACCATAATAACCATTTGCACTTATTCTCATAGAAATTAGGCCTGATAAAGACACTTTTGCTGTGCATGCTCTCTGGTTTTTGTGGCATCCCATTCTGTGACTACACCAGCCTCTATTTAATACCATAATAACCATTTGCACTTATTCTCATAGAAATCAGGCCTGATAAAGACACTTTTGCTGTGCATGCTCTCTGGTTTTTGTGGCATCCCATTCTGTGACTACACCAGCCTCTATTTAATACCATAATAACCATTTGCACTTATTCTCATAGAAATTAGGCCTGATAAAGACACTTTTGCTGTGCATGCTCTCTGGTTTTTGTGGCATCCCATTCTGTGACTACACCGCCTCTATTTAATACCATAATAACCATTTGCACTTATTCTCATAGAAATTAGGCCTGATAAAGACACTTTTGCTGTGCATGCTCTCTGGTTTTTGTGGCATCCCATTCTGTGACTACACCAGCCTCTATTTAATACCATAATAACCATTTGCACTTATTCTCATAGAAATTAGGCCTGATAAAGACACTTTTGCTGTGCATGCTCTCTGGTTTTTGTGGCATCCCATTCTGTGACTACACCAGCCTCTATTTAATACCATAATAACCATTTGCACTTATTCTCATAGAAATCAGGCCTGATAAAGACACTTTTGCTGTGCATGCTCTCTGGTTTTTGTGGCATCCCATTCTGTGACTACACCAGCCTCTATTTAATACCATAATAACCATTTGCACTTATTCTCATAGAAATTAGGCCTGATAAAGACACTTTTGCTGTGCATGCTCTCTGGTTTTTGTGGCATCCCATTCTGTGACAACACCAGCCTCTATTTAATACCATAATAACCATTTGCACTTATTCTCATAGAAATTAGGCCTGATAAAGACACTTTTGCTGTGCATGCTCTCTGGTTTTTGTGGCATCCCATTCTGTGACTACACCACCTCTATTTAATACCATAATAACCATTTGCACTTATTCTCATAGAAATCAGGCCTGATAAAGACACTTTTGCTGTGCATGCTCTCTGGTTTTTGTGGCATCCCATTCTGTGACTACACCAGCCTCTATTTAATACCATAATAACCATTTGCACTTATTCTCATAGAAATTAGGCCTGATAAAGACACTTTTGCTGTGCATGCTCTCTGGTTTTTGTGGCATCCCATTCTGTGACTACACCGCCTCTATTTAATACCATAATAACCATTTGCACTTATTCTCATAGAAATCAGGCCTGATAAAGACACTTTTGCTGTGCATGCTCTCTGGTTTTTGTGGCATCCCATTCTGTGACTACACCAGCCTCTATTTAATACCATAATAACCATTTGCACTTATTCTCATAGAAATTAGGCCTGATAAAGACACTTTTGCTGTGCATGCTCTCTGGTTTTTGTGGCATCCCATTCTGTGACTACACCGCCTCTATTTAATACCATAATAACCATTTGCACTTATTCTCATAGAAATCAGGCCTGATAAAGACACTTTTGCTGTGCATGCTCTCTGGTTTTTGTGGCATCCCATTCTGTGACTACACCAGCCTCTATTTAATACCATAATAACCATTTGCACTTATTCTCATAGAAATCAGGCCTGATAAAGACACTTTTGCTGTGCATGCTCTCTGGTTTTTGTGGCATCCCATTCTGTGACTACACCAGCCTCTATTTAATACCATAATAACCATTTGCACTTATTCTCATAGAAATGAGGCCTGATAAAGACACTTTTGCTGTGCATGCTCTCTGGTTTTTGTGGCATCCCATTCTGTGACTACACCAGCCTCTATTTAAGACCATATAACCATTTGCTCTTATTATATTTGAAATTAGCCTGATAAAGACACTTTTGCTCGGCATAGTACTTCTGGACCCTGCAAGGGCATCCCATTCTGTGACTATAGCAGCCTCTGTTTAAGATCATATAACCATTTGCTCTTATTATATTTGAAATTAGGCCTGATAAAGACACTTTTGCTCGGCATAGTACTTCTGGACCCTGCCAGGGCATCCCATTCTGTGACTATAGCAGCCTCTGTTTAAGACCATATAACCATTTGCTCTTATTATATTTGAAATTAGCCTGATAAAGACACTTTTGCTCGGCATAGTACTTCTGGATCCTGCCAGGGCATCCCATTCTGTGACTATAGCAGCCTCTGTTTAAGACCATATAACCATTTGCTCTTATTATATTTGAAATTAGCCTGATAAAGACACTTTTGCTGGGCATAGCACTACTGGATCTTTTTTGGGGCATCCCATTCTGTGACTACAGCAGCCTCTGTTTAAGACCATATAACCATTTGCTCTTATTATATTTGAAATTAGCCTGATAAAGACACTTTTGCTGGGCATAGGCTTACTGCTGCCTGCCAGGTGCACTTCTGTTGAGGCATCCCATTCTGTAACATAGCATACCCCTCTTTATTTACACTAAGCAGCTCTCTTATTTACACTAAGCAGGCCTGTTGGAGGCTGAGTGTTACTGCTCACTTTTGGTGTGCATTATATTCTGTTTCATATAGACCCACCGCTGCCCGGGGTTTTTTTAAATATCACCTACTACCACGCCAGTTAGACTATGTCGGGCAGACAAGTGCCTGGAAGTGAAAAGAGGAGTGGCAGAGGCCAAGATTCCGCAGGCAGAGCTCGCATCAGACTGGGGGCCAGTAGCAGCAGGAGTCACGCTGAGAGACCTAATCTGCCAGTATCTGCTAGCGGTCGGGTCTCCACCAGTAACGCATCTGCCGTGGTAGATTGGCTGACGCGCTCATCAACAACATCATCACAACTTACATCTGAGACCCCCAGTCTAGGGTCGGTAGGTTCCTCCGACACAACCCTGAGTTGGCATGCCCCGAGAGCAGTCCCTGTCCTCCCATTGCCTCTGTCCTACGCCGTTCCCTCCCCCAGCGACGTATCCTATGCTTTGGGTTCAGCTCCACTCTTTAGTGAGGAGGACGATCAGATACAGGAGGACAGTCAGCAGCTACTGCCCAGCCAAGAAATGGAGGTGGCTTCTTTAGCTAGGCAGACAAATAGTGATGTGGACAGTGTCGTGGGTGCTGCGAGCATTCCAGCTCCTGCGCCAGACACTGTTGACGAATCCACGAACATCAGTGACGTACAGCCACAACTCGGTGATGATGATGATGACGATGAAGCCGATCGCACTTGGGAGCCGGGTGAGGAAGGGGCTTCATCGTCATCATCAGGAGAAGAGGGGCGCAGGTTGCCAGCAGCTGAGGCAGCAAGGTGGTAGCAGTCAGCATGGGGGCACAATTCCAAAGGCTGGAGCCGGCCGGGGCCGGGGTAGAGCACCTGCTGTGCGGCAGTCTACCTTATCAGGAGGTAGTGGAGCAGGGGTTCCTGGAGTTGGCAACAGCAGCAGTGAATCAGTGAGGCCAGGGGGTGGGAAAAGTAGCTACTCGGCAGTGTGGCAGTTTTTCCTGAGGCATCCGCAGGAGGGTAACATGGCCACATGCAAGATATGTAGGCAAAAGGTGAAGCGTGGCCAGGGTCCAAATGTTGGCACCACGGCCCTGCGTCAACATATGATGCGTCACCATAAAACGACCTGGGAGAACCGAGGCTCCCAAGGGGTGGTCCAGTCTGCTTCCTCACCAAGTGAGCTCCCAATTTCTGCCAGCCAAGGCTCCAGCACCTCAGCCGAAGGCAGCTGTGCGTCACACCCATCCTCTGTCGCTCCTGCTCCTCCTCCTCCAAGTCATGCATCCCGCCAGCAATCCATCAGCGAAGCCATGTCCAAGAGACAGCAGTATGCGCCCACTCATCCTACGGCGCAGAAGCTGAATGTGCTCCTGTCCAAGTTGCTGGTGCTGCAGTCGCTCCCTTTTCAGGTGGTGGAATCTGCACCTTTCAGAGAACTGATGACTTCTGCCGAGCCGAGGTGGAGAGTCCCAAGCCGTCATTTCTTTGCCAAGAAGGCAGTACCAGCGCTGCACACTTTTGTTGAACAGAAGGTGGGCCAGTCCTTGAGCCTGTCAGTGTGTAGCAAAATACATGGCAGCGCCGACATCTGGAGCTGTAACTACGGTCAGGGGCAGTACATGTCGTTTACGGCCCACTGGGTGAATGTGGTCCCTTTGCAGCAGCAACTTGGACAGGTCACGCCGCTTCGTCCTCCGCGCTCTCTGCCCATTGGACCTGTGACACCGTGCGACTCGGCCTCCTCATCCTCCGCCATCTCCTCACCCTCCACTGTAGGCTCAAGTCTCAGTGCCCCTCCAGTCTACCATGTGTGCAGGGCACGGAGGTGTCACGCAGTGCTTCACATGGTTTGTCTTGGCGAACGGAGTCACACAGGGGAGGAACTGCTTAAATGTATTCATCAGGAAATCCAAACATGGCTTACTCCGAGAAAACTTAAAATGGGAATCATGGTTACCGACAATGGGAAGAACATTTTGTCTGCACTGCGCCAAGAAGGCCTGACCCATGCCCCCTGCATGGCTCACGTCTTCAATCTGGTTGTCAAGCGGTTTCTGAAGTGTTCCCCCCATCTGCAAGACATCCTAACAACTTCAAGGAAACTTTGCATGCACTTCAGCCACTCCTACACCGCCAAACACACCCTTCTTGAGCTACAGCGTCAGAATGGTATCCCCCAACATAGTCTGATTTGCGATGTTTCCACCCGTTGGAATTCCACCCTTCACATGTTGGACCGATTATATGAACAGAGAAAAGCCATCACGGATTTCCTGATGATCCAAGCAGATAGGGGGACTCCCCTGTGTAACTTCAATGTCAACCAGTGGCAGCTCATACGTGACACCTGCCGTTTGCTCAGGCCCTTTGAGGAAACCACTTTATTTGTCAGTCGGCAGGATTACGGGATGAACGACGTGATTCCACTGCTTCATGTACTACAGCACATGTTGGAAACCATGGCTGGTCAGGGCACTGGAGACATGGCGTTTACATATTACGGCCACATGAACCCCGTTGGAGCTGAACTGGAGGAGGAGGAGGAAGAGGAGGAGGAGGAGTTGCCCAGCGAAACACAGTTTAGGCTTGGCGAAATGGCTGGTTTATCTAGTCAGCGGACAGGAGAGGAGGAGCAGGAGCAGCCAGAGGAGCTAGAGGTTTTTGAGGAAGGCGAGACAGAGGACCCGGGCACACCGTGGCAGTATGCAGTGGAGATGGAGACAGGTAGTCCATCCGAGTCACTTGCGCAAATGGCACGAAGCATGCTCACGTGCTTGCGTAGTGACCCCAGAATTGTTTCCATCTGTCGGCGGGATGACTTCTGGCTGTCCACCTTATTGGACCCTCGCTTCCGGCACAAAATGGGGGCATTTTTTAAACCCACCGAGAGGGAGGACAAACTCAACTACTACAAAGACATTCTACGTAGGCAGTTGGCCGATGCCTATCTGCGCCATGGTCCATACTCTCGCAGGTCTGACTCGAGGGGACCTCTGCGCTCACCTTCCACTGCCATGGCCGGTGGGGGGGTTGGCAGGAGCAGCAGCAGCAGCTCCATCAGCAGCAGCAGCCTCAGTCTTCAGTCGCTAATGAGTAGCTTTCTACACCCGCATAGTGAGGCTACTCATGAGCAGCAGGAAGACCTGGAGCAGGACCTCAACCAGCAGGTCATGTCATACTTTGACATGACCATGCCAACACACCTTGAGGATCCGCTGGACTTCTGGGCAGCCAAACTTGATTTGTGGCCGCAACTAGCAGAGTTTGCCCTGGAAAAGCTGTCCTGCCCGGCAAGTAGCGTGCCATCTGAGCGGGTGTTTAGTGCGGCGGGGGCCATAGTTACGGCGAGGAGAACTCGTCTGTCAACTAAAAATGTGGAGAGACTCACCTTTGTCAAAATGAATCAGGGATGTATCAGCCAGGATTTCCACCCACCAATGCCTGATGCATGCGACTAGATTCAGCATGGTGCCACGTTTTACACTTTCCAAATGGTGCAAAACATATTTATGTCTTTAGGCCATTTTTTGGGCTCCTGCTGCTGCCAACTTCTGCCAACTCCAGGGTGTGATTCATCCAATTTTTGGGCTCCTGAAGCCAACATATTTGGGCTCCTGCTGCTGCTGCTGCCAACTCCAGGGTGTGATTCATCCAATTTTTGGGCTCCTGAAGCCAACCCCAGAGTCTCTTTAAAGTAATGTTTGGGCTCCTGCTGCTGCTGCTGTCAACTCCTGCCAACTCCAGGGTGTGATTCATCCAATTTTTGGGCTCCTGAAGCCAACCCCAGGGTCTCTTTAAAGTAATATTTGGGCTCCTGCTGCTGCTGCTGCCAACTCCAGGGTGTGATTCATCCAATTTTTGGGCTCCTGAAGCCAACCCCAGGGTCTCTTTAAAGTAATGTTTGGGCTCCTGCTGCTGCTGCTGTCAACTCCTGCCAACTCCAGGGTGTGATTCATCCAATTTTTGGGCTCCTGAAGCCAACCCCAGGGTCTCTTTAAAGTAATATTTGGGCTCCTGCTGCTGCTGCTGCCAACTCCAGGGTGTGATTCATCCAATTTTTGGGCTCCTGAAGCCAACCCCAGGGTCTCTTTAAAGTAATATTTGGGCTCCTGCTGCTGCTGCTGCCAACTCCAGGGTGTGAATCATCCAATTTTAGGGCTCCTGAAGCCAACCCCAGTGTCTCTTTAAAGTAATGTTTGGGCTCCTGCTGCTGCTGCTGCCAACTTCTGCCAACTCCAGGGTGTGATTCATCCAATTTTTGGGCTCCTGAAGCCAACCCCAGGGTCTGTTTAAAGTAATATTTGGGCTCCTGCTGCTGCTGCTGTCAACTCCTGCCAACTCCAGGGTGTGATTCATCCAATTTTTGGGCTCCTGAGGCCAACCCCAGGGTCTCTTTAAAGTAATATTTGGGCTCCTGCTGCTGCTGCTGCTGCCAACTTCTGCCAACTCCAGGGTGTGATTCATCCAATTTTTGGGCTCCTGAAGCCAACTCCAGTGTCTCTTTAAAGTAATGTTTGGGCTCCTGCTGCTGCTGCTGCCAACTCCAGGGTGTGATTCATCCAATTTTTGGGCTCCTGAAGCTAACCCCAGGGTCTGTTTAAAGTAATGTTTGGGCTCCTGCTGCTGCTTGCAACTCCAGGGTGTGATTCATCCAATTTTTGGGCTCCTGAGGCCAACCCCAGGGTCTCTTTAAAGTAATATTTGGGCTCCTGCTGCTGCTGCTGCCAACTTCTGCCAACTCCAGGGTGTGATTCATCCAATTTTGGGCTCCTGAAGCCAACCCCAGTGTCTCTTTAAAGTAATATTTGGGCTCCTGCTGCTGCTGCTGCTGCCAACTCCAGGGTGTGATTCATCCAATTTTTGGGCTCCTGAAGCCAACCCCAGGGTCTCTTTAAAGTAATGTTTGGGCTCCTGCTGCTGCTGCTGTCAACTCCTGCCAACTCCAGGGTGTGATTCATCCAATTTTTGGGCTCCTGAAGCCAACCCCAGGGTCTCTTTAAAGTAATATTTGGGCTCCTGCTGCTGCTTGCAACTCCAGGGTGTGATTCATCCAATTTTTGGGCTCCTGAAGCCAACCCCAGGGTCTCTTTAAAGTAATGTTTGGGCTCCTGCTGCTGCTGCTGTCAACTCCTGCCAACTCCAGGGTGTGATTCATCCAATTTTTGGGCTCCTGAAGCCAACCCCAGGGTCTCTTTAAAGTAATATTTGGGCTCCTGCTGCTGCTTGCAACTCCAGGGTGTGATTCATCCAATTTTTGGGCTCCTGAAGCCAACCCCAGGGTCTCTTTAAAGTAATATTTGGGCTCCTGCTGCTGCTGCTGCCAACTCCAGGGTGTGAATCATCCAATTTTTGGGCTCCTGAAGCCAACCCCAGTGTCTCTTTAAAGTAATATTTGGGCTCCTGCTGCTGCCAACTCCAGGGTGTGATTCATCCAATTTTTGGGCTCCTGAGGCCAACCCCAGGGTCTCTTTAAAGTAATATTTGGGCTCCTGCTGCTGCTGCTGCCAACTTCTGCCAACTCCAGGGTGTGATTCATCCAATTTTTGGGCTCCTGAAGCCAACTCCAGTGTCTCTTTAAAGTAATGTTTGGGCTCCTGCTGCTGCTGCTGCCAACTCCAGGGTGTGATTCATCCAATTTTTGGGCTCCTGAAGCCAACCCCAGGGTCTGTTTAAAGTAATGTTTGGGCTCCTGCTGCTGCTTGCAACTCCAGGGTGTGATTCATCCAATTTTTGGGCTCCTGAGGCCAACCCCAGGGTCTCTTTAAAGTAATATTTGGGCTCCTGCTGCTGCTGCTGCCAACTTCTGCCAACTCCAGGGTGTGATTCATCCAATTTTTGGGCTCCTGAAGCCAACCCCAGTGTCTCTTTAAAGTAATATTTGGGCTCCTGCTGCTGCCAACTCCAGGGTGTGTGTCATCCAATTTTTGGGCTCCTGAAGCCAACCCCAGGGTCTCTTTAAAGTAATATTTGGGCTCCTGTTGCTGCTGCTGCCAACTCCTGCCAACTCCAGGGTGTGATTCATCTAATTTTTGGGCTCCTGAAGCCAACCCCAGGGTCTCTTTAAAGTAATATTTGGGCTCCTGCTGCTGCTGCTGTCAACTCCTGCCAACTCCAGGGTGTGATTCATCCAATTTTTGGGCTCCTGAAGCCAACCCCAGGGTCTCTTTAAAGTAATATTTGGGCTCCTGCTGCTGCTACTGCCAACTTCTGCCAACTCCAGGGTGTGATTCATCCAATTTTTGGGCTCCTGAAGCCAACTCCAGTGTCTCTTTAAAGTAATGTTTGGGCTCCTGCTGCTGCTGCTGCCAACTCCAGAGTGTGATTCATCCAATTTTTGGGCTCCTGAAGCCAACCCCAGGGTCTGTTTAAAGTAATGTTTGGGCTCCTGCTGCTGCTTGCAACTCCAGGGTGTGATTCATCCAATTTTTGGGCTCCTGAGGCCAACCCCAGGGTCTCTTTAAAGTAATATTTGGGCTCCTGCTGCTGCTGCTGCCAACTTCTGCCAACTCCAGGGTGTGATTCATCCAATTTTTGGGCTCCTGAAGCCAACCCCAGTGTCTCTTTAAAGTAATATTTGGGCTCCTGCTGCTGCCAACTCCATGGTGTGATTCATCCAATTTTTGGGCTCCTGAAGCCAACCCCAGGGTCTCTTTAAAGTAATATTTGGGCTCCTGTTGCTGCTGCTGCCAACTCCTGCCAACTCCAGGGTGTGATTCATCTAATTTTTGGGCTCCTGAAGCCAACCCCAGGGTCTCTTTAAAGTAATATTTGGGCTCCTGCTGCTGCTGCTGTCAACTCCTGCCAACTCCAGGGTGTGATTCATCCAATTTTTGGGCTCCTGAAGCCAACCCCAGGGTCTCTTTAAAGTAATATTTGGGCTCCTGCTGCTGCTACTGCCAACTTCTGCCAACTCCAGGGTGTGATTCATCCAATTTTTGGGCTCCTGAAGCCAACCCCAGGGTCTCTTTAAAGTAATATTTGGGCTCCTGCTGCTGCCAACTCCAGGGTGTGATTCATCCAATTTTTGGGCTCCTGAGGCCAACCCCAGGGTCTCTTTAAAGTAATATTTGGGCTCCTGCTGCTGCTGCTGCCAACTTCTGCCAACTCCAGGGTGTGATTCATCCAATTTTTGGGCTCCTGAAGCCAACCCCAGTGTCTCTTTAAAGTAATATTTGGGCTCCTGCTGCTGCTGCTGCCAACTCCAGGGTGTGATTCATCCAATTTTTGGGCTCCTGAAGCCAACCCCAGGGTCTCTTTAAAGTAATATTTGGGCTCCTGTTGCTGCTGCTGCCAACTCCTGCCAACTCCAGGGTGTGATTCATCCAATTTTTGGGCTCCTGAAGCCAACCCCAGGGTCTCTTTAAAGTAATATTTGGGCTCCTGCTGCTGCTGCTGTCAACTCCTGCCAACTCCAGGGTGTGATTCATCCAATTTTTGGGCTCCTGAGGCCAACCCCAGGGTCTCTTTAAAGTAATATTTGGGCTCCTGCTGCTGCTGCTGCCAACTTCTGCCAACTCCAGGGTGTGATTCATCCAATTTTTGGGCTCCTGAGGCCAACCCCAGGGTCTCTTTAAAGTAATATTTGGGCTCCTGCTGCTGCTGCTGCCAACTCCAGGGTGTGATTCATCCAATTTTTGGGCTCCTGAAGCCAACCCCAGGGTCTCTTTAAAGTAATATTTGGGCTCCTGTTGCTGCTGCTGCCAACTCCTGCCAACTCCAGGGTGTGATTCATCCAATTTTTGGGCTCCTGAAGCCAACCCCAGGGTCTCTTTAAAGTAATATTTGGGCTCCTGCTGCTGCTGCTGTCAACTCCTGCCAACTCCAGGGTGTGATTCATCCAATTTTTGGGCTCCTGAAGCCAACCCCAGGGTCTCTTTAAAGTAATATTTGGGCTCCTGCTGCTGCTGCCAACTCCAGGGTGTGATTCATCCAATTTTTGGGCTCCTGAAGCCAACCCCAGGGTCTCTTTAAAGTAATATTTGGGCTCCTGCTGCTGCTGTCAACTCCTGCCAACTCCAGGGTGTGATTCATCCAATTTTTGGGCTCCTGAAGCCAACCCCAGTGTCTCTTTTAAGTAATGTTTGGGCTCCTGCTGCTGCTGCCAACTTCTGCCAACTCCAGGGTGTGATTCATCCAATTTTTGGGCTCCTGAAGCCAACCCCAGTGTCTCTTTAAAGTAATATTTGGGCTCCTGCTGCTGCTGCTGCCAACTCCAGGGTGTGATTCATCCAATTTTTGGGCTCCTGAAGCCAACCCCAGGGTCTCTTTAAAGTAATATTTGGGCTCCTGTTGCTGCTGCTGCCAACTCCTGCCAACTCCAGGGTGTGATTCATCCAATTTTTGGGCTCCTGAAGCCAACCCCAGGGTCTCTTTAAAGTAATATTTGGGCTCCTGCTGCTGCTGTCAACTCCTGCCAACTCCAGGGTGTGATTCATCCAATTTTTGGGCTCCTGAAGCCAACCCCAGTGTCTCTTTTAAGTAATGTTTGGGCTCCTGCTGCTGCTGCCAACTTCTGCCAACTCCAGGGTGTGATTCATCCAATTTTTGGGCTCCTGAAGCCAACCCCAGGGTCTCTTTAAAGTAATGTTTGGGCTCCTGCTGCTGCTGCTGTCAACTCCTGCCAACTCCAGGGTGTGATTCATCCAATTTTTGGGCTCCTGAGGCCAACCCCAGGGTCTCTTTAAAGTAATATTTGGGCTCCTGCTGCTGCTGCTGCCAACTCCAGGGTGTGATTCATCCAATTTTTGGGCTCCTGAAGCCAACCCCAGGGTCTCTTTAAAGTAATATTTGGGCTCCTGTTGCTGCTGCTGCCAACTCCTGCCAACTCCAGGGTGTGATTCATCCAATTTTTGGGCTCCTGAAGCCAACCCCAGGGTCTCTTTAAAGTAATATTTGGGCTCCTGCTGCTGCTGCTGTCAACTCCTGCCAACTCCAGGGTGTGATTCATCCAATTTTTGGGCTCCTGAGGCCAACCCCAGGGTCTCTTTAAAGTAATATTTGGGCTCCTGCTGCTGCTGCCAACTCCAGGGTGTGATTCATCCAATTTTTGGGCTCCTGAAGCCAACCCCAGGGTCTCTTTAAAGTAATGTTTGGGCTCCTGCTGCTGCTGCTGTCAACTCCTGCCAACTCCAGGGTGTGATTCATCCAATTTTTGGGCTCCTGAAGCCAACCCCAGTGTCTCTTTTAAGTAATGTTTGGGCTCCTGCTGCTGCTGCCAACTTCTGCCAACTCCAGGGTGTGATTCATCCAATTTTTGGGCTCCTGAAGCCAACCCCAGTGTCTCTTTAAAGTAATATTTGGGCTCCTGCTGCTGCTGCTGCCAACTCCAGGGTGTGATTCATCCAATTTTTGGGCTCCTGAAGCCAACCCCAGGGTCTCTTTAAAGTAATATTTGGGCTCCTGTTGCTGCTGCTGCCAACTCCTGCCAACTCCAGGGTGTGATTCATCCAATTTTTGGGCTCCTGAAGCCAACCCCAGGGTCTCTTTAAAGTAATATTTGGGCTTCTGCTGCTGCTGTCAACTCCTGCCAACTCCAGGGTGTGATTCATCCAATTTTTGGGCTCCTGAAGCCAACCCCAGTGTCTCTTTTAAGTAATGTTTGGGCTCCTGCTGCCAACTTCTGCCAACTCCAGGGTGTGATTCATCCAATTTTTGGGCTCCTGAAGCCAACCCCAGGGTCTCTTTAAAGTAATGTTTGGGCTCCTGCTGCTGCTGCTGTCAACTCCTGCCAACTCCAGGGTGTGATTCATCCAATTTTTGGGCTCCTGAAGCCAACCCCAGGGTCTCTTTGAAGTAATGTTTGGGCTCCTGCTGCTGCTGCTGCCAACTCCAGGGTGTGAATCATCCAATTTTTGGGCTCCTGAAGCCAACCCCAGGGTCTCTTTGAAGTAATGTTTGGGCTCCTGCTGCTGCTGCTGCCAACTCCAGGGTGTGATTCATCCAATTTTTGGGCTCCTGAAGCCAACCCCAGGGTCTCTTTAAAGTAATGTTTGGGCTCCTGCTGCTGCTGCCAACTCCAGGGTGTGATTCATCCAATTTTTGGGCTCCTGCTGCTGCCAACTCCAGTGTCTCTTTAAAGCAATGTTTGGGCTCCTGCCCCTCATAGTGATGCCACTTCAACTCTCTTGAATTCAATTGTGCCGCTCTGCGATTCTATTAGCGATGCCTCTGATCTGCATGTGATATTTCTTCAAAGTATTATTTAACTAACCCAGCACGCATCCTGTGCGTGTTACAGCAAGGCAGAATGGTTTACAACCCTATTGAGGCTCTAGGAGGCTCAGTAATAGCCGTTTTTAATAGCGATTCGTCGCGAATTTATTCGGGTCGAAACGATTTTTGTCGGAAAATTCGGCGAATCAGTCGAATCGAATTTTTCAAAAGTTCGCTCATCTCTAATGACTACCTTTCCCAACAAGTACAAGCTCCAACAAGGGGGACCTAATATTAACCAATGTACCAGACAAAGTAATAAAGGTTGGGGGTTGGAGGACACCTTGGAAGCAGTGATCATAATATTGTTAAATTTCACTTAGCATTTACTAGGGTGCCTTATCATGGAGCCACAAAAACACGGGACTTCAAAAAGGCAAAGTTTGACCAGCTTAGCAATGCCCTACACTGCATTGACTGGGAAAATGTCCTTAAAAACAAAAGCATGGGATTCTTTCAAAGAAATCCTTAATTTTCATTGTGACAGATATATACCTTACAGGAATAAAACTGTTAGGCACACGTGTAAACCAATGTGGCTAAACGAAAAGGTTAAGGGGGCAATAAACAACAAGAAAAAGGCATTTAAACGTTTAAAGCAGGAAGGGACCGTTAATTAAGAGACATTATCCAGGCAAAGTACAAAGCATGAAATACAAAAATAATTATAGTTACATCACCTGTCACCAATGGGTCCCCCGCAGCAGCCGCCACCGACGCGTTGCGTGTCTTAATGACACTTTGCTTTGTACTTTGCCTGGATGATAATGAATGTCTCTTAATTAACGGTAATCGCACTTCAGCACTTTACTTGTGTTTTTTCTTGATCATGTATTTAATTGTTTCTTTGCACAGTCTGCACATACCATTTTATGCACCTAGCACTTTATAAGAATTGAGTGATTAATTAATTAGGTATTTCCTTTTTCTCACACTGCTTATACACTTGTTGCTCAAAAAATTGGTTCCAGGCCTTTATTCATAATATCAGATTACATGTTATAATTATCTCTCTATGATTCATGCATATACTTCTTGAGGATATTAGTCATCTATTTTTGGTTGATCCCCTGTTGTGTGTTTATGTTTTTTAATCATGTCGTGTTGTAATGTGCCATTTCTTGTCTATTTATTTATAAATCCATGAAATAAATATTGTATTTTAATAATTGAGTGCGGCTTTCTCATGGGGATGTTTTTTCTGGGATTAGTCTAGGATCCCGGCATTATAATCTCTACAATATTCAAAAAGGGATCTAGGGGGGAACCTGGGAACTACAGACCAGTAAGCTTAACATCTGTGGTGGTCAAGCTGTTTGAAGGTTTCTTAAGGGATACTATCCTGGAGCATCTTGGAGAAAATGACCTTCTTACTCCACTCTTTGCAGATGATACTAAGCTGTGTAAAGCAATTAAAACAAAAGAGGACGGCAGGCAGCTACAAACATATTTAGATAAATTAAATTTCCTAAAATAATAGATTTGGAAGCATGGGCAGTTAAATGGCAAATGGAGTTTAACACAGATAAATGTAAGGTTATGCACATGGGAAGGAGAAATCTGTGTCATGATTACACACTAAATAAAGAAACACTTGGTAAAACAACAATGGAAAAGGACCTAGGGGTTTTAGTTGAGCTGAACTGTAGTAATCAATGTCAGGCAGCAGCTTCCAAAGCAAATAGGATCATGGGGTGCATCAGGAAGGGCATAGGTGCTCATGACCAGAGCATCATTTTACCCTTGTACAAGTCACTGGTCAGACCCCATATGGAATACTGTGTACAGTTCTGGGCACCTGTGCTTAAAAAGGACATATCAGAACTGGAGTGCGTTCAAAGAAGGGCAACAAAGTTAATAAAAGAGTGTGGGGGCTAGAGTACCCGGAAAGATTGTCCAAGTTAGGTTTATTTAGTTTAGAAAAAGATGCCTGAGGGGTGATCTAATAACTATGTATAAATATATTTGGAGTCAATACAAAGATCTGTCCCACAATCTAGTTATACCCCGGAGTGTAACCATAACCCAAGGGCATCCACTAAGGTTAGAGGAAAGGTGCTTTCTCCACAGACATAGGAGGGGATTCTTCTCTGTAAGAGCAGTGAGTCTATGGAACTCGCTGCCAGAGGAGGTAGTAATGATGGATACAGTAAAAACTTTCAAAGCCTTGTTGCCTTCCTGGCAATGGTAATGACATTTCCAGCTATAGCTACTAGACCACTGGAAGGAGATAAATAGGCTGAACTGGATGGACTAAAGTCTTTATTCAGCCTTACATACTATGTTACTATATTGTCAGTTATGTCAATTAAATCTAAGCAATAGCATGGCTGAGATGCTGGGACAGAAAGCTCCAACATGGCCGCTACCTTTCTTTTCCAACTGTTCCAGACTGTTGGCCCGGTCCAACTGTTACTCAGGTCTACAGCTGTCATTCAGAGACACACCGACATAATCAGGGGAGGACTGCAGCGATCAGGTGATTTGTTTTAATATTTTAAGGTCCAAATTGGTCTTAGGACAGGGAGAAGGTGGAGTGATTGTGGGGTTACAAAAAGCAGCTGTGGCACCGAGCACCTGCCGCCATCTTCCTGAAGTTCCGGCCAGCCACTGGGAGCAGACACCCTCTGCATCTCGCATGCTTCCGCCCGCCCGTTCACGAAAATGGGCAGGAGCCCACGTGATGCGAAGATTGATTTCGAGGGTTGAATTCGGAGGGAAGGTGAGTGTCTTTTTTTTTCTTTTATTGCATGAGCATGTAATCACTATTTGGAGGGGGCAGGGCGGTGGTTATGATTATTTTGCAGGAAGGGGCTGGAGTGGCCCTTTAAGGGTTTTTAACTGCCCTAGTGTATTGTATTGTGTGTGTCAATAAAGCTCCTTGAGTTTACTTACCTAGGCCTGTGTGACCATTGTGTGGGGATGTTTCAGCTAATTGGATTGTTTGTCCCCTTAGCTTCAAATTTTTGTTGTACCAGTTTCCCCATTGGTCTGCACAGTACTTAGGGGGTTATTTAAGAAAGGATAGCGACAGGCAGCGTCTGGTGAACGCCGGGTGCTGTAGGCAAAACCACATTTATGAAAGCGATTCTGGTGAGCGACTCTAATAGCGCCATGTAGTGTCCGATGTATTATTACAGGCGGCTCAGCGTATAGCGCCGGCGCTCTAGCTTCCAGACGATCTTCGCTCACTGACGCTCTCCCATACATTTCAATGGCCGTTCATTTGCTTGTGTTTAAACAGCATGTTTGTTTTTTTTGTTTTTTTTTTGCTCCAATCATTGTGTGACCTCTCCTGGCTGCAAATTAACACTTTTAGAAACTTTTTTGACTTTTTATATTTTTATGCAGAATTGTCATTACAGGTCTGGCACTAAAGTGTTAATGTCACAGTTTTAAAACAATGTCATTACATGTGTTTTCGCTTTGTTACTGGTGGATATGTGTTCAAAAATAGACTTTAATCAAACAGCGTCTGGCGCTCTATGCTATAGCGACCAGATTTAGAACGCCGAGGCTGTGTGTGTATCCTTTTGTGATGTATGTACAGGTATGTATTTTGAAGTACGGTGTGAGTCGGTGAGAGTCGGCTGCTGGCGCTACCTCTCGCTCCCTGCAGCACTGTACTGGCTTTCCAACATACATCACATTCATTAACGCAGGCCAGGTTACTAGAGTGACTGAGGCGCTTTGTCACATCGCCCGATACCCGCTTACAGCGTATACTAGCGGTCGCTCTAAGCACCGCTATACAGACGCTCATCTGCCGATACCCGGCGTTAGTAATGAATCAGCCTCTTAGTAATGCTTAGGTTGCTGCTGAAATTGTTTAACCTGTTGGCTTAGGCGCCTCTAGTCTGGACTCTTTTTGGTTGCCGGCTGTCCCGTATTTCACCGGCAGAGCTGGTATATATTATTTATCGGCAATTATAATGAGTGGTATTTGCCACTCCGGCACCTCGCTCCTGGTCGTGGAAACTAAATAACTCACTCATTCAAGACGCAGGCTTCAGGGAAAACCTAAAACAGAACCTAAGGGAGTACTTCATTAGGAACACTACACCAGGTTCCAACCCCGCAGTGATCTGGGAGGCGCATAAATGCGTGGTTAGAGGCCTTCTGATTCAACAGGGGGCCAGAATTAAAAAGGAGAAAGGTAAGATTACTAGCGAGTTACTGGGTGAGATCCAAAGGTTAGAAGCGTTACATAAACAATTCCTTGCCTCTGAACATCTGGCGGCTCTGACCGCCCTCAGGGACCGGCTACGTAGGATCTGTAATGACTCGGTTAATCTCCAACTCATCAAGTGTAGGAAAACCTATTATGAGTCAGGGGACAAATGTGGTCACCTGCTGGCCATGGCCCTGAGGGGGGAAAGAGCCAAAACATATGTCCCCAAAATACAGGACAGGATGGGAACCATGAAACACAAGGCTGCAGAGATCGCCAGAGTCTTCAGACTACGAGGACCTATATAACTTACCTATTGAAAAGGCAAACACGAGGGCTTCAGACATAGCCACTTACCTCCAGCGCTCTGGGCTCCCTAAACTCCCGTCTGGGGTACTGGGCGAATTGGAAGATCCCGATCTCCATGTGGAACTAGATATAGCGTTGAAGGACTCGGCCGCCGGGAAGGCACTGGGACCTGATGGGTTTCCCCTTAATTATTACAAAACCTTCGCGGAGATACTTTCGCCCAGAATGTTGGAGATATTCAACTTCATGGGCTCAGGAAACACATTCCCACGGGACAGCCTTTCTGCACAAATTGCAGTAATACTGAAAGAGGGCAAAGACCCCACCCTTAGTTCCAGTTACAGGCCGATATCCCTCCTGAATGCTGATATCAAGCTTTTTGCAAAAATGTTGGCATCGCGCCGCCTAGCTTCGCACCTCCATCACGTAGTGCATCTTGACCAGGTAGGCTTCATGCCCTACAGGGAAGCACGTGATAACACCACAAAGACACTAAACATTATTAATCTGGCAATACAATCTGAATCTTCCCGCGCTACACCTCTAAACCGATGCTGAAAAGGTGTTCGATAGAGTGCAGTGGGACTTCATGTTGGGAGTCCTACAGCACATTGGACTAAGAGACAGCACGTTGGGCTGGATAACTAGCCTATACCATGGCCCTTCCGCAGTCGTGAGAGTCAATGGTACAACATCGAAACCTTTCGGCATCGGTAATGGGACAAGACAGGGGTGCCCTCTGTCACCCCTGATCTTCATACTAACGCTGGAGCCTCTCCTTTGTAGTATTAGAGATAACCAGAACATTCAGGGAATATCCTTGCCCTCTGGACATTGCAAAATAGCGGCGTACGCGGATGACCTGCTGTTCCTTGTGACTAGCCCGGAAGTTTCTCTTCCAAACCTAGTGAAGGAGCTGGAGACATATAAAAGCCTTTCCGGCTACAAAATAAACATGCAAAAGTCGGAGATTCTCAATGTAAATCTATCGGCGACTAGAGAGGCCAAGCTTAGCCAATCTTTCCCGTTCAAATGGACACGAGATCATATTACTTACCTGGGCACGAGGATAGGCAGGTCTCCTGGTAGGCTCTTTGACCTTAACTTCCCCCCACTCTTGCGAGCTTATACCAAAGACATAGGCTCATGGTCACACAAAAAGCTCTCCTGGTTTGGGAGATGTAACTCCCTTAAGATGAACCTCTTGCCCCGCCTCCTATACTTACTACAGGCTCTCCCAATCGAGATCCCTAGCTCTTTCCTCCGGAGGATTGGAGGTGTTTTCTCGAATTTCATCTGGCTGGGAAGAAACCCGAGAGTTAGCAGAAGTCCACTGTCTAGACCCAAGGAGGAGGGGGGGCTTGGGGTACCGGACCCGGGAATGTACTACGTCGCTGCCCACCTCACCAGGGTGGTCGACTGGAATAGACATGGCGCACACAAACAGTGGGTTCAGATTGAACAAAGTTGCTCATCATTCCCTCTGCGAGGCCTCCCATGGGTTGCAAAGCAAGCCGTAAGTCAAGAGCTCTCACACCCAACAATAGGGGCCACACTCAAGGTGTGCCACAAGTTCTTTCAGCGGGATGAACTCTCTCCCCCCTTCTCCCCATTATTCCCGATACTAGGGAACCCAGAATTTACCCCAGGGGTGGGTGATAGGATAGCCAACCAATGGATAAAAAAGGGAATCTGCCGAGCCAAACAATTCTGCCACATAAGTAATAGCACGTTGCTGGAGAGACTGGCAGAGGCACACGGACTCCCGAGGTGGGACGCGTGGCAGTGGAGGCAGCTTAACCACTTCCTTCAATCCCTTAGATGGCAGCTGTGCCATTTAAGGGAACTCACCGGTTTTGAGAGGATGTGTGAGGATGAGGGCCCTGCTAGACACACTCTCTCCCTCGTCTACAAAATTCTGATAAGTACTCAAAACCAAGGTGGCCTCCTCTGTTTCGCCAAATGGGAGGAGGACCTGGGGGTTGCCTTCACACCAAAGCAGTGTAAGAAAATGATTGAACTGGCCCATAAGACCTCAGTGTGCACTAAATATAAAGAGTGCAAATATAAAGTGCTTATGCATTGGTACAGAGTCCCGACACAGCTCAATAAATGGTTCCCTGGGGTCCCCTCGCTGTGACCATTTTCTGGTCATGCCCGGCCCTACAGTCTTTCTGGAAAGGTGTCAGAGAAGTAACGCAGTGCATGACTGAGAGAGAGATACCATGGATCCGGCTTTCTTCCTTCTCCACCACTCGGCCATACCCGCTAAGAGCGAGATCGGTGGTGTGCCAGTTAGTTAATGCCGCAAAGGCGTTTGTCCCTCCGCGTTGGAAGAGCCAGTCGCCTCCAAGCGTTGCGCAGTGGCTCGCCAGGGTGGGTGAAATTGAGAGATTTAAGGGGATGATCGTGGCCCAGCGCGAGTCTGAGGAAGAACACAGGAGAAGAACACAGGGCCTACTGGGTGGAATTTACGCTGTCACAAGCCTACAGCGACCTTCTGGTGGCAGAGTAGTAGAGGGAGCTAAATTGTTTCCCAATAAGGTCCCCCCCTGTACCCCCCCTCCTTCCCCCCTCCGCTTTTTCCTCTATCTCTCCGCCCTTTTCTGCCCCCCCTTGCCTATCCTTACCTCCCCTGGTTAGTCTTTCTGCTGTATAACTTGCTCTTGATTTTATTTAACTGGTATCGTGATTGTTTTGTTTCTATGTCTCGTTGGTAATACAACAACTGCCTAAAAGCTGATGTGACAGGTTTGATTGGATATAGGCGACTGTCGCCGGGGACCTTGCCTTGTTTTGTCCCTGGACCTTGACCACACGATGGACTCTTAGGTATTGTCAGGCACTTTAGTTCTGACTGCGGCAGGATTGGCGAGAGCCGCGACCTGTTACGTGATGAGCTTGGCGTGAGAGATGGGTCCTGACCGGAGTTGTAACATACGCCCCGCAGTGTGCCAGGTGACGCCATCTGCCACCCTTGCCACCCCCGCCAGGCTACTGTCAGCAGATGGTTGATTGTATTGTTCGGTACTTATTTTATTAATGTGCATTTCATGAGTCATGTACTTGTTTTTTCTTGTATGTTCTGAAAACCAATAAATAAAGAATATGTAAAAAAAATAGTGGTATTTGCTTTATCTTTGGTGCTGCTCCAGCAGGCCAGAAAAAACACTGTTGAAAAACAGATATCCTGAGCCACAGTTTCCCTCCCCTTTGCCCTAGGTGAGAGTTGAGAGGTCAGCAAGTTATTACATTGGGAAACTTTGCCATTAGCTGGGACAAAAATTGTAACAAATTTGTTTACATGTCTTTTTCCTTTCACAGCTGCTCTGAAAGTTAGACTCTAACTAGTTTTTAGACTACAAATATACAAAAAGTTGTTAAATTGCTTGTAGACTTGTAACTTGCTCTCTTTTATAATCACGATGAGGTATATTTACATCTAGAATAAAGCATAAAATCAAAAGATCATGTTCTCCTCCCAGCAATATTCATATGTCCTATTGATTGCTTGTGTTGTATTAAAGAGGTTTAGTTGTAGCCGACAGTTTTCCAGCACCAGTTGAGCATAGATATTATTATAAAATAGCAAAATATTTGTCCCGACTTCCTGTCTGCATACAAAGGTTACAGTGGCTTACAAAAGACAAATGATTTCTGGAGAATGTCTTCATGTGTGCCGAGCTCTGATACAGGAAATGAGAGTTGGAGACAGGCAGATACTAAACATTCCGCTCAAACAATGATCAGATATAACAGGCCTTGACAGACCTTCCACACTTTGATCTTTACCAGATTTCATTTAACAGCAGTGTCGTAGAAATCCTTTATATATTGCATTAATATTTGCTGGGGCAACAATGTTATTGGGTAGATTTTTTGTAATGTATTTTCTGTGTCCTCAATAGCAAATTTCCTTGAGCAGGTGGCACCCTAGGATCAAAACTGGATCCATTAGTCTGTCTGAGCAAGTAAGCAAAATGCTAAAGAATATCTGTGCACATCTGTGGATGGGGGGGCTAAAGAACATCTGTGGACAGGGGCGGCACCCACGAGGGGGGAAGGGGAGTATGCAGTTCCAGACCCTCATCAGAAAGCTTGGATCAAGATCGGGGGCCCCAACATGCTGCTGTGGGTGTTGGTCCACTCCAGAGGGCATCCTGATTGCCACCCCCTCATTAGCCTCAGTGAAATCGCCCCCTATGATTAACTGCCGAGCTCAAGTGGTGCCGCTGTCCAGGAAGAAGGCACCTGTGATTGGCCAGCAGCTGGCTAGCTGGCAGGGGGTGTCAAAAAATGGCTGGCTGAAATGGGGTTTCATTATGGCTGAGAGAGTTTAAAAATATGGCTGACTTGGGGGTGTGACAGTATAGGCCTAATTCAAAAACTGCCTGTGAATGTTCGTTTTTCCGGGAACTGATCTTGGAAATTGGGAACGCTTGTATCAATCACAGCCGCGTTCCGAGAAAAGCTCATAAACAGTCGTATTTGCTTTGCGTACGCATACGATTTAGATGAGCATTTACGGTATTTGCAGCGGAAGTCTCGGAAGCCGAGTTTTTACCTGTTTTCGGATGTAATTTGTGGATCCCTTTGATCCCTGTATGCTGTGTCTTTCGGTGGCTTTCCAGTGTAGCCTTTTTTTAGTTTTTCTCAGCTATTTTAAGGTGCTCTCTGCTGTCCCCCATCAGTGTACCCATGATAGTCTGCATGTCCTTGCACATACTTACATTTGTCCTCCCTGCTGACATCTAGGGCATCCAACGTAGTCAGCATGTTCTTAAACATACTTACCTTTGCCCCCCTGCTGGCATATAGGGGGCCCCATGTAGTGTGCATGTCCTTGAACATACTTACATTTGCCCCCCCGCTGGCATCTAGGGCATCCCATGTAGTCTGCGTGTCCTTGCACATACTTACCTTCTCCCCCCTGCTGGCATCTAGGGCAATCCATGTAGTCCGCATGCCCTTGCACATACTTACCTTCTCCCCCCTGCTGGCATCTAGGGCATCCCATGGAGTCTGCATGTCCTTGCACATACTTACCTTCTCCCCCCTGCTGGCATCTAGGGCAATCCATGTAGTCTGCATGTCCTTGCACATACTCACCTTCTCCCCCCTGCTGGCATCTAGGGCATCCTACTTTTCTAACCTCCTACTTCAGCCACCTTCTGTTTTGATGTTCTGTTTTACACCGCTGTTTGTTTGGTTTCCGTCTGCTTTATGTAGTTGCATAGAAAACACGCCACCACACAGCATATAACTCTTGGTTTATTAAAAAAACATTTTAATTAGTTTTTTGTGGGACCAACATGGCACCTGCAAAGAGAAAAAAATATACATTAGCACTTGTTTGTCCACATGTGTGCCTGTACATGCACGCACATTTTTACAGACTTACCCAAACTGGACCGCGTGACAGGTATCTTTGGACCCGGCTCTTGGGAATAACTAAATTCATGTATGAATCATTATTGAGCTGCTGTTTGTGCATTACTATTCAGGCAGCTAAGGTTGCTGACATCACCAATGATGTCATCAATGACGTCAATCAGGAGGGCTTTTGTGCTGTCTCTAGGGCATTTAACCCTTTCTCTTGTGCAGACCTCTGTTTGTTTGTTTGTTCAACCCTGATGAAGGGGCGCATGTCGCCCCGAAACGTCGGATATAGATTATTTGGACTGTATAATTCTCTGGATCAAGATTGCATGAATTATATGACCTTGATTCAATATCGTTTGATTTGAGTGTATGCGGAGCTACGGCTGGCCAAGCACCCAATACGATTGCTCAGGTAAGAGCGCTTCCGTGATATTAACTTTACCCAAACTGGTTGACGCATATTTTTAGGGTGCCACCCTTCTCCGCTGCACCATTTTTTCTTCAGAATCTATAGAGGGAAAGAATCTGAGTTAGTATTTATGGGCATGTGTTGTTCTGCTTCACTGGCTTGACACCCAGCTGAGTTTTGTGCTGCTTCCGTATTAGGTGGCCCCTCTGATGAATCTGTAGGTACAGAGAAGCACTACACACCAGCACTTAGCATACATGTTATTAGACTTTTCATACAGCACAACCTGTGTTTTTTTTTTGGTATTGGCCTACCGGAGTGTGCAGGAGCTGTGGCCAACTCCAAGCCCAACACACCCTCCTCTTCAGCGGGCTCCATGGCTGGTGGTGGTGAAGATTCAGAGGAGGAAGAGGATGCAGGGTTTGGGGCTGCCTCCTTACACCCACACCTTGTCTTCTGGGCCCCACTGGTCGGACCCCTCACCTCTGGGTGGAGCAGCCGGAACTCCCCAGCTACATAAGAGAATATCATTTTGTAAAACATGTTACTCATAACCCTGATAGCTCACCCCCTTTGTTATACATCCACTTACCTAGGAAGTTCTGGCTGTAGAACCTCCACACCCCGGGCCACTTTTGTCGTTTGATGTCCGACCAGTGCTGCGTTATTTGGGTGAAGGTGTAAGGTGGCGTCCCCTCGTCACTCACATGGGCTGCCACTTCCTCTGCCAATGTCCTCTTTTCGTGTGTGTTGGGCTTGAAATTGTAACATTGCTCCATGAGAGTCTGAAAAAAAAAAAGATGTGCATTGTTAACTTATGTCCTCTGTTTGGGTCTCCTTTAGCTCCACATGCAAGCCCCTGCCCCTTTGCATAATTTTCTGGGACAGTGCAAGCACCCAAGCCTTGTATATGCTAGTGTATGCCAATGCTAACTAATCCAGCTCTCCTATCCCACAGTAGTTGCAATCACAGACGCACTTAGGCCAAAAGGCGCACCTAACTCTCCACTCCGTTACTACTGTCAGATAGGGCTCGCTGACCGTGGCCAGCAACAAGGCTAAGCCAGCTCTCCTATCCCACATTAGTAGCGTATTGCAATCGCAGACGCACTTAGGCCTAACTCTCCACTCTGCTCCTACTGTTGTATAGGGCTTGCTGACCGCGGCCAGCAACAAGGCTAAGCCAACTCTCCCATCCCACAATAGTAGCGGATTACATAGAAATGTCAAACATTAATCACTGTGTTGCATACAAATATACCAGAGTGGTCCATGTTACAGTGGCAGCAAAGTACCCTGTGACCCTGTAACAATGGAAGGCCAGGCCTCCGCCATTACTGTGACGCCATGTGCCTTCTCTTGTGTTTCGCGGCCACTCTGTCATCTGTTGGCACCTTAGCAGGAGTGCAATGCGGCACACATGCATAGGCGATTGGCATGAAAGTGTGACTTACCATCATAATGTCCTCCTGCTGCTCAGGGGTGAACACAGTGGGTGCCATGTTGGACCTTTGGATATCTTCTGTATGACGCACCCCTGCACTGAGACAAGTCGCACCTGGGCAGACCCCAGAAGTGTACATGCGTCCATACGCCCACGTAACCTGTAGGTTGCTGGCACCTGTGATGGCTTGTTAAATAAGCCAAATTGTTTCCACTACAATTTCCCATTCAATCAGGTATAAAAGAACACAGCGGGGGGTTAGATTTTCCTGCCACTGCTGACTTAGGTGCTTATTATACCACACCAGAGCTGCCACACAGACATGGCTGAGGAACTGGCAGCACCTGGCCCAGGTACCGCAGCCCCTGTCATTTGTCCCACAGGCTCTCCACTTCTGAGACCCACACTAGTCACTCTGAGTGGGTCACCCACAGCAGTGTAAAGCATCAGCGGGGGGGTCAGAAAACCAGGGCTCCCCGCACAACCCACCACGGACCAACCAAGGGTCAAGACACCAGAGTACCATGGAAACCCGAGTGCGGGCCCCAGTGCAGAGTCCACAGTGGAGCCAAAAAGGGAGACAAAGGTTGAGCAGCGTTGCCCCAGCCAGGCCTGCTCTTTCCCCAGCTGGTAGCCTGGAATCCATCTGTTCTGGGCCTGGGAGTGGGCATAGTGACTCCCCCTTCAGCCAAGACACCACCCAGCAGACCAGAGCATCGGCCACTCTCCCCCTGGGTGCAAACTAACAAGGGTCAAGTCAAGTGGCCGATTTAATGATTATGTCCAGCTGGAGGTTCTGTTGGAAGATGTTGCCCAAAATTATGAATGACTGGCTGGGTTCCGGTCCCACTCGACCCCCAAAGCGTGGAAGGAGTTATGGTTGGAGATTCCCCGCAACATGACGGGGCAGGGCCAGAACCAAAGGATTGTGTGCAGGCCAAGAAAAAGTGGGACAACCTGAAGGTGGTGGTTTGACAGAAACTCAGCACCAGACAGGCTGAGGGGTAAGTGCTGAACATCCAGAGGGCTGCTTGTAAAGGAAACATTGGACAACTCACTAAAGCCAACCTTTACTTTGTTTGAATATAGCTTGCAAACTGGTGGGGGAGGGGCTCCCTAAAACTCTACAATTTACCCATGCTGAGGAGCAGGTGTTGGGGATGCTCCACCCCCAACACCTACTAGGGGGAGTTGGGCCCCATGGACACCGATAGACGGCATGTGCCCACCATTGGTATGACTTGTTAGCAAATTGTAGCTTGAGTGCCCACATGTACACCCTACTTTGAGGGCATGTCTGTGCAACATATGTTATGCAACAACACACACCAAGGGTATTAGGCAACCTTGACATGTAACCCTTAACATGGTGTGAGCAGTCAAAAATTTGGGGGCCCAAGTCGATGTTGGACCCAGTGTGTAGCCCTTGTAGGGATTCTAAAGGGGCACATATACTGTTAAGAGGAAACTAGCAGTGCATTTACCTTGACTTTGAAGCACCTCGCCCACATGACCAACCACCTGCAGCCAATTTGGGAAAACTAACACTAGTGCTGACCTTTTTCCACACATACGGCACCTCTCCTGGCTGAAATTAATGAGCTGGAGAAAGGACACTCTAAACATCTGACACCCTCAATATAACTTGACACCTCCACCAGCCGCAGGCACCACCGACACTGGCCATAACCACTCTCCTCCCTGCAGCTACAGCTTCATTCTGCCAATAGCAGCCCCACCAACTTCACAGAGCACCTAGGAGGAAGACAGCCCCTTCATCCAAACGACACCTGTCTTTGGTAAGTGCCAAATCATGGAGGCTAACTGGTGGTCCAATAGCACCACTTTTTATTAAACGCCAATAGATATTTTAAAGTAGTGCGACAAACCACCAGTTTCTCCATAAAGACCTGGTTGCAGAGGTTTTGGAGCAGCAGCGCCACCACCAGATGGAGATGCTGATTGGGGCTCTGGTGGAGGCCAACCAGGTTACCCTTCAAAGGCTGGAGGCCAACCAGGTTTCCCTTCAAAGGCTGGAGAGCCTGGACACCCAAAGTAGGGCAACATCCCCCTAACCTGCCATGCTGGAATTATAGAATTAATGACAAATGACATAAGTGGACCAAAACAAGACACCAGAGCCACAGGGAATCTCTGGTGCAGAAGCAGGGGTTGTCTCCTCCAAATGTGGCCACCATCTAGCTCAAGGCAATTATGAAGGCTGATGCATGCCAAGATAATTTTCACAACCCTCTTTGGCTTGTATTGAAGGAGTGAAATCTGGCCTTCAACAGCCGAAGGCACGTTCAACTACTGCCCATGTGTGGTGAGCCCCATGATAAGCCTCCTGGCCAGGTGTTTGGGGCCTTAAGAAGGGCGTCTGGAGCCGAGCCAGGGCAGAAAGGGATAACCTAAAAATCACCTAAAAGACAAATTAAAATGGAGATTAAATTACTAGCTGGCAACACAACATCAAAACAGCCCAGACCAAATAGTAAGTATTACAAAGAGTACCGATGGCGATGGCGGGTATGCCTAAGCTTTGGAAGGTACATGGTCAACAGCTTCCACTGCTGCATACTCGTCAAAGGGCTCCATCGTAGGTGCGGAGGATGTAGGCTGTATTTTCACTAGCAAAAAGAGGCCATTCAACTGTTCCCATTAGCAAAAAATGGCATAGGTTTGAACCGGAAACCTACGGTTATAGGTCCAAAAACACAGAATCAGGCACAAGTGCAGGCTAAACCCGTAAAACTATGGACATATGGATGCCTTGAGCCTTATTTATATGGCGAAAACTCGGTTTGGAGTATGCATACCGTAATTTCCTGCAAAAAGGACATCTCAGACAAAAAACAAGGCTCTGAATCACCTGACACAGAAAAGAGACCAAATATCATTCTTTGACATCATTCCCGCTGGTGGGAATGCGTGCGAGAGAGGCTCTGAATCAGGCCATATGGCTGGCTGTGGAGGTCATTCTCTTTCTTTGCGACAATCGATGTAGGGGTGCCGCTGTGTTTGCCCAAGTATATTTATCAATAGGGTGCATACGATGGTTGCAGCAGCATCACCGGCTTCCTGTCGCTGATGCATGTACCTGCGCGCATCAGCAGGAGGGAGGCGTCAGGCATTTTAGACATCCAGAATAGATTGCCAGATAATGCAATCCATTCTGATTTGCTGGCATCACCTGGAAATCTATTCGGATTAGGGGAGAGCCTGTGCATGCATTGTCGGATTACCAGAGAGGTAAGAATACCAGCAAACCAGGGGGGAGGGTTTGACACACATGGGCATCCCTACACAGGATGCAGCAGTAAAGCAGAGCAAATCCCAGGTGAGAGAAACGCCTGGGTTTTGGTCTGCGTTAAATGTGGCTGCTTGGGGGGGCGGAGGTTTAAAGTGGATGTCCAACCTTTTGTAAGGTTTTTGTTTCATTGGGAATTCAGATAGCTTAATCCAAACAGGTGTGAAGATCTCCAAACTGGAAGAGAAACTGGACCAATAGCAAGTACAAATGTTTAGGTGGTCTGCACGCACAGAGCGGGGGATGCTACTCTGTGCAGCTGCACCAAGATGGGTGCTCTCATGGTCAGAAACAACGGGGGAGCAGTGCAAGGTAAGGTGTTTTCCTTTTGTAATCCTGCCTCAGTGCCAGGGGGAGAGGGTATGATGGGGGGGAGTCACACAGAACACTTTAAAGAGGAACAACCAGCTCTATAAGACTGAGCCGGTGGTCTCCCTATTTGTGGAGCATCCCGATGTGGTTTGCCCCAACACCCCATGATCAGGGTGAGTGAGGGAAGCCACTCAGTGCTTTCTCAAGATGGCAGCCCACAGGACTGCCGGTGAGGTAAGGCTTTTTTTCTTTGTAACTGCCCTTGCGCCAGAGGAGGGGTCACCTAAAGACTGGGCTTCTGCTTTATGCATATACCTTGCTTTACCCTGCAGAGCTTTGCCCAAGTCAAGATACAGACACCGTGGGGAGGTTAAGCTGCCACATGTCTGCAACTCAGGTTAACTGCCACCTCTGGCTGCGCCCCCCCCCCCCCCCCCAGGTAACATTTCTGGGTGCACCGCTGTCTTTGGTGAACATTTAAGTAGAGGATGCTTTCGTTTTTCCCCCTGCAGCACTTTCTCAATAACAATATCTGACTCCTGTGGTTGCAGCTGGCATATCTAAATGTGAAGGGGCCCTGGTGGTAACATTAAATGGGGCACTGTCAAGGCTCATACGGTAAACATTTTTCTGTCTTTTAACTAAATTGGCTGCAAGTGGACAACTTAAAGTGGACCAACACCCAGGATTTTGACTATACTGGGTTTTGGTCCACTTCGGTGGGGCACCCCGATCGGGGGTGCCTCGCTGTGTGAAACCCCCCAGAACGCCCGTAAACACTCACCTCCCCACGCGGGCGCTCGTCCAATCAGAGAGCTCAGAGCCGCTGTGGTATGCACGTACAAGCAGCGTCCAACCACAGCGGCTCTGAGCGCTGGAGGCCGCGTCTCGCGCTTCCTTCTAATAGGGAGCGCGCCCGCGCCAGCCATTCACTAACGGCCGGCGCGGGTGCGCGCCCTGCTAGAGGGAAGCACGAGACGCGGCCGCAGCCCGCGCATGCGCCGTTGGAACGGGGTTAAGGTAAGGTTTGTGGGCATCCTGGGGGGTTTCCCCCCTGGGTGTTGGTCCACTTTAAGACCTAAATAGCTGAGACAAATAGTGCGTTCTTTCTATAAGTCAGGGGTCCCAAACCCGTATCCTCAACAGGTCATGTTTTGTAGATCTCCACAAAGTTTCCAAGCTGAAGTAATTTAGTGCTCAGACGGTCATATAGAGATCCACAAAACATGACCGGTTGGTGGGCCTTGACTGGAGGGTTGGGGAACGCTGCTCTAAATGATGCCGAGCGAGCACAAATCTAATAAATAAGGTGGAGGAGCAACAATGATGGGCCTCTATCATTGGGGGCACTGTCAGTCCTATCCAGTATAAGATGACAGCCATGAAAGTGACTGGTTTATGCCCACAATATGTCAACTCCAATCATTGCAATACAGGGAGGCAGGTCCACATAACCCTGCCTTGGTAGTTCTTCCTCCTTTGCAATGAATGGAGTCAGCATGCCACGGGGTATAAACCAGTCACGTAAACAGCTGCCATCTTAGAGAGGAACAACAAGGCACTCATTCTGTGCTCTCGGTAAGATTTATACCAGCAGGTCCAGGACAAAGGGTGACATTATTTTTATTTTATTTTCTAAACCAAACAGGTCCATATTTTTAAGATGTCAGCTGTCGCTGCTGTGGCAGTCTGTTCCAATTTACAATTCTCATAGTAAAGAAGGATCCTTGTTTGTACAGGCATATTATGCCCCCCCCCCAATAGACACTCCTCATGGGTGTTTGTTTTCATAATAACAATGTTGATGAATTTATGTTTTAACACTGTGACAGACGCTCTGCCTTTTGGATGTCATCACTATTCGATTGCCCACCGGGTCATTCACTGGCCTTTTCTTAATTAGGTTCCAGACAATGTCATTGTATTTTGATACTGTTACAGGCAATGTCATTGTATTTTGGATTGTATTACAGACTGCCATTGTGTATTGTTGATTACGTCACAGTCAATGGCATTGTCCTGATTGATTGTATTACAGCCTGCTATTGTTCTACTGATTGCGTCACCGGCAGAGTTGAGGGATTGTGTGCCCTGCTGCTATTGGTCAGTGTGGTTGTCATTGCATGGAGACTTGTGTATATAAGGCCTAGAGTGGCACTAATAAAGAGAGTTCATCCTCACCCTCAATACTGAGTTCTGTCTCTTATTGGGGGAAACGCTATATTACAATTCACTAGCCCTTGTAAGGGCTGTTTCTGTTTCCTCACGGACGACTCTGGAATTCCAGCAGCACCTCTTACGATTGGGAAAAGGACGTCTCGGGCGGTGAAGCCCTCCGGCGATAAGGGTTATCGCTACAATTGGTGGCAAGCGGTCGGATGGTCCTTTCTACCCAGAGAGAGTGCTACCCTGATGGAGAGTCAGTATGACAAGTTGAAAAGGCTGACCCTGAAGGACCCGGGGAAGGTCAGCTAGCAACCGCCCACGTCAGGAACTGATAGCCGAGCTGATCAAAATGGATCGTGCAGCAGTGAGGACCGAAACCAATATAGAGATCGATGAAGACGCTGCTCTCGTTCAAGCGGTTCGGAACAGATTGTCGGTCTATGGCCGAATCCATCACAAGAACTGATCGACCAAGTCTTCGCCGCAGCGGAGGCAGAGGCCAGTAAGCGAAGGGAAGATCGACGACTCGCAACCCAGCAGCCTCTCAGCGCCCCTGTGTCTCTGAGCCTCAGTTACACAGATTCCATTTGCAGCATTTAAGTCCATCCAGGAAAGTGACAATGAGATTGATGGATTTTTGGCCGATTTTGAACGGCAGTGCGCTTTACACCGGGTACCCACGGAGGAATGGGTCACCATATTATCAGGGAAACTATCGGGGGAAAGCTTCCGATGCTTTCCGGGCCATCCCTGATGCGGACATACCACACTACCATCTGGTAAAGGAGGCTTTGTTAGCCCGGCACGCTGTCACCCCGGAAGCCTACAGTTGTTTTTACTAGAACATTTTCTCAATGCCTTGCAACCAGAGCTAAGAGAGTATGTGTGTACAAGACCAGCACCCTGTGAGTACAACTGTGTGTGTGTGTGTGTGTGTACAAGACCAGCACCCTGTGAGTACAACTGTATGTGTGTACAAGACCAGCACCCTGTGAGTACAACTGTATGTGTGTACAAGACCAGCACCCTGTGAGTACAACTGTATGTGTGTGTGGGTGTATCATCTTCACCCTCAATACTGAGTTCTGTCTCTTATTGGGGGGAAATGACAAGACCAGCACCCTGTGAGTACATGTGTGTGTGTACAAGACCAGCACCCTGTGAGTACAACTGTGTGTGTACAAGACCAGCACCCTGTGAGTACAACTGCATGTGTGTGTGTGTGGGTATCATCTTCACCCTCAATACTGAGTTCTGTCTCTTATTGGGGGGAAACGACAAGACCAGCACCCTGTGAGTACAACTGTATGTGTGTACAAGACCAGCACCCTGTGAGTACAACTGTGTGTGTACAAGACCAGCACCCTGTGAGTACAACTGTATGTGTGTGTGTGTGTGTGTGTGTGTATACAGGCCCTGTAGACAAACCAGTAATGCAGATGGATTATCCTGGCAAACAGAACTCTGCCCATAACAAGAGTCCGGACAGCCCCACGTTAACCCGAACAGGGTCAATCCGGGTCTTCCACAAAAAGGGGGCATTGTGACAGACGCTCTGCCTTTTGGATGTCATCACTATTCGATTGCCCACCGGGTCATTCACTGGCCTTTTCTTAATTAGGTTCCAGACAATGTCATTGTATTTTGATACTGTTACAGGCAATGTCATTGTATTTTGGATTGTATTACAGACTGCCATTGTGTATTGTTGATTACGTCACAGTCAATGGCATTGTCCTGATTGATTGTATTACAGCCTGCTATTCTTCTACTGATTGCGTCACCGGCAGAGTTGAGGGATTGTGTGCCCTGCTGCTATTGGTCAGTGTGGTTGTCATTGCATGGAGACTTGTGTATATAAGGCCTAGAGTGGCACTAATAAAAACACTTCACCTTCACCCTCAATACTGAAGTTCTGTCTCTTATTGGGGGAAACGCTATATTACAATTCACTAGCCCTTGTAAGGGCTGTTCCTGTTTCCTCACGGACGACTCTGGAATTCCAGCAGCACCTCTTACGATTGGGAAAAGGACGTCTCGGGCGGTGAAGCCCTCCGGCGATAAGGGTTATCGCTACAAACACCAATTATACCTTTATCTTTCTGTTCATTTATTGTAATTGCCAATTATGGAATATTTCTCAACTTGTGAACCTGATTTGTAAAAGTTTATTAATGATGTGAGTTCGGCTGTCAGACAAGACAACATAAATAAATTACCATTGAAGAAGGTTGAGAAAGAATTATTTTATTTTCCTAACATTAATGGTCCTTCGACAATGAGGCTACTTCTTGATTCACTTTTTGGTAAGACTGATTAAGTGCACAACTTTGAAAGACCACCAAATGCCAGTTAATTTCCTTAAAGTGGACAGCTTATGAACTAGGGAGCACGGTTTCATCTGAAAACTTAAAAAATTAATTTTTCCATTTTTATGTGAATTCACATTATGCTTTTAGTGTGCTAACCATTCGAGATTTTGGGGGTTTTTGAGTTGTGGGTTTTGCCAATTTGGAATTGCGCATTGCCAATGGTGAGTTGTGAGCAGAGCTGAAATGGGAAAAACGGCTATTGCAAATACAAGTATATTTTCCTGTGCAGCAAATGAAAACTCACATGAATGGTTTCTGGGAAACGGACTGTGTTCGTGAGAACTTATGCTTGTTATTACTGTATTCAGTTTGTTATGATATTTTCTAATCTTAACTGATAGCTTTCTGCATGTTTCTTTTTGCTTTGCTGCTTGTAATGTATTTCCCATAAGATATTCTGTGTTGTCCTGCTGCTTGCTGTGTCCATTTTAAGGTGTTGTGCTTTATCTTGTATAACATGCTGCTTATGGTCATTCATGATTACTAACATGTCTGCTTCCATGAAGGCAAGTGTTACATGTACAGTTCTCATAAGTTAAATGACCCTATTTTTTCTCATAAGAAAATTGGACCAATTTCTTGTCATGAGGAAATCGGTTGCCCTATGGATCCTGTCTGTGTTTCCATGTGTCTTCATACCTGCACCATGCAGAGTCTTTTCTATGCCTATTTACAGCATAAGCCCTTTTTCATATATATTGGCTATACTGGTTTTTGCTTATGAGTTATAAATTGCCTGAATAGATGCCACAGTAACAGCACACAGCCCCATGTAATTACAACATCACAATTACATGAGGGAGGGCTAAGACACTCTATCTCCTCGCGCTACTCACTTGCTGATGGACTACTGCCCCCAGTGTAACTTTTCCTGCTCTCAACCACTTTCTCCACCGACAGCCAAGGCAAAGCCCTAATCCTGGGCCAAAGGCTAAAGGGGCTAGTAAATTGCCCAGGTTGGTAATTTGGAGGAAGGGCCATGATTTATTTTCATTTTATTTGAAACAGTATAAAAAATAGGTCTGTAGGAATAAATCTACACAATTTAATATGTTTCACAGATCATCACAGTGGACAGTGTGGAAGTTATGTAACCAAGGTCCCAGATGGGGGAGAAGGGATTTCCATGATGGGTACACACCACTTGCACAGCCAAGGATTCTCTTTATTGAACAGCAGAAGTGAACAAGTCTTTCCGTCTCTTCACACCAGGTGCCGATAAGTGTCCTTAGGGAGGTGACTGGAGTCATCCAGTCTGGAGATAAACATTCCAAAACACAACAACTGGAGGGACGACCTTTATCAGCACATTGAGGCCTAGTCAGGGGGCCCTGCAGCAGCAGCTCCTTTATGTCGTCTATCTTCCCGCTCTCTTAAACCCCTCACTTTTTATATGGGTCACTCCCTCCCACCCTTGCTCCTTCCCATGAGAGCTTGGAGGCTCCCTACTGACAAGAAGGTCCTCTGTTCCCCAGGCAAAGATGGTGACATTAGCATATCAGTCGGCGACCCTAAAAATGAACCCTACACAGACATCACCCCTCATCCCCCTATCCGGGTGTCAGTCCTGAACAGGGGGAGAATCTCCTGTATTAATTTCCTGCTGGATCTCCGTGGTGTGTCCCAGGTCCAGCTCATGGATCAAAAAGACCCCCTGGAACTCCTGAAGTGCCTGTAATTTGTGGCGCTGCAGCTCAGTTAATCGACCTTCTTCAACATCAAGCTGTTCCAGGGTATCCCCTAATCCTTCCATCAGTACCTGCCCCTGGAACACTTCCACCTTAGACAGCACAGTCCCGCTACCCACCCGCACCTCACAAGGGTCCGGGTTCACCAGCCGGACTGGGATTCACCCTGCATCAACCGTAGCCTGAACTCAGGCCACATGTACAGAACACTCATTGGGATGGAGCTCAACCAGCACAGTAAGCCCATGTAATGGCTGGCTGGTCCCAATCTCTAGGTGGATCACCACCTCCTGCCAAGCCGACGCGATGAGGGGCTCCTTCCGGAGTGCCCCGATGACTCCTGTGGAAACTCCCCCCAGTGGCTGGAAGCCAAGGGACTGGGGGGTAGCTTCAGGGGTGGGGATCTTTTGGGTCTTTCCCAACCTTCCCACCTACTCCACATCCAGGTATTACATTCATCCCCACAATCACCGGGACACCTGTCGTGGCCAGCTGTCACATAACCACCCCCTTGGAGGGCATGCACCACCCGGCAATTTCTACATCCAACCAGACGATACAGGCCACCTCCAGGGGTAAGTGATTGGCCCCTGTCAGTGACAGCCAGGGTTCCTCGGTCTCCAAGGGGTTTCCCGGAAAAAAACTTCCCCCCTAGGCTTGCCTTATTCTTGGTCAACATAAAGTGGACTTTTAGGGTCATTCATAATGTGATCACATAAGTATGTATGTAAGTATGTTCATATATCCCTTTTAAAACTCTACATAGAGCAAAGCCAGAATCATAATCTTTTGTGCAAGTTCCTCTACAAAGGTAGCAGGTAGACTTTTTCTCCCTTTGTGGCTCCTTGAGCGAGGGCCGGCAGCATCCAAAGAAATCCAAAATTTCAGGAGAGGATAGGTGGAATAGGAGAAATCAATGGCTTCAGCATAATAATATGCCCACCCTCCTATCCTTCTAACTGATGGGAATATTGACCTCATGTACCCACAGTGGTTTTCTACTCTACTGCAATAAAACATTAAAACGTTTTGGTGGGTAAAAATTTTTATACACTTTGTATTCCATTTTTGTAATTAGTAGAACAACCAGAAACTTTTGCTTATGTTTAAATACTACTACACCAATGCAATGAAAACTAATAGCAAGATGTAACAGCGCCATATAAAAACTCACATTCTAATAAGTGCAGAACAGATTTATATCATGTCACACACCAATCAGGAATAATAATAATAAAACAGACTTGCCTTAGAGAGGACCAAAACCCAAAACACCCAAGAATTTATTTAGTCCTGGAGCCTTGTGGACTCCGGGGTTGGGCACCACAAGTTTTGGTCCTTTTTACACACATTAGGGTCAATTTAGCAGGGGTCAAGATTTTCTTGTCTCTTTGCAAGATCCTTCTTGCATGCAGCAATTCTCGCTTTCACATATTATTCAGACACAGTCAAGACACTCTCCCATGTGCATAAAGAAAATGTTAATTAAAATTGAAAAAACTAAAATTGTACCCCACCCTCCCCAGGGAAAACAAACCTGGGCATCAGACACAGGAGCTGGTAATACAGGAATCAGAGGCCGTCTGGACCTGCTGATATACCAGCCCTTTTGCCCTTCGGTATGGGTTTGGCCCATGGCACCCCAGGAAGAACTCAGTTCCAGTTGTTCCCAAATGGGGGTGTTTAATCAAATGACATGCCAGCAGATGACATGGCTCCCCCCTAATCTGTGAACCCCAAGTAGTAAGAAAAAACAATGCATCTCCTTTCCCCTGCCAAGTGGCATCTTCTGCTGGTCAGACGGGGTTTTCAGGGACCTATGTTGGGTCTTTGCACCAACTTCAGGGCTCGTTGAGGCCCCTCCGCTGTCTTCTTTAAGCAGCATCGCATCAAAGGATGATGCTCCCACTGCTATCTGGATCACAGAGAGACCCAGGTTTCTTCTGCTTCCCTCCCAACTGCCAGTCGGGAGTCTGATATTTTAGGCCAGGGAGAATACCTCAGAGGTGAAGCCATGTGACCAACTATGTCACTGGAGGGGGTTTTCCTGGGTAAAGCCCCTTCATACCCCTCCCCTCCAGTGACATTTTGGTCACATGGGGGAAACTCCACCTCTCTAGTACAAAAGCTTTCTATCCCGGCTTGACTGTTCCTACCCTTGGCTGGTAGCCAAGGCAGAACGGAGGCCTGTGTCCCTCCCCCACTCTATTTGGCGGTGAGGCTTCTATTAGCGGACGAGGAAAAGTAAGCATAGGTTAATTAAAAGAATAATAAAAAAATCTTTTTTGCACTAATTTTGAACTGGTAAGAGGTTCGAAAGGCCGCTATACCAGTTCAAAGGGCAGGGGGACTGCAAACCATATGCCTGACATCCCGGCGGGTGGCTGCCCCCCCCCCCCCCCACCGCAATACCTGCACCCCTAATGGGCAGAGAGCTGTAGATGAGCCTGGTGCTCCGCACTAGACTTTAAGGGCAGGTAATGACTATGACTAGGGGGCCGGTAGTTCAGCCCTTGAGCCCTGGGATAACCAGCACCTATGCTTGGTTTGCCAGGTTGGTAAGCTTTGAGAGGGGGAGAGGCCAAGCTTTTTATTCTTGTAATGTTTTAATTGACCTTAGAGGTAAAAAGGAGACTCCACCCTAGGGATCCAATATGATAAGAACATTTTAAAGCCTAACTAAACCAGTCAAAATGTATAATTGAACGCTTGTGTAGTGTATTATGTGGAGAAAAGTGCAATGTTAATGCTTTGTATGTAATGAATTTTTCAAAGTAAAATTGATTAATAGACCTGAAACCTTTCTGATGTGATGTCTGGTTCATGGGGTCATTAGTGTGACTAAGTGAGGTAAATGTGGGTTACCCCACTCTTTTGAGATATTATTTTAATTGGGGTGGGAGGGGATAGTTTTCTAAAAAGATTCCCCCAAAAAAATCAAGATAAAGAAGCATCTCCTTCTCTAAAAGCTTGCCAACCCAGCAAACCAAGCATAGGGGCTGGTAATGGGTAGTGGGTAGTGAAAGTTAAGCCAAGGGATAATGCTTTTATACCAGAGAGGTGGAGCCTACTCGGAATGTCCCCCATGAGACCAAAACATCAATGGAGAGGAGGGGTAAAAAGGGGCTTTACCAATGAAATCCCCCTCCATCCCCCTCATTTTCAGTGAGGTCACATGGGGGAGGATCCTCAGAGGCTCCACCTCTGAGGTATAAAATTCCTCTACCTGACCTAAAATGTCGGACAGGAGGGGAGACTTTTGTCCCTCTGTGATTCAGATGGTGGCAGGGGCATCATCATTTAAAGCAGACAACAGAGACAACAGAGGGGCCACAAATAGCCCTGAAGATGGTTTTGAGACCCAGCACAGGATCCTGAAGATCTCACCAGACCAGAGGAAGATGTCACCCGGCGGGGGAAAGATGAAAGAAGATGCGGACCGGTAAGTAGTGATTTAGATTATTACATTTTATTTGTGTGGTGTGTTTTTTATTAATACTTGGGGTAAACCGGTAAGGGATCCAGGGGACCCCTATACTAGTTCACAGGGAAGGGGGTCGCCATGACATCTAGTGACATGGTGGTACCCAGTCCAATTAGAGAAGAGAGAATTAGAGAAGGTGTAGAAGAATCTGATGCCCTTTGGAAGAGTACCAAACGCCTACCGAAAGTCATAAGGGCAAGTATACCAGCAGGACCAGGACAAGCTGGGTGGCCTGAATTACCAGCCCCTACGCCTGGTGGCAAGTTTGCTCTGGGGAGCCAATTTTGATTAAAATTTGCAATAAAAAAAATAACAATCAATCCCGCCTGTCATTTTCATTGAAAAAAAAAACATGCCGGCAATTGCGGTATAGGTCCATGAAAAAAAGCATGTCAGTTACTGAAGCTGGCATTTCTTAACAGCTCTGATAAATCAAGAAATGGCAACACATAAAAACCTCACCCACATTTTTGAGAGAATTTACGTGATTTCTCACGCAAATCGAAAATTCTCTAAAAAAAAACCTCAATATAAAAAATGATGTTTGCTGAATCGGGAGAGAGGGGATAATGAGCGAGTATGGGTTTTTCTCGTCTAAAACTGCATGAGAATGTATTCTCGACCAGTGCTGAATTCATCCTATTCCGTAAAAATGTCTTGTTTGCGTCTTTTTGCTTATTACATCAGCTTCCGATACAGGTATTTTAGAAAGTTATTCATAAAATATTGATAATAAACTTATATTTGTGGCTTTACAATAAATAACTATATTTATTTCTTCAGCTTGATTATATATTCAGTTGCCCTAGAATGCTGAACATAGGTAAGCTACATACAGTACACAAAGGTGTTATTATCACTGATTGTCAGATACCGTCTATGTGTGTATAGTTATCGCCCTCTGCTGGTTATATGAAGACATTTCTTCATGTGCAATAGCCAACTGCTGGGTTTAAGTACCATAAGAAAATAAGGTGCATATACTCTGGTCCATTTTTTTTTTAGTTCTATAATAAAAAAAAAATGTAATTCAGTCAGTGACGAGGCGTATGAACATTCCAGCAGTGAAATGCTTATTAACTATTGTAAACAATCACATTTAACCCTGTTGAGAGTCGAGAAGGCTTTAGTCTCCAATTTGGATAGTTCATATTGGTTGTTTCTTTTTTATTAGTGTATTATTAGTTTATTATTATTAAAATAATGTAAAGTCTCCCCTGTTTCCACTCATTAGGAATATTAAATTATATTGTCATTGTTTAGGAATAAGAGACCTTGTAGTGCGCCATCCTGCCTAGGTTTGTGATATTGCTGGATCAGGGGCACCAGGCAATGTGGCAGCCAAGCTTAGAGGAGAAATCCAGAAGCTCCATGGCTGTCCCTCTTTCTGCGGCCTCTTGTGTTAGCGTCCTCTCCAGAAAGTCTCCGAGGATAGGAGATACCTATGGATGTGGAAACACAAAGATTTCAAAGATGAAGACCAAATAGTCATTCTACCAAATGTCACACTGTAGAACGGATTCTTGGGGCTCAACCAAATATTACCTGCACAGAATTCTCAGTATCAGGCTTCCTGACCTCACCCCTGTTACTATTGTACAATTAACTCCTTCTGTTCTTACGTTAGAAAATGTGTATTTTATGGAAGTAAGAAATATTGCGGGTGGCACCAAAGGTTTAATAATCAAATAATATGAGGTGCACTGCCCCTATAGGGAGCCTTGCAAAAGCACAATGAATACCCAAGAATTGGGGGTACCCTCCACAAACCCCCCCACAATAGGTCTCCGGGGACTAACAATTGCACTCTCAAAAAGGTAAAAATAAGTAGTCACATCAAAAAAATACTTTAAAGTGGCTTGAATCTATAAGATTACCGGACCGATCAGATCCCTCCCCGCGGGGCATCCGAAATCGGGATGTCCCGCGGGGAGGAACCCCCCAGGAGGCCCACAAACCTTACCTCAGCCCTGTTCCATCGGCACATGCGCGAGCCGCGGCCGCGTCTCGCGCTTCCCTCGAGCAGGGCGCGCACCCGCGCCGGGCCGTTTGTGAATGGCCGGCGCAGGCGCGCTCCCTGTTAGAGGGAAGCGCGAGACGCGGCCTCCAGCGCTCAGGGCCGCTGAGCTGCTTTGGACGCGCATACCACAGCGGCTCTGAGCGCTGTGATTGGCTGGAGCGGTCACGTGGGAGCGTGGTGAGGTGAGTGTTTCTGAGCTTTCGGGGGGGGTTTCAGACAGTGGGGTGCCCCACCGAAGTGGACCAAAACCCAGGATAGTCAAAATCCTGGGTTTCGGTCCACTTTAAAAACTACAACATTTTCCCAGTGCTGTTACAAGTCCAGCCACATGGGGGAGCCATCCTGCCAGGAACAGTATATTACAATGTGCATGGACAAATGGTGATTAACAATAAAGCCTGAAACATATATATCTTTCAATAAAGTGCTATGTGCTAAAGTAAGTGTGCATCAATTATCAAGACACGGACCTTTAAATAAATCTGGACCCAGTTAAAGCAATAGAGTGCAAGTGGAATTATTCCAGCCTTGAGGAAGAGCCCTTGTGGCTCGGAACGCGTGGGCTGCTGCACGGTTGCCTTCCTGTCAGGTTAACAGTAAGGATCTGTGTTTTGTATGTCTCTTGTTGTATACCTTGCACTCTATTGCTTTAACTGGGCACAGATTTATTTAGAGGTCCGTGTCTTGATAATTGATGCACACTTACTTTAGCACATAGCACTTTATTGAAAGATATATATGTTTCAGGCTTTATTGTTAATCACCATTTGTCCATGCACATTGTAATATACTGTTCCTGACAGGATGGCTCCCCCATGTGGCTGGACTTGTAACAGCACTACTTATTTTTACCTTTTTGAGAGTGCAATTGTTAGTCCCCGGGGGGCTATTGTGGGGGGTTTGTGGAGGGTACCCCCAATTCTTGGGTATTTTATGGAAGTAGTTTCAATATCTGCAATCTGCCGCATACACCAAATCTGTACACCAAGAAGAGAGCTGTGAGCCCTGTACACACAGAACTGCACAGTGTAACTGCTTCCATAAGACGCACGTTTTCTAACAAAGGAAATAATAAAATACTAGGGGAGTTTATCATCAATTTATAGCGCCAGGTAGCGCCTCGTAGCGATAGGCAGTGTCTGGTGAATGCTGGACGCTGAACGCAAAACCACATTTATGAAGGCAGTTCTGGTGAGCGACTCTAACAGCACCATGTAGCGTCCGATTCATCATTACAGGCGGCTCAACGTATAGCGCCAGCACTCTAGCTTCCAGGTGCCGTTTTTGTTTTTTATGCAGAATTGTCATTACAGGTCTGGCACTAAAGTGTTAATGTCACAATGTTACAACAATGTCATTCCATGTGTTTTCGCTTTGTTACAGGTGGATATGTGTTCAAAAAAAGACATTAATCACACAGCGTCTGGCGCTCTATGCTATAGCGACCAGATTTAAAGTGGACCAACACCCAGGATTTTGACTATCCTGGGTCTTGGTCCACTTCGGTGGGGCACCCCCGACGCTCTGTGTGTGTAATGTGTGTGTAAAGTGGCGCTCTAAAGCTGGGCGCTGTAGCATAGAGCGCCAGACACTGTGTGATTAAAGTCTGTTTTTGAACACATATACACCTGTAACAAAGCGAAAACACATGGAATGACATTGTTTTAACACTGGGACTATAACACTTTAGTGCCAGACCTGTAATGACAATTCTGCATAAAAATATAAAAAGTCAAAAAAGTTTCTAAAAATGTTTGTTTGCAGCCAGGAGAGGTCACACAATGATTTGAGCAAAAAAAAATGTCAAACATGCTGTTTAAGCACAAGCAAATGAACGGCCATTGAAATGTATGGGAGAGCGACAGTGAGCGAAAGGTAATACCCGACGCTCTGGAAGCTAGAGCGCCGGCGCTATACACTGAGCCGCCTGTAATAATACATGTGACGCTACATGGCGCTGTTAGAGTCGCTCACCAGATTCGCTTTCATAAATGTGGTGTTGCGTACAGCACCCGGCGCTATCCCTTTGTGAATAACCTCCTTAGCTTTAGGCTGAGATGATTTTGCACAACACAGGATGTCAACACAGATGCCCTGATAAACAAAAGAGCCTTTTATCTGAGCTTGGCCCTTCTACCCCCCCCCCCCCCCCCCCCCCGGGGGGTCATAAAACATGTACAGCCATAAGCAGACAATGCAGTGTTTTCCTATACATTGTTGTCATGATAGTATTGTGATATAAATATAATCACTACCAGGACAAATCACAAGGCTGTGCAGAAAATGGCATCTAACATTGTCAGCTCAGCACCATGAGGACATCTTTTTTGGCACCGAAAGGGGACTTACTCTTGAAATACTACTACTACCCCAATGCAATGAAAACTAATTGCAAAGATGTAACAGCTCCTTAAAGGTCACATATAAAATAATAATAATAATGCGTTTTAACAGACCTGCCTTAAAGACGACCAAAAGCAAAACCCCTTTCCATCCCATGTGTGAAGCCCCGCAGTTAGCCCTGAACTCATCTCACTCTAGAGCAGAGATACTTAAAGTGGACCAACACCCAGGATTTTGACTATCCTGGGTTTTGGTCCACTTGGGTGGGGCACCCCGATCGCTGTGTGAAACCCCCCAGAACGCCCGGAAACACTCACCTCACCGTGCTCCTACGCGGGCGCTCGTCCAATCAGAGCGCTCAGAGACGCTGTGGTATGCCCGTACAAGCGGCGTCCAACCACAGCGGTTCTGAGCGCCGGAGGCCGCGTCTCGCGCTTCCCTCTAACAGGGAGCGCACCCGTGACGGCCATTTTGTGAATGGCACCCTGCTATAGGGAAGCACGAGACGTGGCCGCGGCCCGCACATGCGCCGTTGCAACAGGGTTAAGGTAAGGTTTCTGGGCGTCCTGCGGGGTTTCACCCTGTGGCACATCCCGATTCGGATGCCCCGCGGGGAGGGATCTGATCGGCCCGGGAATCTTATAGATTCCTGGGCCGATCCCCCCTGGGTGTTGGTCCACTTTAACTGGTTGACCGGGGTCCGAATGCGAACCTCAGCGCCAGATTTCCGGACCCCTGCCCTGACAGCCCTGCACTCAGTTGCCTGAGCCGTGCTCAGAGCTTCCCCCTTGATCGGTGATGTAGCGCCTAGTCTCCTGGTCATGGTTTCCTGGCACCTAGAATTGCAATATGAAGTACTGCCCCCAACACACACACACACACACACACACACACACACACTTTATTTCTTGGTCTCTATGCCCCATCCATTCCTTCCCCCTTCCAGCCACAGCTCAGCCCCGTCTATCCTTGTCCCACCATCTCATACCTGTCCCCCCAGCTTTGCTCCATCCACCCCAATCCATCCCTGTCCCCCCAAGCTCAGCCCTATTCATCCCTGTCCCTCCAGCTCTGTCCCATCCAACCCATTCTCTCTGCCCCATCGATTCCTGTCCCCCCAGCTTTGCTCCATCCACTCCAATCCATCCCTGCCCCCCCCCAAGCTCAGTCCTATTCATCCCTGTCCCTCCAGCTCTGTCCCATCCAACCTATTCTCTCTGCCCCATCCATTCCTGTCCTCCCAGCTTTGACCATTCAATCTCTGCCCCCTCAGCTCTGCCTCATCCAGCCCAGTATCTCTGCCCCATCCATGTGCTCTCAGTTTTGCACATCCAATCCCCAGTCTCCCAGCTTTTCCAATCCTTTACTCTTCCTTCCAGCTGTGGCCATCTACACTCCCCCTGCTCTGCCTGTTTATTCCTGTCCATCCAGTTCTGGACCATCCATCCCTCCATCCCTCCATCCCTTCTCCCAGCTGCAAGGGGGGGGGGGGTTTAAAGCAGTGTGCCGTGGGCCAGAGCTGTAGGTTCCCAATGTGCTGGTTTCTAACTATCCACCTCCGCGACAGCCATCCCTCGGACCTTCACCTCACCAGATGCCTTTAAATGGACCTTTACAAGAAGTGGTTGAGTACCCCTACTCTAGAGATCCTAAAGGGCAGGAATTTGCTTTGCCCAGTATCACCGCTATGTGCGTTTACCAGGCCTGGTAGACTTTAAATGGCTACCAGCATGAGCGCATGGGGGGGGAGGGGGCTGCTAGGCAGAATGGCCCACTGCATCTTATGCTCCATCCATGCACTATGGAAGCCAGGATTATGGTGACTCTGGGAGGTTTTACAATGCCAGATATCCCTAATTTGGTTGTACCAGACACCAGGAGTCTTCCAACCATGGAGTCTTCCAGTTGGGCACCACAGGTTTTAGTCTTTTTTAACACATTCTCTTAGGGTCACATGTGCTGCTTTTTGCTTATTACAGCAGCGTCTGACAACTCAGTACAGGTCTATAAAGTGGACCAGCATCCATAAGGGATGTCCCTCTATCTGAAACCCCACCAGTTGCCTGATATTCATACCTCACCAATGAGTCCACGGCACCTGTGTGGCCAACCCTGGTATCTCTTGCATCTTTCTTGGGCTGCACGCGGCCACGCCGCGCTGATCGCAAGTGCAGCTAGGCTCCCGTTCAGCTTTTTAATCAGCAAATTAATATGCATGGCTGAAGAAGTTGATTTGAATAGCCTCGTTTCCACCATGGTAATGCCTGGGAGGTATGTAGAGCGCCCCGACTACTGGGGTGTTACACAGCGGGGAATCCCAAATTGGGATGGACCAAAATCCAAGATAGTAAAAATCACTGATTTTGGTCAATTTTAAGGAGGTAATATTGATAATTAACTGCTTTACAATAAATAACTAAATTTCTTATTTAGCTTGATTGTATATTTGGTTGCCCTAGGATGCTGGACGTACTGTAGGTAACAGTACACAAAGGTGTTGTTATCACTGATAATGTCATATGTATAAAGCTATCGCCCTCTGCTGGTAATCTGAAGAAGTTTCTTCAAGCGCAATAGGTAGCTGCTGGCTTAAAAACAAAATAAAACCCAAAACGGCTAGCTTCCCAATATAGATTCCAGGGCCGTAGTTACATATAGTTACATAGTTATTTTGGTTGAAAAAAGACATATGTCCATCAAGTTCAACCAAGGGTGTTGGGGTAGGGGAAGTTATTATTTATTTATAGGTGGAAGTTATTTATTTTATTTTTTGGTTTTTTTTACTAATATTAACTGTTAATGATATTTTCTTCTAAATAAGCATCTAATCCTTTTTTGAAGCTGTCAGCGGTTGATGCTGTAACAAGCTTCTGTGGGAGGCTACTCCATAAGGCCACTGGCCTTCCTCTTGGGGCATCCCAAATCTGTATGAAACACCCCCGTCTCAAAACTCACCTTTTCCAACAGCTCCCAGTTAACATTGGCGGCTGCATTCCTGGCATCTCTGGGCTGAAGCACACTTCTGTACCCAGCCATTTAGGCTGGAGCGGGAGCGCACCTGTTTCTGAGGATACTCTAGCTCCCGATTGCCGAGTGCAGAGCTGTGTGCCGAGCAGTAATATGCATGCCAAATGCATCTGATTGGACGCAAGCCTGCCCATGCACTGTAAGACTGGGGGAAAGGTAAGTTTGTACTGTGTGATCTGGGGGGCTTCACACAGCGAGGCATCCCAAATCGGGGCAAGGAACAAAACCCAGAAGAGTCAAAGTCCCTGGTTTTGTTTGTTCCTCTTATAGTACCATGAAAATCTACCAGAATAGGGGGTGCCCATAAACCCCCACCTTAGGCTGCTCGTACACCAAAGACTGACAATTGTACTACCATCTGCTATATAAAATAGTAAACTTTATTAGGCAAACCAGACAAACACTGCATAATTAAAAATTCACATGAAAAAACATATAACATATCATAAGGGGGCGCTGAACCTGCTGTTGCCAATACATCTATTACGAAATAATACATATGACACTGAATTGATATACCTTACATATCTAACCCATAAATACATATTCTATAAAGTGCATGTGCCCAAAAAGTGCATCTATTTTCAAAATTTCCTATATCCTATACAAAGTGCATCAAATATTTATATAAAGAGAGGTACGTGTCACAAAAGGTAAAAAAAAATTTCTTACAAAGTCACTGTGAACTCCGTAGAATCAATGCGCCCCCGAGAAGCAAACGCGTTTCGTGACGCAGAACTTGTCAGTTTCTCAAGGCAGTGTATACCCTGCCTTGTGAAAGTGACAAGTTCTGTGTCACAAAACACGTTGGTTTCTCGGGGGACTCATGGATGTTGAAAATGGATGCACTTTTTGGGCACATGCACTTTATAGAATATGTATTTATTTATGGGTTAGATATGTAAGGTATATCAATTCAGTGTCATATGTATTATTTCATAATAGGTGTATTGGCAGCAGCAGGTTCAGCGCCCCCTTGTGGCAGATAGTGTTTATGATGTGTTTTAATGTGAATTTTTAATTATGTAGTGCAGAGCCGTAGCAGCCATGAGGCGAATGAGGCACTGGCCTCGGGCGCAGCTACAGCTCTGCTGCAAAGGGGCGCGTCTGCAGGTTGCCAAGTAGATCCGATCTACACCAGCGCACTGCGCACATACCATCTCCAGCCCGGCCCCGCCCCCCCCCCGATCATATGTCACTTTAATTTTTAATTTAACTAACAGGCGCGCATGTGCGTGCCCGCTGTGCTCCCGCGTGCGTGTCCGCGGGGTCGCCAGTGCGACCAAGAAGTGCCCCCACCCCAACCGCCCCCCAATCAGCTGTCAGCTGCTACGCCGCCCGCCTCCAGGAAGCAATGCCGGCGCGGGACATGCGAGAGAGGCTCCACCCACCTGATGAGACTCGTGACTGCAGCAGAGACCAGAGGACCGCGGGGGAGACGGTAAGGAGAAAATATAAATTGTTTAATATTAAAAAAAAAATGTAAAAAAAAAAAAAGATGATTTTTTTAGAGGGAGGGAGTGTGTGTGTGTGTGTGTGTGTATATATGTGTGTGTGTGTGTGTGTGTGTGTGTGTGTGTGTGTGTGTGTGTGTGTATATATGTGTGTGTGTATATGTGTGTATATATATATATATGTGTGTGTGTGTATATATGTGTGTGTGTATATATATATATATATATGTGTGTGTGTGTATATATGTGTGTGTGTGTGTATATATATATATATACACACACATATATACTGTGAACCTACACCTATTAGAGCCAGCCTGTCCCAAACAAGAGAAAGCAGTTGCTGGAGAAGAGGGGGACAACAGGTGCACAACAGCCCTCAAACAGAACATCAGTCACCCCCGCGCCCGCTGTTAGTCGGGGCATAGCATCTGAGTTTTTTGTCCCTGGGGGTTTGGGATGACCTTCACCCTGAATAAGAGCATATCTTATATGTTTCTCACACCCTGTACATACAGATTGCTCTCATTAAAAATCATCTTACCTGCATCTACTGCACTTTATGAGCCTTTAAACATCCAAGATGGCGGCTCATGGAGCATTAGGCATCCTTCAAACAGGAAGTGTTTTCTCACTGTGTTGCTCTGCATTCTGGGATTGCTGTCCTTTCCCTGACCCCAGCTCTATAACCCCACCCCTGTACTTTATCTCGCTCTCCTCTCCTCAGTATGTGATGCTTCTGAGTCAAGATGGTGGCGCCCGAATTCTAGAGTCCTGAACAGAGTTGCAGCCCAGTGGGGGAAAGAATAATAAGTGACTAAAAACTTAAAATATATTAATTTTAGATGCTGGGGAATAGTTTTTATAAGGGTTTGGGCTTTTCATTAAATCATGCTGAAGGTCCAGTTTAAGAACCCAAGGTACTGTGTATCTCAAAGAAAAAGAGAAAAACAGTAACAGCTTTAAAGTGGACCAACACCCTCCCGTGATCGCCCGGGAATCTATAAGATTCCCTATAAGATTCCCGGACCGATCAGCCCCCTGACTGCGGGGCACCCCGATCGGGCTGTGTGAAACCCCCCAGAAACCCCTAAATCCCTAACTGATCCTCGATCCAGGCGTTCTGGGGGGTTTCACACAGCGGGGCACCCCCGATCGGGGTGCCCAGCCGAAGTGGACCAAAACCCAGGATAGTCAAAATCCTGGATGTTGGTCCACTTTAATACACACAGCCCTAGAACACACCAAGGGTAAAGTACCTTCTATCTTAGATCTTCTTCTGATAAGACTAGAGCAGAACTGGGAAAACTACCTGCATGTCATGACTTATAACTGCAGATGGGAAAGAATCACAGCTCTCTTCCTGCTCTAGTCCCTCCTACTTCCTGCAAGCGATGCCCAATTGTTTCAGTGCCCCTGGATGGACAACATGATAAATAAAATAAATAAATCTTTTAGTTCAGTCATATGAACATTCCAGCAGTGAAATGCTTAATAACTATTGTAAACAACCACATTTAATCCAGGTTCGAGTTGAAAGGCTTTAGTTTCCGATTGGGATAGTTCATAATAGTTGTTTTTTTATCTTAGCAATGTATCATGATTGACTCTCATCTTATTAGAAATATTAATAGAAATATCATTGTGTAGAAATATAAGACCTTGTAGTGTACCGTCTTTCCTGGACTAGAAGGTGGAGTTCCTCTTGTGATATTGTTGGATAAGGGACACCAGACACTCTGGCAGCCCAGCTTGGAGGAGGAAGAAGTGATCCAGAAGCTCCATGGCTGTCCCTCTTTCTGTAGCGTCTCGTGTTAGCATCCTCTCGAGAAAGTCTCGGAGAATAGGTGATACCTATGATAGTGGTAAAACAAAAAGGTTAAAGATGGTCTTTACTGAAGACCGAATATTACCGGTATATTATTATTATCATTATACCCCATGTCACTGTAGAACAGATTCTTGGGGCTCACGCATATTCAGATATTGCCTGTTTGTTTTTAGGGCTTATGGACACATATATTATGCCAAAAGTTCTGAGGTTCACCAAGGGAATTATTTGTCCTCCTGTAGGCCAGTGTGGGTCTGTATTACCCTTAAAGTGGACCAACACCCAGGATTTTCACTATCCTGGGTGTTGGTCCACTTCAGCGGGGCATCCGAGATCAGGATGCCCCGCTGTGTGAAACCCCCCCAAAAGCCCCAAAAAACGTACCTTTTCGGCGACGGACAAGCCGCCGCCGCCTCCTGCGCGTCCCTCTTACGGCCGGCGCGGGCACTGCTAGAGGGGCGCACGGGAGGCGGCGGCGGCTGATCCGTCGCTGATAAGGTAAGCTTTTTTAGGGCTTTTGGGGGGGTTTCACCCCGTGGGACATCCCGATCTCGGATGCCCCGCGGTGAGGGAGGTGATTTAAAGTGGACCAAAACCCACGGCGATCAGATTTTGGATGCCCCAGGTGGATGGAATTGATTGGCCGAGGAATATTATAAATTCCTGGGCCAATTGATTCCATCCCCCCGGGGCATCCAAAATCAGGATGCCCCCCTGTGGGAAACCCCCCAGATTGCCCCATACACTTACCTTATTTCCCGGTCCAATGGCGCATATGCAAGCTATCCCTCTAGCAAGACGCGTGCCTACGCCAGGCATTTGTGAATGGCCGGCATGAGCACGCTCCCTATTAGAGGGTAGTGGGAGATGTGGCCGCCAGCATGCTCGGAGCAGCTGGCCTTAGACGATGTGACATCAGCGGGTCTGAGCACGCCGATTGGATGAGCAGCCGCACATGCACCGTAGGACCAGAAAGAGGTGAGTTGGCATTGGCGATCTGGGGGGCTTCACACAGCGGGGCACCCCCGATCAGGGTGCCCCGGTGGAAAGCACCAAAACCAAGGCCGGTCAAAATCCTGGGTTTTGATCCACGTTAACCAAGAGACCGATTCATTAATAGCGGCAGGTAGCGACAGTTGAGCGACTGTAGCAGTATTTTCACAGCGCCCGCTAGTAGTCGCTGTGCTTGGCCATTGTTCGGTTGTTGATAGCGACTGAGTCGGTGTGCAGTAATGTTGAATACGGGGTGACGAGTCACTAACAGGTTCCGCGATGTATGGGTGCGCATGATAGCGACTGGTCAGAGCGACCGGCTCCCACCATATTCATCAAAAAATCACACACAAAAAATTCTGTGAAATGCATGTTTAAACCCCAGAGCGCTGGCGGCGATGTGTTTAAAGTAGTTTTTTAACCCCCAAACCACCATATTTTTGGAAACCAAAAAAAAAATAAATTTTTTAAGAATTTAGTAATATGAATACATTAATATCAGACCTGTAATATCAATTCTGCACATTTTTTTTTTTTTTTTTTTTTACCTTAATATTATCTAAATTATCTAACATGGCAGAAGTGGTCACAGAATTTTTCACATTAAAAAAAAAAAAAAAAAAAAAACTTTAAAGTGGACCAACACCGAGAGGTGATCGGCCCGGAAATCTATAAGATTCCCGGGCCGATCACCTCCCACCCCGCGGGACATCCGAGATCGGGATGTCCCGCGGGGTGAAACCCCCCAAAAAACCCCCAAACACCTTACCTGATCTTCGGCGGCGGCCGGCCGCCGCCGCCTCCCTCGCGCCCCTGTAGGCGTGCTCGCGCCCGCGCCGGCCGTCTGCGAATGGCCGGCGGGGGCGCGCGCGCGCCGAAAGTGACGCGAGGGAGGCGGCGGCGGCGGCAGCCGCTTGGACGTTCCTGATCCCCGCCTGGACGTTGGCGGGGATTGGACCGTCCAGTCACGTGGTAGCGGGGACAGGTAAGATTTTGGGGCTTTCTGGGGGGTTTCACACAGCGGGGCACCCCCGATTGGGGTGCCCCGCCGAAGTGGACCAAAACCCAGGATAGTCAAAATCCTGGGTGTTGGTCCACTTTAATAACAATTAATTATGAATATTTAAAGATTGTTCCATTGAAATGCATTGGAGAGCACCAGGTAGCGAGAGGTCATACCTGTCGCTGTTCAAGGTCGGACGCTGGCGCTGTGGGCTGAGGCTGGAATAATGATGAATGAGTCGCTATATGGCGCTATCTCAGTCGCTAAGCAGGATTGGCTTGATAAATGTGTGATTGTGGTGGGGAGCCGGCGTTCTCGTGGCGGTGCCCGTCATTACCGGCCGCTCACCAGTCGCTACCTGTCGCTATTCCTTCATAAATAAGGGCCCAATTTTTTTTTTTAAATGCACAGAATTTCCAGTATAAGGCTTACTTATTCCCCCCCCCCCCCCAAAAAAAAAAATATATATTTGGTTCAGTTTGGCACTTTCGTGCATAATTTAGTTTAGTTCTACACTCACAAAATAAAATCCCCCAAGTATTATTTCTTGTATGTGTTTAGCTCATAGCACACAACACTACATAGTGAGACTACTCGAATCCGGCAGCAGCCACACAGTCCTTTGACTCACTTTGTCACTGGAGACAGACTTGCCAGGGAAAAAAAAATCAACCCCAATTCCATTAAAAGTTGAGATGCTTTGTAAAAGGTAAAGAAAACAAGAATGCAATAATTATAAAATATTTAAACCGGACCTTCAGCGTGATTTAATGAAAAGCCCAGACTCTTAAAAAACGGTTCCCCAGCATCTAAAATTAATATATTTTACGTTTTTAGTCACTAACTGATTATACTTTCCCCCACTGGGCTGCAACTCTGTTCAGGAATTTAGGATACGGGCGCCGCCATCTTGACTCGGAAGCATCACACTTACTGAGGAGAGGAGAGTGGGATAAGGTACAGGGGGGCGGGTTATAGCTATGCTTTGCTCAGACAGAGCAGAGTTGGGGTCAGGTAACGGTCAGCAATCCCAGAATGCAGAGCAGCACAGTCACTTCCTGCTTGCAGGCTGCCTGATAAGATGGCGGCTTCCATAAGTCGCCATCTTGGATGTTTAAAGGCTCATAACATGCAGTAGATGCAGATAGGATGATTTTTAATGTGGCCAATCTGTATGTACAGGGTGTGGGGAACATATAAGATAGACTCTTATTCAGAGTGAAGGTCCGCTTTAATTAAAAATGGGTCATGCTAAAGATCTGGTGAAGCACGTTTACATTTGGGTGTGCTTTTAGGTGTGGCCTGAAGCTTACATTTGTGTAAGCTTATAAACTTAACACGAAATATTCTGTAAAAAAAAATGTTCCCAGAATATCACCTACCCCTGTATTTGGGCATTTTTACAGATAAGGTGCATCACTTTACAATGATATATAGATATTTATTTTGAAATTTTGAAAAAAAACCTTATAGGCTAACTTAAAGCGGTCCTTCACTCTGAATAAGAGCCTATCTTATATGTTTCCCTCACCCTGTACATACAGATTGCCCACATTAAAAATCATCCTACCTGCATCTACTGCATGTTATGAGCCTTTAAATATCCAAGATGGTGGCTTATGGAAGCCGCCATCTTATCAGGCAGCCTGCAAACAGGAAGTGCCTCCTGACTGTGCTGCTCTGCATTCTGGGACTGCTGACCTTTACCTGACCCCAGCTCTGCTCTGTCTGAGCAAAGCACAGCTATAACCCGCCCCCCTGTACCTTATCCCACTGTCCCCTCCTCAGTAAGTGTGATGCTTCTGAGTCAAGATGGCGGCGCCCGTATCCTAAATTCCTGAACAGAGTTGCAGCCCAGTGGGGGAAAGAATAATAAGTTAGTGACTAAAAACGTAAAATATATTAATTTTAGATGCTGGGGAACCGTTTTTTAAGGGTTTGGGCTTTTCATTAAATCACACTGAAGGTCCGGTTTAAGAATTTGCTAAATAATTCTGCATAACCCATTGTTTCCAGACATAAAAATATCCTTACCTCATACTTCAGTCAAAAATTTTAAAAAACACTATACTTATCTTTCATCCCACACAGGCTATCGCTGCTTGTCTGGTGTACACACACTTACCATGCTGGGCACCACTCCAACTCCACTAGCATTGATCAGAGGCTGATTTATTACTAACGCCAGGTATCGGCAGATGAGCGTCTGTATAGCGGCACTTAGAGCGACCGCTAGTATACGCTGTAAACATGTATCGGGCGCTGTAACATAGCACTTCAGTCACTGTAGAAACCTGGCCGGCATTGATGAATGTGATGTATGTTGGGTGTTCTAACACCAGTAGAGCGTTGCAGGGAGCAAAAGGTAGCGCCAGCTCATTGTGACCGACTCTCAGCGACTCACACCATATTCAACAAAAAATCAGAGTCACACAGCGTAGCCATTCTGGATCTGGTCGCTACAGCATAGAGTGCCAGACGCTGTGTGATTAAAGTCTGTTTCTGAACACATATCCACCAGTAACAAAGTGAAAACACATGGAATGACATTGTTGTAACAATGTGACATTAAAGCGGACCTTCACCTTGAATAAGAGCCTATCTTATATGTTTCCCACACCCTGTACATACAGATTGCTAACATTAAAAATCATCCTACCTGCATCTACTGCATGTTATGAGCCTTTAAACATCCAAGATGGTGGCTCATAGAACATCAGGCAGCCTGCAAACAGGAAGTGCCTTCTGACTGTGTTGCTCTGCATTCTGGGATTGCTGACCTTTTCCTGACCCCAGCTCTGCTCTGTCTGAGCAAAGCACAGCTATAACCCACCCCCCTGTACTTCAGTAAGTGTGATGCTTCTGAGTCAAGATGGCGGCGCCCATATCCTAAAGTCCTGAACAGAGTTGCAGCTCAGTGGGGGAAAGAATAATAAGTAAGTGACTAAAAACGTAAAATATGCTAACTTTAGATGCTGGGGAATCGTTTTTTTAACCGGACCTTCAGCATGATTTAATGAAAAGCCCAAACTCTTAAAAACTATTCCCCAGCATCTGAAACCAATATATTTTACAGTTTCATTCACTTACTTATTATTCTTTCCCCCACTGGGCTTCAACACTGTTCAGGACTCTAGCATACGGGCGCCGCCATCTTGTCTCAGAAGCCTCACATACTGAGGAAAGCAGAGGGGGGGGGAGTGCAAGGGACGGGGTTATAGCTGTGCTTTGCACAGACAGAGCAGAGCCGGGATCAGGGAAAGGTCAGCAATCCCAGAATGCAGAGCGACACAGTCAGAAGGCACTTCCTGTTTGCTGCCATCTTGGATGTTTAAAGGCTCATAACATGCAGTAGATGCAGGTAGGATGATTTTTAATGTGAGCAATCTGTATGTACAGGGTGTGGGAAACAATATAAGATAGACTCTTATTCAGAGTGAAGGTCCGCTTTAAGGGTTTGGGGTTTTCAATAAATCATGGTGAAGGTCCGGTTTAATACTTTAATGGCAGACCTGTAATGACAATTCTGCATAAAAATATAAAAAATCAAAAAAGTTTTCAAAATGACTTTTTCTAGACCATGAGAGGTGACACAATTATGTGAGAGAATAAAAAATAAATCAAAACAAAAAACCCTGTTTAAACAGAAGAAAAGGAACGTCCATTGAAATGTATGGGAGAGTGACAGGTAGTTCCTGGCGCTCTGGAAACTAGAGCGCTGGCGCTATACGCTGAGTTGCCTGTAGTAATACATGTGACGCTACATGGCGCTGTTAAGAGTCGCTTACCAGAATCGCCTTCATAAATGTGGTTTTGCGTACAGCACCCGGCGTTCACCAGACGCTGCCTGCCGCTACGAGGCGCTACCTGGCGCTATCCCTTGATGAATAAACCCCTCAGTGACACTGCTGTGCAGAGGGGAACTTCGGCACACCCCCATTCACCTCCATGGAAAGGGGCGTGCCATAGTTCCAGTGACAAGGGTGCGGGGTGCGCTGTATTCCCCTCTGCACAGTGGTGTCGCTGAGCTGATTGGTGGACAGCATGGGACTGGCACTGGGCGATTTGGTAAGTGTGTATACGAGCAAATGGGGTTGGTTCTCCCCTTGGGGAGGGAACCAGGGCGCCCCCTACTATGTAAATATGTACAATTTGTACTATTTATTGATGCAATTCATTCACAGATATTTGTGCATTGTATATATTTGCATGTATGCATTTGGTTTTGAGTTGCCTTCCATTGATATTTTTACACATTTTTTTTCCCCATTTTAGTGATTTTAGCTTGCGTTCAGTCGTTAAACTGACATTCAGCTATTAGTCCATTAATTTGTTTGGTAAGTCTTATGAGGAGGAAAAGGGGGGCCGCTATGCGCCTTTCCACTTTCCGTAAAATCCTTTTTTTATGAGATGTTGGGGGACCCCGTTTGTAGCAAGGTGTCCGTTGTTGGGCAAATGCAAATGCATACGCGTTTCGCTTGGCGTAAAAAAAAAATACACAGCAATTACCTTAGAAAGGAATAGCGGGCACAAGCCAACCCTTTATGTACGCAGTGAGTAAACAACGTTTTATAAATTATTTTACCCTTTTCCTCCTCACCCCTTAGGGGCTGCATCACTCACTTTGTTCCTATATGACCCCCCCTACAGTAATGCACTGAAGAAGCTACGCCAAGCAAAACGCATATGCATTTGCTGCAAACAGGAGGTCCCAAACCCAACAACGGACACCTTGCTACAAACGAGGTCCCCCCAACATTTCATGGAAAAAGGATTTTACGGAAAGTGGAAAGGCGCATAGCGGCCCCCCTTTTCCTCCTCATAAGATTTACCAAACAAATTAATGGACTAATAGCTGAATGTCAGTTTAATGACTGAACGCAAGCTAAAATCACTTGGTGTAAAAATGTGGAAAAAAAATGTGTAAAAATATCAATGGAAGGCAACTCAAAACCTTCATGCAAATATATGCAATGCACAAATATCCGTGAATGAATTGCATCAATAAATAGTACAAATTGTACATATTTACATAGTAGTAAGCTCATTGTAACACAGGGTGAAACAAACAGGGGCGCCCTGGTTCCCTCCCCAAGGGGAGAACCAACCCCATTTGCTCTTATAGTCTCCCTGACGACCAGTCAGGAGCGCCTGTCACCCGACAGCACTAATACCTACCGTATATACTCGAGTATAAGCCAAGTTTTTCAGCCCACTTTTTGGGCTGAAAAAAGCCGCCTCGGCTTATACTCGAGTCCAGGGGCGGACTGCCAGGGAAGGCCGCAACCCTGAACCCAACAAATGCTGGAGGGTGAGGGGCGGCTGCTGCGGGTCCCTGCTGTACCCGCTGCTGCCGCCGCCGCCGCTCTCATACACACAAACACGCACACACATTCACACACTGACCAGCACTTCCAGGCTGCTGCACGCTGGTCGTCAATGGGCAGCGTCCAATGTTTTCATTGGACGCCGGCCATATGGGGCACGCCCACCGACGACCAGCGCGCAACAGCCAGGAAGTGCTGGTGTGTGTATGAGAACGGCGGCGGCTGGCGGCTGCCAGGCGGAGCTGAATGGAGGGTGTTGTGTGCCGAGCGACCGGCAGGAAGAGGAGGGGAGGGGGACCCCGCTGCCCCTCTGCAGGGTAACCTCGGCCAAACCCTGACCCCCGACACCTGCGTGTCTGAGAGCGGCGGCAGCAGCAGGTACCCACAGTGTGTGTGTGTGTGTGTGTGTGTGTGTGTCTGTGTCTCTTTCTGTGTGTGTGTGTGTGTGTGTGTGTGTCTGTGTCTCTTTCTGTGTCTGTGTCTCTTTCTGTGTGTGTGTCCCTTTCTGTGTGTGTGTCCCTTTCTGTGTGTGTGTCCCTTTCTGTGTGTGTGTCCCTTTCTGTGTGTGTGTCCCTTTCTGTGTGTGTGTCCCTTTCTGTGTGTGTGTCCCTTTCTGTGTGTGTGTCCCTTTCTGTGTGTGTGTCTCTTTCTGTGTGTGTGTCTCTTTCTGTGTGTGTGTCCCTTTCTGTGTGTGTGTGTGTGTGTCTCTCTCTTTCTGTGTGTCAACTCCAATTCCAATTGAAAAAAGCCGCCTCGGCTTATACTCGAGTCAATAACTTGTTCCATTTTTTTGTGGTAAAATTAGGTGCCTCGGCTTATATTCGGGTCGGCCTATACTCGAGTATATACGGTATTCCTTAGACATACCTTTCCCAATTCAGACCCTCATTCCCACCCCCCTATACACCAGTCCAGCAGCAATAGCCTGTGCAGGATGAAAGGTGAATATAGTGTTTTTTTGATTTTTGACTGTGGTATGACTTTAAGTACCTCAACTGTAAAAATGCCCCATAACAGGGGTAAGTGATTTTTGGGAAAATATTAGAACAGAAATGTTTTATAGAATTTGTTCAGAAGTGTTCAAGTATAAAAGCTCACTCAGATATAAGCCTTAGTTCACACCTGAAAGCACACCTAAAGGTAAACTTGCTTCACCAGATCTTTATCATTAAGTTTAGGTCCTCACTTGTGTTTGTGCACAGTCAGTCAGACCCTCTTTTGAGGCGAACAGTCTAACGCCCAATCCTCCATCCCAGCCTGCTGAACAAGCCCTACCCCCTGCTCCCTGTTCCGTTTATAACAATAAATAATTTTTAACCTATAACTGCGGACCTCCATTATTACAAGAACGGAGCCTGGAGCTTCTCAAAGGAATTGATCCATAGCGCAACGGTTCATTGACAGGATTACAAGACAGATATCTTCAGTGGTCCTGGGCAGGTTTAGTACCCCCGGGCCACGGCGGTGAGTGTCTACTTATTTATTTAATTGATTTAATTTATTATCTACTTTGACATTTCTTAGCTGGTATTTGTTATTCTCTTACTAATAACCTATAATACGCACTGTATTTAAAGTGGACCAACACCCTCCCAAGATCGGCCCGGGAATCTATAAGATTCCCGGACCGATCAGACCCCTGACTGCGGGGCTCCCCGATCCTCGATCCAGCGGCGCCCGCCGCCTCCTCCCACGCGTCCCTCTAGCAGGACGCGCACTCGCGCCGGCCGTTTGTGAATGGCTGGCGCGGGCGCGCGCCCTGTAAGAGTGACGCGTGGGAGGCGGCGGCGGGCGCGCTCTCTTGTCCGTCGCTGCCTCCCGCTTGTCCGCTGGAGGGGATTGGCAGCGGCGGTCACGTGGGAGCGAGGAGAGGTGAGTTTTTCGGGGTTTCTGGGGGGTTTCACACAGAAGTGGACCAAAACCCAGGATAGTCAAAATCCTGGGTGTTGGTCCACTTTAAGGACAACAGCTGGGCATTTGAGTTAAAAACCCATATCACTCAGCTTATATAAAAACTCAGAGGTGATTATGATACAGAAATTATAGCTTATTAATTTGGGCTACCTACCTGTGATATAATTTGGTCGGAAGCGCAACCTGAAAGGAGATTACTACCTGAAGACGCTACTAGGCGCCAACAGGGGATATCTCTACCCTCCGTGTGCACAGTCAGTACTTGTCACACCCCTGTTACAGTGAAAATTTTCTCCATTTAAGTAAGTACAGTACCTTCTTGTGATTGATTAATGCAATCTGAAAATTGGTTTGATAGGGGGTCTTTCAAGCCAAGGGGAATCTTGACCCAGGTTACCAGGGCCAACCGTTGTTGGGATGTTCCAAGCAGGCCGTCGCACAAAGCGCCACTGCAATAGGGGTATTGCCACTAGCTACAGCTGCATAATTTTTGTCCCAGACATTTGTTTAAAATAACAGACACAATGCTCCTGTGATTCATCAAGATTCATCATCATGCAGCATAGCACCTATATCTGTCCCCCACATTACACCTGAGTATTGTTGCTGGGTGTTGAGTGTGAGTGCTGGGTGCAGCTGAGTCAAATCCAGCTAGACAGTGGTATAACAGGAACCGGCGTTATTGGAGCATGAATGCAGTAAGAGAATGTCTCTATGATGCCCAGCAGGACACCTGCCTTCTGTAAGGTGACAACCCCCAATCTCCACAGACGCTTCCGCCTATAGACAAGCCCCCGCCCGCTGGGACGTGCAATATGCCTTGCCGGACACGGTTGCCCCCAGGACTTAAATGGCGCAAAGGATGTCAGCTTACATTGAAGGCAGATGAACCACAAGGGGAGTCAGGCTGTCCAGCCCCTGAAACCCTCCGGAGTAACAACTAAACAGAGCGGCATCAGCTGTGATATAATAAATATATGATACACTGGGAGCAATAAACTCATTTGCCTAATTAATTGGGTTATCTCCGCACAGAAGCTATTTAACATTTCAAGATAGTACACTGTGCCAGTGCATGAAGGAATACAACATATGAACATGTATGTCAAACTATTTGATGTTACCCACCTTATGAGAGTTCTTCAGTTTTGGAGGTGGGTTGTCCCGCAACCTTTTCATGGCCTGCACAGGAGAGTCGCTGAAATACGGAGGTTCACCATCAACCATTTCAATTACCATGATTCCTAAAGACCAAATATCCACCTGAGTGGGGGTCAAAACAATTAAATTACTTATATTGGTTTTGTTAAAGGTTTTAAGGATGTTCACATATTACCTATCAAACAATGTTATCAGACAAGCCTATCTATTCATTGCTCAATAATGGCAGTTTCAAGCACAAAAGCAAGTAAATAGGGATAGCTGTTTTTTTAATGCTTTTTTGTGGTGTTGGTGGTGGTGATAGAAAAAGGCTGTTCAAAACAATAGTCTCATGATAAGACTGGCGTCCATAAAGTTACTGGCCTGAGGAAGTGGGAGTTGCCCATGGAACGCGTGGCTACTTTGGATGCTGGCAGGTGGTGGGGAGACCTGGTGACTAATCTGTAATTTTTGAAGTGTTATTGAATTACTGGATTGTTTGGGTTATTGGATTTTATATATATCTTGTTGATGGTTGTTTAGTGATTGAAGGGGGCCCATTTAGGGGGGCGAGCTCCCTTTGGGAGCAGCATACTTTACACCTGTTGTCATATGTGGTTTAGTATAATGGGGCTTTGATTGGACAGCACAGCTTATTTTCACAGTATAAATTTCTATAGTGAACCTTTGCACATTGCACTTTTGCACAATCCTTTGCACACGTCTGCACAAAAAGTGTGCAAAGTGTGCATTTATTTGTTTTTTTTTTTACTTTTTTGTTTGTATGCATTTGGAGTATGCTAATATTGGATTTATTGATTATAGATGAAATATTGAATTTTCTCCCCATCATCTACGCATCCTTTATGTTTGTCTGTCTGCTATGTTATCTGTTATCTGTTTTTTAGTGTTTTAATATGTTTTGTCTAATATATAATATGTGGATCTTTATTAAATAAAATTTGATACTGGCTTTTTGATTTAGATTGGTGTGCCTCCCTTTTTGTTTGTTGCATAAAGTTACTGGCTGCCCCGGAAGTCCACAAAGGAGTGACAAATGGTGCCCCAAGAAAGTGGTAGAGGTAAATTATCCCCGCCTGCTGTACACAGGAGCACGGGGCAGACAGATGGACGCTATGGGATGCTTGCGCATGTGCTTTGGGTTTGACTAAAAGGTGAGTTTAATGGCGATTCCAGGGAATTCACATGGGGCATATAAAACAGTTGATTTCTGCAATAGGACACAGGTCTCCCCCCCCCCCAACTATATGTGGTGCCTATTTTATTTGTTTACAATCATCAGTCTAGAACTGTAATCTGCAAATGAGTGTATAAAATGGCAAAGTAATAACTAGGATTAAGGGTATCACCATCCAAATAGTGTATATGGAAATAAATTAGGGAGCTCAAGTGGAATTGTGCTTCCATATAAAATTGTATTTGGAGGGGGGACTTGGGGTTCCGGACCTTCGGACCTACCACGCGTCCAGAGCTCAGGAACGAAACTACAAAATCCTGGCGAGATGGTATAGATGCCCATCGGATCTTGTGAAATTTGGGGGAGCGGACACTGGGGATTGCTGGAGGTGCGGCGGGGCCCCGGGGACCATGTTGCATATTTGGTGGGAGTGCCCGAGGGTGAAGGCCTTTTGGGAGGAAGTACTGGGAATATATGAACACCTGACACTTGAGAAGGTCCCACACACTCCGCAGGTTACCCTCCTGTCGATGATCCCTGGATCGGTGTCAACAAATAAGAAGGGGCTACTGAGGCATTTACTCACGGCCTCTAGGTCGGTGATACCCAGGCATTGGCATACTAATGTTGTCCCGTCCCTGGTGGAGTGGTATGGGGAGGTCGAGAGCATTAAGAGGATGGAGGAGCTGACTCTGGAAGAGGTAGAGGGGGGAACTCAGAGGCTTCTTAGGACGTGGACCCTTTGGGAGGTCTCGCGGGTTTCCCCCAACTTTCAGATACTGCTGGAGCGTGGTTGAGCTGAGGGGGAGGGGGGGCCCTGAGTGAGGGTATGACCCTTTAGTGGAAGCAATGGGGTCTGGCCGCATGGGGGAGGTTGGGGATGGGGCCGATGGGCTCCTGAAGCCCAGGTGTTTCGTTCCCTTTCCTTGTCTTTTTCTACTCTTTCTTCCTTTTGAAATCTTTCCTAGGTAAACTCTTTCTCCTTGTTCGTTACTTCCTTTTTTCTCTCCATTTCCACTTTCTTCTCTCGGACCGCGGGGGGATGGCTAAGGTTGCTATATATTGGAATTGGATGAGGGGACGGGCCTGTGGCTAGGGGAGTGCCTTCTTTTAGGGGGGCGACCCGGTTGATACGCTGGGCTTTATTGGTGGTTGTTTGCGATTACCCTGTGCCTGATCTTTCAGTGTGCCCTGATTGGAACGAGGCTCGCCCGGACCCTCCTATATCGAATGAGATAGTGACCCATTTGCTGAGCTGCCGTGTCATTCTCACCCTGTGACCCTCTTTGCTATTGTTTTTTCTTCTGTATAATTTGTAAAATCTTAATAAAGATATATTGAAATAAAAAAGTATTTGGAGCAGGAACTCCAAGCTACCATTTTCCCCCGTGATTACCCCCCTCTCCTTACTCCAAAATACTTACTCCAAATATAAATACCCCAAATAAAAATACTCCAAATCCACTTTCTATAACCCCAAAAAAACATACCAGCAGTACCATTTGCTACATTTTTATGAATACTTTTACAGAGGTGAATACTTAAATACATTTAGATCCACCGCTAAAAACACCCCAAATAAAGAAATTCACAGCATATATTTACCTCTGTGCCGTATGCAGACCTTATTATAACCTCTGGTGCCATCCAGTACGGGGTTCCAACTAACGACTTTCTTTTTGGAACATCTTTGCTAATCTGAGCACAGAATCCAAAGTCAGAAAGCTTCACCTAAAAGAAAAAGGTCCACAAATATTACAATATATTATTGCATCAAATGTTGAATTAAATATGTTTTAGATACATTTAGAATAGAAAAGCCCCCTGACTGATATTGAAGAGTTCAACAGTTTACTGTGGCTGACAGTCAGAAATTACATGCAGATATCAGGATTTCCCAACCATTTCACATAGAGAACCACTTTCATATTTCCAATTATCCCAATTAAAACTTAATATAGACTTTCCCAGATCGGTGTACTGTAGGTCCACTTTACAGGAAACATATACTGTATATGCTCCATTTGGCCCAGTGGTGCAAACTTGTGTCCTTCGTTAGCAAAGGCATCACGAGTCTGTCTCTGCTCCAAAGGCAGTAAGGCTACGGCCAAGGCATATTCAGACGGAATGCTCAGAGGAATGATCAGAGGATTCTAGCTCCTATGTCGAGGACCTATTTCGTGGTTCAGAATCTAGTTCCGGATGGTTGGAGGGGGAGGTGTAGTCCGTCAGCAGAGAGGAACAGGAAGCCGCGCTTAAACTGGGGAACCCTCAGAATCAGCTGACGGATCAGATTGAGGAGCAATATTGGAGGTTCTGCACCTCTCTACTCCTCGACCAAAGTGGCAGGTGAACCCTACAAACGTCAGAAGGTCAGGCAGGTTTGTCCCAGGCTTGCTCATTTCGACAGGCTGGTGGCAATGGAGTGAGAGAAACAGGATGAGCTTCCATCTCTTCCTAAGGTCTTGGACAGCAAGTACACCTTTCCGGATGAGGCGGTCAGGGTTTGGTCTTGGTAGACGAACCAGTGTCAGGTCTGGCTCGGCTCACCATTATCCCTATTTCGGATAGTGCGGCCTTCAGAGACCTGGCAGATAGGAAGTTGGACCAGCTGGCCAGGCATGCGTTCTCTATGGTTCGCCCAGAACTTTACTGGTCATACGGGCTCTTCTGCAGTGTGTCTGGCCCAGTTAATCCAAACTTTGTAGGGCGCTGCGCATGTTCGACCTCCCCGGTGGTCACTAGTCCTACCCTGGGATCTCAATCTGGTCCTATAAGCACTTTAGGGGCCCCCCTTTGAACCCATGGCAGAGGCTTCCCTGACGACGCTCAAGTTGATTTTGGCTTTACTTGTGGCTATCACCTCCATCCAACGGTTTCCGGGCTGACAGCGTTTTCAATCAAATCACCCTTTTTGGTGCTACATGAAGACAAGGTGGTGTTTCATGTGAAGCAGGATTTTTTGCTCAAGGTGGTCTCTCCCTTCCATCTTAATGAGGACACAGTGCTACCCTCTTTGTGCCCACACCCCACATGCCAGAGTGACTCCTGCGTTCCCTAGATGTAGTCAGGGCATTAAAATATTAGTTGGCCGCTACTCGAGAGGTATGTGAAACAGACGTCTTGTTTGTATACCAGAAGGCGTAGGAGGGGCCTGGCGGCTGCTTAGCAGATAAATCAGGGAGGCGGTCATACAAGCTACGGCTGCAAAGGGATAGAGAAACACTTCTAGGTTTTCACTCCACCAGGGAGATTGCCGTGTCTTAGTCTTTGGATGGCTTGGAGCGTAAAGTGTTGCAGACGGTGGTGAACCCCTCTCTGGGAGGCAAAGCATGAGGTGTCAGTGTCATTGTTCTTGGTTATGTTGACGCAGCTGTTGGCTGTTCTTGCAAGATCCCACCCTTATTGAGGTTACTGCTTTGGGACGTCCCACGCGTTGCTACCGGTAGTACCCCGAAATGCAAAGAAAGTAATGAAAAAAGGCAAATTAGTGTACTTACCGGTCAATTTCCTATTTCATCCTCTTCTATTCCAGTGCACCACACCCACCCTTCTGTTGTGTTACGACTACGTCGGTGGTTATGTTACACTGTTTTCAAGTTGCACGCATTATGCACAGGTTAGCGTTCTCCACTGCCGGGGCTGTGACTGCACGGCTTTCAAATTAACTGAGGAGATCCTGCCACAGCCTGCCTTATATAGGTTGGGAGGAGCTAGTTTTTTCTATCTTGCAGTCCCCGAGGAAATTTACTAGTGAGTACACAAATTTCCCTTTTTTATGGTGCACTTGTTTGAAGTACTTCGTTGTGCTCATAGGCATGAATGTGGGGTAAATGTTGGTGAGCTGATAACCACAATGCAAGTTATTGCCAGTACAGACTTTAATGATCGTGTACAGAGATTGTCCTGCTATCCCCCAGGAACTCTAATTGCATTTGAGAGACACTACTAAGATCTTAGCGATTGTAAAGAGAATGGAATTAGAAAATACACTGGCAAGCCTAATCCATCAAATAATTTCAAGATTTATTGTACTTGAATCTTGCAGCCAGGAATAATGAATCGAAGCAATTTGCCCACTACAGTCGGTCAGCATGGTTGTGTGTGAGTGTGTGGTGTGCGGGTGCATGCGCGAAAGGGACCCCCGTGACAACATTGTCCTCTTTAATGGAGGGATGGTTTTATATATATTTATGCATTTCCTTTAATAGGCGCATGTTTTCCAGTAAACTGATTTATTAAAGGAGTTAAAGTGCCTATTGTGACCCATTTGTCCATTTTTGTGGTTCTTTGAACTGAACCAAGCTGTAAAAATTGGATTGAAGGTATTCCTGGTCCTAGATGTAAAGCGTATCACTAATTATGGAACAAAACTATATGTACCATTTCTAGATTGTTGTGTCTTCAATAGTATGAACAATTTTACTTCCATAAATGTCTACACTGTACTATACAATATGCACTGGGGCGAGCCAATTGCGATTTTTATCGTCATCATATCACCCTTCAATCAACCTTAAATAGCTTGTGTCCTGGTGTGGCTTTCACACAGGCGATTGTGATTGCTAGGCATTTGCAGGGCGATTTGAAGAACTCCAATATGCTGTGTTTTTTTAGGTTATTATGGGTGATAGCAATCCCATAGAAGTCAATGGAATAGCTTTGCAATCACTATTCAAAGCCTTAGCGATTCTGTCAGCAGCCAATCAGATGCTCTATTTCCTGTGTCATTTATTTGTGGCACATTAAAAAAAGTTGGTTAATTATAAAATCGCTATTGCATCACGATCGCCAGTAAACCGCTATCTGATCACTTTGCAATCGCTATAGTAAGAAATCGCTAATAACCTATGAAAATCGCTCTTATTTTCAGAAGATGGAAGATGATGGCGCTATATAAATAAACAATAATAATAATAATAATTTTCACCTCCCCCAGTGTGAAAGTAGCCTCCATAAACGCACAAACAAGAAACGGCTGAATGTTTATGTATATAAGCAACATTGTAGTTAATGTAACCTTATACTCACCCGTCCATCCAATGTCAAAAGGATAGAGTCGCTTTTAATGTCTCTGTGTATAACGCCTTGCGAGTGCAGATATTCAAGGGCTTGCAGCACAGGTTTACAGACCGTAGCAATTTGTTCTTCATTGAGCCTGAATTGACCAACAAAGGCAGAAGACATTTATTAGGTTTTAGAAGTGTCCACCCATCCCTTACCTTAAACTGGACCAAAATAGAAATCTTACTCAGGGTGAGCGGTTTAAATTTAGGACCTTACTCATGAAGGGATAGCGCCAGGTAGTGCCTGTTAAGCAGCAGGTAGCGGCAGTTGAACACCGGACACGGCACGCTATGACACATTTATGAAGGCGATTATGGGGAGCGGCTGGAACAACTCCATGTAGCGTCCAATTCATCATTATCCCAGGCTCAGCGTACAGCGGCGGCGTTCAGCCTTGCAGAGTGCCATGTCTTACCTGTCGCTACCTGGCGCTCTTCTATACATTTCTATGGACGACCCTTAAATCCCTTGCCTGATCCCATTTTTAAAATTTTTTTTTTTAATAAAATCTAAAAACTTTCTGACATGTATCCTGGGCAAGAAAATGACATTTTTGTCCACTTTTTGGATTAATAATATTTTTATGTAGAATTGTCCTTACATGTCTGGTATTAAAGTGTTCATGTTACAATGTTATAACAATGTAATTCCATATGTTTTCGCTTTGTTACTAGTGGATACATGTTCATAAACAGACTTTAATCACACAGCCTCTGGCGCTATTGGCTACAACTACATGATTTTGAGCACCGGCGCTGTTTGAGGCTATTTCTTTGATGAATGTGGTGTGAGTCGGTCGCACTGAGCTGGCACTACCGTTCGCTCCCATACAGCGTAGTACAGCGTAGTCATCAATGCCGGCTCTGAAACAAAGAACCATGGCCGAGCACAGCGACTACTAGCGGTCGCTCTGAAATCCGCACTACAGACGCTCATCTGTCGCTATCTGGCGTTAGTAATGAATCAGCCTGTTAGAGACTGGACCTTCTCATAAGATCCTATTAACACAATGGATGTTACAATCAAAACAAACTGCAGAGCTAAATTGAGGGCACTACAACCTAATAATGCAAAAATTCATTTTATTAAAGTGGACCAACACCCAGGATTTTGACTATCCTGGGTTTTGCTCCGCTGTGTGAAACACCCCAGAAAGCCCCAAAAACTCACCTCTCCCACGTGACCGCTGTGGACAAGCGGGAGGCAGCGACGGACAAGAGAGCGCGCCCGTGCTGGCCATTCACAAACGGTCGGCGTGGGTGCGCGTCCTGCTAGAGGGACGTGCGGGAGGCGGCGGCGGGCGCCGCTGGATCGAGGAGCGGGTAGGGATTTAGGGGTTTCTGGGGGGTGCCCCGCTGTCAGGGGACTGATCGGTCCGGGAATCTTATAGATCCCGGGCCGATCAGTGGAGGGTGTTGGTCCACTTTAAAGTTACTGAATCAAAAAAGCCACTATTACAATTAAAAACACAAAAACACACATGAGACAAAAATAAAAACATACAAAGCCTGTCTACCCTGGACCCAAATTTATTGCTTAGTTATAAATATATATAGGTAAAATACCCTCGGCGGACTAATAAAGTTAATCTCAATCTGAAAAGATTTTCCAATGTGGATCCCTATATATATATATATATATATATTACTGGTAAATAATTCCTCCCTATATATACAATGTTGTAACTGATACTAAATATCCTCTCAAAAATTAATAATGAGCAATTATCAAACTTATATGGTCTAATAATCCTTTTAATAAATATGTAAACTATAATGTGCTAAGTGCACATAATATATTTATAACTAAGAGGACGATTCATTAATAGCGCCAGGTAGCGACAGATAAGCGCCAGTAGCGTTATTTTCACAGCGCCCGCTAGTATTCGCTGTGCTTGGCCGTTGTTCGGCTGTTGACAGCGACTCAGTCGGTGTGCGGTAATGTTGAATACGGGGTTAGGAGTCGCTGTTTGACAGGTTCCGCGCTGTATGGGAGCGCATGACAGCGAATGGCCATAGCGAACGGCTCCCAGCATATTCATTAACAAATCACGCTCAAAAAATTCTCGCGCTGTGAAATGCATGTTTAAACCCCAGAGCGCTGGCGGCGATGGGTTAAAAGTAGTTTTTTAACCCCCAAACAACCATATTTTTAGAAAAAAAAAAAACATGTTTTTACAAACATTTTGTAATATGAATACATTAATATCAGACCTGTAATATCAATTCTGCACAATTTTTTTTTTTTTTTTACCTAAAAAAAAATATCTAACATTGCAGAAGTGGTCACCGAATTTTTGCCATTTAAAAAAAAAAAAAAAAAACATTAATAGCAATTAATTAAGAATATTTAAAGATTGCTCCATTGAAATGCATTGGAGAGCGCCAGGTAGCGAGAGGTCATACCTGTCGCTGTTCAAGGTCGCTCGCTGGCGCTGTGGGGTGACGCTGGAATAATGATGAATGATTCGCTATCTGGCGCTCTGTCAGTCGCTAAGCAGGATCGGCTTGATAAATGTGTGATTGCGGAGGGGAGCCGGCGTTCTCGTGGCGGTGAGCGTCATTACCGTTCGCTCACCATTCGCTACCTGGCGCTATCCCTTGTTAAATAAGGGCCTAAGCAATACATTTGGGTCCAGGGGAGAGCCTCGGAGCTGGATCCCAGATGGAGGTGAGCATTTTTTTTTTCTTTAGTCAGGAGAAAATGCTAGCCACATAGAATCTATGGACCAACAGTCAAAAATGACTTAAACTGGACCAACACAACAAATAGTGCTCATATACATCCCTCCCTGGGGCAATTTAGATTGCTGCAGATAAAAAACAAGTTACCTTTTTTAACTCCTGCTGTTGTAAATTTTAAATACCAAATGGCGGCTCGTGAATCTGCATGCAACCAGCAAACAGGAAGTGCTGCTGGGTTTCCTGTTACTGTACATTGTCAGTTATGTCAGTTGAATCCAGGCAGCAGCATGTCTGAGATGCTGGGAGAGGAAGCTCCAAAATGTCCATTACCACCAGAAAATCAGTGAGGAGGCGTTTCAGCTTTGTGTGGATGCAGGAGCAAATGTTAGTGCAGTAACTGTTTAGGTATCATTTATGCAGATGGGGCAAGTGAGTTTTTTGGACTGGTGGAGACAGGTCAGCCCCTCCATCCTCTCAAATTCAAATGTTAAGTTATACAAAAGGTTTTACGGGCAGGGTTCTGGCTGCAATGGTCCTCAGGCTGTACTGATATAGGCTGGCTAATATTTGGACCAGCCTCAAATAAAAGTTTAAATTTAGGACCTTACTCATGAAGGGATAGCGCCAGGTAGTGCCTGTTGAGCAGCAGGTAGCGGCAGGTGAACACCGGACACGGCACGCAATGACACATTTATGAAGGCGATTATGGGGAGCGGCTGGAACAACTCCATGTAGCTTCCGATTCATCATTATCCCAGGCTCAGCGTACAGCGGCGGCGTTCAGCCTCAGTTACAACATTGTGTATAGTATCAGTACAACATTGTGTCAAGTCATATCAAAACTTTTGTGGGCAATGTGTTGGCTGCAATTGTCCTCTGGTAGGGTAAGCTGGCTAATTACAGGACTATGGGAAATGTCTCATGATTCTCAATCTCTCATATTAATTTTTCAAGTCCTATGAAACTTTTTATGTCAATTTTCTGACTGCAGTGGTCGCCTGACCATACGGGCAGGCTGAGTCATTACTAGCGCCCGGTATCGGCAGATGAGCGTCTGTATAGCGGTACTTAGAGACACTGCTAGTAGACGCTGTAAGCGGATATCAGGCGCTGTAACAGAGCGCCTTAGTCGCTGTAGTAACCACGGTGGCATTGATGAATGTGATGTATGACGTAGGTAGCGCCAGCTCAGTGCGACCGACTCTCAGCGACTCACACCATATTCAACAAAAAAACAGACACACTGGATCTGGTCACTGTAGCATAGAGCGGCAGACGCTGTGTGATTAAAGTGGACCAACACCCAGGATTTTGACTATCCTGGGTTTGACTATCGGGGGTGCCCCGCTGTGTGAAACCCCCCAGAACGCCCGGAAACACTCACCTCACCATGCTCCTATGCGGGCGCTCGTCCAATCAGAGCGCTCAGAGCCGCTGTGGTATGCACGTACAAGCGGCATCCAACCACAGTGGCCCCGAGCGCTGGAGGCCGCGTTCCGCGCTTCCCTCTAACAGGGAGTGCACCCGCGCTGGCCGTTTGTGTGCGCCCTGCTAGAGGGAAGCGCGAGACGCGGCCGTGGCCCGCGCATGCGCCGCTGGAACGGGGCTAAGGTTTCTGGGCTTCCACCCCATGGGACATTCGATTTCGGATGCCCCGCAGGGAGGGATCTGATCGGCCCGGGTGTTAGTCCACTTTAAAGTCTGTTTTTGAACACATATCCACCAGTAACAAAGCGAAAACACATGGACATGACATTGTTGTAACATTGTTGTGACATTAATACTTTAATGCCAGACCTGTAATGACAATTCTGCATAAAAATATAAAAAATATATAAATATAAAAAAAAATATAAAAAATGACTCTTTCTAGGCCAGGAGAGAAAAAAAATTAAAAACAAAAAAACCCTGTTTAAACAGAAGAAAAGGAACGTCCATTGAAATGTATGGGAGAGCGACAGGTAGCGGCAGGTAATACCTAGCGCTCTGGAAGCTAAAGCGCCGACGCTATATGCTGAGCTGCCTGTAATAATACATTGGACGCTACATGGCGCTGTTAGAGTCGCTCACCAGAATCGCCTTCATAAATGTGGTATTGCGTACAGCGCCCAACGTTCACCAGATGCTGCCTGCCGCTACGAGGCGCTACCTGCCGCTATCCCTTGATGAATAAACCCGAACGTGTAAGCTGACATTTTTTTTGCCCTGTGGAAGACTGCCAGGACCTTCCAGTAATCTTTAAAGCGACATTTGTGTTAGGGCCTAACTGCAATGCTCCACTGCCTCCAGCTATAACATCTGGCTAATTTCTGGAATGGGATAGCCCAAGGAATTATTTTTTTTGTATTTTTTTGTATACTTTTTCCACATTCACCCGCCATTTTGGTTTGTTCCTGTGCAATTCGGGGGCATTATGCAGCTTTTTGCACATCCTAGTTTTTCTCCCATAGCATATAATAGCATCTAGGATCAGGTGTAACAGGATACTTGGGTCACTGCTGCATTATCCTGTCCATAAAACCAGGACACATATAAGAGGAAAGCACAAAGCCCAAGTTTAGGGCTTGAAGGTAATACATTTGAAAACTTTGTCATGTATACATTGAACTTTCCAGTACATAATAATGCTTAAGATTTTATCAAATTCAATGCAAGATTATTTAACCCCTTAACTGACACATAATAATTGAAGAAGCGATCCCAAAAATGTTCTGTTTTTTTATTGCAGATCTGGAATCTGTGTCACATATGAAACCGGAGCATAACTCTGGTTTCTAAAATGCTTTTGTCCTTAATGACCCATCTAATTTTAGCCTTAAGGATCAGAACATTTTGTCTCATCTTGTATTCCAGCAGTTAGGCAGGCACATATCGTAGGTCGGGGTGGATGGATGGTCAGGGAGGTAGGTATCTAGGTGGGCAGCAAGTAGGTAGGTGGGCAGAAGGGTAGGTGTCTGGAAGGCAGAGAGGTAAGTAGGTGGGTGGACAGGTAGCTGAACAGTAGGCATGTAAGTGGGTGGATAGAGCAGTAGGTGGCTGAGCAATCAGGCAGGTAGGCAGGCATATAGGTAGGTGGTTAGGCAGGTTAGGCAGGTTAGGCAGGTTGTGTAGGTGGGCATATGGATGGGTGGTTGGCTGGGACAGTGAGGTAGGTAGGTGGGCATGCAGGCAGGTGGGAGGGCAGGAAGCAGGTGGGTGGATTGGTGGGCATACAGGCAAGTATGTGGGCATGCAGGCAGGTGGGTAGATGGGCATGCAGGCAAGCACGCTGGCGACAAGCAGGTGGGTGATTAGATGAGCAGGCTGGCAGGTTAGAAGGTGGGCATGCAGGCAGTCGGATGGATAAGTGAGCATTCAGGCAGTTGGTGAGTAGGTGGGTGGGCATAATTGGAGGTAGGTGGGTAGGTAGGTGGGCATGCAGGCATGCATGATGGCTGGCAAGCAGGTGGGTGGGTGGCCATACAGTAAGGCAGGCGTAACAGCCACTAACAGCGGAAATTTTACCTCTACCCTCATTCCCCCGGATAAACCCAGCGCCATGACTGGTTGGTGTGGTCACATGACTGTGCTGGCCAATCAGAGCGCTGGATTTCTCTGTCACCGAGCTAGTCAAAGTGCTGGATTTGTTCTTGACTGTGGTGAAGTGCTGGATTCTTCTCAGGAAGGCATTCGCAATCAACTTGCCTCCCTGCACCCGGAACAACACCCATTTTAAGAAAAAACATTTATTCTGGACAATTTTGGCTTTTTAATTTATGGGATGGGTTTATATGTTGTTAGTAGCTTTGTACAGGGTTTTGGTAGTTTGCACTTTAACATACAAGACCTGCACGGAGTGCACTTAGTTCAGCACCATCTAAATTAAGTACATATATACATATGAGTAGAAGTGTGCCAAAATTGAGTGTCCCAACTGCACAGCATACACAACAAATACACCTTATGGCCCAGTGTACCACAAGAACAGACACCAAACAAAAGGCACCACTCCTACTGAATTAATAAGCCAATACCATCGCTAATTAATATCAATAGTTTAATTCATCAGAAAATCTCATTAAAAAACATAAAATACATCAATCATCACAAACATCTAAAAAAAAACATGACAATACACAGCCCAACCCTGACTCATAATTATAACATCACATGGATGCATCTATCAATGTAATCTAAAGTGCCCATGTGCAATACTAAAGTGCTGAATATAATGTGCAATGGATACAAAACTAACAAAAGATGTATATAGTCACCTCAGTGAAAAAAAGAAAAATGACCTCCTGCTGAGTGGGACAATCAATCACCCACGCGTTCCGTGACAGCTAAAGTTTGCACTTTAAAGCGGAACAAAACCCAGGATTTCCCGGGTCTTGGTCCACACACATATGCAGAAGTATGCTAAACCTGCACCACCAAACGCCAAGGTGCCTCTGTGAGGTGCTGTCCTAGCTTGAATCTTTGGGAGCCCCCTTTGGGACATACAATGCAATAGATAAATTGGGAGGTTTGGTTGCAAGCTAACACGGTTGAGTTCTGTGTCACCTTGCGTATTTTAATTGCCCTGCTCACATGCACCTCCCAGGTTGGTTATAAATTGGTTTAAGTGGCTGACACCCCTCCTTTGTTTCTTTTGGTTTTGTGCAAGCACATGGGGGGGGGGGGTTGAAGTTGTACTGCGAGGCTTTCGACCCTTCCACCCCATGTGCTGCACTCGAGATTATAGGGCAACCTCAGGTAAGCTGCTCCCAATTTATCTATTGCATTGTATGTCCCAAATGGGGCTCTCAGAGATTAGAGTTAGGACTGCTCCTCACTGCATCGTGGCCTTTGGTGGTGCAGCTTTAGCATAGTTCTGCAGATGTGTGTGGATCAAGACCTCTGTTTAACTAGATTTAGAGACAGGTTACAGGTTTGGCTGCAAGCTAACAGGGTTGAGTGCTGTGGACCCTTTTTTAGACTATTTTGTCTTGCTTTTTTTTGTCTTGCTTTTTTTCATTTCTTTTAACTTTTGTCTTGCTTTTTTTTGTCTTGCTTTTTTTCATTTCTTTTAACTTTCTTGATATGATATAAGTATGCCTACATTTTACATACCTGGTCTGTGATACGATATCAGTCAGAGCTCCTCCTTCCACATACTCCATCATGACCCAGAGTTCTTCTCCTACAAGGTAGCTCTTGTACATCTCTACAACGTTTGCATGATGGTAGTCTCTCATGATTACAACCTGTGTATATTAAAATGTAGTATTCAATAAGGATTCAAAGAACTATAAAGAGGACAAACCTATGTGTCTCAATTGCTGATGAGTACTAATTAACAAACAACCAAACAAACAACATACAGTACATATAATGTAATGCTTTATCCTCAAAGATATACTGTACATACACAATTCCTGTTGTGTTTTGGGATTAGGTTTAATGTCGACTATCCATGCATAGGCTGCTGATCTAATAACATCTTCTGTTGTTACTTGTTCAATGGTATGAGCCCTAATAATACAAAAATATGCTAAATAGCAAAAGGAGGGGATTACCTGTGCACAATGAATGGCCTAAACAAGTGGACCCTCAATTACTATTTGTTATTAAACACAAAAGTGCCTCACATGGCCTGAACTAGTGGACACTCATTAACTATTTGTTATTAAACACAACTGACATTCATGCCACCTGAACAAGGGGACACTTAATTACTATTTGTCATTAAACACAAATGACCCTTATGTGGCCTGAACAAGTAGACACTTAATTACTATTTGTTATTAAACACAAATGACCCTCACATGGCCTGAACATGTGGATACTCAATTACTATTTGTTATTAAACACAAATGACCCTTATGTGGCCTGAACAAGTGGACACTTAATTACTATGTGTTATTAAAGACAAATGATTCTCGCTTGGCCTAAACAAGTGAGCACTCAATCACTAATGACCCTCATGTGGCCTGAACAAGTGGACACTGAGCTACTATATGTTATTAAACACAAATGACCCTCACTTGGCCAAAACAAGTGGACACTCAATTACCATTTGTTATTATACACAAATAACCCTCACGTGGCCTAAACAATTACAACTATTTGTTATTAAACACAAAAGAGCCTTACAAGGCAATTAATATTTGCTATTAAACACAAAGGAGCCTTACATAGCATGAGAAAGTGGACACTCAATTAATATTTGTTATTAAACACAAAGGAGTCTTATGTGGCCTGAACTAGTGAACACTCAATTGCTATTTGTTATTAAACACAAAAGAGTCTTATGTGGCCTGAACTAGTGAGCACTCAATTGCTATTTGTTATTAAACACAAATGACCCTCACATGGCCTGAACTACTGGACACTCAATTACTATTTATTAAACACAAAAGAGCCATACATGGCCTGAACTAGTGGACACTCAATTACCATGTGTTATTAAACACAAATGATCCTCACGGGGCCTGAACAAGTGGACACGCAATTATTATTTATTAAACACATAAGAGCCTTACGTGGCAATTACTATTTCTTATTAAACACAAAAGAGCCTTATACAGCCTAAACAAGGGGACACTCAATTGCCATTTTTTATAAAACACAAAAGAGTCTTACGTGGACATTCAATTACTATGTGTTATGTGTTATGAAACACAAATGATCCTCACAAGGTCTGAACATGTGGACACTCAATTATTTGTTATTAAACACAAATGACCTTTACGTGGCCTGCATAAGTGGACACTCAATAACCATTTGTTATTAAACACAAAAGAGCCTCACGTGGCCTGAACTAGTGGACACCCAATTACTATTTGTTATTAAACACAAATGACCCCCAAGTGGCCTGAACAAATAGACATTAAATTACTATTTGTTATTAAACACAAAACAGTCTCATGTGGTGAACAAGTGGACACTCAATTACTATTTGTTATTAAAAAGTTGTTTTTAAAACAACTCCCTTAGTGTCCCTCACTCCAGCTACTGTCCCTAACTAACTGCGCTAAAATGGACAATGTAGTTTTAAAACAACTCCCTTAGTGTCCCTCACTCCAGCAGCTGTGCCTAACTTCCCTAAAAAGGACTATATAGTTTTTAGCAACTCCTTTAGTGTCCATTACTCCAGCCGCTGTCCCTAGCTAACTGCCCTAAAAAGGACAATTTAGTTTTAAAACAAATCCCTTAGTGTGCCTCACTCCAGTCGCTGTCCCAAAATAAATGTCCTGAGAAGGACATTTTTTTTTTACAAACCCCCTTACTCACTTACAGGCAACCTCTCCCTATCCAATGCAGAGCACCAGGAGATAACATGTGTCTGACCAATCATAGTCGTGCCCAGGTTTGTGGTTGCTAGGGAAGCAAGAAGGTTGATTGGCTGGTGTGCAGCCAATAAACCTTCTTGCACTTTGCCCAAATGCTGAACTTTGGCCAAATGCTGAACTCAAATACTAACTTTTGTTTGAAGTCATTGTTCAGGGACTAACTTTGCGAACTTTGGCCAAATGCTGAACTCAAATACTAACTTCTGTTTGAAGTCATTGTTCAGGGACTAACTTTGTGAGTTGGGTTTGCCCAACCCTAATGGTGACGATTGCATGGGTTGATCAGACCTATTGAACGTTCATCTGATCAAACCAGCCAATAGTACCCCACGTGTGTCATCGCAATTGTTCAGTTGACAACATGCGGGGCTATAAACTGCTGCCACCAGAACACAAACAGTGTTCACCTCTATATGAGCCACACACAACACAATCAGATCGAACGGATTGATCGACCCACAACCACTTCCAGACAGGGGCGATCGAGCGGCCTAGGCAAGTAAGGTAGCCAGGCTCTTCAGAAATAGCATGAGCTTTTTAGATCCATAATTCAGAGCATCAGTGACTCAGTGAATTTATTTAAACAAACAGAAAAACACAAAAACAACAAGAAAAATGGTGCAAGGTGATAAAAACAGAATTAACTATAAAACACAGTACAAATAATTTAGATAGCAATTACGAATAAAAAAGATGAAAAATATACTTAAGAGTCTGTCTGGGCTGCGGTTCGTGTCGGTCCTCACATGCTTCTGGTCTTCTCCTTAGATGTTAAAAGGGAGCGTATGTCACTCTTGGTGGTAAGATTTGAGTCTCTGGCCATTCTTGCCAGCCATGCTTATAGGCCCCAGAACAGGGGGTCTTTTACCCCTCCTACCGGGGGGCGGGTGTTGGGATCACATCCTGTCTCAGAGTATTCCAATCTCATTTCTGCGGACCACATTCCAAGGGAGGGGGTGACACAAACAGAAGAGGGACCTTGCTGTCTCAATTGGAGATCTATTTGTAATCTGTTTATTTTGCTTTTCCGAGTGGTTTTATTACTGGTTGGGAGGGGGGAGGAAGTGAGTAGGAGAGGACACATTTGAGTTTGAGGGGTTATCACCATTGACCCGGCATGTATATCTGTGAGGGTTAGATAAAGGTGAAACCCAAGTGGGAGGGGGGACAAGAAATGAGTGGTTTACACCAAGCAGCCAAGGTCCATATACATATATATATACATACATATACACATACACAGACACATTAATTATCGTTTTGGTCACACTAATTATAATTTAATTATACTTGTAACTTGCTTACAGTTGCATATATTGCAACTAGGAAATCCAAGGTTAAGGTAATACCATTTAACCTTGGTTTTCCTGCTTACATCGATGGCTAACACAGTACAACAACTTACTGACATATATATATATTTAAAGTTTCAAGGGAAGTTTTGGAGTTCAACTGGATACGTTTGAAGATTTTATATTTGTTTATACATCTTTACTGCGCGGCAACTTTATCACACAATAGATTGTATGTGCAAGGCTTTTACAAACGCAACATCGAAATCCATCTTTCAGGATATAGAAGACCTTCTGCTGAGTCCTTCACATGCACAGAAGAAAGGCTCTTTACAATGAGTACTACTTCTTTTTCTGTACTCCCCATTAAATTACAATGATAAAACTCACCTCATTAAAAAGAAGTTCTCTTCGCTGCTGCTTTCTCAGATCCATCATCTTAACAGCTACTTGACGTCCGCTGTGCTTCTCTCTAGCAATGCAAACAACTCCAGTGGATCCCTCTCCAATCTTTACATAATCTTCCAACAGTAAACGTGGATCTCCTTTATCTACCACCATACGAAGTGCAGTCTTAAATTGTTCATGAGTTACCACAGTAGCATCCTGATTTGGCAATGAATTTTTGTTAAAATAATCTGGACATAAATTAAGATTTGTGGAGCTAGTCTGAATGGGGCGACTGCGAGGCGATCCTGCTGGAGATGGTCGGCAATGGCGGAGCGGAGAAACACGCTCTGAAGGAGGTCCTGAAGATACATTGGAGATTTCTGGAGATAAATGCTCTGTTGGAAGGGAAGCTGCTTTAGTCAAAAATCCACGAGCTGACAACATTGGGCGCTGGAACCCCTCAGTCTGAAGCAAGACACAAAAAATACAAATTAATATATGTATATAGTACTAGTATATCATAACAAAACAAAACTGAAGTTCCTTAAATGGAAAAACTACCACATTTTTGATTTCCAAATGAGAAAATACAGGCATGGCCAAAGGGGCACGGCAGTGCCTAAGCTCTATTCAGCTCTCCTATGTAGGAATAGCTTAGAAAACCGATTGGCGGGGAGCCTGCACATGCGCAATGGGATCGCTGGTGAGATGAGTAAAACAAGTGATCCATGGGGATAAAACCAATCTGGATGCTTAAAGTGGACCAACACCCACCTCCGATCAGCTCCCTCCCCGCGGGGCATCCGAAATCAGGATGCCCCGCTGTGTGAAACCCCCCAGAAAGCCCCTAAAATCTTACCTTTTAGGCGACGGATAAGCCACCGCCGCCTCCTCCCGCGCGTCCCTCTAGCAGGGTGCGCTCCCGCACCGGCTGTTTGTGAATGGCCGGCGCGGGGCGCGCGCCCTGTAAGAGGGACGCACGAGAGGCGACGGTTAATCCGACGCTTGTCCGTCGCCTAAAAGATAAGATTTTAGGGGCTTCCTGGGGGGTTTCACACAGCGGGGCACTCGCTTGAGTGTTGGAAATATACATCTGGATGTGAATCTGAAATTGAAACTTAGTGAGAGCACTATCAAATACATAAAAAACATTTTAAATTGATTATGTATAAGATAGATGGGATTTAGGTTAACTTTTAAGAGTGAATAATTTAATGCAGTTATATGTCCATAACACACACCTCCTGGCCCCTGGATGATATACATGGGAAGTAATACAGGCAATAAAGAACCAGGAAGGGCATTTAAAAATTAAAAAAGCTGAGCTCTCAGCACTAACCTGTGAGAAGTATAAAGCTGTAAATAAAGATTGAAAGAAAGAAAGAAATAATAAAGAAATAAAACAAAATCTGAACAGGTAGGTGCCTTAACTAATAGTAATAATGGGTAATTGGTCACTGGGGATCAGGAGAAGACAGGGCTGTTAAATAGGTACTTTAGCTCTGTGTACACAAAAGAGGAGCAAGGAGCCAACATAGGTGATGCCACTGCTGGCAATACCCCAATTATAGATCTTAACTGGCTAAACATGGATATCAGCCAAGAAAGACTGAATAATTTAAAGGTGAATAAGACTCCACAACTAGATGGGCTTCATTCAATAGTTGTAGAAAGTATTGAGCCAGCCAGCAATTGTTATAAAATCCTTCAGCATTTATTGTCTTCCATTTAAAATCAATAGTCCAACAGGTCACAGCATATCAATATGTACATGACAAGCCCTAACGCCAATTCATTCAATAGTTCTTAAAGTATTAATCTCAGTTATTTCATAAGCCCTGCTGTTGATCTCCAAAGTGCAAGTCCACTTTTGATTGAATTTCTGAAAGTGTATATTTTTGTGTGGCAAAATGATGTCTTAAAGGAATACAGAAGGCAAAGGCAATTGTTAGACCATTGTGCCGGGCTACGCTTGGCACTGTCCTAAACTGATTTCCCTTTTTAAATTGAAGAAGAAATGGCTGAGTTATCAGTTCTGGATGCCCCAGAGAAAAGTCAGCGGCCCTGGAATCTTTAAGATAAAACCCCCCCAGGAAGTCTGAAAAAACTTACCTTCCACCACCCCTACTGTGTATGCGTCATTCAGACAGGTGGCCCACATTGTTTTAAATGGGGAGAGCACAATGTCATGCCCCCAGCATCCCGTTGTGCGTGCACTCTTGCCCTAGCCCTACAGATAGTCAATGAGAGCCATCTGCTGAATGACGTAGGCTCTCATTGGACAAGAGCTAGCACATGCACTATAGTAGCGGTGGAAGGTGAGTTTTTCGGGCTTCCTGAGGAGAAAGCACAGAGAGGAATGTGATTGCATGTCTATGGAAATGTCTGTCATCCTTGAAAATTCATCTCATCATCTCATCTCATCATCATATATCATCACCTTGGGTCTGTAAAATTAAAATACAAGTCCTCTTGCTCTTTAAATTGGATCAAAACCCAGGATTTTGACTATCCTATGTTTGGCTATTCACAAATGCATGGCACGGGCACGTGCCCTGCTAAAGGGATAGCGAGGATGCGGCCGCTGCTTGTGCATGCGCCGTTGGGCCAGGAAAGAAGGTAAGTTTACTGGCAACCTGAGAAGTTTCACAAAGTGGGGCATCCCTCTTCTGGATTCCCTGGGGGGGGGGAATCTAGCATTCCAGGGCCTCGGGCATGGGTTTTGGTCCACTTGGGTCCCTGCATATTTATTTTGGGAAAAAATTCTATATGATTAGATAAAACATCAATAAGATAAATAGAACATTAGAAGAGTAGATAGAACAGAAGATTAGATAGAACAGAAAATTAGATAGAACAGAAAATTAGATAGAACAGAAAATTAGATAGAACAGAAAATTAGATAGAACAGAAAATTAGATAGAACATCAACGAGATAAATAGAACATTAGAAGAGTAGATAGAACAGAAGATTAGATAGAACATCAACAAGATAAATAGAAGATTAGAAGATTAGATAGAACAGAAGATTAGATAGAACATCATCAAGATAAATAGAACATTCGAAGAGTAGATAGAACAGAAGAATAGATAGAACATCAATGAGATAAATAGAAGATTAGAAGATTAGATAGAACAGAAGATTAGATAGAACATCATCAAGATAAATAGAACATTAGAAGAGTAGATAGAACATAAGATTAGATAGAACATCAATGAGATAAATAGAACATTAGAAGATTAGATAGAACAGAAGATTAGATAGAACATCAACGAGATAAATAGAACATTAGAAGAGTAGATAGAACAGAAGATTAGATAGAACATCAACGAGATAAATAGAACATTAGAAGAGTAGATAGAACAGAAGATTAGATAGAACATCAAGATAAATAGAAGATTAGATAGAACAGAAGATTAGATAGAACATCAACAAGATAAATAGAAGATTAGAAGATTAGATAGAACAGAAGATTAGATAGAACATCAACAAGATAAATAGAAGATTAGAAGATTAGATAAAACAGAAGATTAGATAGAACATCATCAGGATAAATAGAAGATTAGAAGATTAGATAGAACAGAAGATTAGTTAGAACATCATCAAGATAAATAGAAGATTAGATAGAACAGAAGATTAGATAGAACAGAAGATTAGATAGAACATCATCAAGATAAATAGAAGATTAGATAGAACAGAAGATTAGATAGAACATCAACAAGATAAATAGAAGATTAGAAGATTAGATAAAACAGAAGATTAGATAGAACATCATCAAGATAAATAGAAGATTAGAAGATTAGATAGAACAGAAGATTAGTTAGAACATCATCAAGATAAATAGAAGATTAGATAGAACAGAAGATTAGATAGAACATCATCAAGATAAATAGAAGATTAGAAGATTAGATAGAACAGAAGATTAGATAGAACATCATCAAGATAAATAGAAGATTAGATAGAACAGAAGATTAGATAGAACATCATCAAGATAAATAGAAGATTAGAAGATTAGATAGAACAGAAGATTAGATAGAACATCATCAAGATAAATAGAAGATTAGATAGAACAGAAGATTAGATAGAACATCAACAAGATAAATTATCGTGCAACAAGATAAATCACACAGCACTGCTGCACAGGAGGAGGCTCTGTTTGCACATCCCAATATAGTTGCGTTTCTGTAGGCCCCTAGTCAGTTAAGCTATTGCACTTCAAAACTGAAATACTAAAACTACCAAAACCACGTTTCTTTACCTTTCTGTTTGTAAATTATTATTCTGTAGAGCACTATTACATATTGTATATATTATGTGTAATGGTATACAAAGATAATGGAACAAGAAAACTATGGATTGTAAAAGTCTATGTGCTGTATGTTCTTCCTTGTCTGTAACTACTACTTTGCACAGCGCTATGGAAGATGATGGTGCTTTCTAAAAAAAAAATAATAATAATAAGGATGACAAAGAAAGTATAAGAACCCTAGCTGGACTAGACATGCAAAAATATACAATAAGCAGGTAATATATGTATTATCGTTTTGCAAGCATCAAAATATTTGGTAATGTGTCTTATGAGTTACATACTGTAGTTAGAGTTTGGCACGTTTTTAAAAGGCTGAGAAACGATTATTTTAACTGTGAACATTCGTTAGATGTAAATGGCTTGACATTTTCATTAAAATCTGCCTACAGGGAAAGTCAGGGATAGAATAAAAAACAAGGGAAGTATTTTTTCAAGCTCAAACACAGGCTGGCTGATTCATTAATAGTGCCAGGTACCGACAGATGAGCGTCTGTAGTGAGGCATTGAGAGCAGCCATGGTTCGCTATTTCAGAGTGTCGCTGGCCAGCATTGATGAATATATTGTGTGAGTCGCTCTAACACCAGTACAGCGCTGTATGGGCGCGAATGGTAGCGCCAGCTCAGTGCTACAGACTCACTCCATATTAAAAAAAAAAATAGACCCACACAGCGCCAGCGCTCAAAATCGCGTAGTTGTAGCCCAGAGCGACAGATGCTGTGTGATTAAAGTCTGTTTTGGAACACATATCCACTAGTAAAGCAAAAACACATGGAATTACATTGTTATTACAATTTAATACTAGACCTGTAATGACAATTCTGCATAAAAAAAAAAAAAGTTTTCAAAAATGTATTTAAATAGGCCAGGAGAGGTCACACAATGATTTGATCTAAAAAAAAATATTACAATAAGAAAAAGAAAAGAAATGTCCATTGAAATGTATGGGAGAGCGACAGGTAATACCAGACGCCAGAGCGCCGCCAGGATCCACTAAGCTGTCTGTGATGATGAATTGGTCGCTACGTGTCACTGTAAGAGGCGCTCACCAGATTCTCTTTCATAAATGTGGTATTGCATACTGCGGCCGGCGTTCACCTGACGCTACCTGTCGCTTATAAGGCACTACCTGGCGCTATCTCTTGATGAATAAAGCCCTAACTGTTTATTATATACTTTTTGGGACCTGCTGAAAATAGTGCATAAGGTTAATAATAATAACTATACTTCTATTCGGAATGCGCCCGAAGAGACGTGAGGAGACTTGTGATCAGGTGAGATTCATTACTACCTTCAATTCTCAGTGGGATGATGTTAGGAATATATATGCCAGCATTCATGTAGCCTGATGAAGTGGGGGTTACACCCACGGAACGCATGGCTCCTGCTGTAGGCGGTGGGGAGACCCTTTACTGGCATACCTGTGATACCTTGAGTATATTTTGGTTGGATATATTTTTTCGCTGTATTTGGTATTTAATGGTTGATTGATACTAGCATCTATATTGGTGAGGTATTTTGTGGTCATTTTTATATTTCTTATGGTATTTAGGTATTGGGTAATTATGTAGGTTTTATTTGTGATTATATATTGTATTTGTGTCTGTTGATTGGTTGCACTTTGCACTTTACAGTTGTTTCATGTAGGATCCGGATCATAGGTAGGATTTGCACATTGTTATTTGCACTGATTAGATCACTTGTGTTTATGTGTTTTTATATTTAGATACTGATTGATATTTGTGCATGCCAGTGCTCTCCCCATTGGCTACACACTTCCATGTTGGTTTGTCTAATATGTATTGTCTCATTATGTGTTTTTTAAGGGATTTTAATTGTGTAGTGGTCATGTGTAGTGATTAATTTAGTGATATGGAATAAAATATATTTTTTTGACAAATTTTTTGAGTGCCTCCCTCCTATGATTCTGTGTGGGTGATATGCTGACGGGGAGGCTGATTTATTAATAGCGACATGTAGCGACAGTTGAGCGACTGTAGCGGTATTTTCACAGCGCCCGCTAGTAGTCGCTGTGCTTGGCCGTTGTTCGGTTGTTGACAGCGACTCAGTCAGTGTGGCATAATGTTGAATACAAGGTTACGAGTCGCTATTTGACAGGTTCCGCGATGTATGGGTGCGCAGGATAGCGACTGGTCAGAGCGACCGGCTTCCACCATATTCATCAAAAAATCCAGCTCCAAAAATTCTCGCGCTGTGAAATGCATGTTTAAACTCCAGAGCGCTGGAGGCGATGTGTTAAAAGTAGTTTTTTAACCCCCAAACCACCATATTTTTGGAAACCAAAAAAAAAAGTATTTTAAATAATTTAGTAATATGAATACATTAATATCAGACCTGTAATATCAATTCTGTACAATTTTTTTTTTTTTCCCTTAAAAAAAATTATCTAAAATGGCAGAAGTGGTCACAGAATTTTTCACATAAAAAAAAAAAAAACATTAATAATTAATTATTAATATTTAAAGATGGTTCCATTGAAATGCATTGGAGAGCGCCAGGTAGCGAGAGGTCATACCTGTCGCTGTTCAAGGTCGGACACTGGCGCTGTGGGCTGAGGCTGGAATAATGATGAATGAGTCGCTATATGGCGCTATCTCAGTCGCTAAGCAGGATCGGCTTGATAAATGTGTGATTGTGGTGGGGAGCCGGCGTTCTCGTGGCGGGGCCCGTCATTACCGGCCACTCACAAGTCGCTACCTGTCGCTATTCCTTCATAAATAAGGGCCTAACTGTTGTGGTAGAATTCTTTAACAAAGAACATGAAATCTTGCTGAAAACACTTTTATAGCTTATGTCGGAATTGGAGGGGTCTCAGAATATATGTGGGGAATCTTGGGAGTTTCTGGATTGTTTGAAAAGCTTAGAAATAAAAGTTTATTTGAAGATGCAAAAATCATTTAAAAACATTTGTATTAGTTATTTTTCACATGCTGGGTAACTTTCTAATGTTCACTCTCAAAAAATAAGGTAAAGATGCTAAAAAATAAACCTAAAGTAAGAATCGCTCCCTAAAGAACATTGATTCCTATGAGATTAGCCACTAAAAGGTGGCAAATGCAAAAGTGCCCGCCAGCATTCACCAAGCCAAAATGAAGCAGAAGAGCAAAAAACATGGACATCGCTGGCGGAACATGCAAACTTTCACTTGGTACACCCAGCGGATGCGGGCGAATCGTTTTTTTTAACTACCCCCTTATTATCAGTACGCAACATGAAATTCCAACCATGAATTTAACTCCTGAGGGTATATAGTGTTAAAGGTAAAAATTCTTTTGACAAGAGTCATTTCCTCAGGTCTCCACTCCTTTTACCTAACGGGCTCTATCATTTATTTGAATGTGAGTAATATCACCATCATGATGTGTTACACAATGTTTAGCTACATGGGAAATGGTAGTAGGAAAAAAAACATCCCCCACGTGTTCAATAATTGTTTTCTTACATACACCATCTATATGTATTAAGAATCTACGAACACTTTCCCCATCTATAACATCCTTTTAAGGTCAGACAAGTCTAAGAGACTCCTGGAATACTGGGTGAGAACTTATTACATAAGCCCTTCTAGCAATTGTTTCGTAACGCTGACTAATGTAAGGTTTTAATGGAATCAGTATTTTAAATCAGTGATTTCAGTGATCTCACTCAATTGGGCCCTAGGTAGTCACAAAAGCAAGTTTCTCTATGTCCCCTGTTTCTTTGCTTCTTCTCTTTTGACTCCTGCCATCAAACTCTACTCTATCTCTGTCTAGAAATTATTTTGGCTCATTGTGCAAAATATCAATTAGAATTTTCTCAGTGTGTTGCTGCACCACAAATGTATTTTTTGCAGTACAGCACAATGAGCCAGTGTAAACTGTGGCAGGCAGTGTTCACAGCGCATGCGCTACCAACACCTAGCGCCAGCCAGGAGGTCAGGGGGGCCCATCATTGTTGTTCCTCCACCTTATTTATCATATTTGTACTGACTTGGCATCATATAGAGAAAGTACCATATTTTTCGCCCTATATGATGCACCTGCCCATAGGACACACCTAGGATTTGGAGGAAGAAAATTACGAAAACAAATATTATGAATATATATTATGTAATCCCACCATTACAGAAAGAGTGGCATTCTTCCCTTCATCCCCCATGGCTAGTGTAGCATTCCCCCCTCATTGTCCCCATAGGCAGTGTGGCATTCCCTCATCCCATCCCATTTCCATAGGCAGTGTGGCATTCCCCCCATCCCATTTCCATAGACAGTGTGGCATTCCCCCATCCCATTCCCATAGGCAGTGTGGCATTCCCCCATCCCATTTCCATAGGCAGTGTGGCATTCCCCCCATCCCATTTCCATAGGCAGTGTGGCATTCCCTCATCCCATTTCCATATGCAGTGTGGCATTCCCCCATCCCATTTCCATAGGCAGTGTGGCATTCCCTCATCCCATTCCCCATAGGCAGTGTGGCATTCCCCCCATCCAATTTCCATAGGCAGTGTGGCATTCCCCCATCCCATTTCCATAGGCAGTGTGGCATTCCCCCATCCCATTTCCATAGGCAGTGTGGCATTCCCCCATCCCATTTCCATAGGCAGTGTGGAATTCCCCCCATCCCATTCCCATAGGCAGTGTGGCATTCCCCACATCCCATCCCCCATAGGCAGTGTGGCATTCCCCCCATCCCATTCCCATAGACAGTGTGGCATTCCCCACATCCCATTCCCATAGGCAGTGGGGCATTCCCCCATCCCATTCCCATAGGCAGTGTGGCATTCCCCACATCCCATTCCCATAGGCAGTGTGGCATTCCCCACATCCCATTCCCATAGGCAGTGTGGCATTCCCCACATCCCATTCCCATAGGCAGTGTGGCATTCCCCACATCCCATTCCCATAGGCAGTGTGGCATTCCCCCCATCCCATTCCCATAGGCAGTGTGGCATTCCCCCATCCCATTTCCATAGTCAGTGTGGCATTCCCCCTTCCAGTGATTGTGATTCCACTCAATGGAGTGGAATCATTATCACAGCTGCCTTTATAACACTGCAGGCAAGGCTTTCTGGAGGCGACTGCAATCACCTCTCCAAATGTGCCCATAGCTGAACACAGGCAGCGTTTCAAAGGGCGATCATCCTGCAATCGCCTCAGTGTGAACAAGCCCTTACTGAAGACCTTTATCTGATCTAAGGTTAATGTAACAGGGGATAGATTTACTACGGATGTAGTAAAGTCCTTTTTACACAACTGCGCAGTGTGTAACTTGTAGTTTCTTCTGTGCATTCTCTTGAATCTCCTACATATGCTGCTAGAATCCATAAATCATCAGGCCATGATTCAGGGGTATTATATTAGGAGAAAGCCACAGTTTTCCTAGTATCTTGATCTTAATATGGACTTGGGATGGCAGAGGGAGAAATTATCTCTCAATCTCCTTGGAACCTGAAATCTCCCCTTCAAGGGGGTGTGATGCGGATTATGTTTGGCATACAGAATTCATTTTATGGTCCTTTTAAACTCTGCCAACAGATTTCTTACCCCACCAGAGTAAATAACACTTTAGACCAGCGATACTCAACTGGCGGACCGAGGTCCGAATGCGGACCTCGGTGCCAGATTTACAGACCCCTGCCCTTACAGCCCTGCACTCAGTTGCTTCTGTGTTGCCGTGCTCAGAGCTGCCCCCTTGATTGGCAATGTAGTGCTTAGTTTCCATGCCAGTGTCATGGCTCCCTGGCACCTAGCATTACAATATGAAAGTACTGCACAGGCAGGAAGTGGCATTGCAAGGTACATATAAACTTTGTTTCCCAGTCTCTTTACCCCATCCAATCCCATTTTGGCTGAGGAATCTATAGCTCCTTACCCCAGTGTGTTGGTTTCTAACTATCCACCCTCCAGCCCTCCTCCCGGACCTTCACCTGTAAGTGGATGCCTTTAAATGGACCTTTACAAGAGGTGGTTGAGTACCCCTGCTTTAGACCATTGCTAATCCTCTCTGAAAGGTGAGACATGACTGAAGTGCTCTTGAGCAAACACCCCAACTGCTACCTGGGCGCCATGATAAGGGCAGCTCACTGGTCCGGGCATGTGTACACTCACTGCTTGTGGGTGCAAGCATGCAATGGGTATATACCGCACCCCCACCCCAAAAATAAAGAAAAAAGCTGCCTTAGGACAGTATGATCCATCTTATTCCCACAAACGAAACATGGCTAAAAACAAACAGACCAACAGTCAGAACAAAAAAATGGACAAGGGGGTCAAAGAAAAAACGGCAACCATGCTTGGAATACACTGATTGGAACATATTTCAGCCAGACAATCGAGACCTGGGAGCGTGGACAGACAACATCTCTTCCAACATTAACTTCTGTGAGGACATGCTGACACCTGCGAAAATCCTTTGTCCAGTATGCAAGCAACAAACCATGGTTCAATGACAAACTGAAACAACTCAAAGAGAGCACAAAAAGTAGGTGACAAACTGAAATGCAATGCAACAAGGGGTTGGCTGGAGAAGTGAGAACATGCAGATAAATTGAAAGAAAGATTCCTCGTTAGTGATACTAAGCAAGTCTGGAAAGGCCTGAGAGAAATACCGAACAACAAAAGCTCTCCACTGCAAATTACACCAAGCAAAGGTGTGAAGAGCTCCTACTACTGCAGATTTGAAACAGTATGTAAGGAGGATCTGTGCACCAGCACCAGCTATGGGGGCTTAAAGACCAAGGTGCAGGGGCCAGCCTGGGCAGCCCCACAGGCTCTGAATGCTACAAGCCCACATAGCCCTCATGGACCATGGGCTCTTCTGCCACCCCCTCTCCACTGCAAATTACACCAAGCAAAAATCTGTCTGAAAAGCTGTAGATATGAAAGTGTATGTAAGGAGGATCATCTCAGAACACTAGTTGTTTTATAGCCCTTCTACTGTATATCGCAAATATAGATGAGGAAATTTTTTGGGTTGACCCCTCAATTTTTTTCTGAAGTTCGATTCGTGAAGAAACAAACTGCTGACAAAAAGCCAAATTAATGGAGGTGGGTTTAGGGGGGCATTTTTTCAATACCTGGAGCAAGAAGGAACTGACCTGCTATATGAAGGGGTGGGCCTGGACCTACCTTCAATTCCACATACTGCCAAAGTGCATGGTCCCTTAATATCCATCCTGTGCGTTCTTACAGTGAGACATAATGGAGACCAGCAGCCTATCCAATCCTGGCCTTGCTGAGCCCACCTCTGCCTCAGGAACCGACCAGGGGACCCCTCAGCCCAGGCCAGCTCCAGAATTGCACTGGAGTCTATGGGTACAAATATGTACAAAAAACACACAAGTGCCAGCCTACCTAGAGATTTTTTGTCACCCTCTGTTGCTAGGCCATTTTTCAATATTTTACGCTGTACAGGTTTAACAGATGTTTTGAAGGAATGTCCAGGGATTACCCAGGAAAATTATATATATTTTTCACAAGAGTTTGGGCTTTAACATGAAATATGTCAATATATTTGGATACAATCCGTGAAAAAAAAATAAAAATGCTATTTTTTTACACTTTGTAGCTTTTTAAAATAAAAAAAAAATTTAGTTTTTCAGGAAAATCATATTGTGTATAAAAAAGGCCCATTCCTCCCGGTTACAATGATACGACAAATGTACCGGTAGACGCCCTTTTCTGACCAGGAGACTCCCTCAAACTGAAACAGCGCTTTAGGAGATTTTCAGGCTTGTTGTCGTGGGAGCTGTTTTATGGAGGCAAACCTTGGTTGCACAACGTTTCTCGAAAAAATTAATAAAAAAGCATAGTGCACATTTCCCTAAAATATCAATATGCAAATAGAAAAACTAAATCTAAAGTCTCCCGAACAGAACAATACCCACATGCATAGGTACTTGTAACCCTTTAATTTCCAGCCCAGTTGAGATTTTGTCACCCTCTGTTGACAGACTATTTTCAGCATGTTGCACTATATATGTTTGACTGTGATTTTTGCAGGGATTTTCATGGATTTCCAGGAAAAATTACAAGTTTTTTTGGCAGAGTTTGGCCTTTAACAGAAAATGTCTTGTTTGTATTTTTATGTGCTTTCATAACAATTTTGTCTAAAATTTAAAAAAAGTATATTTTTTATATATATTTTCATTACATTTTAAAATTGAAAGAAAACCATATTGTGCGTGAAAGCCCCATTTTGTTTTTAAATTGCGCCGGGATCTACCCTATCCAAGCATAATCAGTCTGTGCACCGGCTATAGGGGCTTAAAGACCAAGGTGCAGGGGCCAGCCAGGGCAGCCCCACAGGCTCTGAAGGCTACAAGCCCACATAGCTCTCATGGACTGTGGGCTCTTCTGCCACCCCCAGGCTTTTGGGAGGAAGGTAATGGGGCCAGGGGTTAGTTACCTGCTTGCTGGAAAGTGAGTTGCTAGCCCCAAAGCCTTGTAAACTGGTTTCTCATGGACCCCTTACCAGTTAAATGTGAAAAAAATGTGAAAAAAACAACACAGCAGGGAAAAATGTCATTTAACCTTTTTTTCTTACCTCTGATCCCGCACATTTGCTGATGAGACTGACAGCCAGAAGCGAAGGCAAGGGAAAGGGGTCCCCATGTTTCTGCACCTGCCCTCCACCAATCAGCAGTCGGCATCTGACAGCTCAGCCAGTGCCAGAAGCGTCATGCGGGATGACGTCATTCCCCTCTATCTATAAATGCCCCTCCCTGCGGTGGCCGGCCCAGACTGTTATAAAGGGGGGGCATGTATCTGACATTCTCCTGCCTGCTAAAGACACCAGGGGTGATCTGAGGCCCCACGGAGGAAGAGGAGACCAGTGCCGCATGAAGGTCAGCGTTTTTTTGTTGCTTTGTTTTTTAAAGGAGAAGATGTCAGCCAAGTGAATTTCACCTAGCTGGCACTTAACTGCCGGAGAAGCAGCTACATGAAAGTCACATGGTTGGTATTTAAAGGGTTCAGCCCCTAAAGGCCTGTGAAAGCTAGTGAAGGAGGTAGCAGCAGCCTCATATAGTCTTTAAGGGCCTGTGAGAGCCAGTGGGAGGGGGGTAACAGCAGCAGCTAATTTCTAAAGAACACTCCCAGGTTCCTAAAAGGTACTCACAAGGCCAACCGTAAGGAGTCTGGCCAGGGGCATAACTATAATATATAATTATATGGGCGGAATGGTGAGCAGCCAGGTCAGGGGGCCTCCTCATTGTTGCTCCTGCACCTTATTTTTCTAATTTGTGCTCTAATTTATTTTTCTAATTTGTGCTCACTTGGCATCATTTAGAGAAATGAATGTTCCCACAAGGGCCCCATTACATTTAGTTATGCCACAGATAGAGGGTGTGACCATACCATTGGCCAAGAAAGTCAGGGGGGCCTTATCATTGTTGCTTCTCAAGTTTATCTCATTTGTGCTCACTTGGCATCGTTTAGAGAAAGGAAGCACGAATTTGCCTTGGCTTTTTCAGTCTCTAGTGGTCTAGCTGCCTTCAACTTATTTAAAAGACGGCCTTGACAGTGCCCCATTTAATATTGGCAGAAGGGGCCCGTCAAATTTAGTTATGCCACTGGGTCTGGCCCTATGTTTAGTGGAAGTGGCTACCAGCCCAACGGGGGGGAAAGCAGCAGAAAGATTGGTGTTGTCAGCAACTGTCATGGCAACAGGGTAGACCAGTGGTCATGCGTTGACCAACCATCCAACAGCCTTGGACTGGTTGCTACCACTCAAACTTCATACTCCACAGTAGACAAAAGCCAAATACGTCGCCAGGTGCTGGGTGGTTCCTGTGTGTCCTCTCCTGTCCTGAAATATCCTCTCTCCTTTACTGCAACATCTGCCCAGAAGATACAGTACTGACAGGCCTCTTCTCCTATCTCAACCGCTATTTAGCAACAAAGATGGTCGGGGAGGATAGTCAGTGGTTAGTGATCGCTAGGCCTCAAAACACTCCTCATAAGAGCCAGGGAGGGGCACATTCAGATTGAGCTACCTGCAACCCTAAGGTCTTCTCTAGAGCCCCTCTCATGGGAGGATAGGTTTGCTGCTTGAGAGGTCACAAATTATTATCATATAAATGATGCTGCTGGGGCCTGATTCCACCCTTGTATTTTGGGGAGCAGCCTAAGGCAGTGTCAGCAGCATCACTGAGATAATAGTCGTTTGCAAAAAGAGAAAAGCTGCACCTTCCCCATGTTCCTGCACCTGCCGTTCAAAGTGCTTCCATCAGTGGTTGTAGAATTTTCTTTAGTGTCATTGGCCCGGTTTTCCCGGTTCCATCTGGGGATCTCTATGGGGCCCATGCCTAACTGGGAAGGCTCCAGACCTTGACTCCACAGCACTGGACTTCTACCTAAGTGTAACTGTTCTAATGTTCAAGGGTTACTGACAGTCTTTTTTTCTGTGTTTCTTGTCTACCTATGTAAAGGGTGAGTTGAAAGATCTACATGACATATTTATTATTATTTTTTAAGTTCTGGCAGTGCCAGTATATCGCATCCATCTACAGTACTGTGCAACAGGATCTGGCAGAACTCTTCGAACATTTTTGTGTGTCTGGCCAGAATCTGTGTGGTGTCTCAACTTTGTTTCGGCAAGCTCTGTGTGTGTCAACAGTTATGTTTTGAGCAAACACAGTGTTTCCTAACAGTCCTTTTTTAAGCATACTGTATAGTGGAAGTGGAAGCACTAACCCAGGATATTTCCCCGATTAAAACTCATGCCTAGATTTTAAGTTTCTTTCAAACAGGAGCAAGGAATAGCTTTAGCAATACTCTGTAACGCTACGCCTCTCTACTGTGTAGCATTTGTGATCGCACTCACCTCGCAAGTATGTGAAAGACCCCATAGATCTCTATAGACCACATTTCACTGGTGATTGTGGGTGATCATGAGCAAATCACGATTGCCCCACAATCGCCCCAGTGTGCAAGGGGCCCTTTAGGCTTCACAGTCAAAGTTTGGGAAGGTGAAGAATACAACTTGGGCATGTATTGCTTAGTCATAACAAAAAAAGCATGTAGGGAGTCACTCTCAACTCATAAATTGATCAAAAAATACATTTTTTCATGTCAATTTATAAAAATGTATTTTTTGATTTAGGAGTTGAGAGTGTCTCCCTACATGCTTTTTTTGTTCCTGGTTTGAGCTCTTTTTTTTTTTTTTGTTTCAATCTTTTTATTAGAATTTTTTTTTACTTGTTACAAAGATATCAAATGACAATGGCACACAGTTATTGTACAACAGATAGATATTCAAGTCCTGGACAGGTACATAGTAAAGCAAGACAGAAAATCAATTAGTATGTCCAAAATGATATATGCGTCTGCACAACTTAGCCGTTTATTTATTGCCAGCGCGTCGGCCCGAAGGCCTGGCTCAATTAGCGGTCGCTGCGCTGGATCCTAACCCCCCCGCCTGAAGCCCAGCGTGCGCAGAGGTCCAAAACCAAACATTGCTGAGCGCTAAGCCAGGTGGGGAGAAGGGTGAGGGATAGGGGGGGTACGGGGGGGGGGAGGACAACTGAGGTTGGGTGGCCTAAGACAATAAGGGAAGAGAAAGATAAAGGAGATAAGAAAAAGAAAGAGGAAAGAGGAGAAAGAGAAGAGAGAGGAGCCAGGTCGTTGCTCATTGTAGCAAAGCATTACACACTTCCGGGTAGGCGTAGTCCACCCATGGCTTCCATACTTTGATAAATTTAGCGTGTGAATCCCTCAGGACGCTAGTCAATTTCTCATTAATCAAGATGCCATTAAGCCTGTCCTTTACTGCCTGGAAAGGAATTCCCGGCTTTTCCCAGGAACTAGCAATCGTTAACTTAGCTGCTAGCATAAGTTGGATAAGCAGGGCATGCTGGACTCTATTGACACCTTCCGGTTTCACCTGCAATAATGCCACCCAGGGGTCCTGGCATATGTGGGTTTGTAGAAGAGTACTCAGGAGACCAAAAACTCGTGACCAGAATCTCTTAACCTTCGGGCACTCCCACCATATATGCAGGACAGAACCTTCCACAGGACAACCTCTGAAACAGTGAGCGGGGTAGCCCGGAACCGCCTTAGCTATGCGCGCGGGCACCAAGTACCACCTGGTGAGCATCTTATATGCTGCCTCTAAGGTCGTGACATTGATAGAGCACCTATTTATTCCAGTCCATATCTCCTCCCAGTCCCTCCTATCTCTGACCAGGCCCAGATCAGCTTCCCATCTGGCCATGTACCCATGTTTTGAGTTGGTGGGTAGTGTTACAAGGCTCGAATAAATGGTGGACACCAGGCCCGTTGTGGGGGTCCCTCGCGTGCACAATCTCTCGAAAGGGGTCATGTCCGAGGTCTCCGTCTTATTTTTTAGCAGGGATCTTAGTTATTCGCATTAATGGGAGGTGAGGGGAAATTAAATTCCCGGAATATTTCGTCCCATCCCAGATTCAAAGAGAATGGTCCAGAATAGGGCACAGGATCTGCGGTCTGTGTTGCGGCGGCAGCTACATCAAACTGTCAACCGGGACTGGGTCGCACGATGAGGCCACTAGCGCCACCCACAGAGGCGTCTCCGTTTGGACATGTAGCTGCTGAAGCTGCCCTATCTGGGCTGCTTGGTAATATTTGCAAATACACGGGACCCCCAGGCCTCCCTCTTTCCTATGCCTAATCATGGTAGCTCTAGCAACTCTCGGCCTAGTCCTCCCCCATACAAATTTCATTACGCTATTTTGCATGCTTTTAAGCTGAAATTGTGGTATATACACCGGGAGAGTTCTAAAGTGATATAGGAGCTTCGGAAGCAAGGTCATTTTTATCGCGCTGACCCTCCCGATCCAGGAGATTTCATGACCCCGCCAAGTATCTAGCATCGTCTTCAATCTACCAAAAAGGGGGGGATAATTTGCCTGGTACAGAGACTGATAATGTGGCGTAATCCTGACGCCTAGGTAAGACAAGGCTCCCGAGGCCCAGTGGAATGGGAAGTTGGACTGGAGAGCATTCAAAGCCGGGGCAGGGATATTTAAGTTGAGCCCCACCGATTTCTCCTTATTGACCCTGAGACCCGAAATCCTTGAGAAGGTTTCCAGAAGCTGGAGCAGGTTAGGTAACGAAGTGTGGGGCTGCGAAAGGGTCAACAAGATGTCATCGGCAAACAAACACACTTTATGGTGATAGCCCGCCATTTCAATGCCTTTTATATTCGGGTTTGCCCGAATAGCAAACGCTAGCACGAACAGCACCGGGGAGAGCGGGCATCCCTGCCGGGTGCCTCTACCTATTGAGATTGGCTCAGAAAGGTAACCATTGTATTGCACTCTAGCTGAGGGGGAGGAATAAATAGAGTGGATCCAAGCCAGAAAATTGTCGCCGAAGCCCCATTTCTGGAGAGCACAGTGCATGTAATCCCACGAGAGGGAGTCAAAAGCTTTTTGCATGTCCAAAGACAACAAAAGGCTGTGGATATCTCTTTGTTGAGCCAGCTCAATCAGGTGGACTAGCCTACGAATATTGTCTGATGCCTGTCTACATGGGACAAAACCCACCTGATCCTTCCCAATCAAGGTGCCCAGGAACCCATTAATTCTGGTAACCAGGACCTTCCCCAAGATTTTCACGTCCACATTAAGTAAAGAAATAGGCCTGTAATTTTGTGCATCTGAGTGGTCTTTATCAGGTTTCGGAATCATACTGATGTAGGCCTCCAATGATGACTGGTGTAAAGAACCCTGGTCTGTAAGGGAATTGAACATGGCCGTCAGGTGTGGAGCCAGTTCTGTGGCATATTTTTTGAAGTATAGGGCTGAGAACCCGTCTGGTCCAGGCACTTTGGATGTCTTAAGACTCTTAATGGCCCCAAGCACCTCCAAGACTGTAATGTCTCTATCAAGACACGCCTTATGGGCATCCTGCAGCTTGGGGAGCGAGACGGAATTTAGAAATCTCGCTGCTTCCTCTTGGGGGAATACACGGGGAGGTTTATAAAGTTTACCTAGCAGGTTTCTGAATATTTGTATGATCTTGAGAGGGTTAGCTGTAAGGTTCCCCTCAGGGGTCCTAAGCGAGGTCAAAGACTGCCGCGGCCATGAGAATCGCAGTTTATTAGCCAGGGAGGTGTCAGGCTTATTGGCTCTCGCGTAGTACCTCTGTTTGCCCCACCTAAGTCTCTTCTCTGCCATCTCATCCAATGCCATATTAAGCTGGATGCTGAGCGCATCCACCTTCTTCTGAGCTCTCTTGTCGGTCTTGCGACCCAATCCCTTCGCAGTTGTTCTAGCTGTGCAGTGAGTCGGGCCACATTGTCGTTTCTGCGTTTTTTGATGGCCGAGGCCATTGAAATAAGATTGCCCCTCATCACTGCCTTGTGAGCTTCCCAAATGCTCACTGCCGAGGCCGTGCCCTTATTAGCTACAAAATAGGCTTTTATAGATTGAAGGACCTGCTCTTGGGTGTCTTTATGTGAAAGCAATGAATCATTGATCCTCCACTTAAATGGTCTGGGAGTCGGGGGTGAAGTACTAAATCCCATCAGAACCGGTGTGTGGTCCGACCAGGGAGCTGATAATATTTGGCATTTTTGAACCAAGGGGATTAGGGCCTGTGCCACCAGGATATGATCTATTCTACTGAACGAGTCATGGGGGTTGGAATAGAAGGTATAGTCCCTTGTTCTCGGGTTCAGCTCGCGCCAAATATCTACTAGAGATGCTTCCTTGAGCAGTGTGTTGATTCGGTGCGGGGGGTGTTGAGTGGGTTGAGGGGTAGGTGAGGAACTTCTGCCCTGTGGACCCGATTTATCTAGTTTTGGATCTAAAGTAATGTTAGAGTCGCCAGCCATGATTATCACACCTTTGCCGTGCTCCTTGACCTTTTGCATCAGGTGAGAGAAGAAATTAGTCTGGTGGGTGTTGGGCGCATAATAAGACACAATTGTTACCAGAGTGTCATCCAAAAATCCCACTAATATGAGGTAGCGGCCTGTTGGGTCTGCAATCTGGGACTCACATCTAAACAAGAGATTCCGCCTGAATGCAATTAACACCCCTCGGGTCTTTTCCTTGAAGCATGCTGTGAAAAATCTTGGGTAATGCGAGTGTAGGTATCGTGGGGAGCTCGCGGACGAGAATCTGGTCTCCTGAAGACATAAAATATCTGCTTGCATTTGTTTATAACTATGGAATGCCTTTGTTCTCTTCGATTGCGAATTGAAACCTTGGACATTATGCGTTAAGAGTTTGAAATTAAGGTTGGCTCCAGCCAATGAATTCTGCGGCTGGCTCATCTTGTCAGAGAAAAAAGGGTTAGTATCCTGAAAAAGGGAAAGCTACTGAGAGAAATAGAAGAAAAGAGAAAAGAAAGGAAGGAAAAGAAGGGAGGGGGATGGAGGGGGGGTATAGGGTACGCTAAGGGTAAGGGCAGTGATGGGCTGAAGGGATAGGCGTATGGTAATCAGAAGAGTAGCGAAGTCCCTCCTCGCGGGTAGCCTAGACTGGGTACCTCACCAGGTGGGGATAGAAATTAAGTGAATCCTGACCGCTTAACGGTCAGTGGTTTGCCTTCCGGGGGGAAAGAACCTCACAACCGGAAGTCTCTGGGGTACAAGGGGGTCGCCTCTGCACGGGGTAGAGCCTGCACTAATGTGATTTAACATTTTAAGACATACAGAATAACATAACTGAATAACATAGCTGACGGTCCCATAGGGGAGGGGAGATTGTGCCGTCATCGCCCCTATCAGGTCATTTGTGCTTTGCGGGCTAGCGCCCAGATCAAGGAGCACGCTCCCGCAAGGCCAATAGTGACCACAGCGCTGACACAGCCGTAAGGAAGATTTGTAAATTAGAGCATTTAACAAACTTAACAAAACATTGCGTCCCAAGTGGAGCTATCATCAGAAATGCACCAGGTTTTCAAGTCAAGTGGCCTTAGCAACAGCCCACAGTCGCTCCGGCCGACCCGAACTTCCACACAGAGTGACAATAGGACTCTATGGATCCTATCCATCTCCAGCCTTTCAATAGGGATGGACGGCGTCAGCTCCTGCAACAAAGCTGTCACGGTGGACTTTAGATCAATAATGGATTCTGGTAACCCTCGGAATCTCAGGTTGCAGCGCCGAGAGCGGTTTTGAGGGTCCTCTATTTTTTGGTGGGCCAGGGAGAAGTCTGATTTAAAATTTTGGATTTCAGATTCATGCTCCTCGAGCACAGTGGTGGTGCAGTTCGCTTGCTGCTCCAGTTTGGAGGTGCGGGCTCTTAGATCCCTTAATTCAGCTTTAAATGTGGCTGAGATCTTGTTAGTGGCTGTTTCCAGCTCTTGGTGTAACACAGCTTGGAATTTTGCTAGGAGCTCTGCATCTCTGATGCCTTGGTCGGGCTGCTGGGACGGGGAGGGGTCCGGGGTCACTCTCTGGGGCTCAGGCTGTGAATCTGGCTGCGAGTCCAGCAGGTCTGGGGATGGTATGGGTGAGGATGAGGGATGTGAGTGCAGATCGCGCTGCTGCCCAGATAAGGCTGCCATTTTAAGGTTAGCTGAGTGTGCTGAGGGCCTAGGGGTAGTTGGTGGCTTCCCCCTTTCCCTGCGCCCCATCCGTTTTAACAATGGTCTCTCCTGGTTAAGGAAGTCTCTCCCCAGGGCCCCTGCTTACTTTGTAAGGGCGTCCTCCGTCTCCTTCTCCGTGCGGCGAGTGGCCCGGCTTGCTGATGGCTCTCTCCTCTCAGCCCCCGACCCCACACCAGGGCTGCACGTGGGGTGAGCAGGCTGGAAGCTTCCCTCCTTCAGGCTGCCAGTGGCTGAGGTGCGCAGGTCGCGGCCGCCATCTTGGATCCGGGACATGCTGTGAGGGCGGGCTGCGCTCCCGTCGGATCAGCTTCCTTCTCCCCTCTTAGTAGCCAGCGGGTGCTCCCTGAGTCCTCAGGGACCCGGCCAGCCCAGAACCGCCGCTTAAAAGTGCTTCTGGGCAGGTAAAAGCCCCGTGCAGCGAGGAGCCGGTCTAGGCTGCTGCCATCTTCCTCGGCTGCTCACTAGCGCCCCCCTGGTTTGAGCTCTTTTACCGCTTTGGGAGCTGTACCTCTACAGATTAAATAGGGTTAATGCTAGTCCCTATTTATTCCTTCCTGTTGCTTAATCATAACAGTATATAGGAATAAGCTAAAATCATAAATACAAAATACTTATATAAAGAAAGTGCCATATGCAAACAACTTTCCTCATACTGCTGCTCAATAAATCGTAATAATTATAGCAAAGCATTTTTTACAGTAAATCGAAAAGCATACAATTAAAATTCAGCACTGTGGAAGCTTTTCAAAAAACAAATTTGCATCAATTGTGCAGAAAATATTTGGATAGAAGGTGATTTAGAGAACCATCCGAATATATTCTGCATGTGCGCTCACATCACGAGTTTCTCATTAGAGAGTTGTGGCTTTTTACATTGAGCCCCTAAAAGAACACTGGGACAATACTGGCGGGTATGGGACTTTTCCTCAACCCCCAGGGCCCCCGGAGAGGGTGCGGACGGGATTTTTGAGGAGGGGATTTTTTGGGGGAAATCCTCAGCAAAATACATCTAAAGAAAAAAAAAGATCAGTGGCCCTTCCCCTGAAAGTGGACCAACACCCAGGGGTGATTGGCCCGGGAATCTTATAGATTCCCGGGCCGATCACCTCCCTCACCACGGGGCATCCGAGATCGAGATGTCCCGCGGGGTGAAACCCCCCCCAAAAGATCCAAAATACCTTACCTTATCGGCGACGGATCAGCCGCCGCCGCCTCCCGCGCGCCACTCTAGCAGTGCGCGTGTCCGCGCCTGCGCGCCGTTTGTGAATGGCCGGCGTGGGCGCGCGCCCTGTAAGAGGGACGCGCGGGAGGCGGCGGCTTGTCCGTCGCTTGTCCGTCGCCGAAAAGGTACGTTTTTTGGGGCTTTTGGGGGGGTTTCACACAGTGATAGTGAAAATCCTGGGTGTTGATCCACTTTAAGCTTACCAGCTCGGCACGCCAAGCATAGGAGCTAGAAATCTGCCTTTCCACACCCTGCTGGCCATTGGGATTGATGGGGGCTAAGCAAGACACCCACCTTGTGGCCAGGTGGCTTGCCGCCCCCTGCTCCTTGATCTGGTTTAGGGGACCTTTGAACTCTTACTAGTTCAAACGTAGAACAAAAATAAAAATAAAATACCAAGAAATATTTATTCTATTTAGAACCATACCCGCCTCATCACAACCTCTTTCCTGGGTATCTTTAAAAGCAGAACAAATTTATCAATGCATTAAATAATATTGACTGCAATAAAATATTCCATTACAGAAATGTAAATCAAGGCAACTGGACTTGCTGTATTTTTTTCTTGAAGACATTTTGCTAGTCATCCATGGCTTGGCTTCTTCATTTCAGAGAGAACTGATCAGATTAGTCTAATGACTAGCAAAACATCTTTAAAGTGGACCAACACCCAGAGGGGATCCCGAAATCGGGATGTCCCACGGGGAGGAACCCCCCAGGAGGCCCACAAACCTTACCTCAGCCCCGTGGCCGCTTCCCTCTAGCAGGTCACGCACCCGCGCCCGGCCGTTTGTGAATGGCCGGCGCAGGCGCGCTCCCTGTTAGAGGGAAGCGCGAGACGTGGCCTCCAGCGCTCAGAGCCGCTGAGCTGCTATGTGCGTCCAAGCGGCCTTGGACGCGCGTTGTGATTGGCTGGAGCGGTCACGTGGGAGCGTGGTGAAGTGAGTGTTTCTGGGCTTTCGGGGGGGTTTCAGACCTGATCGGGGTGCCCCACCGAAGTGGACCAAAACCCAGGATAGTCAAAATCCTGGGTGTTGGTCCACTTTAAGAAAATAAAAACAGCAAGTCCAGTTGCTATGATTTATTTCTACAGATATACGATGACCCTGACGAATGAGAACTTTCACAGACACATTCATTGATCAACCGTACTCTCTTGCAGAAGGACTGCAACACCCAGCATCCTCTGCTGCTCCCATCACCGAAAACAACATTTAAGTCATCATGCGGCTTCACCCAATCTAATTCAATAACTAACCGCAACACTGCTGTCTATAATCAATTCTTTTAGTCTGTTCCTTACAAGATCCAACATAAACACAGTGTAAGTTCCAGGGCTTACGTAGGTTTCACAGGGCACAATAGCAACATTTATAATAGCCCCCCCCCACAGCCAGGTGTGTCTTTTTGAGACCTATAGTCGGGTGGGGGGGTTCAATTGCTGGATGCCCTGCATCACATACCAGCCCAAACCCTGGGGGAAGCTCTGCCAACCTGTCCCTTGACCTTCACTGCTTCTATGCTTTTCACTTACCTGAGTTTTGATCTGCTTTGCTGTGGCATCCCGATTTGGGATAACCCAATGTGGGGTTTGCCCCACCTAACTGGACCCATGGCACATTCCAGGGCTTTCCTCCAATTCATTCATTCTGAATAGATATATTTTATTACACCAGTGTGCAACGATCAGTTGGTTTTACAGCTGGAGGGAAGCAAGAGATGCATGTGCCATTGTACTTGTATTTAGGATTTATTTTTCTTTAAAGATAAAAAAAAAAAATAAACTAAAATGATCTTAGATCAGAGGAAGAAGACGAAGCAGGGCCACTGACACACAAACAGCAACATATTTTGCCTAATAAAACGTAACAGGCCTTGGCATTGGTCACACTTTATATCTACATTTTTGCCCATAGGAGGATGAGAGTGAAAAATGTAATTATGAGTTTCTTCAAGTACTAGGAAAACATCTTTCTTGATTGGTCACAAAGCGAGGATTAGATCATATGCCACAATTATAGCAAAACATTATGGAAAACAATCATACCTTTATTAGTTGTGCAGCCTCTAAACTCTTCCCATTACTTGAGGGGATGAAAGTATTTTGGAACAGTTCATCCTTTGAAGGATTCTCTTCGACTTTTGGCAAAGGAACTTCTTCTAGCAGCGTTTCATAAGATAATTGTCTTCTATCTGTTGTGTGTGTGTGCGTGATTTCATTAAAGCTACAGTTTCCATGTATGGTTTCATGTTGGCTAGGTGTTTTTTTTACCTGAGAAACACCATCAACAGTATCCGTAAAGTCTCCAGGATCTAAAGACTTTGACCTCAAAGGTAAGTCATTGGATTTCGAAGGGCTGTCCTCTGAAGCTTTGTAATTAGACCACACTGTCTGCCTCCTGCTGGTCTTTGAACTTCCATTACAGTTAATATAATTTCCATATTTGTCCAATATAGACTGTTCTGCAAGAATATACTGTCCATTAATTGGCCTTTCTTCCCCAAGAACTCCCAAAGACTGAGCTCTTCTTCTTGTCAAAGGACTTCTTCCTCTCAGCGTGTTGGAACTAGTTGCTGAAAGTTTTTGAATGTCATTCAATATCCCTGAGATGTAACCTTCCAAACAAATGGTACTGCCACGAACAACAGTCTATAAAAAAAAAGATTGCTTAAAGGCATGTTATATTTTTACAGAATCAATAGAGTTTACACATTGATAGAAAAAAAATATTAGAAATAATAAAAGTAGGTTTACATAAAGGGTAAGTCAAATTTCGATAGAATTTTTGAAAGTGTATTTTTTTTGGTGCTAAAAGGATGTGCTTGAGGTGCTGAGCTGATATACCGTAGTATTTTTATGTTTTCCTATGTTAGAAAATGTGCGTTTTATGGAAGCCATTTTCACTGTAACCGGTTTCTATTGGCAATGTACACGGGGAGGCTGATTCATTACTAGCGCCAGGTATCGGCAGATGAGCATCTGTACAGAGACGCTAAGAGCGACCGCTAGTGTACACTGTGATTGACTATCGGGGGCTGTAACAGAGCGTCTCATTTGCTGTAGTAACCTGGCCGGCATTGATGAATGAGATGTATGTTGGGCGTTCCAACACCAGTACAGCGTTGCAGGGAGCAAAAGGTAGCGCCAGGTCATTGCGACCGACTCTCAGAGACTCACACCATAGTCAACAAATAAACAGACTCGCTCAGTGTAGGCGCTCTGGGTCTGGTCGCTATAGCATAGAGCGCCAGACGCTGTGTGATTAAAGTCTGTTTGAGCTCTGGAAGCTAGAGTGCTGGCGCTATACGCTGAGCTGCATGTAATGATGAATCATATGCTACATGTCGCTGTTGGAGTCGCTCACCAGAATAACCTTCATAAATGTGGTATTGCGTACAGCGTCACCAGACACTGCCTGCCGCTACAAGGCTCTACCTGGCGCTATCCCTTGATGAATAAACCCCCAAGAAGAGAAGTGACCCTGTACACACAGGACACTTCTTCTATGGCCACTGCTGAGGTGCTTCTAACTCAACCTTAAACAGGCCCAGCAGCAGCGTTCTGTGTAACTGTTAAGCACCTCGTCCAAGGCACTCAACAGCGCCTGCACCACAGCGTTGCCTGGCGCTCCCGGACAGGCAGCGTTCACAGCGCACGGCTTAAATAAGCCTATGCACTAGCGACACCTAGCGCCAGCTGCGAGCACCACAAGCTGACAACATTTATTTATATTAAAAATGGGAATTGCATTAGGGACATCAGACAAACATGACATAGCTTTCTCACGACCCAAATCACAAATACTGGCACCAGTGTGGCTGGACTTATGCTTTGAAGCTGTGTGACTACAGCAGGCTCTCGCAGGGTAGTGGGTCTAGGGCTAGCCCTGCTATGTCTATGTATAGTTAATTGCCACCCTTATCAACTGCTGGGTTTTTGAAGCCATGGCCGGTGTGGATACACAAGCGTGAGGTATCCTTCCATATAAGGGCTTTCTTAAGTTGAAGCTGTTTACCTACAAGCTCTTGTTACTAACCAGATCTGGACAGCCATATGTGAAGGAGAGGTAGCATGATATTTTGTCATAACCCTCCCCCTGTCTGCATTTCCGTGGTCTAACATTAGAAAAAACAAGAAAAATACTAGATCAGCTCAGCACCTTTAAGACGTCATTTTGCAACACAAACATATACACTTTAAGGTGGTGCTTGTGTAAGAATCGGGAAGCAATGTTTGAAAGCAAGAGGTAGTACATAGTCAAGGCCAGTTGATAGGCAATGCTCTGAGGTTGTATTTGAAGGCTTATCATGTCATAGAAAGTCTACAGTTGAACAATGAATGTTTAGGATATAATATATCCTAAACACTATACACCATACAGTTTTTGTTCCTAAAAAGACCTTGAGATCCACTTCTATTTGTTCACACTCTTGCCTTCAAGACTCCTCAGGTGCATATACCTGTTGCTTCATTGTTTACCCAGTGGCAGTGACTCTGGACTCTAGACTTTTGATTTGATCTTAAAGTGGACCAAAACCCACCGTGATCTGCCTGGGAATCTTTAAGATTCCTGGGCTGATCAATCCCCCCCCCCCCAGGGTATCCAAAATCAAGATGCCTTGCTGTGTTAAACGCCCAAGGTCACCCCATAGACTTACCTTGCTTCCCGGTCCAATGGCGCATGCACGAGCCACATCCTCGCTATCCCTCTAGCAGGGCCCGTGCCCACACCATCCATTTGCGAATGGGCTGCGTGGGCACACTCCCTGTTATAGGGTAGCGGTGGATGTGGTCGTCAGCGCACTCGGACCCACTGGCCTTAGACGACCGAGCACGCTGATTGGACAAGCGGCCGCGCATGTGCCGTATGAACAGGAAGAGGTGAGCTGAGTTTGGCGATCTGGCGGGTTTTACGCATCGGAGCCCCCTCGATCGGGGTGTCTCAGGGGAAAAGACCAGAACCCAGGATAGTCAAGATCCTGGGTTTTGTTCCACTTTAAGACAACGTGTTCTGCTGTTGAGGTCAGGTTATGACCTTGAACGGAGTGCGAATAACGACTTAGCTAGTGTTTCAATTGCATTTCCAGCTTTGACTCTAAACAGCAGCACATCCATCTTGACTCTGGTCTGCCCCAAGCTATATTATGCACATTAAGCATAACTATTTCTGTTGCTGGACCTTTCCTGTTGTACATTGTGTGCCTACCCTGCCCTTAAACTGCCCATTTTGGAGTTTCCTCTCCCAGCATGTCAGCAGTGCTCCTGCCTGGATTTAACTGACAATGCACAGTAACAGGAAGCCCAGCAGCACTTCCTGTTTGCAGGTGGCCGGCAGATCCACGAACAGCCATTTTCTTTCTAAAATTTACTACAGCAGGAGTTAGAAAAAGTAAATTATTTTTTTATGTGCGGCAATCTCTAAATTGCCCTGGAACGAGATGCATATATGCACTGTATGTTTTGTTGGTCTGGTTTAAGCCATTTTTGACTGTTGGTCAGCTTTAATATTTTTGTAATGGGGCAAGACTGGCTTACCAGGACATTTCAATCCTGCTATCAGCTATGGTGAAATTTGCAGGTTTATGAGTCACAGCTCCATTGGGGGACCCAGAGCTTCAGGTCACAGCTCCATTGGGGGACCCAGAGCTTCAGGTCAAGGTTCCATTGGGGGACCCAGAGCTTCAGGTCACAGCTCCATTGGGGGACCCAGAGCTTCAGGTCACAGCTCCATTGGGGGACCCAGAGCTTCAGGTCACAGCTCCATTGGGGGACCCAGAGCTTCAGGTCACAGCTCCATTGGGGGACCCAGAGCTTCAGGTCACAGCTCCATTGGGGGACCCAGAGCTTCAGGTCACAGCTCTATTGGGGGACCCAGAGCTTCAGGTCACAGCTCCATTGGGGGACCCAGAGCTTCAGGTCACAGCTCCATTGGGGGACCCAGAGCTTCAGGTCACAGCTCCATTGGGGGATCCAGAGCTTCAGGTCACAGCTCCATTGGGGGACCCAGAGCTTCAGGTCACAGCTCCATTGGGGGACCCAGAGCTTCAGGTCACAGCTCCATTGGGGGACCCAGAGCTTCAGGTCACAGCTCCATTGGGGGACCCAGAGCTTCAGGTCACAGCTCCATTGGGGGACCCAGAGCTTCAGGTCACAGCTCCATTGGGGGACCCAGAGCTTCAGGTCACAGCTCCATTGGGGGACCCAGAGCTTCAGGTCACAGCTCCATTGGGGGACCCAGAGCTTCAGGTCACAGCTCCATTGGGGGACCCAGAGCTTCAGGTCACAGCTCCATTGGGGGACCCAGAGCTTCAGGTCACAGCTCCATTGACATTAAAGTGTTAATGTTACAGTGTTATAACAATGTCATTCCATGTGTTTTCACTTTGTTACTGGTGGATATGTGTTCAAAAACTGACAATCACACAGCATATGGTGCTCTATGCTATAGCGACCAGATTTAGAGCGCCAACGCTGTGTGTGTGTCCTTTTTTTAGAGTATGGTGTGGAGCGCTGAGAGTCGGTCGCACTGAGCTGGCGCTACCTCTCGCTCGATGCAGCGCTGTACTGGTGTTAGAGCACCCAACACACATCACATTCATCAATGCGGGCCAGGTTACTACATTGACTGAGGCACTCTGTAACAGCGCCCGATACCCGCTTACAGCGTCGACTAGCGGTCGCTCTTAGCGACGCTTTACAGACGCTCATCTGCCGATACCTAGCGTTAGTAATGGATCAGCCTCCACGAATAGTGTTAGAACAAAAAGATACACAGACAAGCTGATAAACAGTATAGAATATAAGTATAACAAGGCAGCTACTATGGCTAGTTTTTTTAAACCCTGCAGTGTATCAAACAGCATTTCTTTACTTATGTAAATGAGAAAAAAAAATATTTGCATGTGGAATTCTATGTTACAACTCACCTTCATGGGTTTTAGCTGCACTGGAGTAATTCTTGATGGGTCCACAACAGGTTTTGGACGTCGAAGTGTATCCAGGACATTTTGCCATTGTAGTGGTAAGCCAATAAATTTTCCTTCCTTTGCATCAAATGAAGTATGCACGCGATGCTGAAAGTTGAGTGGAGCAGATATCTCAGGTCGTTTCTTTTTCTTTTTTCGAAACATGATGTCAAATTGGAGCGCTAAAGTAAAAAGGTTTGCTTGTGAGCAAGGGTTATTATACTTGCATGGACATAAATATACATATGCATGCAAAACAAGCTTCTATAGCAGGAAACCCTAAACTTCTACAGCTGTCAACTGCTGCTATAAACAGATTTTTACTATCACTTATATACATTTCCTGAGCAAGATTGTTTTACACAGCCTATTGTATAATAAAGGGGTGGTGCCTTACATACTTTTTTATTTTTGGTTGTTAAAATTAGGGATGAGCGAATCGGTTCTGACGAACCTGAATTCGCTCCGAACTTCAGGGAAAATTCGATTCAGCACGAACCCGAATTTTTAGTGGTTCGTGCTGACCGAATTTTCCCTGAAATAAAAAAAAAAAAAATGCCGGCATGGTGGGAGCGGGGAGGCCGGCTGCGCTGTCAGCGGGTGGCGGAAGCCGGCTTCCACCGCCCGCTGACAGCGCAGCCGGCCTCCCCACTCCCACCAGAGATGAGCGAATCGCTAAAGTTCGATTCAGACGAACCCGAATTTCTTTGAGCGGCGGAAGCCGGCTTCCGCCACCCGCTGACAGTACAGCCGGCCTCCCCGCTCCCACCAGAGATGAGGGATTCGCTAAAGTTTCTTTCGCCCGAATCGAATTTTTGAGAAGTTCGCTCATCTCTAGTATAATATGTAAAAATGTTTAATTTTATATTTAATGTTTATAGCTCTAAAGGGGTACCTCCCTTCCAAAAAGCATTCCTTGTATGTGTCCTGTACTTACTTGGCGGTCAATAAAGTATTCGTAAGTATTCGTATATATCCATAAACGTACCTGTACATTTCACTTCTTGTTGGAAACATAAAAGGCTGATGGCAGAAAAAGACTACACATAGGGGTCGATTCAAAGAAACATGTAACAGCTTGGATTTTGGTGCCGATCATCCTATTTTTCCCGTACGCTCGTGCGCTCGTATGAACTTGCGAGTGATTCTATAAGCTAATACGTTTCTATCCTAAAATATACGTCCGTTCGTATGGCAGTTCGGGAATCAGACCTATGTCAGTTTCCATCCTGAATTTTCCGTTTCATTTCTCAGGTTGCAACATTGGTTTTGCCCTTTTTCCTTTTTTGTCTGGACGTAAATCCTTCTGATCTTGCGGCTGCGCACTACAAACTTACCTCATTAAAGTGCATTCTAAATATTTGGTTTTTTTTTTTTCTTTATTTCATTCATTTTGTAGTAACCAACCATTAATGAATGCATTTGCATAAGTAAATCTTACTTTGTTTAATTTTTAGTTAACTTGCATTTTTTACTTGTGGATTTAATTTTAATATTTTGGCTTCAAATGGTACAACTTAAAATTTTTGGTGTGGTTACCCACACCCTCTACATACAGATTGCTCTCAAAAATTAAAAAACACCCAGCAACTTCTGCATGTTATGAGCCTAGAAACAGCCAAGATGGCAGCTCAGGTATTCTCGGGCAGCCTGCAAACAGAAAGGGCCTTGTGACTGTGTTGCTCTGCATTCTTTGATTTCGGACCTTTCCGTGCCCCCAGCTCTGCTGTGTCTGTGCAAAATACAGCAGTAACCCACATCCTGCACTTTATCCCGCTCTCCTCTCCTCAGTAAGTGTGATGCATCTGACCAAAGATGAGCTAAAATAATTAAACAAAGCAAAGGTAAACAACTACACCAATAAATTCAAATTAAAAATATTATTCTAGTACATCAATTTAAAAATAAATAACAAAGGCCATAAGTTTCTTTAACTAACGCAAATATATGGATGTATTGCAAAATAAAGGTTTACATGCAAAGGACTAATTAAGGTCCACATTAAAATGCTTTTATAAGGCATACATGAATCAGGTATGCATTGCCATACAATTTATGGCCTCGGCCATGCTGATACATGCAGTTCATTGGAGCTCAAGACGCGCAGACTCCTCCACATAGCCAAAAAACCTGTTCAAAAACAGCAATCTGACTGCTAAAAGGTGTCGGCAGTGGCTTTCTTTTAAAACGTATTTAGAGGTTGGAAAACTGTTCTCTGAATCACACCTAAACACATCCGAGTATCCTAAGTTTTAGGTTTTGATCCTAAGTTTTAGGTTTTGATCCTACAATTTAGGAACGAACTTCCGATGATCGTAAGAGCATATACGAAATCGTACGTAGGCTCGTGCGAGTCGGAAATGGCCAAAAAAACAGGAAAAAATGACAAACACCCACCCAAACTTACGATTCTCGATCCGAAATCAATTAACTTTTGCATTTTGAATCGAGGGGATTGTCTGCCCTGTGCATGTATACTTTTGCTTCATCTTAAAAGAAATGTCTGAAAATGTTCTTGTATTATAGGCCTTAGAGAAAGAAACATTTCACCAATATATCTACTGTACTTTTTCCACTTGATAATCATGAAACTTGCTGAGTCAGTGAGTACAAGTAAGCAAGAGTGTATTTTGACTATTCCCAGTTTTGGTTCATACCCCCAGAGCACCCGTCACAATTGCCTGGTGTGTGTGCACACTATGCTAAAGGTATTGGTGACGGCGGCCGCAGCTGGCGCATGTGCTGTTGGGTCAGGGAGAAGGTTTTTTGTCCCATAATCTGTTTATACCCCGGAGTGTAACCATAACCCAAGGGCATCCACTAAGGTTAGAGGAAAGGTGCTTTCTTCACCGACATAGGAGGGGATTCTTCTCTGTAAGAGCAGTGAGACTATGGAACGCGCTGCCAGAGGAGGTAGTAATGAGGGATACATTAAAAATGTTCAAAAGTGGCCTTGATGCCTTCCTGGCAAGTAATAACATTTCCAGCTATGGCTACTAGACCACTGGAAGGAGTTAAACAGGCTGAACTGGATGGACTAAAGTCTATATTCAGCCGCACATACTATGTTATTATGTTACTATGTTGTCAAGGACCTTTTTTTGACATTTTGCTTTGTATTAAAGTGGACCAACACCCAGGCCAGGGGGATCAGCCCAGGAATCTATAAGATTCCTGGTCCGATCAGATCCCTCCCCGCGGGGCATCCGAAATCAGGTTACCCCGCTGTGTGAAACCCCTTAGGACGCCCAGAAACCTTACTTTACCCCCGTTCCAACAGCGCATGCGCGAGCCGCAGCCGCATCTCGCGCTTCTCTCTAGCAGGGCACGCACCCGCGCCGGCCGTTTGTGAATGGCCGACGCGGGTGCACTCACTGTTAGAAGGAAGCGCGAGATGCGGCCTCCAGCGCTCAGAGCCGCTGTAGTTGTCCGTCACTTGTCCTTACATACCATAGCGGCTCTGAGCACTCTGATTGGACGAGCGCTCACGAAGGAGCGGGGTGAGGTGAGTTTTATTGGGCGTTCTGGGGGGTTTCACGCAGTGGGGCACCCCCGATCGGAAGTGGACCAAAACCCTGGATAGTGAAAATCCTGGGTGTTGGTCCACTTTAACAGGAACTGCTTTATCTCTGCACCTAGGCTTTTTTTCCCTGAAGCAACATTCTGTGCCTCAGGGACCAACCTGATCGAGCAACTAGAAGTTTGTTTTAGTGACTCGTTGTTTGTACTTTGTTCTAAAAAAAAATAAGTGAAAACATTAAAGATCCCTGAAATCATCACAGAAACTAAAAGGTTTGAGAACCTGATCATGGTAAGGATGCATCCGTTTTTTGGGTGTTGCAGTGTAACCACCTCCTGTCATCTCCAACTCAAAAATATCTCCTGCATATGTCCTGATCATTTCCCGACAACACTACCGCAACCAGTGGCAAAACTAACAGGCCCTGGGCAAACATTAAATGTGGCTCTTTCACAGCTCATACAGTATCTATCTTTTAACTCATTAGACAACTAAAGACTGAAACAGCAGAGACAAATGGTGTTTCCTTTTTGTACTAAGTGAAGCCAAGTGAGTACACATCTGATAAATAAGGTGGTGGAGCAACAATAATGGGGCCCCCCTGACTTTCTAGGCCCTTGTGTGGTCTCACCCCTTTTCAAGTTACGCCCCTGACTGCAACACTTTGTGGTCTACCAACCAACAGACTGGCACCCCTCCAATCTACTGTCACCTCTGACGCTCCTCTTGTTTCTCTAGTGCTGCTCCTCTGTGTTAGTCCTTCCATTGGCTGCCATGTTCTGAGATAAATTCAATTTAAAATCCTAGAGGCTGATTCATTAATAGCGACAGATAGCGACTGTTGAGCGACTGTAGCGGTATTTTGACAGCGACTGCTAGCAGTCGCTGTGCTTGGCCATTGTTCGGTGGATGATAGCGACTCAGTCGGTGTGCCGTAATGTTGAATACAAGATGCTGAGTCGCTATTCGACAGGTTCGCTGTTGTATGGGAGCGCATGATAGCGACTGGACATAGCGACCGGCACCCACCATATTCATTAAAAAATCAGCCTTAAAAATTCCTAGCGCTGTGAAATGCGTGTTTAAATCCCAGAGCGCAGTAGGCGATGTGTTAAAAGTAGTTTTTTAACCCCCTAACCACCCCAAAAAAAATGGAATGATTTTGAAATAATATTCAAACCTGAATAGTTTAAAATCAGACCTGTAATATCAATTCTGCAAAAAAAAAAATATTTTTTTTTAAATCCCCAAAAAATACATTTTCAAAGGAAGAAGTGTTCACAGATTTTTTTTTTGAAATTTAAAAAAAAATATATATTAAAAAATAATTATTAATTAAAATACATTCTGCCATTGAAATGCATTGGAGAGCGCCAGGTAGCGAGAGGTCATACCTGTCGCTGTTCAAGGATGTTCGCTGGCGCTGTGGGATGAGGCTGGGATAATGATGAATGAGTTGCTAGGTGGCGCTATCTCAGTCGCTAAGCAGTATCGGCTTGATAAATGTGTGATTGTGGTGGGGAGCCGGCGTTCTAGTTGCGGTACCTGGCTTTACTGGCCGGCTCCCCAGTCGCTATCTGTCGCTATCTGTCGCTATTCTTTGATAAATAAGGCCCCTAATCTTAAAGCGGACCTTCACCCTGAATAAGAGCCTGTCTTATATGTTTCCCACACCCTGTACATACAGATTGTCCACATTAAAAATCATCCTACCTGCATCTACTGCATGTTATGAGCCTTTAAACATCCAAGATGGCGGCTCATGGAACATCAGGCAGCCTGCAAACAGGAAGTGTCTTCTACCTGTGCTGCTCTGTATTCTGGGACTGCTGACCTTTACCTGACCCCAGCTCTGCTCTGTCTGAGCAAAGCACAGCTATAACCCGCCCCCCTGTACTTTATCCCGCTCTCCTCTCCTCAGTAAGTGTGATGCTTCTGAGTCAAGATGGCGGCGCCCGTATCCTAAAATCCTGAACAGAGTTGCAGCCCAGTGGGGGAAAGAATAATAAGTAAGTGACTAAAAACTTAAAATATATTAATTTTAGATGCTGGGGAATCATTTTTTAAGGGTTTGGGCTTTTTATTAAATCATGGTGAAGGTCCGGTTTAACTTACCAGGCACTTTACAATCAGGCCCCTGCCTACATTTCTCATCCACAAATAAATACCGACCTAGACAAAATATCTGCTTTGCCCAGGACTTCCTCCAGTCCTCAACCATAATTACCTCCTCCAGTTCCTGTGTTCAGAACTTTACATGCTCCGCCCCATTACTCTGGAATGCCTGACCCTATACAATGATCCACTCCCCAAGCCTTCAAGCAGACCAACATCCTGCAGACCGTGGGTATTGGTTGCCGCTGTCGGCAAAATGACAGTTTGGGGGGCATCCAAAATGCTGGAGCCCCCCGCTCAATAACCCCAGAATGCCCGTAATCCTTACCTTTACATTGGTCCAGCGAGGAGAATCCAGCACCGCAATTATGTAAAGGTAAGAATTACTGGCGTTCTGGGGGGTTATGTGAGGAGGAGCTCCAGCATTCTGGATGTCCCCCCCCCCCCAAACTCCAATTTTGCAGGCAGGGACGTGCTGCATCCAACACCCGCAACCCACAGGGTTATTCTATGTCTAGATACTGTGCTGCAGTTATGCTGCCAGGGTGAGGTGCTTTCTGCGCATCATGGTACAGCCCCTGGGGTCGTATCCTATCAGAGGCAAGGTTGTCTGTTGCACCAATCAGCACATTCCCTTTCCCATTGGCCAGTCACCATTTAGCCTTTTCTAGCTTGGGTGTGCTTCTGAATTTTGTCTTAGTATTTTGACCAGGCTTCGTCCTTGACTACTCCTGCCCGCTGCCTGAACCGACCTTCGGTATCCAAGGGGTAAGGCAGAAGCGAAGTAAGACAGGCCATCTTACTTCGCTTCTGACTTACCCCTTGGATACCGCCCTTCTGTGATCACCCGGCCTTGACCCCTTGCCAGTCCTGACTACTCTTTGCTTAGCCCCTTGGTTTTGATGTTTACTGACTTTTATCGCATGAACTCCTGTTTTGAACCCCGCACCCAAGCAAGAAGCGGCCTTCACACCGCGAAGCGCAGGTGGAGCAGCCTCCCGCCCTGACTGTCCTCCCTGGTGATTGACTCACATGTTACCACACAGCTGAGTATCTCCCTTGTTTATATTTGTTACTTGTTTCATTTTGAGTTGTCACATTGTTATATTTGCACAGCTATGAAGGTTACTTTACCTTGAGTTTTTTGTTATTTGTCATGATACTTTGAAGCACGTGATATTTTGTTATTTTGGCTCTAATTGAGCAAAGGAATTGTTGGTAATAATTTGCACAATGCACATGTCACTTTGAGGATGGGGTTTACTAGGTGTAGATTTGGGATATTATCAATTGATACACATTATATATAGAATAATTTTATTTTATTATTTTTTGTGCCGGCACAAAAACGTTTACTTAAATATAAGGGAGCATACCCCATATATAGGGAATAGGCCCGGGTCACTATTCCCCTAAGATATCGTGTTATACATGGGCATTCTTAGGACAGGTGCATATGCACTCCTTCAGGGCAGGTAGAGGTGGTTTTAATTGTATATGTTTTGTTGTTGTGGTTTTTAAATGTGTTTGTTTTTTGTACAACTTGAATAAATTTTGTATGAACTTACATTGGTGGTGCTCCTTTGCATGACCCTCTGGTCTGACCGACCACTGAGTCAATCTTTTCCATTGTTACATGTATCAGTGAGCACGCCTATACTGGTTAATCATTAGTGGTGCACCATATTGAGTAATATTTATCTGTTTTGGGATACCCCGCAGTTCATCCGTCTTTATCGTAAGCCAGCATTCTTTGCGCCAGTAAGTCCTGAGGGCAACCGAGTATGGAGAGACATAACTCGTGTCTCCAGCAAGCGGGGGGTTGTCTATGGGCACAAGAGGCGGTGGAGATTGGGGATTGTTGGCTTACGAAAGAAGGGTGTCCGGCGGTCCCTGACAGTATAGAAAAGGCTATAACGGGCACTGGTGGTCCAGGCAGGAGAATATTTAAATGGTGACTGGCCAATAGGAAAGGTTGCCTCTGATAGGAAACGACCCCAGGGGCTGGACCACCCTGGCCAATCAGGCTGTCCAGCCCCTGGCATCACAGGTGCAGGAGATTCCCGGACCTAAGGAGGACCAAGATTGGTCTCTAAACCTGGAGCAGCGCCGCCGGAGGGCATAAGAAGATCGTGCGCGCGAGCACATGCACGGTCATCGGTTAGGGGGCGGCTGCCCGGCATAGCCGCCGGAGGGGCAGAGCCGCCAGTGAGCGTACGGAGGCGCTGTGGGACAAACCCCCAGGTAAGTTCCTTACATTATCGATAACATCAAATTCTTCCATTTGCACATAACAATTAATCCCGGTGCATGAGTGATTGATTATACTTAATTTTTGATTATTATACATCATCTTGATCAGCTTGGTGTATTATTGTTATGAGCGCGACCCGATAAGATCTTTAGATCAGAACGTTTTTTTATTTGATCCTATTATGTGGCCTAAGTAATTGACAGCCGCAACCACTTCAGATCACTTGGCATCATCGGAATCTAATAATGCTCATGTTTTGCATTGTAAGTTAGTTGTTTTACCCTGCTTGTAATTCAGCATTGTACAGCGCCATGAAATATGACGCATTATTATTACTGTTCATTTATAAAGCGCTAATTACAATGTCTCAATGTCTCAATCTCAATGACGGACAAGCGAGAGGCAGCGACGGACAAGAGAACGCGCCCGCTGCCGCCTCCCACGCGTCACTCTTACAGGGCGCGCGCCCGCGCCGGCCATTCACAAACGGCCGGCGCGGGTGCGCGTCCTGCTAGAGGGACGTGCGGGAGGAGGCGGCGGGCGCCGCTGGATCGAGGAGCAGGTAGGGATTTAGGGGTTTCTGGGGGGTTTCACACAGATCGGGGTGCCCCGCAGTCAGGGGACTGATCGGTCCGGGAATCTTATAGATTCCCGGGCCGATCAGTGGAGGATGTTGGTCCACTTTAATGGCAATAAAAACGGGTCTTGTAATATTTTTACATCAAGTATTCGTTCCAAATTTAATGCTGATTTGCTAATTTTTAACACTTTTGGTGTTAAACTTTGAAGTTGTATGTCCCGCGGAGTGACTGATATATAACTGGCTGTGGCTATATAACAAAATTTAGAAGTGTGTGGAAAAGAGCGCTGAAAATCGGATAGCTGCTGCCTTGTTATAAGAGGTCACTCCTTATTGGTCTATGGAAAAAATATCAATTCCTACCCTTAGACATGCCCCATAAACGAAGCAATCTTTAGGGAGGAGATTGGTTCAGGCGCGCTTGAAATGTGTATCAGACCGAAGGATGCCCAATAAGAGTGTGTGTGTTCTCTTGTTGGGACAGAAATTCGTCTGGCTTTTATTATATCAGCTAAACTTCACTCAATTAAACATAATTATTATATGGAGTATACAGACGTTAATGAGACATATTGCTGACAATGTATAAAGCAGTAAGTGATAGAATTAGCAAGTTATAGCAATAAAGTAAAATATTGTTGATCTGAACACTCACCGCCGCGGCCCGGGGGTTCGCAACCCACCCAGGGCCTCTGAGGTTATGTCTCTCCTATTTCGGTGTCACAAAATAAAAAAATAAAAGCCAGACGAATTTCTGTCCCAACAAGAGAACACACATAGGCCTCGATTTAAAGTGGACCAACACCCAGGGGGGATCGGCCCGGGAATCTATAAGATTCCCGGGCCGATCAGATCCCTCCCCGCGGAGCATCCGAAATCGGGATGTCCCACGGGGTGAAACCCCCCAGGAAGCCTAGAAACCTTACCTTAACCCTGTTCCAACGGCGCATGCGCAGGCCGCATCTCGCGCTTCCCTCTAGCAGGGCGCGCCTGCGCCGGCCATTCACAAACTGTAAGAGGGACGCGCGAGACGCTGTGGTTGGACGCCGCTTGTACGTGCATACCACAGCGGCTCTGAGCGCTCTGATTGGACGAGCGCCCGCATAGGAGCGTGGTGAGGTGAGTGTTTCCGGGCGTTCTGGGGGGTTTCACACAGCGGGGCACCCCCAATCGGGGTGCCCCACCAAAGTGGACCAAAACCCAGGATAGTCAAAATCCTGGGTGATGGTCCACTTTAATAAAGGTAGAAAAAAATTCTCATGGTAGTAAAAGATTCAATTCATGAGAAAAAGCCTGAGAATGTCACTGTTGCTAAATCACCAGCTAAGAAAACAATGAAAGCCAATGGCACTTTTTTACTCCTAAGAAAAGTAGAGAACCGTTTAGTCCTTTCTACACTGTAGTAAAAGCTGCCATTGACTTTCATTGGCTTTTTATCTAGTGATTCAGTAACAGCGACATTCTCAGGCTTTTTTCTCATAAATTGAATTTTTTACTACCATAAGAATTTTTTTCTACCTTTATTGAATCGAGGCCCATACTCTTATTGGGCATCCTTTGGTCTGATACACATTTCACCCTTGAAGCAGCATGGGAGCTGCGTGCGCGGTACTTACCGTTTTTGACCATATGCGTATATACCCTGTGTGGTCTCTCACCCTTGAAGCAGCATGGGAGCTGCGTGCGTGGGTGGTACTTACTGTTTGCATATATACCCTGTGTGGCCCTTTACTTGGTAGACCTCTGGTATACGGTTTGTTGCCACTTTTTATTGCTTAATTATTGAGGTTTTTGCTTCACATTGCTTTTGATTCATACTTACTTCATAACTTTTGTTACTTTTTCCTCCCTAAAGATTGCTTCGTTTATGGGGCATGTCTAAGGGTAGGAATTGATATTTTTTCCATATGCCAAAATTTGTTTGCAGATAAATATTTATTTATATTTATTTAAATATTTATTATATTAAATATAAATATTTATAAATATTACTGAACAAAAGCGCCATAACAATTCTTAGGCCCTTATTTAAGAAGGGATAGCGTCAGGTAGCGCCTGGTTAATGAGAGGTAGCGACTGATAGCGACTGGTGAACGCCGGACACGGCACGCAATTACACATTTATCAAGCAGAATCTGTTGAGCGACTGGGATAGCGCCATGTAGTTTCTGATTCATCATTTTTACAGCCTCAGCGAACAGCGCCGGCGTTCAGCCTTGCACAGCGCCAGGTATGACCTCTCGCTACCTGACGCTCTCCCATACATTTCAATGGACGAACCTTTTCTTCTCTTTAAACGTTTTTTTTTTTTTTTTCCCAAAAATCACAAATAATTCTGTGACCTCTTCTGGCATTGAAAAAGCAGTTTTTTCATATTTTTTTCATTTTTTAAATATTTCCTCAAAAATGGCATTACAGGTCTGGCATTAAAGTGTTCATGTTACAATGTTGTTACAATGTAATTCCATATGTTTTCGCTTTGTTACTAGTTGATAGATACTGAAAAACAGACTTTAAACACACCGCCTCCTGCGCTCTGGGCTTCAAACAACTATTTTTCAGCGCCAGAGATTTTTGCAGCTGTTTTTTTTCCTGAATATGGTGTGAGTCGGTCACTATGAGCAGTCGCTAACATGCGCTCCCATACAGCGCTGTACTGGTCAAATAGCGACTCCTCACAATGTATTCACCATTACTGAACAGCGACTGAGTCGCTATAAAGTAGCGACCCACGGCCGAGCGGGCGCTCTGGAAATGCCTGCTACAGACGCTCATCTGTCGCTACCTGGCGTTAGTGATGAATCAGCCTGTTAAAATAACAATGCCTTAATTCCTTTTGAAATACTCTTTTGTACATCCTAAATGCAGTCCATAAAAGAGACACAAGCTATTAAATAATCTTTTCAGGAATTTTTCAGCATGTCCAGCGTTTATACAAAAGCAATGCAAACAACAATCAAATAATCGAAAAATCCAGAAGGGTTCCTAATTCTAGGTAGTGTTACTAGTAATGTGCTGCGCTCAGGCATTGTTCCCGACGTGGATCTGTTTTCTAATCAGACAGGAAGCTGCTGAGGGATTTCATCATTCCAAGCGGCCGTATAGAATATATAACATTCACATACATGGCAGCCTGCTGTGATTGCTTATATGTGAAGAGACTCTCTTACCTGAAAAGTGGCGTCACTGCTTGATCCCTGAATGATAAACGCATTGGGACAGACAAGGAAGATGGCAAAGAGCGGGAACATGGGGAGGAGAGAGGAAACATGTTTGTACAATCCTTTTTTTTTTTCTTACCTGGCTGGGAGTTTGATTACAGGGTGGGGCATGGCTGACACAGGTAGACATGCCTGCAGATACCTGACCGGCTTCAATGCATTCTACAAGGATCAATGTCTAAAGCACTGCGGAGTCCCTACAGCTAGAAACGAAGGCAAATATTTACCCCAAACGGACTGAGCGTTCTTTCATTTGTCTGTCAATGACTGGAAAGATTAAAGGAGCGCTAGAGAGATTTAGAGGCTGATTCATTAATAGCGGCAAGTGTCGACAGTTGAGCGACTGTAGCGGCATTTTCAGAGCGCCCGCTAGTAGTCGCTGTGCTTGGCCGTTGTTCGGTAGTTGATAGCAACTCAGTCGGTTTGTTGCCGTAATGTTGAATATTAGGTGAGGAGTCGCTATTTGACAGGTTCCACGCTGTATGGGAGCGCATGATAGCAACTGGCCCTAGCGACCGGCTTCCACCATATTCATTAAAAAATCACGCTCAAAAAATTATCGCGCTGTAAAATGCATGTTTAAATCCCAGAGCGCTGGCGGCGATGGGTTAAAAGTAGATTTTTAACCCCCAAACAACCATATTTTTGGAAACCAAAAAAAGTTTTTTAAATAATTTAGTAATATGAATACATTAATATCAGACCTGTAATATCAAATCTGTACATTTTTTTTTTTCCTTAAAAAAATTATCTAAAATGGCAGAAGTGGTCACAGAATTTTTCACATTAAAAAAAAAAAAAAAAAAAAACATTAATAACAATTAATTATTAATATTTAAAGATTGTTCCATTGAAATGCATTGGAGAGCGCCAGGTAGCGTGAGGTCCTACCTGTCGCTGTTCAAGGTCGGACGCTGGCTGGAATAATGATGAATGAGTCGCTATATGGCGCTATCTCAGTCGCTAAGCAGGATTGGCTTGATAAATGTGTGATTGTGGTGGGGAGCCGGCGTTCTCGTGGCGGTGACCGTCATTACCGGCCGCTCACCAGTCGCTACCTGTCGCTATTCCTACATAAATAAGGGCCTTAGGGGATAGCGGCAGGTAGAGCCTCGTAGTGGCAGGCAGCGTCTGGTGAACGACGGGCGCTGTACGCAAAACCACATTTATGAAAGCGAATCTGGTGAGCGACTATAACAGCGCCATGTAGCGTCACATGTATTATTACAGGCGGCCCAGCGTATAGTGCTAGTGCTCTAGCTTCCAGAGCGCCAGATATTACCTTTCGCTCAGTGTCGCTCTCCCATACATTTCAATGGCCGTTCGTTTGCTTGTGTTTAAACAGCATTTTTTTTTTTTTTGCTCCAATCATTGTGTGACCTCTCCTGGCTGCAAACATTTTTAAAAACTTTTTATATTTTTATGAAGAATTGTCATTACAGGTCTGGCACTAAAGTGTTAATGTCACAATGTTACAACAATGTCATTCCATGTGTTTTCGCTTTGTTACAGGTGGATATGTGTTCAAAAACAGACTTTAATCACACAGCGTCTGGCGCTCTATGCTATAGCGACCAGGTCCAGAGCACCTACGCTGTGTGTGTGTCCTTTTTTGTAAAGTTAAGTATGGTGTGGAGCGCTGAGAGTCGGTCACACTGAGCTGGCGTTACCTCTCGCTCCCTGCAGCGCTGTACTGGTGTTAGAGCGCCCAACACACATCACATTCATCAATGCCGGCCAGGTTACTACAGAGACTGAGGCGCTCTGTTACAGCACTCAATACCCACTTACAGCGTCTACTAGCAGTCGCAGATGGCAAACTTATTATCATAGGAGTTTGAGATTGATTTTGGTGATCCAATAAGCCCTGAGGCATAATACCATATAGGAGGTAAACTGAAAAACAAAAAATCTATATAGTATGACACCTAAATGCAATGTCCATAATAATATAACAGAGTTTACTAAAAAAAAAGAATAAATCTGGGTGATGGGTTTGCGAATAAAACATTTTGCCTTTACAGGCTCAATTTTAACTGTTCAACTCTAATAGTTTTTCGTTGTTGCCACTATTTTAAATTGTACCAAAAATCAGACTTTTAGTCCATGGCCAATGTTCCATAAGGGGCTTCCTGATTTATGATGCTCTGCAGCCAGATGTGTTACCCAGAGCAGATATGTGGGATGTCCTCTGCTGTTGCCACATGTGATCACCATGAGAAACCAGAAGAATTTGAATACAAAGTATCAGTTGTGTTTTGTTTCGTAGTAATTGAAATGCCCCTGGGGAGTGCTTTGCCCTCGGCCCTCGAGTCTTTTAAACAAGTCAGTACTACTGCATACTACCTGCGACCCAACCCTCCACCCTTATACTTTAGTAGGGGCAGACTGGAGTTAAAAAATGGCTCGGAACGTTTCTGGTCACACCGGCCCTTCTGCAGCGTGTTCCGCCCGGTATCTTCGTCCCCCATAACAGGCAGTGTGGAGAACCCCACCCATCACAGGCCGAGTGGCAGAACCCCCCATAACATGCTGAGTGGCAGAATCCCCCCCATAACATGCTGAGTGGCAGAATCCCCCCCATAACATGCTGAGTTGCAGAATCCCCCCATAACATGCTGTGTGGCAGAACCCCCCCATAACATGCTGAGTGGCAGAACCCCCCATAACATGCTGAGTGGCAGAACCCCCCCCCATAACATGCTGAGTGGCAGAACCCCTCCATAACATGCTGAGTGGCAGAACCCCCCATAACATGCTGAGTGGCAGAACCCCCCATAACATGCTGAGTGGCAGAATCCCCCATAACATGCTGAGTGGCAGAATCCCCCCATCACAGGCCGAGTGGCAGAACCCCCCATAACATGCTGAGTGGCAGAATCCCCCCATAACATGCTGTGTGGCAGAATCCCACCATAACATGTTGAGTGGCAGAACCCCTCCATAACATGCTGAGTGGCAGATCCCCCCCATAACATGCTGAGTGGCAGAATCCCACCATAACATGTTGAGTGGCAGAACCCCTCCATAACATGCTGAGTGGCAGATCCCCCCCCCCCCCATAACATGCTGAGTGGCAGAATCCCCCCATAACATGCTGTGTGGCAGAATCCCACCATAACATGTTGAGTGGCAGAATCCCCCCATAACATGCTGAGTGGCAGAATCCCCCCATAACATGCTGAGTGGCAGAATCCCCCCATAACATGCTGAGTGGCAGAATCCCCCCATAACATGCTGAGTGGCAGATCCCCCCCCCCCCCCCATAACATGCTGAGTGGCAGAATCCCCCCATAACATGCTGTGTGGCAGAATCCCACCATAACATGTTGAGTGGCAGAATCCCCCCATAACATGCTGAGTGGCAGAATCCCCCCATAACATGCTGAGTGGCAGAATCCCCCCATAACATGCTGAGTGGCAGAACCCCTCCATAACAGGCTGAGTGGCAGAACCCCTCCATAACAGGCTGAGTGGCAGAATCCCCCCATAACATGCTGAGTGGCAGAATCCCCCCATAACATGCTGAGTGGCAGAACCCCTCCATAACATGCTGAGTGGCAGAATGTCCCCCATAATATGCTGAGTGGCAGAACCCCCCATAATATGCTGAGAGGCAGAACCCCCCATAATATGCTGAGTGGCAGAATCCCCCCATAACATGCTGAGTGGCAGAATCCCCCCATAACATGCTGAGTAGCAGAACCCCTCCATAACATGCTGAGTGGCAGAATCCCCCCATAATATGCTGAGTGGCAGAATCCCCCCATAACATGGTGAGTGGCAGAATCCCCCCATAACATGGTGAGTGGCAGAACCCCCCCATAACATGCTGAGTGGCAGAACCCCCTCATAACATGCTGAGTGGCAGAACCCCCCCCCCCCCAATAACATGCTGAGTGGCAGAACCCCTCCATAACATGCTGAGTGGCAGAACCCCCCATAACATGCTGAGGGACAGAACCCCCCCATAACATGCTAAGTGGCAGAACCCCCCCATAACATGCTGAGTGGCAGAACCCCCCCATAACATGCTGAGTGGCAGAACCCCTCCATAACAGGCTGAGTGGCAGAACCCCTCCATAACAGGCTGAGTGGCAGAATCCCCCCATAACATGCTGAGTGGCAGAATCCCCCCATAACATGCTGAGTGGCAGAACCCCTCCATAACATGCTGAGTGGCAGAATCCCCCCATAATATGCTGAGTGGCAGAATCCCCCCATAACATGCTGAGTGGCAGAATCCCCCCATAACATGGTGAGTGGCAGAATCCCCCCATAACATGCTGAGTGGCAGAACCCCCCCATAACATGCTGAGTGGCAGAACCCCCCCCCCAATAACATGCTGAGTGGCAGAACCCCTCCATAACATGCTGAGTGGCAGAACCCCCCATAACATGCTGAGTGGCAGAATCCCCCCATAACATGCTGAGTGGCAGAACCCCCCATAACATGCTGAGTGGCAGAATCCCCCCATAACATGCTGAGTGGCAGAATCCCCCCATAACATGCTGAGTGGCAGAATCCCCCCATAACATGCTGAGTGGCAGAATCCCCCCATAACATGCTGAGTGGCAGCCCCCCCATAACATGCTGAGTGGCAGCCCCCCCATAACATGCTGAGTGGCAGAATCCCCCATAACATGCTGAGTGGCAGAACCCCCCATAACATGCTGAGTGGCAGAATCCCCCCATAACATGCTGAGTGGCAGAACCCCCCCCCCTATAACATGCTGAGTGGCAGAACCCCCCCCCCATAACATGCTGAGTGGCAGAACCCCCCCATAACATGCTGAGTGGCAGAACCCCCCCATAATATGCTGAGTGGCAGAACCCCCCCCCCATAACATGCTGAGTGGCAGAACCCCCCCATAATATGCTGAGTGGCAGAACCCCCCCATAATATGCTGAGTGGCAGAACCCCCCCATAATATGCTGAGTGGCAGAACCCCCCCCCCCATAATATGCTGAGTGGCAGAAACCCCCCATAACATGCTGAGTGGCAGAAACCCCCCATAACATGCCGAGTGGCAGAACCCCCCATAATATGCTGAGTGGCAGAACCCCCCATAATATGCTGAGTGGCAGAACCCCCCCCCCCCCCATAATATGCTGAGTGGCAGAACCCCCCCCCCCATAACATGCTGAGTGGCAGAAACCCCCCATAACATGCTGAGTGGCAGAATCTCCCCATAACATGCTGAGTGGCAGAATCTCCCCATAACATGCTGAGTGGCAGAATCCCCCCATAACATGCTGAGTGGCAGAACCCCCCATAATATGCTGAGTGGCAGAACCCCCCATAACATGCTGAGTGGCGGAATCCCCCCATAACATGCTGAGTGGCAGAATCCCCCCATAACATGCTGAGTGGCAGAATCCCCCCATAACATGCTGAGTGGCAGCCCCCCCATAACATGCTGAGTGGCAGCCCCCCCATAACATGCTGAGTGGCAGAATCCCCCATAACATGCTGAGTGGCAGAACCCCCCATAACATGCTGAGTGGCAGAACCCCCCCATAACATGCTGAGTGGCAGAATCCCCCCATAACATGCTGAGTGGCAGAACCCCCCCCCCCCATAACATGCTGAGTGGCAGAACCCCCCCATAACATGCTGAGTGGCAGAACCCCCCCATAATATGCTGAGTGGCAGAACCCCCCCCCCCATAACATGCTGAGTGGCAGAACCCCCCATAATATGCTGAGTGGCAGAACCCCCCCATAATATGCTGAGTGGCAGAACCCCCCCCCCATAATATGCTGAGTGGCAGAAACCCCCCATAACATGCTGAGTGGCAGAAACCCCCCATAACATGCTGAGTGGCAGAACCCCCCATAATATGCTGAGTGGCAGAACCCCCCATAATATGCTGAGTGGCAGAACCCCCCCATAATATGCTGAGTGGCAGAACCCCCCCCCCCCATAATTTGCTGAGTGGCAGAACCCCCCCCCCCCATAACATGCTGAGTGGCAGAAACCCCCCATAACATGCTGAGTGGCAGAATCTCCCCATAACATGCTGAGTGGCAGAATCTCCCCATAACATGCTGAGTGGCAGAATCCCCCATAATATGCTGAGTGGCAGAACCCCCCCATAACATGCTGAGTGGCAGACCCCCCCCCCCCCATAACATGCTAAGTGGCAGGACCCCCCCATAACATGCTGAGTGGCAGAACCCCCCCCCCCCCATAACATGCTGAGTGGCAGAACCCCCCCGCCATAACATGCTGAGTGGCAGAATCCCCCCCATAACATGCTGAGTGGCAGAAACCCCCATAACATGCTGAGTGGCAAAATCCCACCATAACAATGGAAACCCCCCATAACTTGCTGAGACTCAGAACCCCCCTCCCCTCCCACATAACATGTTGAGTGTCCAAACCCTCCATAACATGCTGAGTGGTAGAATCCCCCCCCCCCCCAAAAACACGCTGCGTGGCAGAATCCCCCCATAACATGATGAATTACAGAATCCCCCCATAACATGCTGAGTGGCAGAATACCCCCCCCCCCATAACATGCTGAGTGGCAGAATAACCCCCCCCCCCATAACATGCTGAGTGGCAGAATACCCCCCCCCCCCCATAACATGCTGAGTGGCAGAATACCCCCATAACATGATGAATTACAGAATCCCCCTCCCCCATAACACGCTGAATGGCCGAACCCCCCCATACCCCCCATTCATAGGAAGGCCACCACCTTTTCTGCAATGGCCGACTGCACACTAATTTAATGCCAGCTTTGGCTTCTAGCCATGGGCCGGGGTGAGATTGGAAGATTGGAAGCTCTCGTATCAATGTGTATCTTTGGTCACATATGACTGATAATACCCTGTGTAATATAAGTATTGCTATATTACTTTTCTAACCCGCTGTAATCTCTACCTTACACGGCGCCGTGGAAGATAAATAAACAGTAACATTGCATTTAGTATAGTTAGTGTTGTTATGTACATGATTATGACCAGTAGTAATTATTTACATTTGGGTAATTTTTGAGCCTAACCTATTACATGGCTCCGCTAACATACTACACGGTGCTTACACGTTACATAGCATGTTTCTATCCGTGTACTGAGAGGGCTCAGAGCTGCATTTCATGTTCATAAGAAGGTCACTCTAAGATTTAAGGAATGTCAGGCCTTTATTTTACTAACATGACAGACATGTTAGGACTCATTGGAAAGTATGCATTAGTGTCATGTAGGAGCTTCTGTTTTGTTTGATGATAGGTATAATTAACGCTATGTCATTCATTTATTTAAACTACCAGCTTGGTTTTAAAAAAGCAAATTAGCCAATCAAAACTTGGGGAGAACAAATAAACTTGCACATATTTTCCATAAAGGAGCTGAAAAAAGGGAGTCAAAGGGCCTTATTTATGATGTGCGCCATTTAGCGCCAGTTTTTGAATGCCGGCATTTTGGTCTTTTCTGGCGCTGCGCTGACTACAATGGCGCTAATTAACTGTGATTGTTACACTAGGGGCCTTATTTATCAAGGGATAGCGCCAGGTAGTGTCTCACTAGCGCCAGGTAGCGCCAGCTATCGGCGGCTACCGACTCCAGAACGCCAGGCTGAGAACACAATCACGCATTTATCACGCTAAATGAGGCTAGCGCCGGCGAGAGCGTCAGCTAGCGCGGGATTCATCATGTTGCAGACTTCAGCGAACAGCGCCGCTGCTAATCCCATCACAGCGCCAGGTATGACCTCTCGCTACCTGGCGCTCTCCAATGCATTTCAATGGAGCAATCTTTAAATATTCATAATTAATTGATATTAATGTTTTTTTAAATTTTTTTAAATGTCAAAAATTCGGTGACCACTTCTGCAATGTTTTTTTTTTTTTTTAAGGTAAAAAAAAAAATAAAAAAATTGTGCAGAATTGATATTACAGGTCTGATATTAATGTATTCATATTACAAAATGTTTATAAAAACTTGTTTATTATTTTTTTCCAAAAATAAGGTTGTTTGGGGGTTAAAAAACTACTTTTAACACATCGCCGCCAGCGCTCTGGGGTTTAAACATGCATTTTACAGCGCGAGAATTTTTTGAGCGTGATTTGTTAATGAATATGCTGGGAGCCGTTCGCTATGGCCATTCGTTGTCATGCGCTCCCATACAGCGCGGAAACTGTCAAACAGCGACTCCTAACCCCGTATTCAACATTACCGCACACCGACTGAGTCGCTGTCAACAGCCGAGCAACGGCCAAGCACAGCGAATACTAGCCGGCGCTGTGAAAATCACGCTACTGTCGCTCATCTGTCGCTACCTGGCGCTATTAATAAATCAGCCTCCCGGTATTGGCAGGCTTATAGGGGTTGTGCTAAATATTTGGTTAAGCCAGCGACTTCCGGGGTGAACCGTGGTGTGGATTGCAACTTTAGCGAAAACACACAAAAAAGTGGAGAAAAAAAGTCTTCGTCTTACATTTCCCCAAAAAAATTCTCTTGTACATGTGAGGGCACATTTTTACAGTTTAGGTAGATTCTTTTTCAAATTTATTGGGGAAGTTCAGCGAATCGCCTGAACCAAAGTTTTAAAAAGTTTGCTCATCTCTATTAATAATACGTGGAGGCTGATTTACTACTAGCTCCACGTATTTCCAGATTAGCGTCTATATAGCGGCGCTATACAGACACTCATCTGCTGATACCTGGCGTTAGTAATAAATAAGCCTCCACATGATTGGCTGGCCATCCAGCCTCTTACTATTGGCTGCCTCTGGCCTCCCTATTCCCTGGTTGGTTAGCTGCACGTGATTTTTTGATGAATATGGTGGGAGACGGTCGCTCTGACCAGTCGCTATCATGCGCACCCATACATCGCGGAACCAGTCAAATAGCGACTCGTAACCTTGTATTCAACATTAAGCCACACCGACTGAGTCGCTGTCAACAACCGAACAACGGCCAAGCACAGCGACTACTAGCGGGCGCTGTGAAAATACCGCTACAGTCGCTCAACTGTCGCTACATGACGCTATTAATAAATCAGCCACCTAGTCTGCCTTGGAGCTGGAGGCACAGTACAGGGAACTGCTGAAGTGAATGTGGTAGGTGATTCCTTTTGTGAATATTTTTACCTTTTATTTTATTTTGTGAATGGCTGTGTCTGTCTGGTGACCCGCTGTCAGCACACGGCACCTCCTCAGCCGCCCCAGACAGACGCACATCTTTCATTCAGCTTCTGAAGCAGCCCCTCGCCCCAATATGTCTGTCAGCCCTTTCATTTGTTTACAGTCCCTAGGCCGCTTCTCTCCGGCCTGTGCACCAGACTTGTCTGTAAATCACTGTAAACAAATAACATGGCTGCTGGACTGATGGGCAATAATGGGGGGAGGGAGTTTGCTCTAGTGCTGCATGCTGCTGGGGAGAAGAGACAACATGGCTGAGGTGTGAGGAATTTAGCCTCTTCTCACCCTGTTTTTTTACTAAGCATTACCACAGGATTTGTCATGAAAAACGTGTGTGGTGGCGGGTGTTATAGGGAGCTAAACGGGGAGGCTAATTTAAGACTAGCACCATGTATTGCCATTTGAGTATCATGAAGGGATAGCGGCAGGTAGCGCCTCATAGCGGCAGGTTGCGTCTGATGAACGCCGGGCGCTGTACGCAAAACCAGATTTATGAAACCGATTCTGGTGAGCGACTCTAACAGCTCCATGTAGCGTCCCATTCATCATTACAGGTGGCTCAGCGTATAGCGCCGGATCTCTAGCCGGTCACTCTCCCATACATTTCAATGGACGTTCCTTTTTTTCTGTTTAATCAGGGTTTTTGGCTTTCTAATTCATTTATTTTTTTCTCTCAAATAATTGTGTGACCTCTCCTGGCCTACAAAGAGTCATTTTTTAAATGTTTTTTTATTTTTTTATATTTTTATGCAGAATTGTCATTACAGGTCTGACATTAAAGTGTTAACGTCACAATGTTACAACAATGTAATTCCATGTGTTGTCGCTTTGTTACTGGTGGATATGTGTTCAAAAACAGATTTTAATCACACAGCATCTGGCGCTCTATGTTACAGCGACCAGATCCAGAGCGCCGACACTGTGTGTGTGTCCTTTTTTTGATAAGTATTATGTGGATTGCCCTAGTCTGTATGAGTATGAAGTTGGTCGCACTGAGCTGGTGTTACATTTCGCTCCCTGCAGCGCTGTACTGGTGTTAGAGCGTCCAACATACATCACATTCATCAATGCCGGCCAGGTTACTACAGCGACTGAGGCGCTCTGTTACAGAGCCCGATAGCCGATCACAGCGTCTACTAGTGATCACTCTAAGCGCTATACAGACGCTCATCTGCCGATACATGGCGTTAGTATGTGCAAAAAGTCTGTTTCTCAACACATATACACCAGCACCAGAGCAAAAACATATGGAATGACATTTTGTTTTATCAATGTGACAATGACACTGCAATGGCCGACCTGCACATACAATTATGCATAAAAAAATTCAAAACAATAAAAGTGTTTGGTTGCCGGGCAGGAGAGGACACACAATGATTTGAACCAAAAATTTAGTACATTCCGTTAAGAAAACACTATTTATACACAACCAGATAAATCACCATTGAAATGTATGAGAGAGCGCTACTGAGCAACAGGTGCTACATGGTGCTGCAGAACGCACAGCGCCGGCGCTTTACACTGAGCCAACGCTAGTAATACATGTGACGCTACATGGCGCTATTAGAGGCGCTCACCAGATTGACTTTCATATATATGGTTTTCACCTTCTGCGCCCAGTGTTCACCTGACGCTAAGGCCCTTATTTATGAAGGAATAGCGACAGGTAGCGACTGGTGAGCGGCCGGTAATGACGGGCACCGCCACGAGAACGCCGGCTCCCCACCACAATCACACATTTATCAAGCCAATCCTGCTTAGCGACTGAGATAGCGCCATATAGCGACTCATTCATCATTATTCCAGCCTCAGCCCACAGCGCCAGCGTCCGACCTTGAACAGCGACAGGTATGACCTTTCGCTACCTGGCGCTCTCCAATGCATTTCAATGGAACAATCTTTAAATATTAATAATTAATTGTTATTAATGTTTTTTTTTTTTTTTTTATGTGAAAAATTCTGTGACCACTTCTGCCATTTTAGTTATTTTTTTAAGGAAAAAAAAAATTTGTGCAGAATTGATATTACAGGTCTGATATTAATGTATTCATATTACTAAATTATTTAAACATTTTTTTTTTTTTGGTTTCCAAAAATATGGTGGTTTGGGGGTTAAAAAACTACTTTTAACACATCGCCTCCAGCGCTCTGGGGTTTAAACATGCATTTCACAGCGCTTACATTTTTTGAGCGTGATTTTTTGATGAATATGGTGGGAGCCGGTCGCTCTGACCAGTCGCTATCATGCGCACCCATACATCACGGAACCTGTCAAATAGCGACTCGTAACCTTGTATTCAACATTACGCCACACTGACTGAGTCGCTGTCAACAACCGAACAACGGCCAAGCACAGCGACTACTAGCGGGCGCTGTGAAAATACCGCTACAGTCGCTCAACTGTCGCTATTTATAAATCAGCCTCTTAGTACCACTACTAGACGTTAGCGTTTCTTAAATAACCCCCCTAGTAATTGTTTGGTCCTAGGTGGGGGTCCACACTCTGGGGTCTGAGGATGCCTGCCTAAACTTGGCACAATTATTTGTGGGATTTGGGATGGGAGTAGGGATATCATGTTGCAATTTGCTTAAAGCAGACCAAAAAAGTATTTTGGTCTACTTAGATTATGTCCTAATCACCACAGGGTAAATCCAGAGGAAGCCTATGCACCATATTGACCAGTGTGCATTGCTCTGCACTTTGCACAACCAGCAGAACTGACCAGTTGGCAGTGGCATGCAGAGCAGAGGGAGCGGGGAAGCCATTGTAGGGTGGTCTACTTGATGCCGAATTTGATTGTAGTAAAATTCTTTAAGTGTGTGAGTATTAACTAGGTAACATTATGAATTTATATACATATATACCTGTAAATTGCCATGATAAACATTTGTTCCTCAAAAGCTTGGGAATAAGCAACACCCCTACCCCTTGCCATGCCCGTCACACTGTGAACTGGTTTCCAAGGTTGACTGATAACAAGAAAAGATGGATTAGGTTAGTTTCGTGTCCCTTTGCACCACATATTTGCCAGTGTTTTGCCAATCGGACCAGTAAGAACCAGAACCGGAATTAGCCAGATCCGGAAGTGACATTCCTGATTGGTAAGGGGCTCGCTAGCTGGGACCCTTGTTCGGACTCCTGCCCTGAAGAAAGCACTACAATTCCAAAATGTTGCATAACTTTAATAATGGAAAAAATATGACATCTTAAAGCACATGATTAGCATGGAACTTGGATAATAGCAAAAACATAAAAACATTTCATAACAACTTCAATCCACACTGCTTAATGGTACCTCTAAGTTATTCAAACTGTATCCTATATGCTTCAGATACAACCACATGTATCCTATATCCTTCAGATACAGCAACCACATGTATCCTATATCCTTCAGATACAACAACTACATGTATCCTATATCCTTCAGATACAACTACATGTATCCTATATCCTTCAGATACAGCAACCACATGTATCCTATATCCTTCAGATACAACAACTACATGTATCCTATATCCTTCAGATACAACTACATGTATCCTATATCCTTCAGATACAACAACTACATGTATCCTATATCCTTCAGATACAACAACTACATGTATCCTATATCCTTCAGATACAACAACTACATGTATCCTATATCCTTCAGATACAACAACCACATGTATCCTATATCCTACAGATACAACAACTACATGTATCCTATATCCTTCAGATACAACAACTACATGTATCCTATATCCTTCAGATACAACAACTACATGTATCCTATATCCTTCAGATACAACAACTACATGTATCCTATATCCTTCAGATACAACAACTACATGTATCCTATATCCTTCAGATACAACAACTACATGTATCCTATATCCTTCAGATACAACAACTACATGTATCCTATATCCTTCAGATACAACTACATGTATCCTATATCCTTCAGATACAGCAACCACATGTATCCTATATCCTTCAGATACAACCACATGTATCCTATATCCTTCAGATACAACTACATGTATCCTATATCCTTCAGATACAACAACCACATGTATCCTATATCCTTCAGATACAACAACCACATGTATCCTATATCCTTCAGATACAACAACTACATGTATCCTATATCCTTCAGATACAACAGCTACATGTATCCTATATCCTTCAGATACAACAGCTACATGTATCCTATATCCTTCAGATACAACAACCACATGTAGCCTATATCCTTCAGATACAACAACCACATGTATCCTATATCCTTCAGATACAACGACTACATGTATCCTATATCCTTCAGATACAACAACTACATGTATCCTATATCCTTCAGATACAACAACCACATGTATCCTATATCCTTCAGATACAACTACATGTATCCTATATCCTTCAGATACAACTACATGTATCCTATATCCTTCAGATACAACAACCACATGTATCCTATATCCTTCAGATACAACAACCACATGTATCCTATATCCTTCAGATACAACAACCACATGTATCCTATATCCTTCAGATACAACTACATGTATCCTATATCCTTCAGATACAACTACATGTATCCTATATCCTTCAGATACAACAACTACATGTATCCTATATCCTTCAGATACAACAACCACATGTATCCTATATCCTTCAGATACAACTACATGTATCCTATATCCTTCAGATACAACTACATGTATCCTATATCCTTCAGATACAACAACCACATGTATCCTATATCCTTCAGATACAACAACCACATGTATCCTATATCCTTCAGATACAACAACTACATGTATCCTATATCCTTCAGATACAACAACTACATGTATCCTATATCCTTCAGATACAACAACTACATGTATCCTATATCCTTCAGATACAACAACCACATGTATCCTATATCCTTCAGATACAACAACTACATGTATCCTATATCCTTCAGATACAACAACTACATGTATCCTATATCCTTCAGATACAACAACTACATGTATCCTATATCCTTCAGATACAACAACTACATGTATCCTATATCCTTCAGATACAACAACTACATGTATCCTATATCCTTCAGATACAACAACCACATGTATCCTATATCCTTCAAATACAACAACTACATGTATCCTATATCCTTCAAATACAACAACCACATGTATCCTATATCCTTCAGATACAACTACATGTATCCTATATCCTTCAAATACAACAACTACATGTATCCTATATCCTACAGATACAACAGCTACATGTATCCTATATCCTTCAAATACAACAACTACATGTATCCTATATCCTTCAAATACAACAACTACATGTATCCTATGTCCTTCAGATACAACAACTACATGTATCCTATATCCTTCAGATACAACAACCACATGTATCCTATACCCTTCAGATACAACTACATGTATCCTATATCCTTCAGATACAACAACTACATGTATCCTATATCCTTCAGATACAACTACATGTATCCTATATCCTTCAGATACAACTACATGTATCCTATATCCTTCCGATAAAACAACCACATGTATCCTATATCCTTCAGATACAACTACATGTATCCTATATCCTTCAGATACAACAACCACATGTATCCTATATCCTTCAGATACAACAACCACATGTATCCTATATCCTTCAGATACAACTACATGTATCCTATATCCTTCAGATACAACAACCACATGTATCCTATATCCTTCAGATACAACAACTACATGTATCCTATATCCTTCAGATACAACAACTACATGTATCCTATATCCTTCAGATACAACAACTACATGTATCCTATATCCTTCAGATACAACAACTACATGTATCCTATATCCTTCAGATACAGCAACCACATGTATCCTATATCCTTCAGATACAACAACTACATGTATCCTATATCCTTCAGTTACAACAACCACCTATATCTTTCAGATACAACAACTGCATGTATCCTATATCCTTCAGATACAACAACCACATGTATCCTATATCCTTCAGATACAACAACTACATGTATCCTATATCCTTCAGATACAACAACCACCTATATCCTTCAGATACAACAACTACATGTATCCTATATCCTTCAGAAACAGCAACCACATGTATCCTATATCCTTCAGATACAACTACATGTATCCTATATCCTTCAAATTCAACAACTACATGTATCCTATATCCTTCAGATACAACAACTACATGTATCCTATATCCTTCAGATACAACTACATGTATCCTATATCCTTCAGATACAACAACTACATATATCCTATATCCTTCAGATACAACTACATGTATCCTATATCCTTCAGATACAACTACATGTATCCTATATCCTTCAGATACAACAACCACATGTATCCTATATCCTACAGATACAACAACTACATGTATCCTATATCCTTCAGATACAACAACCACCTATATCCTTCAGATACAACAACTACATGTATCCTATATCCTTCAGAAACAGCAACCACATGTATCCTATATCCTTCAGATACAACTACATGTATCCTATATCCTTCAAATACAACAACTACATGTATCCTATATCCTTCAGATACAACAACTACATGTATCCTATATCCTTCAGATACAACTACATGTATCCTATATCCTTCAGATACAACAACTACATATATCCTATATCCTTCAGATACAACAACTACATGTATCCTATATCCTTCAGATACAACTACATGTATCCTATATCCTTCAGATACAACAACCACATGTATCCTATATCCTACAGATACAACAACTACATGTATCCTATATCCTTCAGATACAACAACTACATGTATCCTATATCCTTCAGATACAACTACATGTATCCTATATCCTTCAGATACAACAACCACATGTATCCTATATCCTTCAGATACAACAACTACATATATCCTATATCCTTCAGATACAACAGCTACATGTATCCTATATCCTTCAGATACAACTACATGTATCCTATATCCTTCAGATACAACAACCACATGTATCCTATATCCTTCAGATACAACAACTACATGTATCCTATATCCTTCAGATACAACAACTACATGTATCCTATATCCTTCAGATACAACAACTACATGTATCCTATATCCTTCAGATACAACTACATGTATCCTATATCCTTCAGATACAACAACCACATGTATCCTATATCCTTCAGATACAACAACTACATGTATCCTATATCCTTCAGATACAACAACTACATGTATCCTATACCCTTCAGATACAACAACTACATGTATCCTATATCCTTCAGATACAACTACATGTATCCTATATCCTTCAGATACAACAGCTACATGTATCCTATATCCTTCAGATACAACAACCACATGTAGCCTATATCCTTCAGATACAACTACATGTATCCTATATCCTTCAGATACAACGACTACATGTATCCTATATCCTTCAGATACAACAACCACATGTAGCCTATATCCTTCAGATACAACTACATGTATCCTATATCCTTCAAATACAACAACTACATGTATCCTATATCCTTCAGATACAACAACTACATGTATCCTATATCCTTCAGATACAACAACCACATGTATCCTATATCCTTCAGATACAACTACATGTATCCTATATCCTTCAGATACAACTACATGTATCCTATATCCTTCAGATACAACTACATGTATCCTATATCCTTCAGATACAACAACCACATGTATCCTATATCCTTCAGATACAACAACCACATGTATCCTATATCCTTCAGATACAACAACCACATGTATCCTATATCCTTCAGATACAACAACTACATGTATCCTATATCCTTCAGATACAACAACTACATGTATCCTATATCCTTCAGATACAACAACTACATGTATCCTATATCCTTCAGATATAACAACCACATGTATCCTATATCCTTCAGATACAACAACTACATGTATTCTATATCCTTCAGATACAACAACCACATGTATCCTATATCCTTCAGATACAACAACCACATGTATCCTATATCCTTCAGATACAACTACATGTATCCTATATCCTTCAAATACAACAACTACATGTATCCTATATCCTACAGATACAACAACTACATGTATCCTATATCCTTCAAATACAACAACTACATGTATCCTATATCCTTCAAATACAACAACTACATGTATCCTATGTCCTTCAGATACAACAACTACATGTATCCTATATCCTTCAGATACAACAACCACATGTATCCTATATCCTTCAGATACAACTACATGTATCCTATATCCTTCAGATACAACAACCACATGTATCCTATATCCTTCAGATACAACAACCACATGTATCCTATACCCTTCAGATACAACTACATGTATCCTATATCCTTCAGATACAACAACTACATGTATCCTATATCCTTCAGATACAACTACATGTATCCTATATCCTTCAGATACAACAACCACATGTATCCTATATCCTTCAGATACAACTACATGTATCCTATATCCTTCAGATACAACTACATGTATCCTATATCCTTCAGATAAAACAACCACATGTATCCTATATCCTTCAGATACAACTACATGTATCCTATATCCTTCAGATACAACAACCACATGTATCCTATATCCTTCAGATACAACAACCACATGTATCCTATATCCTTCAGATACAACTACATGTATCCTATATCCTTCAGATACAACAACCACATGTATCCTATATCCTTCAGATACAACAACTACATGTATCCTATATCCTTCAGATACAACAACTACATGTATCCTATATCCTTCAGATACAACAACTACATGTATCCTATATCCTTCAGATACAACAACTACATGTATCCTATATCCTTCAGATACAACAACCACATGTATCCTATATCCTTCAGATACAACAACTACATGTATCCTATATCCTTCAGATACAACAACCACCTATATCCTTCAGATACAACAACTACATGTATCCTATATCCTTCAGAAACAGCAACCACATGTATCCTATATCCTTCAGATACAACTACATGTATCCTATATCCTTCAGATACAACAACCACATGTATCCTATATCCTTCAGATACAACAACTACATGTATCCTATATCCTTCAGATACAACAACTACATGTATCCTATATCCTTCAGATACAACAACTACATGTATCCTATATCCTTCAGATACAACAACTACATGTATCCTATATCCTTCAGATACAACAACCACATGTATCCTATATCCTTCAGATACAACAACTACATGTATCCTATATCCTTCAGATACAACAACCACCTATATCCTTCAGATACAACAACTACATGTATCCTATATCCTTCAGAAACAGCAACCACATGTATCCTATATCCTTCAGATACAACTACATGTATCCTATATCCTTCAAATACAACAACTACATGTATCCTATATCCTTCAGATACAACAACTACATGTATCCTATATCCTTCAGATACAACTACATGTATCCTATATCCTTCAGATACAACAACTACATATATCCTATATCCTTCAGATACAACAACTACATGTATCCTATATCCTTCAGATACAACAACCACATGTATCCTATATCCTACAGATACAACAACTACATGTATCCTATATCCTTCAGATACAACAACCACATGTATCCTATATCCTACAGATACAACAACTACATGTATCCTATATCCTTCAGATACAACAACTACATGTATCCTATATCCTTCAGATACAACTACATGTATCCTATATCCTTCAGATACAACAACCACATGTATCCTATATCCTTCAGATACAACAACTACATATATCCTATATCCTTCAGATACAACAACTACATGTATCCTATATCCTTCAGATACAACTACATGTATCCTATATCCTTCAGATACAACAACCACATGTATCCTATATCCTTCAGATACAACAACTACATGTATCCTATATCCTTCAGATACAACAACTACATGTATCCTATATCCTTCAGATACAACAACTACATGTATCCTATATCCTTCAGATACAACTACATGTATCCTATATCCTTCAGATACAACAACCACATGTATCCTATATCCTTCAGATACAACAACTACATGTATCCTATATCCTTCAGATACAACAACTACATGTATCCTATACCCTTCAGATACAACAACTACATGTATCCTATATCCTTCAGATACAACTACATGTATCCTATATCCTTCAGATACAACAGCTACATGTATCCTATATCCTTCAGATACAACAACCACATGTAGCCTATATCCTTCAGATACAACTACATGTATCCTATATCCTTCAGATACAACGACTACATGTATCCTATATCCTTCAGATACAACAACTACATGTATCCTATATCCTTCAGATACAACAACCACATGTAGCCTATATCCTTCAGATACAACTACATGTATCCTATATCCTTCAAATACAACAACTACATGTATCCTATATCCTTCAGATACAACAACCACATGTATCCTATATCCTTCAGATACAACAACTACATGTATCCTATATCCTTCAGATACAACAACCACATGTATCCTATATCCTTCAGATACAACTACATGTATCCTATATCCTTCAGATACAACTACATGTATCCTATATCCTTCAGATACAACAACCACATGTATCCTATATCCTTCAGATACAACAACCACATGTATCCTATATCCTTCAGATACAACAACCACATGTATCCTATATCCTTCAGATACAACAACTACATGTATCCTATATCCTTCAGATACAACAACTACATGTATCCTATATCCTTCAGATACAACAACTACATGTATCCTATATCCTTCAGATATAACAACCACATGTATCCTATATCCTTCAGATACAACAACTACATGTATTCTATATCCTTCAGATACAACAACCACATGTATCCTATATCCTTCAGATACAACAACCACATGTATCCTATATCCTTCAGATACAACTACATGTATCCTATATCCTTCAAATACAACAACTACATGTATCCTATATCCTACAGATACAACAACTACATGTATCCTATATCCTTCAAATACAACAACTACATGTATCCTATATCCTTCAAATACAACAACTACATGTATCCTATGTCCTTCAGATACAACAACTACATGTATCCTATATCCTTCAGATACAACAACCACATGTATCCTATATCCTTCAGATACAACTACATGTATCCTATATCCTTCAGATACAACAACCACATGTATCCTATATCCTTCAGATACAACAACCACATGTATCCTATACCCTTCAGATACAACTACATGTATCCTATATCCTTCAGATACAACAACTACATGTATCCTATATCCTTCAGATACAACTACATGTATCCTATATCCTTCAGATACAACAACCACATGTATCCTATATCCTTCAGATACAACTACATGTATCCTATATCCTTCAGATACAACTACATGTATCCTATATCCTTCAGATAAAACAACCACATGTATCCTATATCCTTCAGATACAACTACATGTATCCTATATCCTTCAGATACAACAACCACATGTATCCTATATCCTTCAGATACAACAACCACATGTATCCTATATCCTTCAGATACAACTACATGTATCCTATATCCTTCAGATACAACAACCACATGTATCCTATATCCTTCAGATACAACAACTACATGTATCCTATATCCTTCAGATACAACAACCACATGTATCCTATATCCTTCAGATACAACAACTACATGTATCCTATATCCTTCAGATACAACAACTACATGTATCCTATATCCTTCAGATACAACAACTACATGTATCCTATATCCTTCAGATACAACAACTACATGTATCCTATATCCTTCAGATACAACAACCACATGTATCCTATATCCTTCAGATACAACAACTACATGTATCCTATATCCTTCAGATACAACAACCACCTATATCCTTCAGATACAACAACTACATGTATCCTATATCCTTCAGAAACAGCAACCACATGTATCCTATATCCTTCAGATACAACTACATGTATCCTATATCCTTCAGATACAACAACCACATGTATCCTATATCCTTCAGATACAACAACTACATGTATCCTATATCCTTCAGATACAACAACTACATGTATCCTATATCCTTCAGATACAACAACTACATGTATCCTATATCCTTCAGATACAACAACTACATGTATCCTATATCCTTCAGATACAACAACCACATGTATCCTATATCCTTCAGATACAACAACTACATGTATCCTATATCCTTCAGATACAACAACCACCTATATCCTTCAGATACAACAACTACATGTATCCTATATCCTTCAGAAACAGCAACCACATGTATCCTATATCCTTCAGATACAACTACATGTATCCTATATCCTTCAAATACAACAACTACATGTATCCTATATCCTTCAGATACAACAACTACATGTATCCTATATCCTTCAGATACAACTACATGTATCCTATATCCTTCAGATACAACAACTACATATATCCTATATCCTTCAGATACAACAACTACATGTATCCTATATCCTTCAGATACAACAACCACATGTATCCTATATCCCACAGATACAACAACTACATGTATCCTATATCCTTCAGATACAACAACCACATGTATCCTATATCCTACAGATACAACAACTACATGTATCCTATATCCTTCAGATACAACAACTACATGTATCCTATATCCTTCAGATACAACTACATGTATCCTATATCCTTCAGATACAACAACCACATGTATCCTATATCCTTCAGATACAACAACTACATATATCCTATATCCTTCAGATACAACAACTACATGTATCCTATATCCTTCAGATACAACTACATGTATCCTATATCCTTCAGATACAACAACCACATGTATCCTATATCCTTCAGATACAACAACTACATGTATCCTATATCCTTCAGATACAACAACTACATGTATCCTATATCCTTCAGATACAACAACTACATGTATCCTATATCCTTCAGATACAACTACATGTATCCTATATCCTTCAGATACAACAACCACATGTATCCTATATCCTTCAGATACAACAACTACATGTATCCTATATCCTTCAGATACAACAACTACATGTATCCTATACCCTTCAGATACAACAACTACATGTATCCTATATCCTTCAGATACAACTACATGTATCCTATATCCTTCAGATACAACAGCTACATGTATCCTATATCCTTCAGATACAACAACCACATGTAGCCTATATCCTTCAGATACAACTACATGTATCCTATATCCTTCAGATACAACGACTACATGTATCCTATATCCTTCAGATACAACAACTACATGTATCCTATATCCTTCAGATACAACAACCACATGTAGCCTATATCCTTCAGATACAACTACATGTATCCTATATCCTTCAAATACAACAACTACATGTATCCTATATCCTTCAGATACAACAACCACATGTATCCTATATCCTTCAGATACAACAACTACATGTATCCTATATCCTTCAGATACAACAACCACATGTATCCTATATCCTTCAGATACAACTACATGTATCCTATATCCTTCAGATACAACTACATGTATCCTATATCCTTCAGATACAACAACCACATGTATCCTATATCCTTCAGATACAACAACCACATGTATCCTATATCCTTCAGATACAACAACCACATGTATCCTATATCCTTCAGATACAACAACTACATGTATCCTATATCCTTCAGATACAACAACTACATGTATCCTATATCCTTCAGATACAACAACTACATGTATCCTATATCCTTCAGATATAACAACCACATGTATCCTATATCCTTCAGATACAACAACTACATGTATTCTATATCCTTCAGATACAACAACCACATGTATCCTATATCCTTCAGATACAACAACCACATGTATCCTATATCCTTCAGATACAACTACATGTATCCTATATCCTTCAAATACAACAACTACATGTATCCTATATCCTACAGATACAACAACTACATGTATCCTATATCCTTCAAATACAACAACTACATGTATCCTATATCCTTCAAATACAACAACTACATGTATCCTATGTCCTTCAGATACAACAACTACATGTATCCTATATCCTTCAGATACAACAACCACATGTACCCTATATCCTTCAGATACAACTACATGTATCCTATATCCTTCAGATACAACAACCACATGTATCCTATATCCTTCAGATACAACAACCACATGTATCCTATACCCTTCAGATACAACTACATGTATCCTATATCCTTCAGATACAACAACTACATGTATCCTATATCCTTCAGATACAACTACATGTATCCTATATCCTTCAGATACAACAACCACATGTATCCTATATCCTTCAGATACAACTACATGTATCCTATATCCTTCAGATACAACTACATGTATCCTATATCCTTCAGATAAAACAACCACATGTATCCTATATCCTTCAGATACAACTACATGTATCCTATATCCTTCAGATACAACAACCACATGTATCCTATATCCTTCAGATACAACAACCACATGTATCCTATATCCTTCAGATACAACTACATGTATCCTATATCCTTCAGATACAACAACCACATGTATCCTATATCCTTCAGATACAACAACTACATGTATCCTATATCCTTCAGATACAACAACTACATGTATCCTATATCCTTCAGATACAACAACTACATGTATCCTATATCCTTCAGATACAACAACTGCATGTATCCTATATCCTTCAGATACAACAACCACATGTATCCTATATCCTTCAGATACAACAACTACATGTATCCTATATCCTTCAGATACAACAACCACCTATATCCTTCAGATACAACAACTACATGTATCCTATATCCTTCAGAAACAGCAACCACCTATATCCTTCAGATACAACAACTACATGTATCCTATATCCTTCAGAAACAGCAACCACATGTATCCTATATCCTTCAGATACAACTACATGTATCCTATATCCTTCAAATACAACAACTACATGTATCCTATATCCTTCAGATACAACAACTACATGTATCCTATATCCTTCAGATACAACTACATGTATCCTATATCCTTCAAATACAACAACTACATGTATCCTATATCCTTCAGATACAACAACTACATGTATCCTATATCCTTCAGATACAACAACTACATGTATCCTATATCCTTCAGATACAACTACATGTATCCTATATCCTTCAGATACAACAACTACATATATCCTATATCCTTCAGATACAACAACTACATGTATCCTATATCCTTCAGATACAACTACATGTATCCTATATCCTTCAGATACAACAACCACATGTATCCTATATCCTACAGATACAACAACTACATGTATCCTATATCCTTCAGATACAACAACCACCTATATCCTTCAGATACAACAACTACATGTATCCTATATCCTTCAGAAACAGCAACCACATGTATCCTATATCCTTCAGATACAACTACATGTATCCTATATCCTTCAAATACAACAACTACATGTATCCTATATCCTTCAGATACAACAACTACATGTATCCTATATCCTTCAGATACAACTACATGTATCCTATATCCTTCAGATACAACAACTACATATATCCTATATCCTTCAGATACAACAACTACATGTATCCTATATCCTTCAGATACAACTACATGTATCCTATATCCTTCAGATACAACAACCACATGTATCCTATATCCTACAGATACAACAACTACATGTATCCTATATCCTTCAGATACAACAACTACATGTATCCTATATCCTTCAGATACAACTACATGTATCCTATATCCTTCAGATACAACAACCACATGTATCCTATATCCTTCAGATACAACAACTACATATATCCTATATCCTTCAGATACAACAACTACATGTATCCTATATCCTTCAGATACAACTACATGTATCCTATATCCTTCAGATACAACAACCACATGTATCCTATATCCTTCAGATACAACAACTACATGTATCCTATATCCTTCAGATACAACAACTACATGTATCCTATATCCTTCAGATACAACTACATGTATCCTATATCCTTCAGATACAACAACCACATGTATCCTATATCCTTCAGATACAACAACTACATGTATCCTATATCCTTCAGATACAACAACTACATGTATCCTATACCCTTCAGATACAACAACTACATGTATCCTATATCCTTCAGATACAACTACATGTATCCTATATCCTTCAGATACAACAACTACATGTATCCTATATCCTTCAGATACAACAACTACATGTATCCTATATCCTTCAGATACAACAACTAGATGTATCCTATATCCTTCAGATACAAAAACCACATGTATCCTATATCCTACAGATACAACAACTACATGTATCCTATATCCTTCAGATACAACAACTACATGTATCCTATATCCTTCAGATACAACAACTACATGTATCCTATATCCTTCAGATACAACTACATGTATCCTATATCCTTCAGATACAACAACCACATGTATCCTATATCCTTCAGATACAACTACATGTATCCTATATCCTTCAGATACAACAACTACATGTATCCTATATCCTTCAGATACAACAACTACATGTATCCTATATCCTTCAGATACAACAACCACATGTATCCTATATCCTTCAGATACAACAACTAGATGTATCCTATATCCTTCAGATACAAAAACCACATGTATCCTATATCCTACAGATACAACAACTACATGTATCCTATATCCTTCAGATACAACAACTACATGTATCCTATATCCTTCAGATACAACAACTACATGTATCCTATATCTTTCAGATACAACAACTACATGTATCCTATATCCTTCAGATACAACAACTACATGTATCCTATATCCTTCAGATACAACAACTACATGTATCCTATATCCTTTAGATACAACAACTACATGTATCCTATATCCTTCAGATACAACAACTACATGTATCCTATATCCTTCAGATACAACAACCACATGTATCCTATATCCTTCAGATACAACAACTACATGTATCCTATATCCTTCAGATACAACAACTACATGTATCCTATATCCTTCAGATACAACAACTACATGTATCCTATATCCTTCAGATACAACAACTACATGTATCCTATATCCTTCAGATACAACTACATGTATCCTATATCCTTCAGATACAACAACTACATGTATCCTATATCCTTCAGATACAACAACTACATGTATCCTATATCCTTCAGATACAACAACTACATGTATCCTATATCCTTCAGATACAACAACTACATGTATCCTATATCCTTTAGATACAACAACTACATGTATCCTATATCCTTCAAATACAACAACTACATGTATCCTATATCCTTCAGATACAACAACTACATGTATCCTATATCCTACAGATACAACAACTACATGTATCCTATATCCTTCAAATACAACAACTACATGTATCCTATATCCTTCAAATACAGCAACTACATGTATCCTATATCCTTCAGATACAACAACTACATGTATCCTATAGCCTTCAGATACAACAACTACATGTATCCTATATCCTACAGATACAACAACTACATGTATCCTATATCCTTCAAATACAACAACTACATGTATCCTATATCCTTCAAATACAGCAACTACATGTATCCTATATCCTTCAGATACAACAACTACATGTATCCTATAGCCTTCAAATACAGCAACTACATGTATCCTATATCCTTCAGATACAACAACTACATGTATCCTATATCCTACAGATACAACAACTACATGTATCCTATATCCTTCAAATACAACAACTACATGTATCCTATATCCTTCAAATACAACAACTACATGTATCCTATATCCTTCAACTACAACTACATGTATCCTATATCCTTCAAATACAACAACTACATGTATCCTATATCCTTTTAGATACAACAACTACATGTATCCTATATCCTTCAAATACAACTACATGTATCCTATATCCTTCAAATACAACAACTACATGTATCCTATATCCTTCAGATACAACAACTACATGTATCCTATATCCTTCAAATACAACTACATGTATCCTATATCCTTCAAATACAACAACTACATGTATCCTATGTCCTTCAGATACAACTACATGTCTCCTATATCCTTCAGATCCAACCACATGTATCCTATATCCTTCAGATACAACTACATGTATCCTATATCCTTCAAATACAACAACTACATGTATCCTATATCCTTCAAATACAACAACTACATGTATCCTATATCCTTCAGATACAACAACCACATGTATCCTATATCCTTCAGATACAACTACATGTATCCTATATCCTTCAGATACAACAACTACATGTATCCTATATCCTTCAGATACAACTACATGTATCCTATATCCTTCAGATACAACTACATGTATCCTATATCCTTCAAATACAACAACTACATGTATCCTATATCCTTCAGATACAACAACTACATGTATCCTATATCCTTCAGATACAACTACATGTATCCTATATCCTTCAGATACAACAACTACATGTATCCTATATCCTTCAGATACAACAACTAAAACATGACTATGGCTAGTTCATGGAACGTTGGCTTACCTACCCAGCATGCATATGGTTAATCATGGGTTCTGGTCGCTGAGGAGCTTCACGGTCGATACGTTCGTACGACACAGCGATGTCAGGATTAAGCTTGGTAGGTCGGTGGGTCTTCAGCCCTACTGATTACTGTCCATGATGGGCGTCCCTCATCAATGGCTGCCGAGCATCTTGACATCACAGTGATTTGCTTCTAATATTTATACCATTCAAGATGGTTATCACACCCAAGAGCTAGCTGAACTCCAAAGGGTACAAGCAACTTGTTTACTTGATAAGAGTTTATCTAATCTCCTATACCTATCTCACCCAAGAATTAGCCAAATTCCCAGGTAAGATAAGCAAGGAACATACGTCATAAATCCATATGCTATGCTGGTAAGCCCCCCATGCCCTGTCACAGTTGTTTCAGAAGCTGTATATTTTGATAAAAATGTTCTTATATTTGCTGTATCATAGTTGTTTTTTTTCATCCATATTTCTGACTTGGGCCCTTATTCATCAAGCGATAGCGTCGGGTAGTGTCTGACGAGCGCCAGGTACCACCAGCTAACGGCGGCTACCGGCTCAAGTACGCCCGGCGTCGGCCACAATGACGCATTCATCACGCTAAATGAGGCTAGCGCCGGCGAGAGCAAGAGCTACCGCGGGATTCATCATGTAGCCGACTGCAACGAACAGCGCCGCTGCTAATCCCATCACAGCGACAGGTATGATCTGGCGCTCCCTGGCGTGGTCCAATGCATTTCAATGGAGCAATCTTTAAATAATCATAATTAATTGCTATTACAGTTTTTTTATTTTTTTTTAATGTCAAAAATTCTGTGACCACTTCTGCAATGTTAGGATTTTTTTTTAAGTAAAAAAAAAAAAAAAATGTGCAGAATTGATATTACAGGTCTGATATTCATGTATTCATATTACAAAATGTTTAGAAAAACTTGTATAATTTTTACATATAAAAAAAAAGGTTGTTTGGGGGTTAAAAACTACTTTACACACATCGGCGCCAGCGCTCTGGGGTTTAAACAAGGAATACACAGCGCGAGAAATTTTTGAGCGTGATTTTTTAATGAATCTGCAGCAAGCCATTCGCTCTGGCCATTCGCTGTCAGGCGCACCCATACAACGCGGAACCTGTGAAACAGCGACCCCTAACCCCGTATTCAACATTACCGCACACCGACTGAGTCGCTGACAACTAGCAAACCCCGGCCAAGCACAGCGAATACTAGCTGGCGCTGTGAAAATCACGCTACTGGCGCTCATCTGTCGCTACCTGGCGCTATTAATGAATCGGCCTCTTATATTTGCTACGCCATAGCACAATGGTCACAAAATGCCTGCCAGTTGTAAGACGGTGTCCATTCTCAAAGCACAAAATGGCACAGCAAAGTACAAAATGACGGATGAGAACCCGACAAAATGGCGGCCAGGTTGCCACTTTTACCTAACATTATCACGGCCAGGGAGGGTTTAGATCCACTTTCAAGGTTTCTTTTTCTGAATTTCATAATATTGTTATTATTTCATAATCATCATTATCTGATATATTTTCAAGATTCCCTTCCAAGACATTGCTGTACTCAACAGACAAGCATACTGTTGGCATAGAACGCTTCCTTCAGTTTCCATGAGATTCCCACTTATGTGGACTGACAGGGCGATTACTGTCTTATCACATAACCAATCGTTAGATACTGTGAACTATAATATATGTATATACCGTATATACTCGAGTATAGGCCGACCCAAATATAAGCCGAGGCACCTAATTTTACCACAAAAAAATTGAACAAGTTATTGACTCGAGTATAAGCCGAGGCGGCTTTTTTCAATTGGAATTGGAGTTGACACACAGAAAGAGAGACACACACACACACACACACAGAAAGGGACACACACACACACACACACACACACACAAAGAGACACACGCACACACACACTGTGGGTACCTGCTGCTGCTGCCGCCGCCGCCGCTCTCAGACGCGCAGGTGTCGGGGGTCAGGGTTTGGCCAAGGTTACCCTGCAGAGGGGCAGCGGGGTCCCCCTCCCCTCCTCCTCCTGCCGGTCGCTCGGCACACAACACCCTCCATTCAGCTCCGCCTGGCAGCCGCCGGCCACCGCCGTTCTCATACACACACCAGCACTTCCTGGCTCTTGCGCGCTGGTCGTCGGTGGGCGTGCCCCATATGGCCGGCGTCCAATGAAAATATTGGACGCCGCCCATTGACGACCAGCGCGCAGCAGCCTGGAAGTGCCGGTCAGTGTGTGAATGTGTGTGCGTGTTTGTGTGTATGAGAGCGGCGGCGGCGGCAGCAGCGGGTACAGCAGGGACCCGCAGCGGCCGCCCCTCACCCTCCAGCATCTGTTGGGTTCAGGGTTGCGGCCTTCCCTGGCAGTCCGCCCCTGGACTCGAGTATAAGCCGAGGCGGCTTTTTTCAGCCCAAAAAGTGGGCTGAAAAACTCGGCTTATACTCGAGTATATACGGTATCTGTAATAATACTACTAATAATATTCACAAACATGCATTTCATATGTAATATACTATACTTTGTACTGCACCATGGAATAGAAGGTTGCTGTATATTTATTATTATTAATAATAGTAATAATGCATTACCTGCACAGAAACGCAGGTGAATATAATGGAATATTTTTTCTACAGATAAACTGCTCGTAAACAATGCTATAAATAATATCTAAGGATTATATAGAAACCCATATCTGTGCACAAGCTATTAAGGGCAATTAACCTATTCAAGTAGCATCTACTGTTGCCAAATTTGTAAGTTTTATACTGTATAATAACTGTTATTGACTCCTACTTGAACCTTTGGGCAGGATATTCGATGCCTGCTCATGACTCACTTGAAAAATATATAAATGTAGCATTAACAATGGTTGTGGCTGAACCAGTTTTGTGGGCAAATGGAATACTGACTTAATTTTATCCGTAAATGAGTCTTTAATGACTCAGAGCTTTCTTGTGTTAGAAGAAGAGCATAACCCGTATTTTCTTGTTTTACCTGTTCTACCTGACTCCCTTCCATAAAATTAATTTCAAGTTGTATTACAATCTATAGAAAAATGTATACCTACTTCTGTAGCCAGGATAAAGACGTGGGGGCTGATTCACTACTAACGCCAGGTGTCGTCAGATGAGCGTCTGTATAGCGGCGCTTAGAGCGACCACTAGTAGATGCTGTTAGCAGGTATGGGGCGCTGTAACAGAGCGCCTCAGTCGCTGTAGTAACCTGGCACCCATTGATGAATGTGATGTATGTTGGGTGCTCTAACACCAGTACAGCACTGCAGCGAGCGAGAGGTAGCGCCAGCTCAGTGCGACCGACTCTCAGCGCTCCCCACCATACTTATCATCATACCGTGTCGGCGCTCTAAATCTGGTTGCTATCGCATAGAGCACCAGACGCTGTGTGATTAAAGTCTGTTTTTGAACACATATACACCAGTAACAAAGCGGAAACACATGGAATGACATTGTTGTAACACTGTGACATTAACACCTGTAATGACAATGCTGCATAAAAATATAAAAAGTCAAAAAAGTTTGTAAAAATGTTTGTTTGCAGCCAGGAGAGGTCACCCAATGATTTGAGCAAAAAATAAATAAAAATGTCAAACATGCTGTTTAAACACAAGCAAATGAACGGCCATTGAAATGTATGGGAGAGCGACACTGAGCGAAAGGTAATACCTGGCGCTCTGGAAGCTAGAGCTCAGGCGCTATACACTGAGCCGCCTGTAATAATACATCAGACGCTACAGGGCGCTGTCAGAGTCGCTCACCAGATTCGCTTTCATAAATGTGGTTTTGCCTATAGAGCCCGACTTTCACCAGATGCTGCCTGCCGCTACGAAGCACTACCTGGCGCTATCCCTTCTTAAATATCCCCTAACTCACTTATAATTATATTTGCAGCATGCGTTTTATAGCAGGAATTCCGTTTTGCGTTCATTTTTTTTTTGTTTGCATTTGCACCCTCTTTTAATTTTAATTCTTTTAATTTTAATTTTAGCCCTGTTTAAGGGGATGCGTTTGCAGTGAGGACACAGCAGGCAGGACTTTTTGCGGCCGTGTTTTTCTCCTCTCTGTCACATTGGAGAGGTGTGAAAGAGGTCATAGAGGTATCATTGATGATTTTTTTTAATGGTACCAATGTGTCTGTCACGAACACAAAATCGCATGCGGTACCGGACAGGTGTGAATGAGGGCTAATTTTAAAAACTTTAAAATTCTAAAACAATTCAGTCGGTCAGAACTAACCGATCAGCCACATCTAAGATAACACCACCATACTCTTGACTACCCGATCATGTTGATCGTCCCAAGTCATACGCTAGACTGTTATTCGTGGACTTCTCATCTGCATTCAACACCATTGATCCACAAATACTCCAGGAGAAGTTGCTCTCCTTGGGCATCCCACTAAACCTATCGGGCTGGATTTTTAGCTTTCTGACTGGCAGGTCCCAGAGGGTCAAACTGGGACCCTTTGTTTCCACATCCAGGATCACAAACATGGGTGCACCACAGGGGTGCGTTCTGTCTCCCCTTCTCTTCTCATTTTACACCAATGACTTCATCTCCTCAGATCCATCGGTCAAGATCATTAAATTCGCTGACGATACCACCTTAGTAGGCCTTATCAGTGACAATGATGAGTCTAACTATAGGGCCCAAGTAGAAACCCTTGAATCCTGGAGCAAAGCAAACAATCTTATACTGAATACTCATAAAACAGTCGAACTTATAATTGACTTTAGGCGATCCCACCAATCACACCATCCCATTTTGATTGGTGAGGAGATTAACCAGTGCTAAATTTCTTGGTACTCAGATCACACAGGACCTGAAGTGGAGCAAGCAAGCTTCTGCTATCTTAAAGAAGGCCCAACAGAGGCTATACTTCCTTAGACAGTTGATAAAATATGGTTTGTCTAAAAAGATCTTAAAAACATTCTACAACGGTGCCATAGGATCAATCCTGACCAGTTCATTTACAGTCTGGTACGGCGGGGCCACAGCCAAAGACAAGCAGAGGCTGAAGAGAATAACCAGGATCGCTGAGAGGTTAATTGGATCTCCCCTACCTTCTCTGGATGATCAATACATGAGCAGAATCTCCTCAAGGGCTAAGAAGATATCTGGAGACTCGGCGCACTCAGATCATTCCTTCTTCAGGCTCCTACCCTCTGGCTGCAGATTCATGGCTCATTCAACCAAAACCTCCAGACACAAAAACAGTTTTTTTTCCTCTGGCCGTTTTGGCTCTGAATAATTCCAGTGTGTCAGAGGGACTTAACTCCATCCTGCTCTGCATTGCTGATAATTATGTTAGCCTCTAGGATTAACCTGCACTGAACCGTAATTCTTGTTATTTCTATGTTATGTATGTAATTGTTATAGCTCTCATGGTGTATCTCCTTGCCAAAAAGCATTCCTTGTTTGTACCCTGTACTTACTTGGCGGATCAATAAAGTATTGAAGTATTGAAGTACCCTCACACAACCCAAGCAAAGCTGTAAGGCCCTCCTAACAACAACATATAGTTCTTCTCTGCTCATTGATTAAACATTTTAAACTCTAACTTTTCATAGGTTTTTCCATGCTGACAAGCTTCCTGGATGACTCTCTTCTTTCTACCTCCTACTCAAGGTTAGACAAGCCCACAGGCATACAAAGTGATACCCTGGCAGGCCTCCAGGGTTGCCATAAGAAATTTCTGGGTCTTATACACTATACAACCTAAATCTCTGGCCACCCCCCTGTGAATTCCGCCTTGGCATCCTAGCCACCCCAACAAACAGGCAAAATTACTCGCCCACTTCCATTCCTGCAGAGTGGCTGATCAGAAGGATGATCAGCTTGACAATTTGGAATGCCCCTGTGTGTTAAAACCCCCTCATCTCCCTCAGAGATGGTCGGGAGCCACATTCAACATGAATAGATCATAGAAGTCATATAACAATAAAGAACTGAAAACGGTTCCAAATATTGACACATTAAAGTACTCAATAGCATCAGACTAGACAACTTGGTGTGCAAGCCATTCCCCCCGCTCCATAGAATACGTGCCCCAAATGCGTGGATCTTCCAAGCCCACAGAAGTGCATGGCAGAATAAAAACCAAGCACTGATATACTGTACTGCACTGTAAGCTGGCGAGACAGGTAAACCTGCACATTTCTCTAACTTCCTGACTATTCTTTATCTCCAGGAATGGTGCTGACAATTAGAGATGAGCGAACTTCTTGAAAGTTCGATTCGGGCGATTCGACGAATTTCCCCAAGAAATTCGGGTTCGCCCGAATCGAACTTTCACGAATCGCTCATCTGAAAAAAAAAAATGCCGGCATGGTGGGAGCGGGAAGGCCGGCTACACCTGTCAGCGGGCCGCCGGCAGCCAGCTGACAGCGTAGCCGGCCTGCCCGCTCCCACCATGCCGGCCTGCCCACTCCCACCATGCCGGCATTTTTTTTAAGCAAAAATGCCGGCATGGTGGGAGCGGGCAGGCCGGCTACGCTGTCAGCTTTAAAAAGCAAACACTTACCTGCATGGTCGGAGCGTGGAGGCCAGCGCCGCTCTCAGCTGTCATAAGAGGACGCGTCATCAGAGGGCGCCTGAGAGCGGCGCCGGCCTCCACGCTCCGACCATGCAGGTAAGTGTTTGCTTTTTAAACAAATGCCGGCATGGTGGGAGGGCCGGCTTCCGCCGCCCGCTGACAGCGTAACCGGCCTGCCCGCTCCCACCATGCCGACATTTTTTTTTATTTCAGGGAAAATTCGATCGGCACAAACCAAAAAAAATTCGGGTTCGTGCCGAATCGAGTTTTCCCTGAAATTCGGAGCGAATTCCGGTTCGTCCGAACCGGTTCGCTCATCCCTACTGACAATGCCCAGTCTTAGCCACTCTAGCTTTAACAGTGTGCTAGACCTCTGTTAGTATTCTGATCTAGCAGACAACCTAATGGGTCCACAAGCCACATGTGGCTCCAGAGCTACAGGTTGGGGAACCATGTAGTAAAGTGAGAATCTTCTTGTCTTACAATGTATAAAGTCCTGGACCCTGGACATTCAACGGAAACCATAGTGACCAATATGGGCAACAAGTCCTGACAGTCAAATAATAAGTAAATATTCTTTGTCTCTTCTACTAAATCCATGCTTCGTTTTTAACACCAATCTCTCTTACTTTTTCGGTATCTTGAAATACTCCCTTCTCATACCAGTCCACCCTCTCCTGGCATCATATCTCTAACTACCGGCTCAAATGGCATTCCAGTGTCATTCAAACCTATTGTACCTTGTCTGTCTTAAACTGCATATGAGCCAACGCTGATGCCATAAGAAAAATAACCCCAAGCAAAAGTGAACTGATGACCTTCCATCTTACCACCAGTCATGTATTCTCTTGTAAGGTTTAAACATGTCTCCCACTTCTCCTCATTAACTGCCCCTATCTGCCAGTGCTTCCAGTAGCTACAAACCTCACAAATTTTAATTTGCTTCACAAATTCTCTTTGCTTATATTTCAACATCATCTATAAAAATCTAGCATATCTGCTAATGGCCCTCCCAATCCTAAACTTATAGCTGGCTTTAGAGTTCTATCATACCTCCCAACTGTCCCTCATTTGAGTCCATGTCCTCCTGTCCCAGTGTTTTAATTGTCCCTGAGATTTAACATGCAGATCTGCACCAATAAATGATTACTTCGCCAATTCAAAATGTTTATATTGTTGTAACGGTTACGACCTCCTATCTATTCTTCAATGAGGGGGCGTGGCTTGATTTAAAAATCGCCCCTCTTTCACACCGTGAAAAGTTGGTAGGTATGGTACTATTAGGTTAAAATCAAACTACTTTTATCCTGCTACTTCTCTATCCTAGTCAGTTACCATGTCCCTGTTTATCACTTACTGTATGTAATATGACTGCACTTTAGAAACAAAGGGAAGAAATAAAAATAAAAAGCCCAGCATGGCCAGCCCGGGACCAGCTATGCAGGGTTTGTAGGAACAGGGCACAAACCCGCAAAGCCTAATGGGCCGGGTCTTCTGCCCCCCCCCCCCCCCCGGGCTTTGGGGAGGCAGGTAATTAGGTGGCCAGGGGTTAATAGCAAGTCAACTGCTAGCTGCAGGTGACTTGCCAGCCCCCAAGCCTTGTGAACTGGTATGGGGGTCTCATGGATCCCTTACCAGTTCACAAAAGGTTAACAGTAAAAAAAAAAGTCAAATTTTGTTATTGATGCACTTTGTTATATTTTGCGCATCCACTATGAGAGCATATGGACATTTACCAGTATCATGAAGTATTAGATTGCACAGAGCCCTATTGAGTCCAGAACATTGTTTTGTCTTGTGTTTTAATATGTCTTTTTGATCAGCTTTTTTATATTCTTTAATAAACATGAATTCATTTATATCTTCTTGGAGTGAGCGGCACTACTTATCAGGGGTGGTTTGTAGGCTGGCCTGACAGCCACTGTTCTTTATTGAAGTAAAAAAAAGGCATCACACAGAGATGACATTTATTTTTTCTTTTCCCACCTCTGATACTCTACTGTCCCCTGGCGATGATGTCCCATGAAGCTCCGATGACAGCTGCCGGGTAATCGGTGGAGGAGGGCTGGGGGGGCAAGAGATCACAGCCCCTCGCCCCTCCAACCCTCTCACCTCCGATTGCCTGGCACTATTGAGCTTCTTGGGGCCAGTGTGAGATGACGTCATAGATTGCGTCATACGCCCGGTCCCCCAAAAGCTAGCGGCTGGGCAATTGCGGAAGTGCTGGAGAGGGCCTATTTCGCCCTCTCCTCAACATGGAAGAGCCCGGGGGGGGCGATCGGAGGCCCCCTCCAGGGAAGTGGAGGTATGGCGGGAGGGATCATGACTGCAGGTGAGTAAAATCTTTTTTTTAACAGTGTCGTGCCAGCTGGCCCATTTGGAGGGTGGCAGCTGACCAGGCTTGCCGAGTGCTGATGCCGGCCCTGTTTATAATCCCCAGGAGACTACTTAGGCAACTCCCTAGGGTATTAACAAAGTGAGAACAAAAAAATGAATAAAGCCAAGCAGGGGAGGGAAAAGTCTTATTGGTATTGGGTACTATCAGGGTTAAGAAGTGTACGTGTACACGTAACCCTGTTTATGATACCATGGAGATGTCAGGAAAAATGCAACAAATCTGTCCCTGGGTAAATTAGGTGTCACAAAGCAGGGGTGTAGCCTAGAGGGGCAGGGGGGGTCTGAGCACAGGTGACACATATGTGTAAGCCCCAGCTATCACCCACACTCACATTTCCGGCACTCTCACGCAGCGTTCTCCAAAACAGCGATTTATGCCTTGCATTAGTATGAACGTCATAAAGCGCTGAATGGACAAGGGTCTGCACATATGCAATGGGGATGGGAACTTACTTTGTTTTTAGGAGAGAAAACTCACGCTAAATAATGAAAGTTAATGGCAAATTTCCCTCCTAACAAGGAGTGAGAATCCTCACCAGGGTCTGAATCGACTCCATTGCCTTGGTGATGTGGTGGTGGAGGAAGGCACCTAATTGCACCCGAATTCCTATCTTCTGAAAGATAAAAAATAGTTTCCTAGCTGGATTCTGTGGTTATATGGGCACTACCTTGCATTGGTAGTATGGCCAGTATTCTGCCTCCTGTCCTGGTGGGTTGGCAACAGAGGCAGCCAGGACACAGATAGGTTGTGGCTGTAAATTGTTGGCTATAATCAGGGATAGGGCAGGTAAGAGTTATCTGAATAATAAAAGAGGGGGCATGTGCTCAAGATGTGTCATGTGGTGAATTTTAGATAAGATTTTGTGATTGCTTTCGGATTCTGGTGCTTTAGATTGGTTATAGATTTGAATAAACAAAACTGTGCATAGTTTGGGGAGAATCTTTATTATTAATTAATCATTAATATTTTTTTCATGAATGCATGCATTTTATATCTGAACTTTTTCAGGCTGGGATGCTTATGGTATCTCTTCGCCCCTGCAGCTTCTATGTTGATGTCCCACTGAAAAGAAAACTCATCCGATAGGGCTCCAGGACACCCCGTACAGAGAAGGATGCACAACCCCCATTACAGTGAATGGAGTGGGCCATGAAATGACAGAGCAAGGGCAGCCTTTTGTCTTCCCTTTCAATTTTAAATGGAAGATGGCATCTAAGTAGTCAGCAGGACCCATCAGCTGGGCATTACACAGTCACACATCACAGAAGCAGCTGCAGGGGAGAAGTTGTAAGTATCTCTTACCTTTTAAAGTGGACTAAAGGTTAAAAATGAGATTATGTCTTTTTTACCACTCACCTCTGGGGCAACCCAGTTTGATATGCCTTTATAGTTAAAGATTCTTAGGAATCTTGAATCAGGCAGGAATAGAAAATAAAGCAGTACATGTACAGATTCCGCACATGTGTAGCTATTATCTGTCCCCCAACGTACACAGCTCTGCTAAGATAAAGTGAGTATCTCTTTTATGGTGTGGGTGGTAGGCTAAAAAGAGCTTAGGCCTGCTTTAACAACATCAACAATTACAGGTATGGATCATGACTATTACAACAGGATCTACAATTTTATAAGTCACAGTACTGTATGCTGTACAACTGTAAAGTAAACAATAGTTAGATAGATAATACAAAAAGGGGTTATCCTTAAACCGGACCTTCACCATGATTTAATGAAAAGCCCAAACTCTTAAAAAACAATTCCTCAGCATCTAAAATTAATATATTTTACATGTTTAGTCACTAATTTATTATACTTTCCCCCACTGGGCTGCAACTCTGTTCGGGAATTTAGGATACGGGCGCCGCCATCTTGACTCAGAAGCATCACACTTACTGAGGAGAGGAGAGTGGGATAAGGTACAGGGGGGCGGGTTATAGCTGTGCTTTGCTCAGACAGAGCAGAGCTGGGGTCAGGGAAAGGTCAGCAGTCCCAGAATGCAGAGCAGCACAGTCACTTCCTGTTTGCAGGCACTTCCTGTTTGCAGGCTGCCTGCAAAAATGGCAGCTTCCATAAGCCGCCATCTTGGATGTTTAAAGGCTTATAAAATGCAGTAGATGCAGGTAGGATGATTTTTAATGTGAGCAATCTGTATGTACAGGGTGTGGGAAACATATAAGATAGACTCTTATTTAGAGTGAAGGTCCGCTTTAAGTGGAGCTATCATCAGGATTTTCACTATCCTGGGTGTTGGTCCACTTCAGCGGGGCATCCGAGATCAGGATGCCCCGCTGTGTGAAACCCCCCCAAAAGCCCCCAAAAACGTACCTTTTCGGCGACGGACAAGCCGCCGCCCCCACCCGCGCGTCCCTCTTACAGGGCGTGTGTCGGTCATTCACAAACTGCTAGAGAGGCGCGCGGGAGGCGGCAGCGGCTGATCCGTCGCCGATAAGGTAAGGTTTTTTGGGGCTTTTGGGGGGGGGTTTCACCCCGCGGTGAGGGAGGTGATCGGCCCAGGAATCTTATAGATTCCCGGGCCGATCACCCCTGGGTGTTGGTCCACTTTAAGTGGACCTATCATCAGGATTTTTACTATCCTGGTCCGAATAAGTCATTGTCCGCTGTGTGAGACTCCCCAGATTGCACTCAAAACTCATCTTTCCACTGGTCCCATGGCACATTCATGGGCTCTCCTCTAATTAGCAATGTATAAATGCACTGCATACAGCTCTGTTGACACACAGAGACTGGAATAGAGAAAGGGGAGCGGCTGCATCCCTGGTCTCTCTGTGGTCTGTGGTGCACCCCCAGCCTATATGAATTGCTGGCCACTTGGGCGTGACTTTAATTAATTTAGCTGATTGGGAGCCTAATTTAAGAAGTGCCAGCGCCACACATCTACATTTTTTAGCTCCAGCTGCACTTAGCGTTCAAATTAAGAAATGAAAACCGAGCGTACATACAATAGAGGCAGGGGAGGCAACTGCTACCAGGCCCTTAGGAGAATGGGGCCCCATGGAAACTGTCCCCCCATCCTGCAGCATCTGTATAAAAAGCACCCCAATAGGGCTGCACCCCAGAGCTGTAGGTTCTGCAGGACAAAACTAAGATGCCAGTGCGTTGTTTACCCCCAATACTCTGTGTATAATGCACTTGTAGAAACAAGCAGCTGACATCTTAGGCCCTTATTTAACAAGGGATAGCGACAGGTAGAGACTGGTGAGCGACCGGTAATGACGGGCACCGCCACGAGAACGCCGGCTCCCCACCACAATCACACATTTATCAAGCCGATCCTGCTTAGCGACTGAGATAGCGCCAGATAGCCACTCATTCATCATTATTCCAGCCTCAGCCCACAGCGCCAGCGTCCGACCTTGAACAGCGACAGGTATGACCTCTCGCTACCTGGCGCTCTCCAATGCATTTCAATGGAACAATCTTTAAATATTAATAATTAATTGTTATTAATGTTTTTTTTTTGTTTTTTTGTTTTTTAAATGTGAAAAATTATGTGACCACTTCTGCCATGTTAGATAATTAAAAAAAAAAAAAATAATAATAATTGTGCAGAATTGATATTACAGGTCTGATATTATTGTATTCATATTACTAAATTCTGTAAAAAAAATTTTTTATTTTGGTTTCCAAAAATATGGTGGTTTGGGGGTTAAAAAACTACTTTTAACCCATCGCCGCCAGCGCTCTGGGGTTTAAACATGCATTTCACAGCGCGAGAATTTTTTGAGCGTGATTTTTTGATGAATATGGTGGGAGCCGGTCGCTCTGACCAGTCACTATCATGCGCTCCCATACATCACGGAACCTGTCAAATAGCGACTCGTCACCTTGTATTCAACATTACTGCACACCGACTCAGTCGCTATCAACAACCAAACAATGGCCAAGCACAGCGACTACTAGCGGGCGCTGTGAAAATACCGCTACAGTCGCTCAACTGTCGCTACCTGTCGCTATTAATGAATCGGCCTCCCCGCCGCCTGTAGTAATACATGTGATGCTACATGGCGCTGTTAGATTCGCTCACCAGATTCATAAATGTGGTTTTGCGTACAGCGCCCGGCATTCCCAATACGCTGCCTGCCACTACGAGGCTCTACTTGGCGCTACCCTTAGACTCCAAAGCTGGCAAAATCACTGATAGAACCACTTTAAAGATATATGGAGACAAAGGGAAAGATGATCGCCTGTTTTTAAGAAGAAGCTTAATGATAGAACAAGGGGGCACAACCTGAAGCTAGTCGGGGGGAAGATCAGGAGCAATGTTAGAAAATATTATTTTACAGAAAGAGTAGTAGATGCTTGGAACAAACTTCCAGCAGAGGTAGTTGAAAAATCAACAGTCACTGAATTTAAACATGCCTGGGATAAGCACACATCTATCCTAAGATAAAGAGAACATACAGTATACACATAAGGGCAGACTAGATGGACCGTATGGTCTCCTTCTGCCGTCAACCTTCTATGTTTCTATGATTATTTGTGAATTTCCAAAAACTTTACAGCAACAGATTAAGGATGATGGGAGCTGGTAAAGCAGCCCGGAGGGCGAAGAATTTATGCCCTTATTCATCAAGCGATAGCGCCAGGTAGTGTCTGACGAGCGCCAGGTAGCGGCAGCTAACGGCGACTACCGACTCAAGTACGCCCGGCGGCGGTCACAATGACGCATTTATCAAGCAAAATGAGGCTAGCGCCGGCGAGAGCGACGGCTAGCGCGGCATTCATCATTGCCGCTGCAAATTCCCTCACAGCGCCAGGTATGAGCTGTCGCTCCCTGGCGATGTCCAATGCATTTCAATGGAGCAATCTATAATTATTCATAATTAATTGGTATTAATTTTTTTTTTTTTTTTTTAATGTCAAAAAATCAGACACCACTTCTGCAATGTTAGGATTTATTTTTAAGTCAAAAAAAAAATTAAAAAAAATATGTGCAGAATTGATCTAACAGGTCTGAGATTAATGAATTCATATTACAAAATGATTCTAAAAACATGTATAATGTTACATTCAAAAAATATGGTTGTTTAGGGGTTAAAAACTAGTTAATACACATCGCCGCCAGCGCTCTGGGGTTTAAACAAGGAATGGACAGCGACAGCACATTCGGAGCGTGATTTGTTAATGAATATGAAGCTAGCCGTTCGCTCTGGCCATTCGTTGTCAGGCGCTCACATACAACGCTGGACCTGTGAAACAGCGACCCCCCAGCCCGTATTCAACATTACCGCACACCGACTGAGTCGCTGTCATCAAGCTAACGCCGGCCAAGCATAGCGAATACTGGCTGGCGCTGAAAAAATCACGCTACAGTCGCTCATCTGTCGCTACCTGGCGCTATTAATGAATCGGCCTCATAGTTCTGCTTTAATTGGGCTTCCTATCAAATCTTTACTGTGTGTTTGTATGTTTTTTTTTTTTTATTTGTCTCCCTTAAGTATTCTCACTACTTCTCCTCTGACTGCTTGTCATGTGAACACTTTTATACTCACAGCATTCACACTCCTGTAAATAAGAATTAACTGTTGAATTGTTTTTTCCTATTTTCACCCACCTAATTCACAATCAAGTAACCTTGCAATAACTGCAAACATTCTACAAACTTTCTTATAAAATGTGTAGAAGAGCTAGCTAGGAAGGTATAATAATAATAATAAAAATAATAATAATAATAATACTATTAATTCGGTTAATAAATACAATGTATTGTTTTAAATTCAGAATTTCTGCCTACATCGTTGGTACAACTTACTAAGAGGCTGATTTATTAATAGCGACATGTAGCGACAGTTGAGCGACTGTAGCGGTATTTTCACAGCGCCCGCTAGTAGTCGCTGTGCTTGCCCGTTGTTCGGTTGTTGACAGCGACTCAGTCGGTGTGGCGTAATGTTGAATACAAGGTTACGAGTCGCTATTTGACAGGTTCCGCGATGTATGGGTGCGCATGATAGCGACTGGTCAGAGCGACCGGCTTCCACCATATTCATCAAAAAATCACGCTCAAAAAATTAAAGCGCTGTGAAATGCATGTTTAAACCCCAGAGCGTTGGAGGCGATGTGTTAAAAGTAGTTTTTTAACCCCCAAACAACCATATTTTTGGAAACCAAAAAAAAAAGTATTTTAAATAATTTAGTAATATGAATACAATAATATCAGACCTGTAATATCAATTCTGTACATTTTTTTTTCCCTTAAAAAAATTATCTAAAATGGCAGAAGTGGTCACAGAATTTTTCACATTTAAAAAAAAAAAATAAAAAACATTAATAACAATTAATTATTAATATTTAAAGATTGTTCCATTGAAATGCATTGGAGAGCGCCAGGTAGCGAGAGGTCATACCTGTTGCTGTTCAAAGTCGGACGCTGGCGCTGTGGGCTGAGGCTGGAATAATGATGAATGAGTCGCTATCTGGCGCTATCTCAGTCGCTAAGCAGGATCGGCTTGATAAATGTGTGATTGTGGTGGGGAGCCGGCGTTCTCGTGGCGGAGCCCGTCATTACCAGCCGCTCACCAGTCGCTACCTGTCGCTATTCCTTCCTAAATAAGGGCCTTACACTATAGATACAAAATAACGTTATTGTATTATGCTACACTTGTCATTTTCTACCTGTCATTAACAATTTGCAGTAATTGCAGTCATTTTGCTTACCTGAATTACGAAGCCTTTGCTATGAGGTGTAATCTTCAGACTGCTGAATTGGGCTGCAAGCTTGAGCACGTCTGGAAGAGAGAGAGCAATGTGACATAACTTACACCCCCCAGGGTGGAAACCACTAAACTTTGTTTTCTTAAAGGTAAAGGCAATATAGTTGCTCTCTGCTTTAAACTGAGCAACTTCTAGGTGCACTTTCCCTAATGGTCAGCAAAGTGACAAAGCATATTTCTTATAATAAATTTACTCATGCAAAGAATCTGCCATGTGCAAAAACAGCCTATAAATCAGCTTAAAGTGGACCAACACCCAGGATTTTCACTATCCTGGGTGTTGGTCCACTTCCACGGGGCACCCTGATCGTGTGACAGCCCCGCTGTGTGAAACCCCCCAGAAAGCCCCAAAAACTCACCTGACCCCGGTCCCACGTGACTCGCTCCACCAATCACCGCCGACGGACAAGCGAGGTCCGTCGATGGACAAGGTGAGAGCGCCCGCCGCCGCTCTCGCGCGTCCCTCTTACAGGGAGCACGCCCGCGCCAACCATTCACAAACAGCCGGCGCGGGTGCGCACCCTGCTAGAGGGATGCGCGAGAGGCGACGGCGGCCCACGCATGGAACGAGGAACAGGTAGGATTTGCGGGCCTCCTGGGGGGTTTCACACAGTGGGGCACCCCCGACCGGTGAGGGACCCCCCCAAAACCCCAAAAGAACTCACGTGATCGGCGGCGGCAGCGGCCCTCTAGCCGTGCGCGCGCCCGCGCCGGCCGTTTGTGAATGGCCGGCGCAGGTGCGCGCACTGTCAGAGGGGCGCACGGGAGGCGGCGGCGGACGCGCTGCCTTGTCCGCCGCTTGTCCGTGGGAGCGTGGTGAGGTGAGTTTGGGGGTTTCTGGGGGGTTTTACACAGCGGGGCACCCCTAATCGGGGTGCCCCCCTGAAGTGGACCAAAACCCAGGATAGTCAAAATCCTGGGTGTTGGTCCACTTTAAGCATTTGTGTCAGGCAAGGGATGTGCGTCAAGCCAGCTTGGCCCAAGGCTACTACAAGGTTACACCCATTGTCGCACACCACCTTGTCGGGCTTCAGGTGCAATGTCAGCAGCCTACTGTCATCTGTCTACCCCTGGATGCCGGTCCACAGCTCCTGAGCTGTGTGGGGTCTTTCACCCAGACAGATGAGTTTTAGCACCGCATGCTGCCGTTTCCCCATAGCAGTGCTCAAATTGCTGGTGCAGGGGCTGCACTGACCAGTAGTAGGAGGAGGCACTGATTGATTTACAGCAATCCTGGGTGGTTGAAGGATATGCGCCCGCCTCAATCTCAGCCTCCACATTGACCAAATGGGCAGACAGATGTAACGTCCCTGACCATGCTTACTTGTCCACATGTCAGTGGTAATCTGGACACCGGAACTAATGCCATTGCCCAGTGCACATCTTAATTTCTCCACAACCTGTTGGTGCAGGGCAGGGATGACGTGAGATAAAGTGGTGGTGGCTGGGAACAGCTGACACCATCAGATATTTAAAGCTGGCCATCTCCACCAGGTGGAATAGGAGCATTTTGAATTCAGAGCCAGAGCTCGTGGGTGAGATGGGTCCGCTTTCTCTCCAAAGTTTGCAGGATGGAAAGCTGAACGCTTCCCTGGGATAGTGTGGACAGGTTTGGTGATGGCAGTGGTGGTGCTGGTGGTGGTGGTCTGAGGGTCTCACATCTTTGTTTTGGGGGGAGACAGGTGACCTTGTTGTTGGGGAGGTGGTGCTAGAGGCTGAGACAAGTGAAGCAGCAAAGAGATAGTTTGCAGTTGTTTCATGTGTTTCTGCCACTGCAGTTCATGTTTTGTTTGCAGATGCCTGGTCAAGCATGAGGTTCTAAGATTATTAGCACTTTTCCTTTGCTTCAGTTAGAGATGAGCGAACTTCTTGAAAGTTCGATTCGGGCGAATCGCCGAATTTCCCCAAGAAATTCGGGTTCGCCCGAATCGAACTTTCACGAATCGCTCATCTGAAAAAAAAAATGCCGGCATGGTGGGAGCGGGCAGGCTGGCTACGCTGTCAGCGGGCGGCAGAAGCCGGCCCGCTGACAGCGCAGCCGGCCTGCCCGCTCCCACCATGCCGGCATTTTTTTAAAAAGCACTTACCTGCATGGTCGGAGCGTGGAGGCCGGCGCCGCTCTCAGGCGCCCTCTGATGACGCGTCCTCTGATGACAGCTGAGAGCGGCTCCGGCCTCCACGCTCCGACCATGCAGGTAAGTGTTTGCTTTTTAAAAAAATGCCGGCATGGTGGGAGCGGGCAGGCCGGCTGCGCTGACAGCGTAGCCGGCCTGCCCGCTCCCACCATGCCGGCATTTTTTTTTTTTATTTCAGGGAAAATTCGATCGGCACGAACCAAAAAAAATTCGGGTTCGTGCCGAATCGAATTTTCCCTATAATTCGAAGCGAATTCCGGTTCGTCCGAACCGGTTCGCTCATCCCTAGCTTCAGTGACTGTTGGCAAAGTGTGCACATGACCCCTGCTTTATCGTCTGTGCACTGCTTGAAAAAATGCCACGCTGGTGAGATTCTTTGAGGCAGCTTTAGCATATCAGTCCCTGGCCTTGGTGTGCAGTAGCCATAATGGGCTAACCGCTGATGGTTTGCACCCTTCTCCTTCCTTTGCTGGCTGCCTGGGGCTGTGTGACCAACACCTCTTCCTCCAAACTCTGATGTCCTTTAGTCCACATTGGGTCTAGGCGCTCATAATTACCCCTTAGTACAAATTGGTAAGCACACTCAAAGAAATGGGATAAAGTACTGACTCTCAATGGGTGCATTCATATAATATGGGGTGAATTACCCCAGTTATACCTTAGTAAACTACAAATAGAAGCACACCTACTACTATGTTCATGATGCAAAAAGTGACAATAGATTTATTATACAATTCATAATTATTTACACTATATACATGATTTGATATGGCATCAGTCCGAATACTATGCAGGGATTGCTGATTCTAGTAGTTCATCAGGAAGAAATCAGTATTCGGGTGATGAAGCAGGTCATTGAGAGGCAGAGTCAAATAGGTGAAATTAAATTGTTAAATATTCTTTGCGCATAATGGTAAAGCGTTCTTTCATAGATTCAAGGAGTTTTTCAATACCTGGTTAATGTATATGGAGGCACTTATGCTGAGGCTGCAACTAAGAAGTCCATACAGGGTTAGGTAGTGAAGCGAGGTGTAAGCCTTGTATCCTTTCTGCTTTCCGCTGACACGTGTTTCGGAGTTAATCCTTCATCAGAGCGTTACAGAAGAGAGATGCAGTGTAGCTTGGACAAGCGGAAAGCATTATGCGCAAAGGATATTTAACAATTTGATTTCACCTATTTGACTCTGCCTATCAATTACCTGCTTCATCACCCGAATACTGATTTCTTCCTGATGAACTACTAGAATCAGCAATCCCTGCATAGTATTCAGACTGATGCTATATCAAATCATGTATATAGTGTAAATAATTATTTTTCCTGAGTGTTAAAAATAGTTGTGTCTCCCACACCCTATGTACAAAAAACCTTCATGTGGACCTACACCTCTGCATAATATATGAATTGTATAATAATAAATCTATTGTCACTTTTTGCATCATGAACATAGTAGTAGGTGTGCTTCTATTTGTAGTTTACTAAGCTCATAATTACCCCTGGCATCCTCTCCCGCACACTCCTTCCCACTAGCCTCCCTCTCAACATTGCAGAAAACTTCAGCAGTTGGCACTAGGGCCTCATCGTCGTCGAGGGTGCCCTGTGATGGTCTGCTGCTCACATATTCATCCTCCAACATAAGTTATTGGGCATCTAGGAACCCTAGGTCTGCAACTGAAGCAGGGGCAATTATCTCAGCTAGGAGTGTCATCATAGAGCATAATTGACTCCATGACATGTGGCTGGCACAACCTTGCCAATTTTAAGGGGGTGAGGTGGAGGGCTCAGCACTCTTGCCTCAACTTGTTCTGGCCTCACCACACCACGCAGAATTGGGGCCTACAAAAATATGCTCCACACCCTGGCACCTGCTTGCACCAGAGGAAGGTGTAGTAGGCAAGGATGAGAGACCTCCTCTCCCAGCAACACAAGCTCTTGTTATTAAACAGCAGTTACACCCAAGTGGCCTGAACTAGTGAACACTCAATAACTATTTGTTATTAAACATTAACATTAAAAAGAACCTCACATGGCCTAAACCAGTGGACACTACACAATTCATTAAAGGGTTTTTTCCAGAAGAGCCTAACATGCCCTGAGTAAGTGGACACTCCACTAACATTTGTTATGAAACAGCAGTGACCCTTAAGTGGCCAAAGCAAGTGGATGCTCCACTAACACTTTTTATTAACAGTAGTGACACCCAAGTGGTTTGAGCAAGTGGATACTCCACTAACAATTGTTATTAAACAGGCAGGCGGAGGGTTCAGCACTCTTGGCAGAAGTGGAGTGAGTGGAAGACAATCCCATGGAACTGGTAGCACTGCGTGCCATATATAATCTATGACTGCCTAAACTTGTTCTGGCCTCACCACACCTATTGGGACCTACAAATATGCGCTCCAAACCCTGGTGCCTAGTTGCACCAGAGGAAGGTGTAGCAGGCAAGGATGAAAGACATCCTCTCCCTGCAACTCCAGCTCCATCAACAGCAGCAGCACCACGTCCATGTCCCTATCCCTTATTTGCTACTTTCTGCATTGTTAGACATCTGCAGTTACAGTGGCCCAAAATAGACAAAAAAACAGGAAAATGACCCTTAAGTGGCCTGAGCAAGTGAAAACTCCCCTAACACTTGTTATTAAACAGCAGTGACAATCAAATGGCCTGAACTAAAGAACACTTAATTACTATTTGTGATTAAACAAAAAAGAGCCTGACGTGGCCTGAACCAGTGAACATTACACAATTTTTTTCCAAAAGAGTCTTAAGTGTCCAGAACAAGTGAACACTCTACTAACACCTGTTATAAAACAGTAATGACCCTTGAATTGCTGAGCTAGTGGAGCCTGACATAGCCTGAACAAGTGGACACTTCACTAACACTTGATATTAAATAGCAGTAACCCTTACGTGGCCTGAACAAGTGGACACTGCACTAACAATTGTTATTAAACAGCAGTGACCATTAAATGGCCTGAACATGTGGGCACTCAACTTACAATTGTTATTTAACCCTTTAAGGGCCTACCTAGATTTTTTGTCACCCTCTGGTGCCAGACCACTTTTCACTATTTTGAGCTACACGTGTTCAGCTGTGATTTTTGAAGGGATTTTCATGGATTTCCCAATTCTCAATTCTATAAAATTGATTTCTCAATTCTATATTGTTTTTTTCAGCAGCGTCTGGGCTTTAACATGAAATGTCCAATACGTTTGTCATTTTTAAGTGTGTTCTCAATATTTTTGGTGAATATGTGCAAAAAAAATTATTTTTTTACAATTTGTAGTGTTTTTTTGTATTAAAAAAGTTTTTAAATAAAATCTTATTGCGTGTGAAATCCCAATTTCTCCTAGTACAATGGTACCACATATGTATTGGTAGACATTGGTAGACACCCTTTCCTGCCTAGGAGACTCCCCCAAACTGAAAGAGCGCTTTAGGAGATTTTTAAGCAAAATACTATGTTATGCGTACCTTGCAGTTTTTCAAGGAAGCTGACAAAAGGGGGGGCTAGCAGCTGAGCGACTGCGGAAGTGCTGGATAGTGCCTATTTTGCCCTCTCCTCACCACGGAAGCACTCGGGGCGATCAGAGGCCCCCGATGAAGAGAAGGGCTGGGGGCAGGGGTATATCTCGGGCCCTCTCTGAAGCCAGAAGAGCCCCGGGGGGGAATGCTCCTCGAGTGAAGAGAAGACCCGGCTGGATCAAATGAGGGGTCAGGTGAGTTTTTAACTTTTATACTTTTTTCTCTGGGGTTTTAAAGTCAGCTATGTAAGTCTCACATAGCTGGCACTTAACGGTAGGAGAGACAGCTGCATGAGACTCACGAAGCTGGCACTAGAAGGGTTAACAGTAATGACCCATAAGTGGCCTGAGCACTTTAATAACACTTGTTATTAAACTGTAGTGACACCCAAGTGGTTTGAGCAAGTAGATACTCCACTAACAATTGTTATTAAACTGCAATGACACCAAAATGGCCTGAGCAAGTGTATACTCCACTAACAATTGTTATTAAACTGCAGTGACACCCAAGTGGCCTGAGTAAGTGTATACTCCCCTATTTCTTAATAATAAACTGCGGTGACACCAAAGTGGCCCAAGAAAATGAATACTCCACTATTACTTGATATTAAACTGCAGTCAAACTTTTTAATTTTTATAATTTTTTTTCTGTGGGGTGGTGCGAGCAAATATATACTTTTACATGATAGTAAACTGCAATGACACCCAAGTGGCCTGAGCAACTGTATACTCCACTATTACTAGATATTAAACTGAAATGACACCCAAGTGGCATGAGCAAGTGTATACTCAACTATTACTTGATATTAAAAGTGGCCTGAGCAAGTGTATACTTCACTATTTATTGATATTAAACTGCAATGACACCCAACCTTCTGGGATTCGGCCAAACCCTGAACTCGGACACGAATCTGAAGCATGCTGCCTACTAATGTGCTCTGCACACCCAGTCCCAATGCCCGTCCCCTCACAGCAGCCGAAGGTTTACATTTAGGTGTTGGAAAAATAAGTTATATAGGGGGCTGGGGGGCAGCTTGGTCTGCCCACACTCCCAGAAACACATGCAGAGGCACATCACCACAAATGACATTTCCATGTGCCCATGTTACTATGTTCCCAGTACCCAGGCAAGGCCCCCCACCATGGCACTCCCCTGCAACCCCAGATACCGAGAGTGGGCCCCCCGCCATGACACCCTCCTGAGCCCCCCCAGATACCCAGGAAACCCCCACCCTGGCACTCCCCTGTGCAGCAACCAGCAGCCCAAGTTTTGCGGATCTCCACCTGGATGCACAGGTGAAAAGCAGCAGATATAAAGAGTCAGCTATGTGCAGATCCACAAAACATGACCTACTGGTGGCTCTTGAGGGTTGGGGAACACTGTCCTAGGGCATAAATACATTTTTTTAGGTCTGGGGCATACATAGAAAGATTTGTTCACAGACAGCAATGACAGGGGAGTAACTTATTGATCTTCTTTGTGGGTTATTTTTGGTGGGGCTGTATTGTTTTTCAGTAAGGGCAGCAGAGAATGCGGGGTGTTACATCTGGAGAGTATAGCTGATCTACTCATTGTAAGAATTGATTTGTACTGGCAATTGCTAATTAAAGAGGAACTCCAAGCGTTTTGTAACCCCACAGCCACCCCGGCCTTTCCCTGTGCTAAGCCCAATTTGGTAATTCAATTAATACAAATTCACCTGATCATTGCAATTCTCGTCTGATTCAGGTAGGGGGTGGTAGACCTGTGTGTTGGACTTGAGCGAATGACCAGTACAGTCACACTGCTGCAGGGGATTGTGTGACAGACCCACCACTCCAGCACATCCAGGAGCTGAGATGCTGGGGGAAAGGTGCTGGATCCCAGCCCAACATCCAAGACCTATGCATTATGCTCCGCTGCAGCCAAAATGCATAAAATAACTGACCATTTTCAGTGCATGCAGTGCAGGTAAAGCATGGCCAATCGCTGTGACTGGCAGACTGGGGGTAGCCAATTCTGACAGTGAGAAGGGACCCCATGAGACTCAAATTCAGGTTCTGGTATGTTTTACTTATTTGGACTAGGGAGAAAAGAAATTTTGAGTATTGATGTTTTTTTTTTAATCTGGATAAAGACTTATAAAAGACATCTAAAGGCAAGAGAAAAGGGATACCTCTCCAGTTCCAGTGCTGTAAACCCTACCAACCTTAAAGGCCTACACACAGTGTGTATAGAAGGGTGCTCCATTCATTGTGATGACAGCAAGGGAAGCGCGGTCTGCTATTGGTAGATTGTGCAGAGGGACTAGGCCATATATTTAGAGTTGGTATGTTTTACAGCTCCATAACTGTACCCCTTTTTTTGCCTACATATGCACTTCAAAATGTGTTCTAGGTAAACTTATTTAAACAGGAGAAATTTTAAGAAAGAATGTTGACCACTCAAACTGCACAGCATTATTCACACTGCCAACCAGTTCCCATCAACAGGACTGCCAGAGGGGCCCATCACCCAGGACACAGTTGCCACCATAAATGGGCACAGTATAGAGATGAACCCCCACCTTGCACTGCGCCTCTTTAAGGTGAACTTCAGAAAAGAGCAGGGAGGTAAGGGAGTACAGTGGGAAACAGGGCAAAGATGTGGGTGAAACTGGGAACAGGGCAAAGATGAGGAGCATAGCAGGAGGAGGAAAACACACTACCATTGTCTGGGGCCCTGGCCAGGAAAATCAAAGAAAGGAAATGTGCTGGTAGGGGCTGTCATATTCATGGGGACAAGGGGGCACAACCTGAAGCTAGTCGGGGGGAAGATCAGGAGCAATGTTAGAAAATATTATTTTACAGAAAGAGTAGTAGATGCTTGGAACAAACTTCCAGCAGAGGTAGTTGAAAAATCAACAGTTAATTGAATTTAAACATGCCTGGGATAAGCATACATCTAAGATAAAGAGTACATACAGTATACAAATAAGGGCAGACTAGATGGACCGTATGGGCTCCTTCTGCCGTCAACCTTCTATGTTTCTATGTTTCTATGCAGGGGTGGGGAATGGATATTGTGGAAACCAAAACCCAAGATGGTTTATTTCCGATTGCAGTAAGAAAAATAAAGTTTGCGGTACAAGGTGCGCTAAAATTGTATTTTTTTTTTACAAAATGAAAAATATATTTGATAGGGGCCCCAGACACAACTTTAAATAGGGTTCAAGAGATGATCAGCTCACCTTTGTACTGGTGAGGGCCCATGAGCACAAATGTCCATTTTCGGGGGGGGGCAGCTTCTAGATGATAGGTAGGATGGGAGAAGTTGGTAAATGCATTTGTATTCGCCAGTATTAGATATGATAGGAAGGACGTTTACCTTAAAAAGTAGATTGCTGTGTTTGTATCCTGAACACTAGTAATGTAATGCACTGCCGGCTCCATGGGGGGGGGTGGGGGGACACGGCAGCCGCTGCTGTCAGCATTCGGTAGCTGTATCTTTAGGATCTAGGGGAGTGGCGCTGTTGCTGCAGTGGGGATGTGTCTGGGGGAGTGATGCTGATGCTATGGTGAACAGACTTGTGCGCATATTGTGTCATCCTCATACATTCCAGCTGGGAAAGCAAGTCTATGTGGGGCATAGCTCTACTATAGGCGTGCCAGTGTTGGCATGGTGTGAAGCGTAAAACACCCTGTATGGTAATAAACCAGATACAGGACAATATAAACCATAGTTAGTAATTATAGAAAAATAAATTCTATAACAAATTAGTTCGTAAGGTTGAGGTTGTCAATGATTCTCGGTAGTTATTCAACTGAACGTGTGAATTCCAGATATGGGCTGTCTGTGATGTACCATAAGGTAGGTCTAGTGGGGGTTTATAAAAAAAATGGTTGTTGAGGCCAGGGTATACATTTGCTTTCATTAATGTATGTGATCCATTTTGTTTTGATTTGTAGAATGATTTGATCCCAGATGCTCCCCTCATAGGTGCTTGTGTACTCAATCTAGCATGTTAATGTTGAATTTGTATGTGAATTTTATCCTTAAAGTTTTCCAAAATGTGTATTTTGAAAGGTTTTTTATTTTTCCTATGTAAAATGCCTGGCACGTTATTATGCAAATATTTTCTGAGGTGTTAGTTGGCAAAGTGACTATGGTAATGTTTTTTACTATTATTATTTAGTAATAGGGTAAATGCTTCTGTGAATAAGTGTGGATGGGTTCTGCAGGATCCCAAGTCTATAAACTAGTCAGTCTGCAGTGTATTTTTGCTGTGGGGTCGTAATTGCATACTACTTTTTGACTCAAAGAGTTATTCCTTCTAGATGTTTTTTGAGGGTCCTGATTAATGAAGCTTTAATAATGGGATCTTGCCCTTAGATGTGCCAGTATTTTGTATGATATTTCATACTTTGTGGTGTTGGCTACTGTAAGAGTGATTTCATTCTGACCAAATAGATAGATCAGTCCACCAATAAGTCTTAAAAAGTGTTTACTTATTAAAGCAAAATAAAATTAAACAAAGTAGTAGACAGTAAGGGGGGATCCAGCTAGGCCTGTCACATAGTAAGATTTTTTTCATTTGTGATTTGTTGTGTATTTCATTGTTTGGCACCTTGCACTTGCAGTCTTGCTGGGCCCGTTTCATGTTAGGGGTCCTGCTATTTAACATTGATGCATTTTTGATCACAGTATTTAGCACTGTATTAGATGAGTTAGTTATGGAACTTCACTATTTAGTTTAATATATTATATATGTATATTCGGCTTGCTGGCTCCCCCATGTGGATGATTACGGTACGGCACCATGATTTGCTGTCATTTTATATGTTTTTAATGTGAGTAATCAGCAATAAAGATTTTGTATACCAAATTAACAATTGTGTGGAGTGCAAGTGTTAGTCCCCTGGGACCCTCATGGGAAGTGTTTGGAGGGCTTCCCAATACCCTTTCTGTGCAATTGCAGTAGGGCCCCGGCAATAGGGCAGTGCACCCCGTATATTTTTCCTTAATCAGAGTATTACAACAATTGGTGCCACCTGCAAACACATTGATTTAGTAGAAAGTAAGAGTAAAAGGCAGAACCAATAGGCAGAAGCCCTCCTCTGTGTTATAGTCTATTGCTATACTATGGGGCAAATGTAGTCTATGATTTGACATCATATATCTTGACCTGAGGTTCCTCTTTTGACTGATTTCTGTAGTCATCCTTTATAGTAAGATGAGAGCATTCATTTCAACAAACACCACCCAAATCAACAATCCTCATTCCATGGGAGTCACACCTCCTCATTATAGAATTGTACAATGAGAGTCCAGGTCACCTGCTCCTTTGACATACACTAATATCTAGATGAAATCACCAGATGGTGCTCTTGTATCAGATCAATGACAGGTACAATATGGGGTGAACAGTTCATTAAGGGAAGATGTAAAACAATTTGCATTCCATAACTGAAGTCTTTGATGTGTAATTAGCTTCAGGCATAATGTCACTAAGGGCTTTGGCATTACAGCCCTTTTTCACAGACTGTCCGAGCCCAAGAATCCACAGTTCTCAATATATTCATACATTTTGACCCAACACCTCCACCTTTAACAGCCACACAACAATGGTGGAGTACTGGGGAGCGGTGTTGTCAATTCGGCAGTAGGGGCAGTCTCATGATATGAATTTATTTGTTGATCTAAAACAATGAATGCTGACCCCAAATAACTATGTTATTACTATAAAAACACAATAATAATATAATAAACACATAGTCAACAACAATCGATCACGAAAGGTTAAAGCACGCAATACACGCAAACAGTAACAATAAGATTGATTATATAAGTAATTACCCAATACAATGATGATGACAATAAGAAACAAAATTAATTGGCTCTCAGCAATACAGGGACTCCATCATTTGTGTGGGTGTATTATGCAGACTTTTGTTTGGTGTCATTCTTTATTATATGTCATTCTGTGTTATATGATACATCCCTAATATACCCCAATTTTTCAAGCCCTTACCAAACACCCTATAAACTATCACCTTGCCTTTGTTCACACTGGGGATTATTGACTCCTCGTCCAACCAATACCCTGTAGCATTTACATAGATGAGGGTTCAATAAATGGTTGGAGCCATTCAGGCCTCACTGATTGTGTCCTATCACTACCACTACCTTCTAAAAACAAACTCGAGGCTGTGGGGTGGGGGGGGGGTTGTTGGTTCATTAGGTGAACTAGTGTAGTTCTTTGTGCCCATTTTCTTAGGTTGCAATAGATTTTTATTAAATAAAGAAGTATGACATAAAATAAAACAAGTAAAAATAACTGACAAAACAATATGGTCCTAATCAAATCCTCGCCATAAGAGGTGTGCTTATATATCACATTTATAGTTCAGTGGTAACAAGGGATAAGAATAAATTAGTTAATAAGGAAAAATAGTCAAATAATACTACAATAATACAAATATTACTTTCCATACAATTAATGACTTACACATTTATTCCTCACACAGAATCAGAGCCATAAAGACCAAAGAGGCATGCCCTGTCATATTTAAACAATAAAGTAAAACAGACTTGATCTGATGATTTAGGCCATATAGGGAGTAGCATGGTTCCCAGATCTTTTTTTCTCATAAACCATATATAAAGAGAGTAATAACAAGGTTGCTGCCCTCCAAGCTTTGGCTATAGTCTGTTTGACAGCAGTGCATATAAACATCATTAACCAAAATTAGGTGTTTGTGAGTTCCGGCGTGCCTACTTTCTTGATTATTTGGAGACCAATTATTATCATAAGGAAACATAATCATTTACAAATTTGCTGCCTCTTTGTGGATCCTGAAAAAAAAAAGAACAAAAACGGCATCATATTCTTAGTAGTTATATCTTTTACACTGGTCTATATGAACTCATATTTCTGTATGCCTTTAGTTTTGCCATTAGTCTTGTAATTTATTCACTTTACTTTAATCACCTGATCACTCCTTTAAGGTTCTATTCATCCTTTCCACTATTCCTGAAGATTAGGGGTGGGACACAGAATCTCTGCTTCACACCTATTAATTCGCAAATTCTTGCCATCACCTTGCCCATGAAGTGGGTGTCCCTATCCGATTCAATTACTTTAGGAATTCCCCATCTTGACAGTACTTCTGACCATAAGGCTTTAGCAGTAGCTGCAACTAGAGGTAACGCTTCTACCCATTTTGAGAAAACATTAACTATGATAAGCAGATAGCGATACTGTTGCGGAGTGTGAATGATGAAAGTGTAACAGAGAGCTGCTTTCTGCTAGTCCAACTGACAGCACCTCCTGACAAAAGAAACACGTAGCCACAATTTTCTGTCACTGGTGTCTCCGGCCCAGTTGGCATCCATGTATCTAGGGATACAGGTCAGGATTCTTTCATCACATGCAGGTAACCTTAGCTTGTAATGTAGTTTCTTTAATATAATGAATGACTCACCATATAGCATTCCAGTCCATCTGATTTGGCATTGAAACCTTATTGCATAGGATTTCAATGGCTTCTGCAATGTCAGTCCTTGTAGCAGTGGTAATGTACAGCAATTTCCCTATTGCTTTTTGTACTGAGTGTTAGTTGGTAGTAAATCTCCTTCAGGTAGCTGGTTTCCATAGGAGATTTTACTGGTTTGGCATCTTCCATTCCAAATGTTTCAATTATTTCTTGTATTTTGTGCTTTTGGTTCAGAAGTAATTTGCCATCTTCCTCTCTCTCAATCGGAATGCCGAGGGAATTCTTTATGTTTCCAAGATCTTTGGTCTCAAAGTGCTGATTCAGGGTATGCAGTATTTTTGCTTGATTCCCTCTTTGCTCAAGAAAAATCAGGATATCATTCACATAAATGAGCACAGAGATCAATCTGTTGCAGTCTTTTCAGTACATCCCACATGCCTCACACTGTATTCTCACTGCGTATGTGAATAAGCTTATCGTCTTCAACTGCCTGTCTGTTTTTTCTGTCCAAGTCCTGATAATTATCCTGTTGTCTCTTTGTAATGATAACCTCCCACATGTCATCTCTGGATAATAGCATTTCCACTTTAAAAAGCCCTATATGATAATTGTCATTGTTCAGCTTGGACACCGAGAGTCTGAGCTCTGAGTTGCTGGACATTCTCACTCCTTCATATATAAGAACAGTCTTATTTGTATACAGGAGATGTCTCTGAAAAGATTCTATATGTCGGTTTCTGCACCAACCTCGCTGTCTCCTGTTCCGGGCTTTGCTCTGCCTGGGCCACACTTGTTCACTAGACTTTACCTCATCACTGTGGCTTCATTCAGTCACTGGGCCCATAGCCTTTTGCAAAGTATGAGTGCTGGGTGCAGCACAGTCAAATCCAGATAGATATTAGTGGTGTAACAGGAACTGGTGTTACTGGAACATGAATGTAGTAGGAGAATGTCACCTTAACATGGTGGCTAACACAGGAAAAAGAGGTGATAGAGCAGAGCTGAATATACAGGAAATAAAACACATCAGAAAAATGCATATAGAGATGGTATATCTCTATATAGATTGGTAACAGCATTCATAACAGAAACTTGTCATAACTGTAAAATGCAGTCAATCTGGCAAAAGTCTCCAAATCACATTCAGAGACAATAGATACCCTCCTGAAATGATAGGTAAAGAGCCTACAAAATCAATTTGTACGTTTCTCCCATCAGCTGTAGGTACCCAAGATAAAGTTGTTTTTGTCAGTTCGGCCTAGGGTTCATCTGTGCACAGATAAGACATTGCTATACAATTTGAGTGATGGTTTCATTCATGCCACACCAGAACACACAGTCCCTTCAATGTAACTATCGGGTTTGTTTTGCTTGGCTATACCCCTCTAGTGGTGGAAGGGCACAGCACATCTGAGCCATTTAGTGGAATTTCCTAACAGGCGCTAGAGGGAAGCGCGAGACGCGGCCGCAGCCCACGCATGCGCCATTGGAACGGGGTTAAGGTAAGGTTTGTGGGCTTCCTGGGGGGTTTCACCCTGCGGGACATCCCGATTTCAGATGCCCCACGGGGAGGGATCTGATCGGCCCGGGACATCTTATGGATTCCCGGGCCTATCCCCCCTGGGTGTTGGTCCACTTTAAGGATTCAGCTATGCACAAGAGTTTTCCCTGATACATCAATAAGGGCATGCATTACCTGGTTACATAAGCACTGTCAGAAAATATGGTAATTGGACAAAAACTGAACTAACAAATGGTTTCTCTCACATTTCCAATTCTGCTTGTTGAGCAGAGAAGCATCTTGGACATTTGATCAGGCTTGTTTCTTTTATTTTAATGTAAGGAAAAGGACATCCGGAGTGACAGGCTCTGTCACCCCTCATAGACTAAACCTGTCACCCCTGGATTTTGTTCCTAACATTTGAGAATAAACCACAAGTTTGGCAGGAGTTTTATTGAGTTCGGGTGTATAAGTGACCCCTCCTCTCATTAACTGACGTGTTTATATGAATTTTTAACATCACACAATTTCGCGATAGTGCTCCTTTAATAAAGGGTCTCGCTAGGGGTTTCCCCCTGTGCTCCTGGTATTAAAGCAACTACCGTATTTTTTGCCCTATAAGACGCACTTATTTTTCCCCAAAAGTGGGGGGGAAATGTCCATGCGCCCTATCGGGCGAATGTAAAAAAAAAAAAATTATTAAAAAAAAACTCACCTGTTCCCGGCGCTCCCGCGTTGCCTGTCACACTGAGAAAGGCCAGAGGAGCGGCGGGCTGTGTCCCGGCCCCGCCGCTGCGATCGCTGTCTTTTCAGGCAGCAATAGCAGCGGCGGGGCCGGGACACAGCCCGCCTGCTCCTCCATCTACTGCCTCTTCCTGTCAGGTCAGAGCAGCGGGTGGGCGTGGCCTGCACCAAGTTAGTGCAGGCCACGCCCACCCGCTGCTCTGACCTGGGTGCTCGCGTGTGCCAAGGAAGAGGCAGTAGATGGAGGAGCGGGCGGACTGTGTCCCGGCCCAGCCGCTGCTATTGCTGCCTGAAAAGACAGCGATCGCAGCGGCAGGGCCGGGACACAACCCGGTGGGCGTGGCCTGTGCCGACGCTGATGCGGCGCAGGCCACGCCCACCCGATTCACGGAGCCAGCCGCTTGTCAGCGGAGAGGTGAGTTATACTTTTTTTTTTTATTCTACTTATGCCGGCTGCCTATGCGGGACAGGGGGATGCCACACTGTCAATTGGGGGAGAGGGGATGCCGACTGCCAATGGGGGGAGAGGGGGATGCCACACTGTCAATGGGGGGAGAGGGGATGCCGACTGCCAATGGGGGGAGAGGGGGATGCCACACTGCCAATGGGGGGAGAGGGGGATGCCACACTGTCAATGGGGGGAGAGGGGATGCCAACTGCCAATGGGGGGAGAGGGGGATGCCACACTGTCAATGGGGTGAGAGGGGATGCCGACTGCCAATGGGGGGAGAGGGGGATGCCACACTGCCAATGGGGGGAGAGGGGGATGCCACACTGTCAATGGGGGGAGGGGGGATGCCGACTGCCAATGGGGGGAGAGGGGGATGCCACACTGTCAATGGGGTGAGAGGGGATGCCGACTGCCAATGGGGGGAGAGGGGGATGCCACACTGCCAATGGGGGGAGAGGGGGATGCCACACTGTCAATGGGGGGAGGGGGGATGCCGACTGCCAATGGGGGGAGAGGGGGATGCCACACTGTCAATGGGGTGAGAGGGGATGCCGACTGCCAATGGGGGGAGAGGGGATGCCACACAGCCAATGGGGGGAGAGGGGGCTGCCACACTGTCAATGGGGGGAGAGGGGATGCCACACTGCCAATGGGGGGAGAGGGGATTCCACACTGCCAATGGGGGGAGAGGGGATGCCACACAGCCAATGGGGGGAAAGGGGGATGCCACACTGCCAATGGGGGGAGAGGGGATGTCACACTGCCAATGGGGGGAGAGGGGGATGCCACACTGCTAATGGGGGGAGAGGGGATGCCACACAGCCAATGGGGGGAGAGGGGGATGCCACACAGCCTATACTAATGGGGGGAGAGGGGGATGCCACACAGCCTATATTAATAGGGGGATAATGGGGGGAGGGGGATGCCACACTGCCTATATGGGGAATGGAATGGGGGCATCCCACACGGCCTATGGGAATGGGAGGGGGGATGCCACACTGTCTGTAATGGTGCGTTTTTGGTTTAAAATATTTTTTTTCATATTTTCCTACCCCAAATCCTAGGTGCGTCTTATAGGGCGAAAAATACGGTACATTGGATCATTTTATTTTATGCTCTCTCAGTGTTTATTCAAATAGCTCAAAGGCAACAGAAAGTAAACAGGCACATGTTCATTTTAGTGGGTTAAAGTGAACGTCCAGTCTCCCAGAAAAGTCTGGCACAGGTCATGGATAATACATTGTCACTCCCTGTCCTCCCAAGGTCTTCCCTGTCTGGAGCCATGGGATATTGAATGCAAGCTTGCCTTGGTCTCGCTCCCCCTTGTTATCAGTTAGCACATCCCTGCAAAAGTCATAAATCAGCGTCGCCACTTCACTGCAATCCAGCGCGTTGGACGCCATTTTCTGCACAGCCTTATAAATATTCTGGCAGTGATCATATTTATATCATAATCATATTTATATCAAATCAGGGCCGTATTTAGTGTTCATGCTGCCTTCAAGTGCTCGCGGCCCCTTTTGTTAGGTGATGTTGAGCTGGAAGGAGAAAAAGAATAGAAGGAATGACAGAAAAAAAGAGAGAGAGGGAAAGACAAAAAGAATAGAAGGAATGAGAGAAAAAAAGAAAGAGAGGGAAAGACAAAATGAATAGAAGGAATGAGAGAAAAAAGAAAGAGGGAAAGACAAAAAGAATAGAAGGAATGACAGAAAAAAAGAAAGAGAGGGGAAAACAAAAAGAATAGAAGGAATGACAGAAAAAAAGAAAGAGAGGGGAAAACAAAAAGAATAGAAGGAATGACAGAAAAAAAGAAAGAGAGGGGAAAACAAAAAGAATAGAAGGAATGACAGAAAAAAAGAAAGAGAGGGGAAAACAAAAAGAATAGAAGGAATGACAGAAAAAAAGAAAGAGAGGGGAAAACAAAAAGAATAGAAGAAATGACAGAAAAAAAGAAAGAGAGGGAAAGACAAAAAGAATAGAAGGAATGACAGAAAAAAAAGAAAGAGAGGGAAAGACAAAAAGAATAGAAGGAATGACAGAAAAAAAGAGAGGACAAGACAAAAAGAATAGAAGGAATGACAGAAAAAAAAGAAAGAGAGGGGAAAACAAAAAGAATAGAAGGAATGACAGAAAAAAAGAGAGAGGGAAAGACAAAAAGAATAGAAGGAATGACAGAAAAAAAGAGAGAGAGGGAAAGACAAAAAGAATAGAAGGAATGACAGAAAAAAAGAAAGAGAGGGGAAAACAAAAAGAATAGAAGGAATGACAGAAAAAAAGAAAGAGAGGGGAAAACAAAAAGAATAGAAGGAATGAAAGAAAAAAAGAAAGAGAGGGGAAAACAAAAAGAATAGAAGGAATGACAGAAAAAAGAAAGAGGGGAAAACAAAAAGAATAGAAGGAATGACAGAAAAAAAAGAAAGAGAGGGGAAAACAAAAAGAATAGAAGGAATGACAGAAAAAAAGAAAGAGAGGACAAGACAAAAAGAATAGAAGGAATGACAGAAAAAAAGAGAGAGGGAAAGGCAAAAAGAATAGAAGGAATGACAGAAAATAAAGAAAGAGAGGGAAAAAAAAAAGAATAGAAGAAATGACAGAAAAAAAGAAAGAAAGGGAAAGACAAAAAGAATAGAAGGAATGACAGAAAAAAAAGAAAGAGAGGGAAAGACAAAAAGAATAGAAGGAATGACAGAAAAAAAGAAAGAGAGGGAAAGACAAAAAGAATAGAAGGAATGACAGAAAAAAAGAAAGAGAAGGAAAGACAAAAAGAATAGAAGGAATGACAGAAAAAAAAGAGAGAGGACAAAACAAAAAGAATAGAAGGAATGACAGGAAAAAAAAGAAAGAGAGGGAAAGACAAAAAGAATAGAAGGAATGACAGGAAAAAAAAGAAAGAGGGAAAAACAAAAGGAATAGAAGGAATGACAGGAAAAAAATAATACAGGGAAAGACAAAAAGAATAGAAGGAATGACAGAAAAAAAGAAAGAGAGGGAAAGACAAAAAGAATAGAAGGAATGACAGAAAAAAAAGAGAGGGAAAAACAAAAGGAATAGAAGGAATGACAGGAAAAAAATAATACAGGGAAAGACAAAAAGAATAGAAGGAATGACAGAAAAAAGGAAAGAGAGGGGAAAACAAAAAGAATAGAAGGAATGACAGAAAAAAAGAAAGAGAGGACAAGACAAAAAGAATAGAAGGAATGACAGAAAAAAAGAGAGAGGGAAAGGCAAAAAGAATAGAAGGAATGACAGAAAATAAAGAAAGAGAGGGAAAAAAAAAAGAATAGAAGAAATGACAGAAAAAAAGAAAGAAAGGGAAAGACAAAAAGAATAGAAGGAATGACAGAAAAAAAAGAAAGAGAGGGAAAGACAAAAAGAATAGAAGGAATGACAGAAAAAAAGAAAGAGAGGGAAAGACAAAAAGAATAGAAGGAATGACAGAAAAAAAGAAAGAGGGGAAAACAAAAAGAATAGAAGGAATGACAGAAAAAAAAGAAAGAGAGGGGAAAACAAAAAGAATAGAAGGAATGACAGAAAAAAAGAAAGAGAGGACAAGACAAAAAGAATAGAAGGAATGACAGAAAAAAAGAGAGAGGGAAAGGCAAAAAGAATAGAAGGAATGACAGAAAATAAAGAAAGAGAGGGAAAAAAAAAAGAATAGAAGAAATGACAGAAAAAAAGAAAGAAAGGGAAAGACAAAAAGAATAGAAGGAATGACAGAAAAAAAAGAAAGAGAGGGAAAGACAAAAAGAATAGAAGGAATGACAGAAAAAAAGAAAGAGAGGGAAAGACAAAAAGAATAGAAGGAATGACAGAAAAAAAGAAAGAGAAGGAAAGACAAAAAGAATAGAAGGAATGACAGAAAAAAAAGAGAGAGGACAAAACAAAAAGAATAGAAGGAATGACAGGAAAAAAAAGAAAGAGAGGGAAAGACAAAAAGAATAGAAGGAATGACAGGAAAAAAAAGAAAGAGGGAAAAACAAAAGGAATAGAAGGAATGACAGGAAAAAAATAATACAGGGAAAGACAAAAAGAATAGAAGGAATGACAGAAAAAAAGAAAGAGAGGGAAAGACAAAAAGAATAGAAGGAATGACAGAAAAAAAAGAGAGGGAAAAACAAAAGGAATAGAAGGAATGACAGGAAAAAAATAATACAGGGAAAGACAAAAAGAATAGAAGGAATGACAGAAAAAAGGAAAGAGAGGGAAAGACAAAAAGAATAGAAGGAATGACAGAAAAAAAGAGAGAGAGGGAAAGACAAAAAGAATAGAAGGAATGACAGAAAAAAAGAGAGGACAAGACAAAAAGAATAGAAGGAATGACAGAAAAAAAAGAAAGAGAGGGGAAAACAAAAAGAATAGAAGGAATGACAGAAAAAAAGAGAGGACAAGACAAAAAGAATAGAAGGAATGACAGAAAAAAAGAAAGAGAGGGGAAAACAAAAAGAATAGAAGGAATGACAGAAAAAAAGAAAGAGAGGGGAAAACAAAAAGAATAGAAGGAATGACAGAAAAAAAGAAAGAGAGGGGAAAACAAAAAGAATAGAAGGAATGACAGAAAAAAAGAAAGAGAGGGGAAAACAAAAAGAATAGAAGGAATGACAGAAAAAAAGAAAGAGAGGGGAAAACAAAAAGAATAGAAGAAATGACAGAAAAAAAGAAAGAGAGGGAAAGACAAAAAGAATAGAAGGAATGACAGAAAAAAAAGAAAGAGAGGGAAAGACAAAAAGAATAGAAGGAATGACAGAAAAAAAGAGAGGACAAGACAAAAAGAATAGAAGGAATGACAGAAAAAAAAGAAAGAGAGGGGAAAACAAAAAGAATAGAAGGAATGACAGAAAAAAAGAGAGAGAGGGAAAGACAAAAAGAATAGAAGGAATGACAGAAAAAAAGAAAGAGAGGGGAAAACAAAAAGAATAGAAGGAATGACAGAAAAAAAGAAAGAGGGGAAAACAAAAAGAATAGAAGGAATGACAGAAAAAAAAGAAAGAGAGGGGAAAACAAAAAGAATAGAAGGAATGACAGAAAAAAGAAAGAGGGGAAAACAAAAAGAATAGAAGGAATGACAGAAAAAAAAGAAAGAGAGGGGAAAACAAAAAGAATAGAAGGAATGACAGAAAAAAAGAAAGAGAGGACAAGACAAAAAGAATAGAAGGAATGACAGAAAAAAAGAGAGAGGGAAAGGCAAAAAGAATAGAAGGAATGACAGAAAATAAAGAAAGAGAGGGAAAAACAAAAAGAATAGAAGAAATGACAGAAAAAAAGAAAGAAAGGGAAAGACAAAAAGAATAGAAGGAATGACAGAAAAAAAAGAAAGAGAGGGAAAGACAAAAAGAATAGAAGGAATGACAGAAAAAAAGAAAGAGAGGGAAAGACAAAAAGAATAGAAGGAATGACAGAAAAAAAGAAAGAGAAGGAAAGACAAAAAGAATAGAAGGAATGACAGAAAAAAAAGAGAGAGGACAAAACAAAAAGAATAGAAGGAATGACAGGAAAAAAAAGAAAGAGAGGGAAAGACAAAAAGAATAGAAGGAATGACAGGAAAAAAAAGAAAGAGAGGGAAAAACAAAAGGAATAGAAGGAATGACAGGAAAAAAATAATACAGGGAAAGACAAAAAGAATAGAAGGAATGACAGAAAAAAAGAAAGAGAGGGAAAGACAAAAAGAATAGAAGGAATGACAGAAAAAAAAGAGAGGGAAAAACAAAAGGAATAGAAGGAATGACAGGAAAAAAATAATACAGGGAAAGACAAAAAGAATAGAAGGAATGACAGAAAAAAAGAGAGAGAGGGAAAGACAAAAAGAATAGAAGGAATGAGAGAAAAAAAAGAAAGAGAGGGGAAAACAAAAAGAATAGAAGGAATGACAGAAAAAAAGAAAGAGAGGGGAAAACAAAAAGAATAGAAGGAATGACAGAAAAAAAGAAAGAGAGGGGAAAACAAAAAGAATAGAAGGAATGACAGAAAAAAAGAAAGAGAGGGGAAAACAAAAAGAATAGAAGGAATGACAGAAAAAAAGAAAGAGAGGGGAAAACAAAAAGAATAGAAGAAATGACAGAAAAAAAGAAAGAGAGGGAAAGACAAAAAGAATAGAAGGAATGACAGAAAAAAAAGAAAGAGAGGGAAAGACAAAAAGAATAGAAGGAATGACAGAAAAAAAGAGAGGACAAGACAAAAAGAATAGAAGGAATGACAGAAAAAAAAAGAAAGAGAGGGGAAAACAAAAAGAATAGAAGGAATGACAGAAAAAAAGAGAGAGGGAAAGACAAAAAGAATAGAAGGAATGACAGAAAAAAAGAGAGAGAGGGAAAGACAAAAAGAATAGAAGGAATGACAGAAAAAAAGAAAGAGAGGGGAAAACAAAAAGAATAGAAGGAATGACAGAAAAAAAGAAAGAGAGGGGAAAACAAAAAGAATAGAAGGAATGACAGAAAAAAAGAAAGAGAGGGGAAAACAAAAAGAATAGAAGGAATGACAGAAAAAAGAAAGAGGGGAAAACAAAAAGAATAGAAGGAATGACAGAAAAAAAAGAAAGAGAGGGGAAAACAAAAAGAATAGAAGGAATGACAGAAAAAAAGAAAGAGAGGACAAGACAAAAAGAATAGAAGGAATGACAGAAAAAAAGAGAGAGGGAAAGGCAAAAAGAATAGAAGGAATGACAGAAAATAAAGAAAGAGAGGGAAAAACAAAAAGAATAGAAGAAATGACAGAAAAAAAGAAAGAGAGGGAAAGACAAAAAGAATAGAAGGAATGACAGAAAAAAAAGAAAGAGAGGGAAAGACAAAAAGAATAGAAGGAATGACAGAAAAAAAGAAAGAGAGGGAAAGACAAAAAGAATAGAAGGAATGACAGAAAAAAAGAGAGAGAGGGAAAGACAAAAAGAATAGAAGGAATGACAGAAAAAAAGAAAGAGAAGGAAAGACAAAAAGAATAGAAGGAATGACAGAAAAAAAAGAGAGAGGACAAAACAAAAAGAATAGAAGGAATGACAGGAAAAAAAAGAAAGAGAGGGAAAGACAAAAAGAATAGAAGGAATGACAGGAAAAAAAAGAAAGAGAGGGAAAAACAAAAGGAATAGAAGGAATGACAGGAAAAAAATAATACAGGGAAAGACAAAAAGAATAGAAGGAATGACAGAAAAAAAGAGAGAGAGGGAAAGACAAAAAGAATAGAAGGAATGACAGAAAAAAAGAGAGAGAGGGAAAGACAAAAAGAATAGAAGGAATGACAGAAAAAAAGAAAGAGAGGGGAAAACAAAAAGAATAGAAGGAATGACAGAAAAAAAGAAAGAGAGGGGAAAACAAAAAGAATAGAAGGAATGACAGAAAAAAAGAAAGAGAGGGGAAAACAAAAAGAATAGAAGAAATGACAGAAAAAAAGAAAGAGAGGGAAAGACAAAAAGAATAGAAGGAATGACAGAAAAAAAAGAAAGAGAGGGAAAGACAAAAAGAATAGAAGGAATGACAGAAAAAAAAGAAAGAGAGGGGAAAACAAAAAGAATAGAAGGAATGACAGAAAAAAAGAGAGAGGGAAAGACAAAAAGAATAGAAGGAATGACAGAAAAAAAGAGAGAGAGGGAAAGACAAAAAGAATAGAAGGAATGACAGAAAAAAAGAAAGAGAGGGGAAAACAAAAAGAATAGAAGGAATGACAGAAAAAAAGAGAGAGGGAAAGACAAAAAGAATAGAAGGAATGACAGAAAAAAAGAGAGAGAGGGAAAGACAAAAAGAATAGAAGGAATGACAGAAAAAAAGAAAGAGAGGACAAGACAAAAAGAATAGAAGGAATGACAGAAAAAAAAGAAAGAGAGGGGAAAACAAAAAGAATAGAAGGAATGACAGAAAAAAAGAGAGAGGGAAAGACAAAAAGAATAGAAGGAATGACAGAAAAAAAGAGAGAGAGGGAAAGACAAAAAGAATAGAAGGAATGACAGAAAAAAAGAAAGAGAGGGGAAAACAAAAAGAATAGAAGGAATGACAGAAAAAAAGAAAGAGAGGGGAAAACAAAAAGAATAGAAGGAATGACAGAAAAAAAGAAAGAGAGGGGAAAACAAAAAGAATAGAAGGAATGACAGAAAAAAAAGAAAGAGAGGGGAAAACAAAAAGAATAGAAGGAATGACAGAAAAAAAGAAAGAGAGGACAAGACAAAAAGAATAGAAGGAATGACAGAAAAAAAGAGAGAGGGAAAGGCAAAAAGAATAGAAGGAATGACAGAAAATAAAGAAAGAGAGGGAAAAACAAAAAGAATAGAAGAAATGACAGAAAAAAAGAAAGAGAGGGAAAGACAAAAAGAATAGAAGGAATGACAGAAAAAAAAGAAAGAGAGGGAAAGACAAAAAGAATAGAAGGAATGACAGAAAAAAAGAAAGAGAGGGAAAGACAAAAAGAATAGAAGGAATGACAGAAAAAAAGAAAGAGAAGGAAAGACAAAAAGAATAGAAGGAATGACAGAAAAAAAAGAGAGAGGACAAAACAAAAAGAATAGAAGGAATGACAGGAAAAAAAAGAAAGAGAGGGAAAGACAAAAAGAATAGAAGGAATGACAGGAAAAAAAAGAAAGAGGGAAAAACAAAAGGAATAGAAGGAATGACAGGAAAAAAATAATACAGGGAAAGACAAAAAGAATAGAAGGAATGACAGAAAAAAAGAAAGAGAGGGAAAGACAAAAAGAATAGAAGGAATGACAGAAAAAAAGAAAGAGAGGGAAAGACAAAAAGAATAGAAGGAATGACAGAAAAAAAAGAAAGAGAGGGAAAGACAAAAAGAATAGAAGGAATGACAGAAAAAAAGAAAGAGAGGGAAAGACAAAAAGAATAGAAGGAATGACAGAAAAAAAGAAAGAGAGGGAAAGACAAAAAGAATAGAAGGAATGACAGAAAAAAAGAAAGAGAAGGAAAGACAAAAAGAATAGAAGGAATGACAGAAAAAAAAGAGAGAGGACAAAACAAAAAGAATAGAAGGAATGACAGGAAAAAAAAGAAAGAGAGGGAAAGACAAAAAGAATAGAAGGAATGACAGGAAAAAAAAGAAAGAGGGAAAAACAAAAGGAATAGAAGGAATGACAGGAAAAAAATAATACAGGGAAAGACAAAAAGAATAGAAGGAATGACAGAAAAAAAGAAAGAGAGGGAAAGACAAAAAGAATAGAAGGAATGACAGAAAAAAAAGAGAGGGAAAAACAAAAGGAATAGAAGGAATGACAGGAAAAAAATAATACAGGGAAAGACAAAAAGAATAGAAGGAATGACAGAAAAAAGGAAAGAGAGGGAAAGACAAAAAGAATAGAAGGAATGACAGAAAAAAAGAGAGAGAGGGAAAGACAAAAAGAATAGAAGGAATGACAGAAAAAAAGAGAGGACAAGACAAAAAGAATAGAAGGAATGACAGAAAAAAAAGAAAGAGAGGGGAAAACAAAAAGAATAGAAGGAATGACAGAAAAAAAGAGAGGACAAGACAAAAAGAATAGAAGGAATGACAGAAAAAAAGAAAGAGAGGGGAAAACAAAAAGAATAGAAGGAATGACAGAAAAAAAGAAAGAGAGGGGAAAACAAAAAGAATAGAAGGAATGACAGAAAAAAAGAAAGAGAGGGGAAAACAAAAAGAATAGAAGGAATGACAGAAAAAAAGAAAGAGAGGGGAAAACAAAAAGAATAGAAGGAATGACAGAAAAAAAGAAAGAGAGGGGAAAACAAAAAGAATAGAAGAAATGACAGAAAAAAAGAAAGAGAGGGAAAGACAAAAAGAATAGAAGGAATGACAGAAAAAAAAGAAAGAGAGGGAAAGACAAAAAGAATAGAAGGAATGACAGAAAAAAAGAGAGGACAAGACAAAAAGAATAGAAGGAATGACAGAAAAAAAAGAAAGAGAGGGGAAAACAAAAAGAATAGAAGGAATGACAGAAAAAAAGAGAGAGGGAAAGACAAAAAGAATAGAAGGAATGACAGAAAAAAAGAAAGAGAGGGGAAAACAAAAAGAATAGAAGGAATGACAGAAAAAAAGAAAGAGGGGAAAACAAAAAGAATAGAAGGAATGACAGAAAAAAAAGAAAGAGAGGGGAAAACAAAAAGAATAGAAGGAATGACAGAAAAAAGAAAGAGGGGAAAACAAAAAGAATAGAAGGAATGACAGAAAAAAAAGAAAGAGAGGGGAAAACAAAAAGAATAGAAGGAATGACAGAAAAAAGAAAGAGGGGAAAACAAAAAGAATAGAAGGAATGACAGAAAAAAAAGAAAGAGAGGGGAAAACAAAAAGAATAGAAGGAATGACAGAAAAAAAGAAAGAGAGGACAAGACAAAAAGAATAGAAGGAATGACAGAAAAAAAGAGAGAGGGAAAGGCAAAAAGAATAGAAGGAATGACAGAAAATAAAGAAAGAGAGGGAAAAACAAAAAGAATAGAAGAAATGACAGAAAAAAAAGAAAGAAAGGGAAAGACAAAAAGAATAGAAGGAATGACAGAAAAAAAAGAAAGAGAGGGAAAGACAAAAAGAATAGAAGGAATGACAGAAAAAAAGAAAGAGAGGGAAAGACAAAAAGAATAGAAGGAATGACAGAAAAAAAGAAAGAGAAGGAAAGACAAAAAGAATAGAAGGAATGACAGAAAAAAAGAAAGAGAGGGGAAAACAAAAAGAATAGAAGAAATGACAGAAAAAAAGAAAGAGAGGGAAAGACAAAAAGAATAGAAGGAATGACAGAAAAAAAGAGAGAGAGGGAAAGACAAAAAGAATAGAAGGAATGAGAGAAAAAAAAGAAAGAGAGGGGAAAACAAAAAGAATAGAAGGAATGACAGAAAAAAAGAAAGAGAGGGGAAAACAAAAAGAATAGAAGGAATGACAGAAAAAAAGAAAGAGAGGGGAAAACAAAAAGAATAGAAGGAATGACAGAAAAAAAGAAAGAGAGGGGAAAAAAAAAGAATAGAAGGAATGACAGAAAAAAAGAAAGAGAGGGGAAAACAAAAAGAATAGAAGAAATGACAGAAAAAAAGAAAGAGAGGGAAAGACAAAAAGAATAGAAGGAATGACAGAAAAAAAAGAAAGAGAGGGAAAGACAAAAAGAATAGAAGGAATGACAGAAAAAAAGAGAGGACAAGACAAAAAGAATAGAAGGAATGACAGAAAAAAAAAGAAAGAGAGGGGAAAACAAAAAGAATAGAAGGAATGACAGAAAAAAAGAGAGAGGGAAAGACAAAAAGAATAGAAGGAATGACAGAAAAAAAGAAAGAGAGGGGAAAACAAAAAGAATAGAAGGAATGACAGAAAAAAAGAAAGAGAGGGGAAAACAAAAAGAATAGAAGGAATGACAGAAAAAAAGAAAGAGAGGGGAAAACAAAAAGAATAGAAGGAATGACAGAAAAAAGAAAGAGGGGAAAACAAAAAGAATAGAAGGAATGACAGAAAAAAAAGAAAGAGAGGGGAAAACAAAAAGAATAGAAGGAATGACAGAAAAAAAGAAAGAGAGGACAAGACAAAAAGAATAGAAGGAATGACAGAAAAAAAGAGAGAGGGAAAGGCAAAAAGAATAGAAGGAATGACAGAAAATAAAGAAAGAGAGGGAAAAACAAAAAGAATAGAAGAAATGACAGAAAAAAAGAAAGAGAGGGAAAGACAAAAAGAATAGAAGGAATGACAGAAAAAAAAGAAAGAGAGGGAAAGACAAAAAGAATAGAAGGAATGACAGAAAAAAAGAAAGAGAGGGAAAGACAAAAAGAATAGAAGGAATGACAGAAAAAAAGAGAGAGAGGGAAAGACAAAAAGAATAGAAGGAATGACAGAAAAAAAGAAAGAGAAGGAAAGACAAAAAGAATAGAAGGAATGACAGAAAAAAAAGAGAGAGGACAAAACAAAAAGAATAGAAGGAATGACAGGAAAAAAAAGAAAGAGAGGGAAAGACAAAAAGAATAGAAGGAATGACAGGAAAAAAAAGAAAGAGAGGGAAAAACAAAAGGAATAGAAGGAATGACAGGAAAAAAATAATACAGGGAAAGACAAAAAGAATAGAAGGAATGACAGAAAAAAAGAGAGAGAGGGAAAGACAAAAAGAATAGAAGGAATGACAGAAAAAAAGAGAGAGAGGGAAAGACAAAAAGAATAGAAGGAATGACAGAAAAAAAGAAAGAGAGGGGAAAACAAAAAGAATAGAAGGAATGACAGAAAAAAAGAAAGAGAGGGGAAAACAAAAAGAATAGAAGGAATGACAGAAAAAAAGAAAGAGAGGGGAAAACAAAAAGAATAGAAGAAATGACAGAAAAAAAGAAAGAGAGGGAAAGACAAAAAGAATAGAAGGAATGACAGAAAAAAAAGAAAGAGAGGGAAAGACAAAAAGAATAGAAGGAATGACAGAAAAAAAAGAAAGAGAGGGGAAAACAAAAAGAATAGAAGGAATGACAGAAAAAAAGAGAGAGGGAAAGACAAAAAGAATAGAAGGAATGACAGAAAAAAAGAAAGAGAGGGGAAAACAAAAAGAATAGAAGGAATGACAGAAAAAAAGAAAGAGAGGGGAAAACAAAAAGAATAGAAGGAATGACAGAAAAAAAGAGAGAGGGAAAGACAAAAAGAATAGAAGGAATGACAGAAAAAAAGAGAGAGAGGGAAAGACAAAAAGAATAGAAGGAATGACAGAAAAAAAGAAAGAGAGGACAAGACAAAAAGAATAGAAGGAATGACAGAAAAAAAAGAAAGAGAGGGGAAAACAAAAAGAATAGAAGGAATGACAGAAAAAAAGAGAGAGGGAAAGACAAAAAGAATAGAAGGAATGACAGAAAAAAAGAGAGAGGGAAAGACAAAAAGAATAGAAGGAATGACAGAAAAAAAGAGAGAGAGGGAAAGACAAAAAGAATAGAAGGAATGACAGAAAAAAAGAAAGAGAGGGGAAAACAAAAAGAATAGAAGGAATGACAGAAAAAAAGAGAGAGGGAAAGACAAAAAGAATAGAAGGAATGACAGAAAAAAAGAGAGAGAGGGAAAGACAAAAAGAATAGAAGGAATGACAGAAAAAAAGAAAGAGAGGACAAGACAAAAAGAATAGAAGGAATGACAGAAAAAAAAGAAAGAGAGGGGAAAACAAAAAGAATAGAAGGAATGACAGAAAAAAAGAGAGAGGGAAAGACAAAAAGAATAGAAGGAATGACAGAAAAAAAGAGAGAGAGGGAAAGACAAAAAGAATAGAAGGAATGACAGAAAAAAAGAAAGAGAGGGGAAAACAAAAAGAATAGAAGGAATGACAGAAAAAAAGAAAGAGAGGGGAAAACAAAAAGAATAGAAGGAATGACAGAAAAAAAGAAAGAGAGGGGAAAACAAAAAGAATAGAAGGAATGACAGAAAAAAAAGAAAGAGAGGGGAAAACAAAAAGAATAGAAGGAATGACAGAAAAAAAGAAAGAGAGGACAAGACAAAAAGAATAGAAGGAATGACAGAAAAAAAGAGAGAGGGAAAGGCAAAAAGAATAGAAGGAATGACAGAAAATAAAGAAAGAGAGGGAAAAACAAAAAGAATAGAAGAAATGACAGAAAAAAAGAAAGAGAGGGAAAGACAAAAAGAATAGAAGGAATGACAGAAAAAAAAGAAAGAGAGGGAAAGACAAAAAGAATAGAAGGAATGACAGAAAAAAAGAAAGAGAGGGAAAGACAAAAAGAATAGAAGGAATGACAGAAAAAAAGAGAGAGAGGGAAAGACAAAAAGAATAGAAGGAATGACAGAAAAAAAGAAAGAGAAGGAAAGACAAAAAGAATAGAAGGAATGACAGAAAAAAAAGAGAGAGGACAAAACAAAAAGAATAGAAGGAATGACAGGAAAAAAAAGAAAGAGAGGGAAAGACAAAAAGAATAGAAGGAATGACAGGAAAAAAAAGAAAGAGAGGGAAAAACAAAAGGAATAGAAGGAATGACAGGAAAAAAATAATACAGGGAAAGACAAAAAGAATAGAAGGAATGACAGAAAAAAAGAAAGAGAGGGAAAGACAAAAAGAATAGAAGGAATGACAGAAAAAAAAGAGAGGGAAAAACAAAAGGAATAGAAGGAATGACAGGAAAAAAATAATACAGGGAAAGACAAAAAGAATAGAAGGAATGACAGAAAAAAGGAAAGAGAGGGAAAGACAAAAAGAATAGAAGGAATGACAGAAAAAAAGAGAGAGAGGGAAAGACAAAAAGAATAGAAGGAATGACAGAAAAAAAGAGAGAGAGGGAAAGACAAAAAGAATAGAAGAAATGACAGAAAAAAAGAAAGAGAGGGGAAAACAAAAAGAATAGAAGGAATGACAGAAAAAAAGAAAGAGAGGGGAAAACAAAAAGAATAGAAGAAATGACAGAAAATAAGAAAGAGAGGGGAAAACAAAAAGAATAGAAGGAATGACAGAAAAAAAAGAAAGAGAGGGGAAAACAAAAAGAATAGAAGGAATGACAGAAAAAAAAGAAAGAGAGGGGAAAACAAAAAGAATAGAAGGAATGATAGAAAAAAAGAAAGAGGGAAAGACAAAAAGAATAGAAGGAATTACAGAAAAAAAGAAAGAGAGGGAAAGACAAAAAGAATAGAAGGAATGACAGAAAAAAAAGAAAGAGAGGGAAAGACAAAAAGAATAGAAGGAATGACAGAAAAAAAAGAAAGAGAGGGGAAAACAAAAAGAATAGAAAGAATGACAGAAAATAAGAAAGAGAGGGAAAGACAAAAAGAATAGAAGGAATGACAGAAAAAAAGAAAGAGTGGGACAGACAAAAAGAATAGAAGGAATGACAGAAAAAAAAAAGAAAGAGAGGGAAAACAAAAAGAATAGAAGGAATGACAGAAAAAAAGAAAGAGAGGACAAGACAAAAAGAATAGAAGGAATGACAGAAAAAAAGAGAGAGGGAAAGACAAAAAGAATAGAAGGAATGACAGAAAAAAGAGAGAGGGAAAAACAAAAAGAATAGAAGGAATGACAGAAAGAAGAGAGAGGGAAAAACAAAAAGAATAGAAGGAATGACAGAAAAAAAGAAAGAGAGGACAAGACAAAAAGAATAGAAGGAATGACAGAAAAAAGAGAGAGGGGAAAACAAAAAGAATAGAAGGAATGACAGAAAAAAAGAAAGAGAGGACAAGACAAAAAGAATAGAAGGAATGACAGAAAAAAGAGAGAGGGGAAAACAAAAAGAATAGAAGGAATGACAGAAAAAAAGAAAGAGAGGACAAGACAAAAAGAATAGAAGGAATGACAGAAAAACAAAGAGAGGGAAAGACAAAAAGAATAGAAGGAATGACAGAAAATAAAGAAAGAGAGGGAAAAACAAAAAGAATAGAAGGAATGACAGAAAATAAAGAAAGAGATGGAAAAACAAAAAGAATAGAAGGAATGACAGAAAATAAGAAAGAGAGGGAAAGACAAAAAGAATAGAAGGAATGACAGAAAAAGAGAGATGGAAAACAAAAAGAATAGAAGGAATGACAGAAAATAAAGAGAGGGAAAGACAAAAAGAAAAGAAGGAATGACAGAAAATAAGAAAGAGAGGGAAAGACAAAAAGAATAGAAGGACTGACAGAAAAAAAAAAGAAAGAGAGGGAAAAACAAAAAGAATAGAAGAAATGACAGAAAAAAAGAGAGGACAAGACAAAAAGAATAGAAGGAATGACAGAAAAAAAAGAAAGAGAGGGGAAAACAAAAAGAATAGAAGGAATGACAGAAAAAAAAGAAAGAGAGGTAAAGACAAAAAGAATAGAAGAAATGACAGAAAATAAGAAAGAGAGGGAAAGACAAAAAGAATAGAAGGACTGACAGAAAAAAAAGAAAGAGAGGGAAAAACAAAAAGAATAGAAGAAATGACAGGAAAAAAAAGAGAGGACAAGACAAAAAGAATAGAAGGGATGACAGGAAAAAAAAGACAGGACAAGACAAAAAGAATAGAAGGGATGACAGAAAAAAAGAAAGAGAGGACAAGACAAAAGGAATAGAAGGAATGACAGAAAATAAGAAAGAGAGGACAAGACAAAAAGAATAGAAGGAATGATAGAAAAAAAGAAAGAGAGGGAAAGACAAAAAGAATAGAAGGAATGACAGAAAAAAAAGAAAGAGAGGGGAAAACAAAAAGAATAGAAGGAATGACAGAAAATAAGAAAGAGAGGACAAGACAAAAAGAATAGAAGGAATGACAGAAAAAAAAGAAAGAGAGGGAAAAACAAAAAGAATAGAAGGAATGACAGAAAAAAAAATAATACAGGGAAAAACAAAAAGAATAGAAGGAATGACAGAAAATAAGAAAGAGAGGACAAGACAAAAAGAATAGAAGGAATGATAGAAAAAAAGAAAGAGAGGGAAAGACAAAAAGAATAGAAGGAATGACAGAAAAAAAGAAAGAGAGGGGAAAACAAAAAGAATAGAAGGAATGACAGAAAATAAGAAAGAGAGGACAAGACAAAAAGAATAGAAGGAATGATAGAAAAAAAGAAAGAGAGGGAAAGACAAAAGGAATAGAAGGAATGACAGAAAAAAAAGAAAGAGAGGGGAAAACAAAAAGAATAGAAGGAATGACAGAAAATAAGAAAGAGAGGACAAGACAAAAAGAATAGAAGGAATGACAGAAAAAAAGAGAGTGGGAAAGACAAAAAGAATAGAAGGAATGACAGAAAAAAAAAGAAAGAGAGGGGAAAACAAAAAGAATAGAAGGAATGACAGAAAAAAAGAAAGAGAGGGAAAGACAAAAAGAATAGAAGGAATGACAGAAAAAAAAGAAAGAGAGGGGAAAACAAAAACAATAGAAGGAATGACAGAAAAAAAAGAAAGAGAGGGGAAAACAAAAAGAATAGAAGGAATGACAGAAAATAAAGAGAGGACAAGACAAAAAGAATAGAAGGAATGACAGAAAATAAGAAAGAGAGGGAAAGACAAAAAGAATAGAAGGAATGACAGAAAAAGAGAGATGGAAAACAAAAAGAATAGAAGGAATGACAGAAAATAAAGAGAGGGAAAGACAAAAAGAAAAGAAGGAATGACAGAAAATAAGAAAGAGAGGGAAAGACAAGAAGAATAGAAGGAATGACAGAAAAAAAGAGAGAGGGAAAAACAGAAAGAATAGAAGAAATGACAGAAAAAAGAGAGAGAAAAAAAATAATAAAGGGAAAGAAGAAAGAAAAGGAATGGCATAACAGATGAAAGAAAAGAAAAAGACTAGACGGAAAGAATAGAATAGAATGAAACAAACGAAGAATAAAAGGACTGAGTGAAATATTAAAAGTAAAGAAGATGAAAGAAAGAAAGAAAGGGAATGGCAGAAAGAACAGATGAAAGAAAGAAACAATAAATGGAAAGAAAGAAAAGAATAAAAGAAAGGAAACAAAGGTGGGTCCTATGAATGTGGCACCTGCCTGGATACGCCCAGCGATGACGCCTGCCCTGACATCACGTTCCATCAATATAAAAAATAAATGTGTGTAGGGAGCAGAGGTTTCAAGGGGAGAAATGCAGAGGAGCGTGCATTCTATTATATATTACCGGCTTCCAACACACAGGAGTCACATGACCACAGCAATAAAGGGGAGAGGATGAAGCTGCAGACCGCCTTTAAGCCATTGCGCCCTCTCCCGCCTCTACACACACAATGTGGCTCGGGAGCGTTTGTAAGGCATTAACACCAGGGCTGAGGAGTCGGAGTCGAGGAGTCGGAGGAAATTTTGGGTACCTGGAGTCGGAGTCGGCAAACAATGCACCGACTCCTACTAAATTTTGATTTAGCAAGTTTAAATGTCCCAATTCACAAAAAGTTATAATTAATGACTTCTCTATTGTAAGAATAAAGACCAATGCAAGCAGTGCCTCACGTAACCGCAAAACGAAGGCGTTAAGTGACCGTGAAGAAGCGTGCTTTCCATGTGCTTCACTATATGGCACGCAACGCACAATTAGAAGCGGCAATACTTATACTTTGCATAGTGTTGTGTTCTGCTGTTACAGGGAACCCATGGGTAACCTAGCCTCTCACTGATAAGGGATTAAGGCCCTTATTCATCAAGCGATAGCGCCAGGTAGTGGCAGCTAACGGCGACTACCGACTCAAGTACGCCCGGCGGCGGTCACAATGACGCATTTATCAAGCAAAATGAGGCTAGCGCCGGCGAGAGCGACGGCTAGCGCGGCATTCATCATGAAGCCGCCTGGACCGAACAGCGCCGCTGCAAATTCCCTCACAGCGCCAGGTATGAGCGGTGTCGCTCCCTGGCGATGTCCAATGCATTTCAATGGAGCAATCTATAATTATTCATAATTAATTGGTATTAATTTTTTTTTTTTTTTTTTTAATGTCAAAAAATCGGACACCACTTCTGCAATGTTAGGATTTATTTTTAAGTAAAAAAAAAAATGTAAAAAAATATGTGCAGAATTGATCTAACAGGTCTGAGATTAATGTATTCATATTACAAAATGATTCTAAAAACATGTATAATGTTACATTCAAAAAATATGGTTGTTTAGGGGTTAAAAACTAGTTAATACCCATCGCCGCCAGCGCTCTGGGGTTTAAACAAGGAATGGACAGCGACAGCACATTCGGAGCGTGATTTGTTGATGAATATGAAGCTAGCCGTTCGCTCTGGCCATTCGTTGTCAGGCGCTCACATACAACGCTGGACCTGTGAAACAGCGACCCCCCAGCCCGTATTCAACATTACCGCACACCGACTGAGTCGCTGTCATCAAGCTAATGCCGGCCAAGCACAGCGAATACTGGCTGGCGCTGAAAAAATCACGCTACAGTCGCTCATCTGTCGCTACCTGGCGCTATTAATGAATCGACCTCCCCGTAAATATGTTTTTTGCAGGACTAGAGACACTTGTATAAGTGAAGGGAATGGAGGATCAATAGTTCAAGACTGAAGCTGTACCATTGGAAAAACTGCTGTCATTCAGCAAAAGGCTATAAACACTTGTAAACTTCGATTGTTAGCTTAAACTTTAAACATGACTATGGGATTCTACTAGGGAAATCATGTTTTATAATAAAGGCCCCTTTCTGGATCCTCCCACTGCCCTATCTTCAGCAGAAGATCAGCACACAGAAAGGAGAAGGCAGCTTCTGCCCAACTACCTCTCTCTGCTAGAAGTAATGACATGTATGCTGCCTTTCTTTCCTTCAAGGAATGTATAAAATACATTCACATATTAATACAGAGGAGTCGGAGTCGGGGAGTCGGAACATTTATCTACCGACTCCACAGCCCTGATTAACATGTCAACAACTTTGTTCTATTTTTGTCTGATTATAGCAGTTATGTCTGTGCCCCCCCCCCTTGCAGGTGGCCCCCTTAGGCACAGGCCTAGGTTTTCCTAATGGTAAATCCAGCCCTGATCATACTCAACGTTGTCTTCTTCTGCCTGAACATGTTTTATGACTCCCCCAGGGCAGCTCTGTTTATCCACAACAACTCCTGTATATTGCTGTTTTAAAGATGAAATATGACCGCGCTGATATTTCTTAAAATTATTAAATTATTGAATTATTGCCCAACGTGTGTTAATCCATTACCCCTATGGATCCTAAATGCACATATTATTCCAAAAACACAGAGCAATCAATGATAAAACAACACACTTTAGGTCAGCTTTAACTCTTAAAACATTATATAAAAAAGTCCAAGCTTCTGGGGTGGTTCCCCAATCTGAGAGTATCCTCTAAGGCCAAGGATTTTAGTGACCTTCTATCACAGGGATGTTCAAAACACTGTAGCAAATTCCACCACGTGTATATAACAGCAAATTGCTGATGAGAATCTCGTGCCCACCACTTCCTTCAAAATACTCTTACCAGATAATAATAAGCTTTAGTGCCTTATTAAAAATCCTCCATGATTTATTCCTCTCTTATTGGATAGGAGAGCCGGTTAAATATTCTGGTCCCAGCTTTAACAGGTGGAGGTGTGCTTGAATGCCTTATTAGATCCTCAATATTCCATTCCTCTCTTGTTATTAACAGAGCCGATTTGATATTCTTATCCCACTTTGGCTTTTAAAATTGTCCCAGATTGGACAAACCACATAGAAAGGAAAACCAAATAGAAAAATCTAGCGTAATATCGTTTTAATCATGTGCACTGATTAAGTTAAAAATGCACTCACATAAAAACAATGTATATCAAGTATTTAGGAGACGCCAGGCAAGATTCTCACCAAACCCTCAGTGTGTCTAGGCCGATTGATGTCTCAAAGGGAGGGAGGGGAAGTGAAGTATCCCTGGAGTGTAGCTTGCCCGCGTACTGATAAGATCCGTCCGCCGCCGTCAACGCGTTTCGTTGGTAACCAACTTTCTCAAGAGTCTCGAGAAAGTTGGTTACCAACGAAACGCGTTGATACTTCACTTCCCCTCCCTCAGGTCATACCTGTCGCTGTTCAAGGTCGGACGCTGGCGCTGTGGGCTGAGGCTGGAATAATGATGAATGAGTGGCTACATGGCGCTATCTCAGTCGCTAAGCAGGATCGGCTTGATAAATGTGTGATTGTGGTGGGGAGCCGGCGTTCTCGTGGCAGGGCCCGTCATTACCGGCCGCTCACCAGTCGCTACCTGTCGCTATCCCTTCATAAATAAGGGCCTCAGTATATACAAGTTTACGTGTTTCATTGTCTTCTCTGAAGACATTAGGGCAGACATGCGACATGTTTCGCCTGATTTGGCTTTCTCAATGCCCTGTACATGTAATATAAGTAGTCTCTATTGACACAATCAAAATACTTGATAATAATTTTTTCTGGCGTAACAGGAGGCTGGCGAGTACAACACCATCTCTCGTTGGGGATTTAACATACTGTGTAAACGTGTCCATCCATCTTATGAAGGAGTGAGTGTTTTAAGGTACCATTAAGATTCTAAACATATAGAATATAGTAACTAACACACTAATCATACTAATGGGAGACTACTTATATTACATGTACAGAGCATTGAGAAAGCCAAATCAGGCGAAACATGTCGCATGTCTGCCCCAATGTCTTCAGAGAAGACGATGAAACACGTAAACTTGTATATACTAATATCCTGATCATGTTATGACAGTATTGTTTTTATATGTACATGTAATGTTGTAGTTCACTGGCAAGGGTGCACCGCCTAAATGTATAATACAATCTGTCTGTGTGCTCACCTACAACAATTAACTCTACAACACCTGGAGTAGACGTGCAATGTGCACACCTTCCTCCCAAAGGAAGCACCACCAAAAATCCCAATCAAAATTTGATACTTTATTGGTACAAAAATTAAATAAAAAACCATATAAACATACAGACGCCACAAGACAATTTAAAAACAATCGGTATGGCCAGAAAACCTTAATTAATATAAACTGCCCCTAAAGGGCTATCCAATATATATCTTGCCCGTGGGTGGAAAACTATATATGTTCTTTTTACAAAAAATGTGATGACCTGTCTTTTTGTGCCGGCACAAAAACTAAAAAAATATATAAATGTGTGTATGTGTGTGTAATCCCCAAATCACATGAACATCAAAAATTATAAAATTTAAAAATATATACAAAAAATATACAAAAAAGTGTAAACCATGTATAAATAAATGTACATAAATATACTACAGTGCCACCATGAAATTGATTAGTGAAATATACCTATCTATACTATAAACATACAACAATCAAAAAAACTCATATAGTAAAAGTGCAAGTGCATACAAGTATCACAGAAAAACACCCCCTCTATCCACCTAATGTTGCACAAGGAACCCATTCAAATCAGGCTTCAGAAACAGTATGTAATCAAATACAAGTGCTGGTAGACAACATATCCAATGTAATCTCACGTGGTGTGGTATCACCCAGGGCAACGGTCCGGCCAACCTCAATTAGAACTACGCGCGCACGCAGCCCCCGTGCTGCTTCAAGGGTCAGGGTCATGTAACATGTAACGTTGTGATATATCTTGAATAATTTATATGTCTTAAGACAATAGAGTAATAAAAAAACTTCAATATATGTTTCTCAAAAAATATCAAGGTGTGGTCATAGTTTCAAGCCCAAATACCCCGAGGGGACCTAACCTTGGGTGAAGCCATAGATAACTTAACAGTTAGTTCAGTGAAAGTGCAGAGGCCTGACTCACCAGTTATGTTTGGGAGGAACTCTAACCTGCAGATTAATTCTGTAAAAGGGTTAGGACACCTGTTAGAGAGGCTTAGCTCAGCTCACATTATTGTAGTAACCCGGAGTGAGACAAGACATGTGCAGGAGGAGAGGAGACAGCAGGCCGACTCAGAGAAGGTTCCAGACAAACCTTACTAAAGTGGAACGAGAAGCAAGAGGTACACCCTAGTTCTTGAGGAGGGAGATAAGACCCCAAGTGGCCATTAAAAGGGAGAGAACCTGCTGCAGCCTTATTCCTACTAAAGAGGAACTGACTTTGTATGTTGTTGATGGAAGTGATGACAACCATGAAGTGTATCTGTGGCTATTTAACTGTATACCAGAAAGTTACTAATAAAGTGAGTAACTACTTGTTTAATCCCCTGTGACAACCTTAGCACCTAGTACGTTGGCAGAAACAGTGTGTTAAAGTGGACCAACACCCACCCCTGATCGGCCCAGGAATCTATAAGATTCCCGGGCCGATCAGCTCCCTCCCAGTGGGGGCATCCGAAATCGGGATGCCCCGCTGTGTGAAACCCACCAGAAAGCCCCTAAAATCTTACCTTATCGGCGACGGACAAGCGACGGAAAAGCCGCCGCCGCCTCCCGCGCGTCCCTCTAGCAGGGCGCGCACCCGCGCCGGCCGTTTGAGAATGGCGGGCGCGCGCACTGTAAGAGGGACGCGCGAGAGGCAGCGGCGGCGGCTTATCCGTCACTTGTCCGTCACCGATAAGGTAAGATTTTTTCTGGGGGGTTTCACACAGCGGGGCATCCCCAATCGTCCACTTTAACAGTCTGCCCTATGCTAGGTATGGGGTGAAAAGAGATGGATTTCCCGAGTCCCTGGAGGGACTACTTCAGTGAGGGAGGGTGTGGAGGGCTAAGGGGGAGTGTTGGGCATGCTCTTTTACTTACCTAGCCCCCGTCCTGATCCACCGCATTGTAAGCCACCACCACAGCTCCAGTCAACGTTCCCTGGCGGTCTTTTTAGCGTTGTCTGTACAGGCAGCCAGGGACAGGTGGCTGGAGCTGTGAGAATGGATCATGGTGGCAGCAGAGAATGGATCAGGATGGAAGGACCCCGGCTCATCAAGCCCGCTCATCTTGCCCCACTAACAGGCCAATCTTAGTCCAATCGCACCCCACAAAGAGGCTAAACCCGCCTGACGCCACCCCACCGAGAGACCGGTCACTGTCCCACCCAGATGACAGATGCTCATCCCCAAATCTGGATGATACCAGGGCGCTGGGCTTAATTTCAGGGATTTGGTTGTCTTTGAAAGTTGAATGCTTTAAATCAGACAAAAATACTCACCCTTCCGAGGTCCAGTGACATTGGTAGCTGTGGATCACTTGCTCCCTCCCTCACTGGCAACTAATTGGGTTCACTAGTTAGGCATGTACAACCCTGAACGCCACTGGAGGCCACATAGTCAGAGAGACTGGAGCAAGAGAATGTACCAGGTAAGTCATTTTGCCCAATTATGGACTATTCTTAAAGCAAACCAACATCTATTTCAAGAAAAATGGGTATTTATGGTAGTACAGGAAACCAGAGAGATGCTAAATAAACCAAGGTGCCTGCAGTTCTGAAGTCTAAAATATTCACACTGCGAATTCCTTCCCCTCTTATAAAATCCCCTGGTTCACTAGAAAAACACACCTTTCCAATGATCCCACAGCACATGCACAGGATGGCTGATGTAGCGCGAAGGGATGCCGGCCCCTGCCAGCGCTCGGTGCCACTCTCTGGGCTGATTCAGAGTTCTTTCTGTCCATTTTAACTCCTGTGCATGTGCTGCGGGATCCTCGATGAGCTAAGTGAGTTACCAGGTGAACTAGGTGGTTTCATAAATTGGGATGTGTCCTGCAAAAGGGGCAAATGTTACATACATTCCTTTAAGGATTTTGGGTCCACCTTTAGGAGGACCAGAACACTTTGTGACCAATCCTAGAGTCTAATAGACTGCAGGATTCTCTATCTCTGGGGCATCCCAAATGCGTCATGGGATTTCTGGCAGGGTAAGTATATCAGCGATTCTGTGGGGTTTCGCACAAACCGGGATTCCCCCGGCAGAACAGACAGTTTAGGGTGGGGGGCAATATTTTATGAAAGAAAGTGTAACTGTTTAAAACTTCTGCTGATGTTCCTGCCATTCATCCGGGGGTCAGGCATTGATTAAAGAATCCTCCTTACTGCTGCTGTGATGGGGAAGTGCTGGAGGCTGCCATGTAAGTTCACCCTTCCAGTGCAGTGATAGGCCTTTCCTGAATGAGCACTGCTGAAGCTACGGGTCTACCCAGCAACAGATGACACTTTCTGGCCTCCTCAGCCAGGGGGAGACAATCAGCAAAGGACAGGAGAGACCCTCTTTTTCTCTCCCCCACATTCAGGCATCAGTTTCACTGCAGTGAACAGCAATGAGAGATCGGTGCTAGTGAACTGCACTAGTCTGTGCCGGCTGCCCGAGGGCCCAGGGCTGGCATCTGACGGGGTAAGCTTTCCACTGGCATTAGCCTTGTTACCAATGCTATTTCATTTGCATGATGGTTTATTGTGATTTTTAGTTATAGCTGAATCACTAGGTTTTCTTTATGTAGTTAGTGGTTGTTTTGGTAAACTAGGTGTTAATGTGGCAGTTTGAATTTTTGTGATGTCTGCTCACCAAAAATGCGCATATGTTTAAATGCAGGAAATTGGTTTGTTTAGTGAATGTTATGTTAAATTAATTTTTAAAGCAGATCAAAACCCCATGGGGCCGTACATGGAAACCAAAAGATTAACTGGCCTACCCCCAATGCACCCTATAGTTGGATGGCCCACTGTGTGAAACCTCCGGGTCGCTACAAACTCACCTTTTCTGGCAGAAATTGCCAGCCGCCACTTCCCCCGGTGTCCCTGTAGCTGCGCACGCCCCTGCGCCCAGCCATTCAGATAGGGAGCATGCGCTCAAACAGAAAGCCAGAGATGCGACCAGTCGGCTGCAGAACGTGACCCTGCACAATTGAGATCAGCCATTCAAAAGTGGCAAGGGGTGTGACTTCAGCCGTGGAAAACCATGTTTTTTTTTAAACCGGGCCACCACCAAGCGGACAGCATCTCAGGCAGAGAGGGCGGGCAGGGGCATGGGGGTAAAAAAAATGGTTTTGATCCACTTTAATAGCTGTGTGATTCATGGGTAGGCAGCTGGTGTAGCACATTTAGTGTGTTGTTGGCAAGTATAGTTGTATATTTTGCAAGGTTGTGTAGTGTTTAGTCTACCTTTTCATATCTCTACATTTTGATGAGTTTTTATAAAATACAAACCCAGTTGACGCCAAAAGTACATAACACACCTGTCAGAGCCAAAGTCTTCAAATTGCTATAATAAGAATACAAATTAGACTCTGATTAGAATAGCTTTGGTTTCCCAAGCACTATAATAAGATAAAAGAAAGCAAAGAAGATTGGTGGTTTTGAGGCTGATCAATGTCTCCCATTATCTACTGTTCAATCCCTAAAATCAAATTCTGACTTCCAATGGAAATTTAAGGCCATTGACTACCTTGTCAAAATAAACAATAATTACTGCACACTGTATTCAGCCAATTATTCTGCTATTATATTCCAATTACAAACTTTTTTGGAAGTCAAATGTTTTTTGAGGGTCAAGGCTGAACATATCATGTCTAGGCAGAATTGCTGCTGTAAAAATGACTTGACTTCCAAAATTGATGTATGTCTTTCACATATTACTAATCAAAATTCCAAAGGATGTAAGTGCCTTACAAACCAAAATGAGTAACTTTATTTGGGGAGGCAAAAGAAAGAGAAACTACAAAACAACAATCTACATCTTGAAATCAGGTGGCATAAGAATCCCTAATTTAAGGTACTATAAAGCATGTCAAATTTCCCAATTAACACCTCTATTTGCTAAATCCAGTAGGCCTTTTTGGGGTTGAGATTGAAGCACACAGCTGTAAGCCCCTTAGCAGGGCTGATGGAGGCCCCAGGTCACAACATCTGGTGGAGGCCCCAGATACAGTATTTTTTTCCTTTAAAACAATAGTTCAGCCAAGTAATTGATTGGTGGTTGTCTGGCACCCACCTACTTGCTGGAACATCAGATCGAGTCCCTTGTGCGGGTGCGTGCTGTCGGGGAACTTCTGCTTTGCCATTCTGGGCGAGGGGAAGTGTAGTCACCCAGCTGGTCCAGCAGAAAACAGTTCCCCTGCATTGAGCTGCCAGCGGCTGTGCTTGGTGGCTTATGTGCAGTGAGTGGCCGCCGATTGACGGCTCTGCACCCACCCATAACTGTAGCGTTGCTGGCGGCGGCTTTGCTGCTGTAGACTCTCCGTCCTGCCCTGTGGTGGCTTTGGCTGCAGGTTTGCAAAAACCCAAAAAGGCTTGTCCAGGCGTGCAGGGGTCTCAACTGCCACCGATAGTTTTGTTGATGGCCCGTCAAATCAAAGACTGAAAAGCCTCCTGGACCATACCATAACCCAGAGGTTGGTGGAGGCCCTGGGGCATGTGTCCCTTGCACCCCCTCATAATCCAGCCCTGCCCCTTGTCATTGAGAACCTTGTCTGACTCTCTCCTAAATTGAGAGATCGAAAAAATATTCCAATGATCTTGAATTACCCCCTTTCAATATGGGATGTTGCAACCAAACAGGGTGATCTAAAATGCCTATATTCACCCCTCTAGACTTTTACCACTAATCCGGAATTTCCTTCTGGCATTACGAGTCCTATGTCATATAGCCAATGGCACAAAAGGGACCTAACCACCATTGAAAAGCTTTCCTCCCGATCAGGACCAATTTCTTTTGATAAACTCCAGTCTAAACATGAATTGCCCTCAAGTGATTTTTATAAAATACCTCCTAATTGCCATTGTGTGTCACCTCAATTAAAACTTTGCACCAAACCTCTTCACACCACACCCTTTGAACACATCTGCAGAGATACTACTTTGGTTAAAGAAATCATCTCATCTCTAAATAACATTTTGATGAACAGCCCTAGAGTATACTGTTCTACTCAATAGCCAGGAGGACAGCAGGTAGGACTAGAAAGTTAGTGATAATAGCGGATGCTATTATCAGACGGACTGATAGAATAATTTGTCACCAAGACGGCCTCATCCGAATGGTTTTCTGTCTCCCTGACATGTGGTGACATGCAGCATGTGGTGTAAATGGTGGATAAATTACTGGGAGGTGCTGGGAATGACCCAGCTGTTGTGGTCTACCTATGGAACCAATGGCAGAATTAATGGGAGATGGAGGCTCCTTAAGAATTTAATGAATTAGGCACCAAGTTGAAGGGAAGGACCTCCGAGATTGTATTCTCTGGCTTATGTCCTGGTGCAGGGCAACAGGATTTGGGTTCCTAGAGCACAGAGCTGACCTTTCATTGGTTTACAGGTGTAAAGGGTGTGAGGATGTAGAATCCTTTTGGGTAGAAGTGTGGGGCAATGTAAACAAGATAAAATACAATTTGGCGTAATCTATAGACCCCGAAACATAACTGAGGAAATAGAGGGCCAGCTCCATAAACAGAGTGGGCAGCCCAGGTTGGTAAAGTGGTGGTAATGGGGAACCACAACTACCCAGGTATCAACTGCAGACATGGTTTTGCTTCAACTATAAGGGGGAGAGCTTTCCTCAGCTTGCTACAAGGTAACAATATAAATCAGTTTGTGAAGGCACTTACTAGGGGTGATGCTCTTTAGGATCTGGTAATATCAAATGATGATGCCCTGGTAAGGACTGTAACAGTCCATGAACATTTTATTAACAGTGACCACAATATAGTTGTATTCAACATAAACTGTAAGAAATATTTTCTTACAGTTTACTTCCCCAGGCTCAGAGCTGCACTTCAGGATATAGACTGGGACAATCTGTTGAGGAATATGGATACAGATGCTAGATGAAAGTGCTTTAAATCAAATTTGAGTACCAACATTGCAAAATGTATTCCTATGGATAACAATTATAAGCACTAAAATGAAACCCCTCATGGCTGACACCTGTGGTTTAACAGGCAATACAGAAAAATAAATGGAATTTAAAAATTACAAGGCTGAGCTCTCAGCTGTAACCCTTGAAAAGTATGAAGTGGTAAATAAAGCATGTGAGAAAGAAATAAGGTTAGCAAAAACACAAAATGAAAAAGATGTGGCCAAAAAAAGCAAAACCAACACGTAACGGAACAGTCGGAACTGGTAGGTGCCCTAATTGATGATAATGGAGAATTAGTCACTGGGGATGAAGAGAAGACCGAGCTGTTAAATGGGTTCTTTATCTCTGTGTACACAAGAGAGGAGCAAGGAGCCAACACAGGAGATGCCACTGATAACAATAACCGAAGTATAATACTCACCAAGCTAAACATGGATATCCCTGAAAGAGTAAATAATTTAAATGTGAATAAGACCGCAGGACTGGATGGTCAGTTACTAAAATAAAAAATAACTTTCCCCAACCCTGATCCTTGGTTGAATTTAATGGACATGTGTCTTTTTTTAAACGTATTGACTATGATACATATAAGGAATAATTCTTCCTTATATCCTTTTGATATTTAGATGTTTTATTTTCCACACAAGTTTGGTCTGTATGTTATGCTTAATATTTGATCATACTTATTTTACTCTTCACCTGCTGCTCTGATGTAAAGATCGCAAACTGCATTATTCCCTGAGCACGCCTATTCTTTATCTTTATTCTGTACGTAAAAATCATTTGAATAACAGAAAAAAGAAAGCACTATACCGAAATGTGAATTTAAAATACATAGTTCTGTAAAAAGATGCAAGTGCACCTGCATCGGAGGGTGTTTATGTGCATGTTTGCGCATGTGCATCTGCAGGTGTGTGATATCATGTGTGCTGATGTACACACGCACACCCAGGGCCGGATTATGAGGGGCGCGACCACTTACTCCACCACTTACCCTGCAAAGGGGGCCTCCACCAACCTTTGGGTTATGGTCTGGTCCAGGAAGATTTTCAGTCTTTGGTATGACGGGCCACAGGGCTGGCAACAAAGCTATTGGTGGCAGTGGGGGCCCCTGCAACTGTGGAAGCCTTTTTTTGTTTTTGCAAACCTACAGCCAAAGCCACCACAGGGCAGGGCGGAGAGTCTAGAGCAGCAAAGCCACCATCAGTACGCTACAGTGATGGGTACGTGCAGAGCTGTCACTACACCAAGCACAGCCGCTGGCAGCTCAATGCAGGGAACGGTTTGCTGCTGGGTGACTACAGTAACCCAGCCCAGAATGGCAATGCAGAAGGTCCCGAGCAGCATGTGCCCGCACAAGGGGGGCACAAGGGACTTGATCTGACGTTCCAGTAAGTAGGCGGGTGCCAGACAACCACTAATCAGTTACTTGGCCGGACTATTATTTTAAAGGAAAAAAAGTGCTGTATCTGGAGCCTCCACCAGATTTTGTGCCCAGGGGCCTACACCACACTAAATCCAGCCCTGTGCACACCTGGCTTTGTGTGCCTATGCACATCTGCAAGTGCGTGTGTGTGGGGTGGGGGGTGTACGAATATGTATATCAGGATGTGCACACATTTGCGATTGTGCGTATGCAAATCTGGAAGTGCACATGTGCCTCCAAGGGTCCGTGCATGTGCGCCTGCATGTAGGTGTGAACGCATGCACATGTTCAGGTGTGTGGATGCGTGTCTGCGTTTCTGTATGGGATATCCATCTAATAGGTGAAGATATTTGTCTGTCAACACCTGATCTACAGCAGCGCTCTCTGCCCTGGTGGCTTCAACATACGGTCGTGCCCTCGGGTACAATGGAAAAAGCTCCCTCGCTGATTAAGCACAAGCATTTCTGTTGCCGATGATGAACCAAAATGGGGAAGGGTGTATACTGAATATTGTTTGACTACAGCTAGACATTATTTTTAAGTGATGTAAAAGCAATAAGTGAATTATCCAGATTACTGCAGTGTTGTTATCTCGGCCTGTGTGATTTTTAGTATCTCTCAGATCGAAATTTCCTAAGTGCTTTTATCTCGGCATTGCTCATCTGGAACACTCTGAACCCAGTGAGAGAGCTTGAATTACTGAGCTTGATTAGCTGTTAACAGGAGAATAAGGCAACTCAATGGCTCTGATCTCTAAAGTGAAATTCCAATGTACGTCAGGGTCTGGACTTCACTGCTGCGGCCTGCCCAGTGTGGGGCTCAATTTGTAAAAACAGAAAATGAGACTTGCCTTACCAGACATGGCCACCCGTTCCCCTGCCTGGAGCAGCATTTCTGCATTCTAACATGGATTTTGCCCACTGATAACTTGGCATTTAGTCTTCTTGTGGTTATTGCCGATTAGTGGTGGAACAGGCAATAGCACCGGGGAGCTAAGGTTTGTTTGTTATTTTAATGTGTCAAATCAGGCTCAGCATCAAAAGGGGGAGGGCAGCAATGTCCATTTACACTGGACTTCTGCTTTAAGGGACTATAACCCCCCCCCCCCCCCCCCAAAAAAAGCACTTACCTTCTCTTCCTTACAGCAGCTCCCTGATGGTCCACCCCTCAGAAACCACTTAAGAACAAGGGATGCTACGAGCATGCATCCCAGAATTACTTGAACCATAGCTAATGCTTGATGGCAATTGTGGCCCCTCCACTCAATGCCAATACATTGGCATTAAATGGAGGGAGTGTACAGAGTAACTGTGACTGATGTAAAGGGCGGTGGCACCACGCAAAAGCACTTGAAACTCCATTCTCAAGTTGTGGACTGGCTGGGAGCTGCTGCTTAAAGTGGACCAACACCCGATGCTGATCGGCCCGGAAATCTATAAGATTCCCAGGCCGATCAGCATCAGGGGTGCCCCGCTATGTGAAACCCCCCAGAAAGCCCCGAAATCCCTACCTGCTCCTCGATCCAGCGGCGCATGCGCGAGCAGGGCTCCCTGTAAAAGTGACGCACGGGAGGCGGCGGCGGGCGCGCTCGCTTGTCCGTCGACGGACCTTGCTTGTCCATCGGTGGGGATTGGCTGCAGCGGTCACGTGGGAGCGGGGACAGGTGAGTTTTTGGGGCTTTCTGGGGGGTTTCACACAGCGGGGCACCCCCGATCGGGCTGCCCCACCAAAGTAGACCAAAACCCAGGATAGTCAAAATCCTGGGTGTTGGTCCACTTTAAGGATAAGTTTTGATAGCCTTTCCAACAATATAGTGCAAAAAAAAAAATATGTTCTAGGTTTTCGAGAAAATCCCCTGCATCTGCAATTGGGCAGAATTTTTTCTTACAAACAGAAATAACAGCAGCATATGGGGATATATCAGACTCTCCATAAATTCTGTACTTCTAAAACTGACTCGCAACAGGGGTCTTTCTTTTTGCATTCAGCCCCCCCCCCCCCAAAAAAAAATTGCAATGGCTCCCAAAGCCATTGCATAGGCCTCTATGATAGCACAAAGTAAATTAAAAGAGTGACTACCGGGTGTGCCTGCGCTGCAGACAGTTCGATAGCCCTCAGCCAGGGTGAGCCCCACCGGGAAAATCAGCTGTGATATGGGCAAAGATGCGGCCTAGGCTAAGGCCCAGGCATGCTCCAGGGTCCTACTCCCTTTCCCTTCCCTCCCCCTTCATTCCCGTTCCCCCTTACCCCAAAAGCATTAGAAGATCAGGCACGTCAGCTCCCCCCCACCAATGTTAAGGCTACCAACAAAGCCGTAGCTCCTAGGCAGGGAAGGTTAGAGCAACCGCAAGTGGCCCGATAAGAGTTGGAGCTTGGTGCATGGACGTCGGTCTCCCCAGACAGTACCCGAAAGGGGAAACTGGCAAAACCGGGGTTCATTTCTTAGTAAACATGGTGGTGCTTCAACAGCAATGTAGTCTCAGGAGAAATGTTATTGTTTACGTGCATATGTAACTGCTGTGCCTTTTCTTGATCAAGAATGTTATTCCTGGTCTCATGTGAACCCCGCCCCCCATACCTTACCTGTATGTTGCTTTTCTTTGTATAACTCTTAAATAAAGAATATTAAAAAAAAAATGAAAGTAGCACTATCGCGAAATTGTGTAATATTAAAAATACATATAAACACATCGGCTAATGAGGATCACTTAAAACCTGACCTGCATAAAACTCCCACCAAGCTTGTGATTTATTCTCTCATGGTAGGAATAAACTCCAGGGGTGGCAGATTTGGTCTATCAGAGGTGACGGAGCCTGTCACCCGATGTCCTCTTCCTTCCATTAAAAGAAAGAAAAAGAAGCCTGGCAGGATGTTTCTTAATGCCGGGTGTATAAGTGACTCCTCCTCTCGCCATCCAGCATATTTATATGGATTTTTATCATTGGGTCATTTTTTGCTGCTTTAAGAAATTATCATTATTTGTATCAATGCATATGTGATTTACAGCTTAGCACTTAAACCGAACCTTCAGCATCATTTAATGAAAAGCCCAAACCTTTAAAAAACATCTAAAACTAATATATTTTACATTATTTGCCATTTACTTTTTAGTCTTTCCACCACTGAGCTTTAACTCTGTTTAGGACTCTAGGATACGGGCGCCGCCATCTTGCCTCAGAAGCATCACATACTGAGAAGAAGAGAGGGGGGCAAATATACAGGGGGCAGAGTTAAAGCTGTGCTTTGCTCAGACAGAAAAAGGTCAGCAATCCCAGAATGCAGAGAGGCACAGTCAGAAGGCACTTCCTGTTTGCAGGCAGCCTACAAATCCATGTGCCGCCACCTTGGATGTTTAAAGGCTCATAAAATGCAGCAGATGCAGGTAGGATGATTTTTAATGTGAGCAATCTGTATGTACGGGTTGGGGGAAACATATAAGATAATATCTTATTCAGGGTGAAGGTCCGCTTTAAAATAGCTGCGTTATGTTCTTAATTATTAATTTAATCTTTTAATAACATTTATGCATCAAAACATGCATAAATAGGCAGTTTTTAATTGCGATAGAAAATAATGCATCACTCTTAGCTCTATATTAACAAACAGGTATAGCTTATTGGATATTTGCTATACCCGCCAATAACATCAATCAATAATTATAGTCACATATATAAGGATAATCCCCCGATCTTGTGTTTATGTTTTTTAATCTGTACAATGTCTTGTGATGTGTTGTCTTTTTGTATCTGCAATTTTTAGTATTTATTTAATAAAACATTATGGTATTTTTTAGTATTTGAGTGCGGCCTCTTTATATGGGGGTGATCACTTAGGGATCAATCTAGGATCCCTCAAATTGTGTACAATTGTGTACCCCCATGGCCAGCACCTAACTGGTGATTATACATCTCTCTGGCGGTGCACAACCACTTTTGTTGTATCTATATTAACAAATGGCACACCTAATACAGAAAACAATAGCTAATTATGGGGTGCAATCCATTCCAGGGTTCCACCACATCAAACCCTGCATAGATATACTGTGTAAGCAATAGTGAAGGATGCACATCACGCAAAATATTTAAATTGCAGAGTAAAGTGTATTAAAATATATCACTCTTAGCTCTAACAAAACCATTATTATACGTTCTACCAAGTCTAGCATGCAGTTTAATACTTAAGCTATATTTTTGTTTTATAAATCTTCGCTAAAGGTAGTTAGATTAAATAGATCCATACCTGAATCCCAGAAGATGCTGAGCCAACATGAAGCCCAAATCTACTTAACAGGCTGCAGGTTCGCCATTTCCACAACACAATTAAGTGTCGTGAAAGCAGAGCTGAGGAAATAAATCCAAAAATGGTTCTTCATCATTAGCCCGAGTTCCTTCTGAGTTACTTCTCTCAATGCAACAGCAGATGACCATCCACCGTTTTTTTTTTTTTTTTGCTTGGCGAGAAAGACAACCTGGCCTAAGAAAGATCACAGTCTCCCAATTTCATCCTAAAACAGCAGCACAGCACGCGGCTTTCTTTTTCACACTTGAGTTGTGTCCTCGGCTGCTGTTCTCTTTCATGGCTTATCAGATCTGCTTTAATTGTTGGCATAATCTGACTTAAATGCTGCCTGGGAGTTTTACTACAGCCTCTAGTTTCCATGGGGAAGCTGCTGATGTCACCGGCATGAATGAGACCCTGCATTTCACAACTCATACAGGAATAGAAGCGTTCGGCCTCAGACTCACCCATTCATTGCTTTCCTTGGGGGGGGCTGCAAAGCCATTATCTTAAGCGATTCAAAATCAAGCAGGTTCTCAGAGGGTTAGTCTTTGCTGACACTGTGTTTACTGCAAACAGACGTTTAGTTCTGTGTCAAAAAATGTTTCATATGGAAATGACTAAATAGGTTTTATTGTACATTTTCTTTTATGTGTATTTCTTTTGCATATTATATCAGTATCCAAATATAACCGTGGCTCTTAGTTTTTCCTGTAAACTGCAAATAAAAATGATTTTACCCAGGAGTCAGGCTGTAAAACTGTTAAAAGATTTCTGACAATTTTAAGAGTATAACCGCATTGTAACAATTCTACTTGGCACACTTTCTAGGTTGTTTCTATAGTAACCACTGGCGATGGCATATAGTCTGCAGTTGACTACAGAATATATAGATGTATCAGTATATAATTTATATAGCAAATTTTACAGATGATAAATACATAAATACAGCTGATGGGTTTTGTTATTAAAGCAGCACTATTGCAAACAATGGCCCAAAATCCATATAAATATGCTGGATAGTGAGAGGAGAGGTCACTTATATGCCTGGCATTAAGAGGTATCCATCCAGGCTTGTTACATAGTTAATACGGTTGAAAAAAAGACAATGTCCATCAAGTTCAACCAAGTTTGTTGGGGTAGGAGGAAGTTATTTTTTATTTTATAGGTGGAAGTTATTTTATTTTTTTTTTACTCATAACCGCTAATAGTAACTGTTAATGTTATTTTCTTCTAAATAAGCATCTAATCCTTTTTTGAAGCTGTCAGTGGTTGATGCTGTAACAAGCTTCTGTGGGAGGCTATTCCATAGATTTATAGTTCTTATGGTAAAAAATGATTGTCGCATCCGGAGACTAAATTTCTTTTTTTCCAGTCGAAGGGAGTGCCCCCTTGTCTTTAGTTTTCCCCCATATTTTTGTATGGGCCATTTATATATTTATACAAGTTAATCATGTCCATCCTCAGTCATCTCCTCTCAAGACTAAACAGATTTATTTCTCGTAATCTTTCCTCATAACTAAGATCCTTCATTCCTCTTATTAGTTTGGTGGCTCTCCTCTGCACCCTTTCCATAGTCAGAGCGTCCTTTCTATGAACGGATGCCCTGAACTGAACGGCATATTGGTGAGGGTGCACCAGTGACTTGTAAAAAGGCAGAATTACATCAAAACGTATTTTCAGGACATTTCCACTCAGATTTAATTAGCTCTTAAGGAGTCGAGGAAGGTCTTATACCTTTTCTCTAAAAATACAATTCTGTGATTACTCACCTGTAGAATTGGTATTATACGTATACAGCACGTCCTGTTCCAGAATATCCCCTACACTTGGGTAATACATCCACAAGATGGCGCTGGACTGCAGAAAACGGCTTGTGGCTCTTCCTGGCCCCATATAAGTCAGGGACCTCCCACAAATTCCCCAGTATTGACAAGCAGTTAACAAGAAGCCGGGAGAACAATAACTAGAATTCAAAAATGAACATATGAACAATCACCATACAGAGGTAACTAAGAATAATGATAACAAGGGTGGGATGGAACAGGACGTGCTGTATACGTATAATACCAATTCTACAGGTGAGTAATCACAGAATTGTATTATTCTAAGTATACAGCACGTCCTGTTCCAGAATATTCCTTACACTTGGGACATCCAATAGCAGTGTCCGTAAGGTAGGGTGGGATCCCCAAAAAGTAACAGCGGGCAGTTTAAACCACTGCCGCCTGCAGAACTTTGTGACCAAAAGCAGCATCAGCTGAGGCCCCAACATCAACCTTGTAAAACTTTAAAAAAGTATGAACAGAAGACCAAGTAGCGGCCTTGCAAACTTGTTCAACAGAAGCTTGGAGCTGAAAAGCCCAAGGAGCACCAATAGCACGAGTAGAATGAGCAGTAAGGCGGGAGGGAGGCTCCTTCCCCTTAGCAGAATAGGCCTGTACCACAGATTAGCTGGAGCCAGACACTTCTTAGGTCCAGACGGGAGCACAAAAAGAGCATCAGTCTTTCTGAAGGATTTAGTAGCCACCAAATAGAACTTCAGATTCCTGACCACATCCAGAGAGTGCAAAACCCTCTCCTTAGGGTTACAAGGATTAGGGCACAGAGAAGGCAAAACAATGTCCTGATTGAGATGAAAAGCAGACACCACCTTAGGGAGAAAATCTGGCTTAAAACAAAACACCTTGTCCTGGTGTCTCTCAAAGTAAGGAGGTTTGATAGAAAGCGCCGCCAACTCAAGAAACACACCTAACAGAAGTGATAGCCACCAAAAAGACTACCTTAAGCGTCAAAATGGACAAAGGGGCCTCACGCACAGGCTCAAAGGGAGACCCCGGCAAGGCAGATAAGACCAGGTTCAAATCCCAGACTGGTAACATAGGCTTACGCGGAGGACGCACGTGAGTAACCCCCTGGAAGAAGGTCCTAACGATGGTGAGCAAAGGATCTTTGGAAGAAAATGGCCAAAGCAGAAACATGACCTTTGAGGGTACTAAGTTGAAGACCCAAATCCAAACCATGTAGCAGAAATTCCAGAATCCTATGGATAGAAAACACCCAGCAGTGAAGCGACTTAGACTCACACCAGTCAATGTAAGCATGCCATACCCTATAGTAGATGGATGACGAGGACTTCTTCCTGGCCCGAATCATGGTATTAACAGAAGCAGGCAGCCCCTTTTCCTTCAACAGCCAGGCCGTTAAAGCCAGTGTTTGTAATTTGGGATGGCGTAGCTGCCCCTGAGTGATCAGGTCTGGATCCTTGGGCAGGACGTACTGATCTACTGCCAACTGCATGATGTCTGCGAACCACACTCTTCTTGGCCAACAGGGGGCCACCAGAATGGTTGGCACCCCTTCCTGGGCAACCTTGCGCAGCACCCTGCCCAGCAGAGGAAAAGGAGGGAACACAGAGGAAAAGCCCAAAGCTCTTCCAAGACATTGCTAGTGCATCCATGGCCAAGGCCAGAGGGACAGAGAGACAAAGACTGGAAGCTTGTGATTGTGACGGGACGCAAACAGATCCACATCTGGCTGACCCCAGCGGTGGCACAAGGAGCGAAACACCCTGCTGCTGAGGGACCATTCTCCCAGACGAGAGGTCCCCCTGCTGAGGGAGTCTGCCTCCAGATTCTCCACCCCCGGGATGTACACAGCTGAGATGCAGAGAACATTCTCCTCCGCCCAAGACAGTATCAGGCACACTTCCTTGAGGGCCCTCTTGCTCCGGGTCCCTCCCTGATGATTGATGTAGGCAACTGCCGTCTGGTTGTCCGAGCGGATCTGAACCGCCCGACCCCGAAGGTGTGAAGTCAACTGGGCGAGAACCAGTCTTATCGCCCTCAGTTCCAGAATGTTGATAGGGGTATGGCCCTCCTGAGGGCCCCACTGACCCTGGAATTTCAGGGATTTCCAGAAGCCCCTCCAACCTGTCAGACTGGCATCTGTGGTGACTGTCTCCCAGCACGGGGCCAGAAAGGATCTGCCGACCAACAGGTTCCTCAAGCCAGAGGGGTCAGAACCAACACCTGATCCAGGGACCGAGGGTCCCGATCCCATACCGACAAGAGGTGAAGTTGAAGAGGTCTCATGTGAAACTGAGCGTATGGAACCGCCTCGAAGCAAGACACCATCAGGCCCACCAGCTGCATCCCCTGCCGGATGGAGGGATGAGGGCAAGACATAAGAAGCCTGGCTTGGGCTTGAAGACTCTCCACCTTCTGCTTAGGTAGAAAAATCTTGACCTGAGATGTATCCAGAGTCATGCCCAGAAAGGACCTCACCATTGACGGTGACAGGGAAGACTTGGGGTGGTTGATCACCCAGCCGAAGGACTCCAGTGTGGACACCACCAGCTGGGTATCCAGCTCGGCCTGTTTGAAGGACTGAGACGTGATGCGAATGCCCTGAGATCTCAGCAGAGCCATTACGCCCGCCAGCACCTTGGTGAATACCCTGGGAGTCAAGGTAATACCGAAAGGCAAGGCCACAAATTGGTAGTGCTGATCCTCCAGAGCGAACCTGAGAAATCTCTGATGACCTGGAAAGATTGGTACATGAAGGTAAGCGTCCTTGATGTCTACAGAGGTCATGAAGTCGCTCGGGCGTAGTGAATTGACAGCTGAGCGCAGAGTCTCCATGTGAAAGTGTTTGAATCTGACAAATTTGTTGAGGCGCTTTAAATCCAGGATGGGTCTGATGGACCTGTCTTTTTTGGGATGACGGAGGTTGCGAGGAGCCGGGGTGCCGGACTGGCGCGCAATATTCCGCTGTGCACATGGAATACATATTATGACATTATCGCCTGGGAGCGGAGCCCCACAACCCCCACACAGCCTGGATAGACCCGAAGAGCCATTTACGGTAATGTCGGAAGCCTCCATATGGTGAAATTGTGGTATTCGCAACAACCCAGGGAATTACACAGTAAGCAACCCGGGATTCCCCCTTTAATTAAAGTCCCGGGAGTGGGAGGATTTTAAGCCTAGGAGAATCCCAATTGGAAAATAAGACTAGCCAGGTATATCAGACCGGGAGACCCAATGCAGCGAGGGGATCCCAGGACCTGTAAGGGGAAGAGACCACAATCAGTCCCCAAGAAACTACAAAGAAAGTTTGCCAGCATGCGCACACACACACACCAACACAACCACACAGAATGTAAAGGTAAAATATATAAACAATATATACAAAAGCAAGAAAAGTATATACAGCCAATAAAAATATATTATATATACACACACACATGTATAATTAATATGTACCTCCAGGAGGGGAAGCTATACAAATGTGACAGGGTAACTGCGCAAGCGACTGCCATTAGCACACACTGCACAGTCACACAAAGCAAGGCAAACAAACAAACCCAATACTTGAAATGACGGCGCCCTCCTCAGCCGAGCCAGGGACCCGCGTAGTGAGGACTCCAGAGTGAGGAAGAAGGAAGGAAGGCGGGCTGGGCTCAGCGCGCGAAGCGCTCCGGCCCCGCCCGAGCCATACAGCGTGGGCCGCGAAGGAGCGCGGCCCCGCCCACCAAAACACGAGCACCGTGGCCCGCCAAATGGCGGCGCCGCGTGAAGCAAACGGGCGCCAACAGACGCCCCATAGGGTAAAAAGCATTTGTCACAACACAAGCAAGCGGGAGAAGTTTAAATACACTAAAAGGAGCCCCAGCAGCTAGGAACACGCGCCCGCACGCCGCGGCGCCGACCCCGCCCGCTGCCAGCACTCCAAACACACAGTGAATCACACCCAAAGTGTAAAGCACCCCACACAAGCCACCCCTAACGCGAAGGGAGAAGGGACCAAGCGGGAGAAGGTGGCCAAGGGGAACACCGGGATGCGGGCATCCCAAATCCGGATCACCATGCCGGATAACCGCGTTGCCCTCCTCGAGCGGAGGAGAAAAGCTCCTAGGCACCTGGTGTCTCTCAAAGTAAGGAGGTTTGATAGAAAGCGCCGCCAACTCAAGAAACACACCTAACAGAAGTGATAGCCACCAAAAAGACTACCTTAAGCGTCAAAATGGACAAAGGGGCCTCACGCACAGGCTCAAAGGGAGACCCCGGCAAGGCAGATAAGACCAGGTTCAAATCCCAGACTGGTAACATAGGCTTACGCGGAGGACGCACGTGAGTAACCCCCTGGAAGAAGGTCCTAACGATGGTGAGCAAAGGATCTTTGGAAGAAAATGGCCAAAGCAGAAACATGACCTTTGAGGGTACTAAGTTGAAGACCCAAATCCAAACCATGTAGCAGAAATTCCAGAATCCTATGGATAGAAAACACCCAGCAGTGAAGCGACTTAGACTCACACCAGTCAATGTAAGCATGCCATACCCTATAGTAGATGGATGACGAGGACTTCTTCCTGGCCCGAATCATGGTATTAACAGAAGCAGGCAGCCCCTTTTCCTTCAACAGCCAGGCCGTTAAAGCCAGTGTTTGTAATTTGGGATGGCGTAGCTGCCCCTGAGTGATCAGGTCTGGATCCTTGGGCAGGACGTACTGATCTACTGCCAACTGCATGATGTCTGCGAACCACACTCTTCTTGGCCAACAGGGGGCCACCAGAATGGTTGGCACCCCTTCCTGGGCAACCTTGCGCAGCACCCTGCCCAGCAGAGGAAAAGGAGGGAACACAGAGGAAAAGCCCAAAGCTCTTCCAAGACATTGCTAGTGCATCCATGGCCAAGGCCAGAGGGACAGAGAGACAAAGACTGGAAGCTTGTGATTGTGACGGGACGCAAACAGATCCACATCTGGCTGACCCCAGCGGTGGCACAAGGAGCGAAACACCCTGCTGCTGAGGGACCATTCTCCCAGACGAGAGGTCCCCCTGCTGAGGGAGTCTGCCTCCAGATTCTCCACCCCCGGGATGTACACAGCTGAGATGCAGAGAACATTCTCCTCCGCCCAAGACAGTATCAGGCACACTTCCTTGAGGGCCCTCTTGCTCCGGGTCCCTCCCTGATGATTGATGTAGGCAACTGCCGTCTGGTTGTCCGAGCGGATCTGAACCGCCCGACCCCGAAGGTGTGAAGTCAACTGGGCGAGAACCAGTCTTATCGCCCTCAGTTCCAGAATGTTGATAGGGGTATGGCCCTCCTGAGGGCCCCACTGACCCTGGAATTTCAGGGATTTCCAGAAGCCCCTCCAACCTGTCAGACTGGCATCTGTGGTGACTGTCTCCCAGCACGGGGCCAGAAAGGATCTGCCGACCAACAGGTTCCTCAAGCCAGAGGGGTCAGAACCAACACCTGATCCAGGGACCGAGGGTCCCGATCCCATACCGACAAGAGGTGAAGTTGAAGAGGTCTCATGTGAAACTGAGCGTATGGAACCGCCTCGAAGCAAGACACCATCAGGCCCACCAGCTGCATCCCCTGCCGGATGGAGGGATGAGGGCAAGACATAAGAAGCCTGGCTTGGGCTTGAAGACTCTCCACCTTCTGCTTAGGTAGAAAAATCTTGACCTGAGATGTATCCAGAGTCATGCCCAGAAAGGACCTCACCATTGACGGTGACAGGGAAGACTTGGGGTGGTTGATCACCCAGCCGAAGGACTCCAGTGTGGACACCACCAGCTGGGTATCCAGCTCGGCCTGTTTGAAGGACTGAGACGTGATGCGAATGCCCTGAGATCTCAGCAGAGCCATTATGCCCGCCAGCACCTTGGTGAATACCCTGGGAGTCGAGGTAATACCGAAAGGCAAGGCCACAAATTGGTAGTGCTGATCCTCCAGAGCGAACCTGAGAAATCTCTGATGACCTGGAAAGATTGGTACATGAAGGTAAGCGTCCTTGATGTCTACAGAGGTCATGAAGTCGCTCGGGCGTAGTGAATTGACAGCTGAGCGCAGAGTCTCCATGTGAAAGTGTTTGAATCTGACAAATTTGTTGAGGCGCTTTAAATCCAGGATGGGTCTGATGGACCTGTCTTTTTTGGGATGACGGAGGTTGCGAGGAGCCGGGGTGCCGGACTGGCGCGCAATATTCCGCTGTGCACATGGAATACATATTATGACATTATCGCCTGGGAGCGGAGCCCCACAACCCCCACACAGCCTGGATAGACCCGAAGAGCCATTTACGGTAATGTCGGAAGCCTCCATATGGTGAAATTGTGGTATTCGCAACAACCCAGGGAATTACACAGTAAGCAACCCGGGATTCCCCCTTTAATTAAAGTCCCGGGAGTGGGAGGATTTTAAGCCTAGGAGAATCCCAATTGGAAAATAAGACTAGCCAGGTATATCAGACCGGGAGACCCAATGCAGCGAGGGGATCCCAGGACCTGTAAGGGGAAGAGACCACAATCAGTCCCCAAGAAACTACAAAGAAAGTTTGCCAGCATGCGCACACACACACACCAACACAACCACACAGAATGTAAAGGTAAAATATATAAACAATATATACAAAAGCAAGAAAAGTATATACAGCCAATAAAAATATATTATATATACACACACACATGTATAATTAATATGTACCTCCAGGAGGGGAAGCTATACAAATGTGACAGGGTAACTGCGCAAGCGACTGCCATTAGCACACACTGCACAGTCACACAAAGCAAGGCAAACAAACAAACCCAATACTTGAAATGACGGCGCCCTCCTCAGCCGAGCCAGGGACCCGCGTAGTGAGGACTCCAGAGTGAGGAAGAAGGAAGGAAGGCGGGCTGGGCTCAGCGCGCGAAGCGCTCCGGCCCCGCCCGAGCCATACAGCGTGGGCCGCGAAGGAGCGCGGCCCCGCCCACCAAAACACGAGCACCGTGGCCCGCCAAATGGCGGCGCCGCGTGAAGCAAACGGGCGCCAACAGACGCCCCATAGGGTAAAAAGCATTTGTCACAACACAAGCAAGCGGGAGAAGTTTAAATACACTAAAAGGAGCCCCAGCAGCTAGGAACACGCGCCCGCACGCCGCGGCGCCGACCCCGCCCGCTGCCAGCACTCCAAACACACAGTGAATCACACCCAAAGTGTAAAGCACCCCACACAAGCCACCCCTAACGCGAAGGGAGAAGGGACCAAGCGGGAGAAGGTGGCCAAGGGGAACACCGGGATGCGGGCATCCCAAATCCGGATCACCATGCCGGATAACCGCGTTGCCCTCCTCGAGCGGAGGAGAAAAGCTCCTAGGCACCATGTGGTGCCATCTACCGTCGCCCAGCCAGCAGCCTAGGCTGGGAGGCTTCCGTTATCTATCTAGGCATACAAACAATTGACTGGGCAGAAATAGACCAAGAGGGGGGTGCCGGGGGTTTGACTTCTTTCTTCTGTCTTGTCGCATCTTGCAGAGAGAAAACACTGGGTGTTAAGTGAGAGGTCCCAGGTATATGTAGGCCAGGAGGGGCTCGTTTTCAAGACTTCTCTCTGCAACGTCGCCTCCTGCTGGAGGATAACCCTATCGTCAGAATTAAAGGGTAGATTGGAATAGTAGCCTCTGCCCCTTTCCCTCAAAGGCACCTGGCAGATGACCCCCAACTCCAGAAGATTTTGGACAGCAAGGCACAGACCCTGAGCTGACAGGGGGTTTTGAGCCATCCGGGATTTGATGAATCTTGGAGGCGGCCAGGCTGCAAGCTCTATCTTGTATCCGGAGGACACTATCTCCTGAATCCACTGGTCTGAGACATGAAGCCTCCAGACGTGAGCAAAGAGCCAAAGCTGTCCCCCCACCCGGATGGGTGAGGGCGCCCCTTCATGCCTGAGGGGGCTTGGGGGAGGACTTTGGCTTAGGACCCCAGAAGGGGCCGGGGCGGCCACGTCCCCTGCGCCAATAGTCTCCGCGAGCCCCAGCAAACTCCTCGACCAATTCTGGAACCAGGGAAGGAAGGGAGAAAGGCACCCGTCCCCCGAAAGGACCGAGACGGCCTCCTACGTTGAGATAACCTACCTCCCCTGGCAAACAAGTCCAAGCGTTCACCAAAGAGGCGCAGCCCCTTAAAGGGAAAGCCAATGAGAGCCTTCTTAGCAGCATTATTAGCTACCCACTGACGCAGCCAAACAGAGCGGCGTATAGCCACCAAAAGGGCAGAAGTCCTCCCACACATTCTAATGGCATCATCCATGGCAGACAGAACATATGCAACAAATTCATAGCAAAGCAGGAGAGATCTATACTCCCTCTCTATACTTCTCCTCCTGCGTCATCAGGGGCCCCATCTAAGAGACTCTTCAGCAAACCCTTAATAGCAATAGCTGTAATGGCAGAGGCACAAACCGGGCGTAGCACGGTCCCCACACAGGCAAAAGCATGGCAAGCCAGCTGGTCCATGCGCCGGTCCTTCACCATCCCTCAGGGTAGTAGTGTCAGGGGAATGCATGACAGATGTATTGGGCGCGTCCACCTCGGGAGGACATGACCACTGCTTAATCACCTCAGCAGGAAAGGGATACTTCTTGTCCCAACTCTTGGGCACCCCAGGGAGCTTGCTAGGCCGCTCCCATTCTTTGAGCACCAGATTATTAAAGCGAGTCTGCTCCGGGAATTCCAAACGTGGTTTAACCGTATGAAAAAGCTCACCCTGCTGCTGCGGAGCCACGGCAGGAGGGGAGATACAAAGCACTTCAAAAATATGAGCCAAAAGCCTGTCAGTGTCATCTGAGGACCATGGATCTTCCCCAAAGGGAGACCCGGTACCACCATAAACCTTAGGCTCCTCAGATGATTCTGAATCAGAGAATAATTCCCCTTCCTCCAGGGGGCAATAACCAGTAGTGTCAAAAAATTCCTCAGCTTCCATAGGAAAGAGGGAAACGGCGGGAGATAAATGCCGCTTCTTAGCAGAAGCCTTACGCGGGGCAGACCGAGCAATAGGTTTTTCAATGCTGGCCACCCATGCAGCCAAATCAGGCTGAGACTCCCCGCTGGTATGCTCCTCGCTGGGGGGGTCAGGCGAAGCCCGAGGGGGCGCAGGCCCAGCAACAGGTAACCCAGACTGCAGTGCAAGTACCTGCTGGGCGCAGGATACACATACCCTGACATAATCACCCATTGGGGATACCCCACACGCAACACATAGCCGGGCTTGTCCCGAAGGAACCCCAGGCCCATTATCCCCAGAAGCCTCCATATGGTGATTTGAATGGCACAGTAGGCCAGTAAGGGTTAACGCTAAGGAGCTACCCGGGATGCCCCAATAACCCGCTAGGGAAGTGGGAGATAATGAGGGGAGATGGCCGGGAGAAACCACAGTGCTGAAGTTTTAACCCGCCTTAAAGACATAACAAACATTCCCATGAGAATACAGCAAGGAATCCAGAAAAAATGCTTTTACCCCACCGGGGTTACTCACGGACCGCTTTGGGAGCCAGGCAGCACACACAGCAATGGCAAAGAAAATGGCGTCCGCAGACCTCTAGGGGCGGGCTCCGTGGAGATGTGACGTCAAAATCGTCATCCCCCGAGCCAGTCACCCCCCGAAGAGCGCGAAATGCGCACACGTGACCCTGCCGGCCAATAGCGGCCCGGCAGCTCTGAAGTGAATGACACCGCCGTCCGCGGAGTGCAGTACAAGCGCGCGGCGGCATCGTATACAGTAAGAAACACACCAAGGACAAAGACACAGCTTTAAACAACTGGACCCCCCCTCCCAAGATCACCCAGAGGGAGAACGAGAGGGGTTAAAGACAGGATTCCCGGGGAGCCCTGAGCGCCCAGGGGACAAAGGGAGAAGAGGGAGGAGGGGAACCTATGGGAAGGATTAAGGCACAGGTGGAGCCTGGCCAACCCGAGATTCAGTGGGGGCATCCCAAAAGGCTCACCATCAGCCTAAACCGCCTACCCTGTCAGAGCAGGGACTGCGGTAGGAGCATAGCTCCTCAGCACCTTTTTTACTGGTGCTTACTAACCTACCTTCACCCGAACCTTGTCAGCCGAGGCTGGGAGGCAGTATATAGAACGGAACGGGTGTCAATAGTCCTGCAGGGCCACAGGCAATAAGCCCCGCTCACCTGTGCCACAAGAGAGCTATCCTCTATCTTCTCAGTGCAGACTGCAGAAATAAACTGGGGAATTTGTGGGAGATCCCTGACTTATATAGGGCCAGGAGGAGCCACAAGCTGTTTTCTGCAGTCCAGCGCCATCTTGTGGATGTGTAACCCATGTGTAAGGAATCTTCTGGAGCAGGACGTGCTGTATACTTAGAATAACTTCCTGTACATTGAGTCCTGTACAGAGAGGGGTTCCTCCTCAATCTTAATGCCCCAAGTATCATATATGTCTTCTAATAGACCTGCCAAGTCTTCTGGCAAAGGCTTAAATGAGCCTGAGGCACCCTCTCTCTCTCCTTCATCCAAACTCTGAGCCTGTACATTAACTGTTGCGGCAGAGGTGGATGCCCCAGAGCGGGCCCGCAAAAGGCTCTATACATTTCATAAGCAAAAGCCATCTAATTTCTCATGGCTAACATCTCTTTAAACATAGCCACAGAGTCCTCTCCCATCTTAAGTGGTAGACAAAGCTGACAAATTCCTTTGCCTTGCTTCTGACAGTGTGGAGCCGCATGATTCACAGCCCTCGATGGGCCTAGAGTCTCTGGGCTTTTTCTTGATCCTAATCCCTATCTTTATCCTTCTCCTTGACCTGGGGTGGGTTAGGCTAGGAAACACAGAAAAGGAAGCAAAGAAAGGGATACATCATAAAATGTACCTACCCCAAGGAGTGTCAGCACAGAGCAATAACCATTACAAACTATACTTTTTATCATACTGGTTTGCCCTTAGGCATTCTTACTGGGAGTGAGCATGCAGGAACTGACTGCCACCACCTGGCTCCATCGCTGACCTTTTTCTTCTGGTTGCCAAACCAGATGTCCTGTGGATACTGAACATTGCCGCTGCAGAGTCAAAGTGTCCCAGTTCTGCCCCTGCTTCTGCCACTATCGCTGCAGCGAACTGGGAATTCTCCCTTGGCGCTATCAGGCTGCCTGAGAACCACACTGACCATCGCTCTTCCGGTTACCTAGCTGGAGCATGCCCAGAAGTGAACTTGTTGTGCCAGGAAGTGTGTCAACGTGATCACCATTCTCATCCCACCCCATCTCCAGGATAGGACATATACATGCAGTATTGCCAAGGTTGCTGTACTACTGCATTTCACAGTATTACTCTCAGTACCAGCTCATACTCTAGTTCAGGTACAGCCATGATCTGTTCCATAATAGATGAACATGTCCATGCACAAGAGACAGTGGGGTCTGGATGTACATATTATCAAACATAAGACCCCACAATTACACAACTGTCATCTCAGCATGTGGTCGAGTACCATTCATGGGGGGGGGGGGGGGGGGGGTCCTCAAACTGCTGATTCCTGAATGCCACCCTGTACAAACAAAATTATTTCTGAGCTCCGATTCCTTAAAGAGGAACATCGGGGAGGTTAAAACCTCCCCCAAGAATCACTGATCTGCTGCCCCCCTCCGGTTTTACCTTTGGGCATTATTTACCCACCTCACCAAGGGATCCATCTTCTAGATTCCTCGGTTTTCGAGCGACCTTCCAATGGGCAGTGCAATCTCACACCTGAGTAGTGCCCATGAATGGACCATCCAAAATCCAGGGATACAAGATCTCTGTGGGACATTGGCGAGCTCTGCTAAGGGCACGCTTGTCATTAAAAGTCAGCTAAGCGGACGGCGGGTGAGGATCGGGTACTGAAGTGTTAGACACTTACCCTGTCGCCGTGCCGGGTCCCGCGGCGCGCTGTCGGGTGGGCTTCAGCGGGCTGCTGCCCGGCGGTCCCCGGGTCTCCCGTCCCCTCGGCACCGCCGTGGGGTCCAGGGGCTGGCGGCGCAAGACGCTGTCAATGGCCGCTGCTCTTCCTGGTGGCGTGGTGCTGCGTCCTCCAGCCGGGGGGCGCCTGACTCGCTCCGTGCGCGCGAGCACGTCTCCTTTATGCCTCCCGGCGGCGCTTTCCCCAGCGCGCCCGCCGGGGGCGAGTTTAAAGTGGCCAATCTGCAGCTGGGTCCTGGAATCGGACCCAGGGACTGGTCGGCCTGTCTGGCCTGGGCCGTCCAGCTCCTGGGACCGATCCCATTATTATTGTTTGCACCAATCACCTTCATTCCCTCCATTGTCCCTTTTCCCCAATGGCCAGTATCTTCTATAAAGCTGTTCTGCTTTTGGATCCCAGTGCCCGTTATAGCCTCTGGGTTCTGGATGTGTGTTACAGTGTCTCCTGTTATCATTCGGCTTTTGGACCTCGACTTCCCTTGCTTGCTGCCTGCCCTGACCTTTCGCTTGCCTGACTACGATTCTGCCTGACCCCTCTGATACCTCGCACCGTGACCTCCTGGATTTGACCTCGGCTCGTTTGACTACCCTTTGTTACCTCCTTCGGATACCTCGCCCTGTGACCTCCTGGTTTGACCTCGGCCTGTATTTGGACTTCTGCCATCCGGCATCCTCATTTGGGACTCCCTGCCGTTCATCAGTCTGCACCTTAAGCTGGTATCCTTTGCGCCCTATAAGTCCTGGTGGCAACAGACTGGGAGAGGCATTACCCGTGTCTCCTACAAGCGGGGGCTTGTCTATAGGCAGAAGAGGCGGTGGAGATTGGGGGTTACCAGCTCAAGACAGACAGGTGTTCGGTACAGTCCTGACAGTATAACGGGCCTGAAGAATGGACCAAATCCTGGAACAGGTGCAAGCCTTAACAGCGGCGGTAGAGCACCTGGCTCATCGGGTTGCGGCCCAGGAGAACCGTCCTGCTCCTAACGTCCCCAGTCCTCAGGGGACTCCGGCCGCAATGTTTGTGGAACCAAAAATTCCACTCCCAGAAAAATTTCACGGCGACAGGGCAAAATTTGCCAACTTCCGGGACTCTTGCAAATTGTACTTCCAGCTCCATCCTGTCTCTTCAGGGTCACAAGAGCAGAGGGTCGGGTTGATTATCTCCCTCCTTCAAGGAGATCCTCAATCCTGGGCCTTTCGTTTGTCATCCCAGGATCCTGTTCGTCTCTCTGTGGACAGTTTTTTCTCTGCGATGGAGGTTCTTTATGATGATCCCGACAAAGGGGCCACAGCTGATGCCAAGTTGCGTACTCTTCGCCAGGGACGCCGTCCAGCCGAAGATTATTGCTCGGAATTCCGTCGCTGGGCAGTAGACTCCCGCTGGAACAATCCTGCCCTCTGCGATCAATTCCGGCTTGGATTGGCCGATTCCGTCAAGGACACCTTGGTGAATTACCCGGAACCTCAGACCCTAGACGAGTTAATGCACCTCGCCATTCGCATTGACCGTCGGCTTCGGGAAAGACGCCAAGAAAAAGGGGTGCATGCTGAGACAGCTTCAAGATCTGAGGCCCCAGTAGCACAACCTTCGGGAGAGCCCATGCAACTGGGTGCCACAAGGCTCACCGAAGTCGAGAGACGACGACGCTTATCCGAGGGGCTATGTCTGTACTGTGGTGGAACCGGCCATATGGTCAGACTATGCCCAAAGAAGCCGTCGGGAAACTCCAGAGCCTAGGGGGTTTCGAGGGGGCCCTCCTAGGCTGTAAGGTATCACCTCAAGTATCGTCTCCAGTTCTTATTCCAGTTCAGATAAAAATTAATTTTAAATTTCTGAATTTGAAGGCTCTCCTAGACTCCGGAGCAGCTGGGAATTTCCTAGACTCTGAGTTAGCGCAGAGTTTAGGAATTATGATCCAGCCCTTGCCGACTCCCATCCGGGTCTCTGCCATTGATGGCACACCGGTGGCCGGGGGTTTAGTTCGGTTCAGAACCCCTCCTGTACAGTTCAAAGTGGGAGCCAATCACTCTGAAGTAATCAGTTTTTTGGTCTTGAGTATGCCTAGTACCCCTCTAATTTTGGGATTGCCATGGTTACGGGAGCACAATCCCCAAATTGACTGGGTCTCAGGGCAAATCGTAAAGTGGGGGCACCAATGTTTTCAGAGTTGTTTGGAACTTCCGCTCAGGGTTGCGCATCTAGCTCCAGCTGGAGTCCCCACTCCGTACTTCGAGTTTGCTGATGTCTTTTCTGAAAGGGCGGCAGACAAACTTCCTCCCCATAGACCGTGGGATTGCCCTATTGAACTTCTCCCCGGTACCATGCCTCCCAGAGGGAGAATATTTAATTTAACCCGAACTGAAACCCTTGCCATGCGGGAATATATTGCGGAGAACCTAGAGAAGGGGTTTATTCGACCATCATCTTCCCCGGCAGGAGCAGGGTTTTTTTTTGTAGAAAAGAAAGATGGGGGACTCCGCCCCTGTATTGATTATCGGGGTTTAAATAACATCACTATAAAGAATAAGTATCCCCTACCACTTATTGAGGGATTATTTACACAGGTGGTTGGGGCGCAGGTTTTTTCCAAACTCGACCTCCAGGGAGCCTATAACCTCATTAGAATTAGGCAGGGGGACGAGTGGAAGACGGCCTTCAATACCCTTGAGGGGCATTATGAGTATTTGGTAATGCCTTTTGGCTTGTGCAATGCCCCTGCGGTCTTTCAAAGTTTCGTTAACGAAATTTTTAGGGACTATCTTGGCCGTTTTGTGGTCGTTTATTTAGACGACATTCTGATTTTTTCTTCGTCCCTTGACGAACATCGCAAACATGTGTGTATTGTCTTGCAAAAACTCAGGGAAAACTGTTTATATGCTAAGTTAAAGAAATGTCAATTTGAAGTATCAGAGGTTCCATTTCTCGGTTACATTATTTCTAAATCTGGTCTATCCATGGATCAGTCTAAAGTGAAGGCAGTCTTAGAATGGGAGCAGCCCAGGGATCTGAAGGGCCTGCAAAGGTTTCTGGGCTTCGCTAATTTTTATAGGAGGTTCATTAAGAATTTTTCTGCCCTAGTTACACCATTGACCAATCTTACCAAGAAAAGCGGGTATCCCTCAGTTTGGCCTGTTCAAGCGGTCCAGGCCTTCGAGAATCTTAAAGGGGTGTTTAGTTCCGCTCCGGTCCTAGTTCATCCGGACGAACAATTGCCCTTCTTTGTGGAGGTAGATGCTTCTGAAATTGCAGTAGGGGCGGTTTTGTCACAATATCGCGGATCACCTGAACGCCTTCATCCATGTGCTTTCTTTTCCAAGAAATTCTCGGGGGCCGAAAGAAATTACGATATCGGCAACAGAGAATTATTGGCCATCAAGTTAGCCTTCCAGGAATGGAGACATTGGCTGGAGGGGGCTCAGTACCCAGTCACAGTCTTTACGGATCATAAAAATCTAGAATACATTCAATCTGCAAAGAGACTAACTCCAAGACAGGCCCGCTGGTCCTTGTTCTTTTCCCGGTTTAACTTTTCTATAACCTATAAGCCTGGATCCAAGAACGTTAAAGCGGATGCCCTGTCTCTGAGTTTTTCTTTCCCTGACTTACCTGAAAGGTTGGATTCTCCCATCTTACCCCACTCCCTAGTGGTAGCCGCTATCCAACCCCAACTTCCTGATCTAGCTCAGTTCCAGGCCGAAGCTCCTCCTGAAAAACCTGAGTCGGCCCAGTTTGTGCCTTCTACTTACCGTACTGCCTTTTTGTCCCATTTTCACGATACTAAAACAGCGGGTCATCCGGGGGTCAAGAAAACCATTGCCTTATTGACGCGCCAAGTTTGGTGGCCTTCTATTAGGAGGGACGCTCAAAAATTTGTCTCAGCCTGTAAAGTCTGTGCTCGAAGACATTCTCCTGAAGGCCCACTCCTACCATTACCCATTCCTGCCTCTCCATGGACCCATCTGGCCATGGACTTTGTTACAGATCTTCCCCCTTCCCAGGGATATACTGTTATTTGGGTAGTTGTGGACCGCTTTAGCAAGATGGCTCATTTCATTCCTTTAAAAAAACTTCCCTCAGCTCAAATATTAGCTCAACTCTTCATCACTCACATTTTTAGAATCCACGGTATTCCAGTAGACATTGTTTCGGATAGGGGGGTCCAATTTGTCTCCCGGTTTTGGAGGGCTTTCTGTACGAAGCTGGGTTTCACCGTCTCTCTTTCCTCGGCTTTCCATCCTCAGTCGAATGGACAAACCGAGAGAACAAACCAATCTTTAGAACAGTATTTGCGTTGTTTTACGGCTGATACCCAGACTGACTGGGCCTTCTTCTTACCATTTGCTGAATTTGCATTTAACAACGCTTCACATTCTTCCACGGGGGTTTCTCCCTTCCATTGTGTCTATGGCAAAGACCTGAAGTTTTCTGCCCTTCCGGACCAACCCCCTAGAGTTCCCTCCGTGGATGAATGGGTTTCCAAATGGCCAGAGGAATGGAATAAGATCCAACAGCATCTGACTAAGGCTGCTCTTCAACAGAAAAAAATTTCCTCTAACCCTGGTTATAAGGTGGGAAACTGGGTTTGGCTTTCAACTAAGAACTTGGCCTTACGCCAACCCTCCGCTAAGTTAGGGCCTAAATTTATTGGCCCCTTCCCCATAGCACGGAAAATCAATCAGGTTACGTATCAGTTAGCCCTCCCTTCGTCCATGAAAATTTGTAGATCTTTTCACGTTTCTCTTCTTAAGCCTGCTAGAAACCATGAACCCAATAGTTCCCCTAGTCCTGTGTTAGTCGATGGGCATCAGGAATTTGAAATTGCCCGGATTCTTGACTCCCGCCTTTTTAGGAACTCTCTTCAGTATTTAATTGACTGGAAGGGGTACGGCCCGGAAGAAAGATCTTGGGTTCCGGCCAGAGAGGTTCATGCGCAGAATTTGGTAAAGAGATTTCACAAGGAGAATCCTTTGAAACCCAGCTTGGAGGGTCCAGTGGCCCCTCCTCGGGGGGGGGGGGTAATGTTAGACACTTACCCTGTCGCCGTGCCGGGTCCCGCGGCGCGCTGTCGGGTGGGCTTCAGCGGGCTGCTGCCCGGCGGTCCCCGGGTCTCCCGTCCCCTCGGCACCGCCGTGGGGTCCAGGGGCTGGCGGCGCAAGACGCTGTCAATGGCCGCGTCGCAGCCCGCTCCGCGCGGCTGCGCTGGCCTGCTGCTCTTCCTGGTGGCGTGGTGCTGCGTCCTCCAGGCGGGGGCGCGCCTGACTCGCTTCTCCCGGCGGCGCTTTCCCCAGCGCGCCCGCCGGGGGCGAGTTTAAAGTGGCCAATCTGCAGCTGGGTCCTGGAATCGGACCCAGGGACTGGTCGGCCTGTCTGGCCTGGGCCGTCCAGCTCCTGGGACCGATCCCATTATTATTGTTTGCACCAATCACCTTCATTCCCTCCATTGTCCCTTTTCCCCAATGGCCAGTATCTTCTATAAAGCTGTTCTGCTTTTGGATCCCAGTGCCCGTTATAGCCTCTGGGTTCTGGATGTGTGTTACAGTGTCTCCTGTTATCATTCGGCTTTTGGACCTCGACTTCCCTTGCTTGCTGCCTGCCCTGACCTTTCGCTTGTCTGACCACGATTCTGCCTGACCCCTCTGATACCTCGCACCGTGACCTCCTGGATTTGACCTCGGCTCGTTTGACTACCCTTTGTTACCTCCTTCGGATACCTCGCCCTGTGACCTCCTGGTTTGACCTCGGCCTGTATTTGGACTTCTGCCATCCGGCATCCTCATTCGGGACTCCCTGCCGTTCATCAGTCTGCACCTTAAGCTGGTATCCTTTGCGCCCTATAAGTCCTGGGGGCAACCGACTGGGAGAGGCATTACCCATGTCTCCTACAAGCGGGGGCTTGTCTATAGGCAGAAGAGGCGGTGGAGATTGGGGGTTACCAGCTCAAGACAGACAGGTGTTCGGTACAGTCCTGACATGAAGCAGCCGGAAGTCATCCAAAAGGTAAGTAGGGGTCGATAGGGGGTGGGTGAATCGGCCCTGTTTTATTTTAGGTCATATGTTCCTCTTTAAAGCGGACTATCACTTGTTTGCCCACTAACTGGTGTTGGTTCGCGTCTAGGATTGCCTCCTCGCCCGTATTTTTTTTCTTTTTTTAACTAGTAATTGAGGATATGGGATAAGTAAAAATACAGGCCAGGTGGCGACCCTATTCGTGTCTGGCAACCATAAGACAGGTTTAGGGGGAGGGGTCATCCAGAATCCTGGACGCCCGCGCACATTACCCCTCAGAATGCTCACAACCTGTCCCTCGGTTGGGAATGCATCTCCGCGATTGGGCATCGGCGGTCAATTGCGCGGCTGAGTATGGGAGGACAGGTAAGAATTGTGGGCGTGTTGGGAGGTGATGAGCTGCCAGACTCCAGCATTCTGGGTGGGCTAATAGTTGTTGGTCCGCTTAAACCTTTGGCATAACCTTAGGTATCCCCTGTCTAACAGGATTGCCACTTCACATGGCAGGATAGGTTAAACTGGCCTCAGACAGTTTTATTTATCAGGCTTTACAAAAAAAAATGCAAACATGCAATATCAGCCAAATGGTAATCATAAAAAGGTGAAGGGTGGGTGTGGCCTCAGCAGTAGAAACCCTGTTTTTTTTTTTATACCGGGCCACCGCCGAGCCGGCAGCTTCGTCCGGCTTCTCAGGTCACTGGATGAATGGAGCGTCCGGAAACGGGTTTTGCTCTGCTTTAATTTAGAAAAGCTTTATATATTTGCTCTATTTTAAAGTATCTTCTGCAGCCTCTGTTATGTAATGCTAGAAGTTGGTTTCCCCACAGTGTCCAACTTACAGTCCTGGACAAGCACTGCCACCTTGGCAGCAGCTTACAGCAGCTCCAGTAGCTACGCAGTGTCCACCCGCAGCCAACGTCATGGCTGCTGGAGCTGTGCAGCGACTCACCTTCATAGCCGATAAGGAACACTGCCTCCTAGGATCAACAGTGAGGCCTAGCTATGGGAACCAAGCAAGCCAGGGAGAAGGGGAGGTGCACAGGGGGCTGCTGAGAAAGCACTGGCCAAGTGTTGATTGACTGTCTGGACACTGGTCCCATGTGCTTGCATTGTAAGCTAGCTGTTGGATACAGGAGCATCCGCTGCTTGACAAAGGTGTAGCCTGGTTATACCTGGAATACTCACACCCTTATAAATGCTGCAAGACAGGGAGGCAGCTTACACTGGGCTCCCTTCTGCCAAGGGCTTGGTAGCAACTGCCTCCACCGCATGTACGCCACTGACTGGTCAATGCCATCTGTATAAATATAGTATAAACCATAAAATGTAAACATGAAATATGTTTAATGAGACACATATAGAATATTTACAGACAATAGAAAACATGGTATATAAGGGGGAACCTAAGCGTTCAGTAAACACTTTAGATTAGAGCACATATAAATAATGATTTTGCATTAATAAGGTTAGTTTGTGGTCTTCAAACAATAAGCTGGTTTTCCAAGAGGATAAAATAACTGCACAAATCGTCTTGAAAACTGCTGTCAAATAACTGTGACATTTCATCTTTGAGATCTTTCAATACACATGATGAGGATTCCTTGCTTGTATTTAAGATCTTTGAAAAGAATGAACTCCAGAAATTTCTCCGCCACAATCTGAGAAGAAAAAAATTGTTCAGGTAAATTTCACGGCAGAAAAGTGGGCTCATAAAAATTTCCCCGACTCCCCAAACCTTTGCAGAAAATATCAACTCTAGTCTGTACATTTCAAAATACAACGCAGAATCCCCACGAACCCCATAACCAGCATTGTGTGGGATGATTGGTGGATAATTCTGCATACTGCCCATTATAGGGAAATGGAGGGGTGGGGGTTAGCACACCATTTGGTTCAGAATGAATATATATATATATATATATATATATATATATATATATATATATTTTACTTTCGAAAATGCTGACAGTTTCAAACCAGCCAGATGGAAGGGATCGCCACAAGAAAAGCCACAGTCAACATAAGCATCACCAGGAAAGCCTCCGCCATGGGTTCAAAGGGGGGCCCCTGAAGTGTTGATAGGACCTTATTGAGATCCCAGGGCAGGAATATTGACTGCTGTGGAGGCCAAACATGCAAAGCACCCTTCATGAAAGTGCGGATTAACCTAAGTTCCGTGATCGTTCATGGGGAGAAAAATGGACAAGGCCGAGACCTGGCCCTTAAGGGTGCTGGGATGTAGGCCAGTGTACAGGCCTTGCTGGAGGAACTTCCAAATTGTTCCTCCCTACTTCCAGCTATAGAGCATGTGAAAGAAATCAAGACAAAAACATACACACTCTTAAAGTGATGTTCACACCTCTCTAGTCGCGTTTGTGGCCTGCATACGTTTTGTGGCCGCGTTCATCCCCTCTCTGGGGTAAAGAAGGCTGAGGGTACGTAGTTTAGAATTGAAATTAATTGAAAAGACACAGTGGTGTTGTCTACTTGTATAGCTCCTTATTTCTGACCAAGTGAAGAATCTTGTCCCAGCTGTGCAGTAGCCTCACCAACAGGGATCTTGCTGGGGCTCCAGGTGAAGGTTTCCTCTGCAGGACTCTGGGGCTGAAAACCTATCTAGTACCTTTTGCTGTGGAGCATGTCCACAAACACCGACTGTAACCATGTCTCCATGTAGGATTCTGATTCTTGGCCCTCTAACCCCTCCGACAGACCGATGATACACAAATGGTTATGGGCGCAGCCCAAGCTCTAAGTTGCCTGCTTTACTCCACCACCCTGTTGAGCCTTGCCCGAGATGGATAATGCCATCCCACAGCGCCTGCATGTCCTGTGGATGAGGCCTTTATTGTTGCTCCACTCTTGAATCATGCCCGTGAACACCATATGAAAGGTGGCGAATGCACTCAGCAGGTCTGACTTTAGCAGATGTCCTCCTCCAGTGCACAGTTGATGGAGATACTCACATCTATTTCCTCCCATGAATTTGCAGTAGTCTCTCGAATTCAGACAGGAAGCGTTCTGCCAGGTTCAAAATGCATTTTTTTCTTGAGGGACAGATGTGGTACACCACAGCAGGGAGTGCAATGCCAAATATTGCATACTCTGGTCGGATGATCAGGCCAGGACAAAGCTCACCCCCCCCCACCTCCAAGATTTATTAAGAAAACATTGAAAAATTACAGGTTAAGCAGGACCTTTAACCAGTTTTTAAGAAATTAACAAAAAAAACTGAACAAACCTGGGAACGTCTCTATCGATTTTCCACATTGAACCTTCTTGGTGAATCTGCAAGTTTTTAGCGAAAATCATGAAGTGTATAACATTTGCAATGCCAAGGAGATCAACCTGGGAGGGGGGGAAACAAATCAAGAGTTAAACAGTTTTCTGAAATGTTTAAATGTCACAGTGAGGAAAATAAATATTAACTGCCCAGTTGCTGAGCTGCTACAATGAGGTCAATACGGGATCAGTAACCAAGAGACAATACTATAAAGATAACCATATATAGCCGACCAAAGACTATACTGTAGTTGGGCATGGGGCCCCAAGCAAGGAAATCATGCATTAGGTATCTCCCTAAGTTGACTATACATACGAGTTAAAACATGATGGCCTGCACCATTCCTAACTGGTAAAACAGGAACACCTCAAAATTAGAGGACCACATGCACATCTATATTTTCTCTGCATAGATACCAGCATTCTCTAAGGGAACATGGTATCACAGGACTCACTCTTAAAATGCTTAAGGGCATTAGAATGCTTCTCTTTTATTTGTATTTGGGATGTCCCAAATTGGTGGGAAAATTAACAGAAGTGAAAACACGGAAACACGGAAATCAGTCTAGCTGGTCATGGCAGAAAAATCACACCCTCGTCAGGAATTGAACTGTTGAAGCACCTTTCTTCCTGAAAACCGCATACATGAATGCATGAAAGTCTGGTGCTGGAATGCCCAGAACGCAGCAACAGCTTTAGTAGAGTGAGCCGTTACATGAAAAGGGGGTCCTTAGCACTATCAGAAAAGGCCTGTTTAAACAGCCTTTCCAATTCAACAGCTAATAGTGGGTTTGGCTTTCTGTTTTACACACAGATGCCATAGCTGCTAAATTATACTTCAAAATGCAAAATACATCCTTAGGATGAATTGAATGCGGACAATAGTAAGATAAGATAATATTGTCAGATGAGCGGTTGAAACAACCTTTGGTAAGAAATCTTCCCGCAAACGCAGGACCCACCTTGTCCTTATTAAAGATCAGGAAGGTCATCTTGATGGATCATGCAGCCATCTCTGATACCCTGAGAAACAAACATGGCTCATAGGTTGGTCCTTGTAATCCAGGAAGGACAAAGTTGAGATCCCAAGTGGGTACTAGAGCTTTCCTGGGAGACCGGACGTCAGCCATCCCCTGCAGCAGACTAAAAAATTCTCCACTATCGGATGCCGAAAGCATGGGGGACCGGGTAATCTGACCCTTAATGGAGCATAATTGCAACCCATCATCCAGATCCTTCGGCTAAACTTCCGAGATGTGTGGAAAGGAAAAGTGAAGCAGAGAATGATTGTGTGACTTGCACCAAGCAAAGTAAGTCTGCCATGTTCGGTAATCTTGGCCAAAGAGATTCTCGACCCAATCAAATCGGCCACTATCTGAGCCCTCTATCCAGAAGTGCATTGGAGCTGCCATCTTGCCACAATTCTGACAGGCCTGCTTCTGACAAAACCAATCCTACAGTCAAATTTACCCTATATCTCTTTAAAATAATACTTTATTTCTAGTCAGAAGGAAAAATCCATCAGCTGTAATGACTCATCACTGCTCAGAAAGCTCCTAAAATATTGTTAAAAACTGTTGTAATGCATTGCGGCAGCAAGGCCATTGACTTACATTGATACATAGTTACATTCATCCCCTCCAACAGCTGGTGATTCAGTGTATGGGTGTGTAACATGAGAGACAAGCGGGCCTGGCCTGTCAAAGAGGCTGATCATCGGACAGCCTGTTTGAATGAGATTTGCCTCGGCCAATGAAGAGCAACAAGACACCCTCCAGGATTTTTTTTTTTTAATTAACCCAGGAAGCAGTGACAGTGATGGAAAGGCATACACTAGGCTGAAGTGGGACCACAGAGTCGCCAGCTCATCCACCACAAAGGCCAGATGGTCTACAAAGCTTGTTGTGTCTGGATGCAAACAGGTCCACCTCAGACGTACCTGAAAATCATGCAAAACACCTCTGGATGGAGGGCCCACTCTCCCGGATTCAAGGTTTCAGGAGTGAGAAAATCCATATGGATGTGGTGTGTAAAGCCGAAATGCAAGGAACATGCAGTTTTGCCCATGCGATAATCCTAACAGCTTCCTGAAATGCCTTCTTGCTCCTGGTGCCTCCCAGATGATTGACATATGTGGCAGTCGTCACATTGTCTCATCAACTTGGTGGCCCTGTAGACTGCTGGTCCAATAGGACAGGCACAGAAAGATTGCCCTGAGTTCCAGGACATTGATGGGAAAACTATTAGATTACCATTGACCATGAACTGTCAGCTGGTTCAACACTTCTGCTCAATCCGTCAGATGGGCATCTGTTGTGATCATTGTCTTACAGACCATAAAGAAGAAGCGAACCTGACTAAGGGATGGGGACTGAAACCACCACCAGGGATGTCGGAACCACTCCAGAAGCTGTAAACGATCTCTCCAGGCCCAATAGAGAGCGATCTAAATAGCAGAGAATGGCAAACTGCAGAGCCCTGGTAAGAATCTGGGCCTCAACACCACCAACAGGCCCAGAAGCTGCATACACCACCGAACATTGGGCTGAGGTCTGGAGTGCAAGCTCACAATGCTTTCCTGCAGTTTTGGGAGCTTGTCCACTGACAAGAACACCTTGGCCGAATGCATTCCCAAAAGCGACCCTTTTGAGAGGGTATTAAGTGGAACATGGGGTGACTGATCAATCATCCGAACATCTCCAGGATGTTCAGGAGGGTGACCGGATTAGAGGGTCATCCAGGTACAGTGCAATAAGAGTCCCCTGACAGCGGAGGATCGACATGACATCTGACAAAACCTTGGTGAAGACCCTGGGTATCGGCAGAAATCCCAAAGGGAGGTGCACTGAACTAACTGTGATGTGGACCCTAGTGCAAAGCGTAGAAATCGCTGATGAGCCAGAAAGATCAGGCTATGCAGGTATGCATCTTCAACGTCAATTGTCACCAGTTAGTCTCCTTGGTGATGAGCCTACACACCACTGACCACAATGATTCCATCTTGAATCTGGTTGTCCAAGGTCCAGAATGGGCCCAAGAGTCTTCTTGAAAGTAGGGTCTGTAAACCACTGCTCCAGCCACAGAGCATGCTTTAAGGTTGCTACCATGTAACCAAATGTAACAAATTGTGCAAGTGCTTCCACTCCTCAGTATCAGCCCCACAGGACCCTTGCCCTGCACCCCCAAGTTTTACTTGCTACACAAAGTAGAGAGGCCACGATAAAACGTCCATATTGCACGTGAACAACCGCATCTAGTCTCCTGTCTGCCCTACCATTTAAGGAGGTACTGTCGGAAGCAGGAAGCAGCGTATGCAATGAAAGACAGGCAATAGGATAGTCCAACACAGGCGATCAATCCTATTTCTGGAGAGCTTTCTCTGGAAAAGGATAACAAATTTCCAAAATCCTAGGTATGGAAGAGACCTTATATGGCATCTCTCATTCCTTGGCCCATTCCCATCACTGATCTGGAAAAGCCCCAGGCACTTTTCTAATGCAACATCTTTTGCCCTGCTAAGGCCCAAGGTATCCCTGATTGCTCGGATAATCTCATCCACAGCACTCCTCTGTTGATACAGTAAGGAATTCTTCTTTCGATCAAACACTGAAGAGTCCTGATCATCCAATACTTCCCTGCCTGAAAGGGAGAGATCCTCGGGTTCCTTAAAACCAAAGAGGACCACTTCCGACTCCCCTGTGTGCTCAGTGCATACACAGCGGTATTGTTAAATAAAATGTGTGTCATATTAGCGGAACAGTGTTTGTAAAGAACCATACACAGGTTGTGCATGGTGGTCCTGATGAAGGGGACTGCTGGACCCCGAAACGTCGACCGACTAATGATGACCTTTAGATTTGGAATGCTTAAAATATATTTGGAGACTGGATCATCTAGTGGAGTGCTGGTTCTTTAAAAAAAAACACTTGGACTTAGGCGTCAACGCGAACCATTGCACCCACATCATATCGTAAAGGGTAAGAGTGCTACAGATATTCGATATTATCAGAATAGGCCCCACAAATTGGGCCCTCTCCGCCAAGCAAGCTAGGAAACCAGAACAAGTCCTAGATGCTAGGACCTGTGTACACAACCCATTCATAAGCAAGCTACACAATTAAGTACGAAGTAAAGATATGTGCTGGGGCCCTACCTATACTCACTGAGGAAGATCCCCCTGAGGCTGCTGCACACGCATCTCCTGACGGATTACTGCTGGACTAGCATGGGCCACAAATGAAAGGGCCGCCGCAACCGGAACGTCCACAGCCTCCATGCTTTATGTTACACGAGGCAAAACATCACAAATTTTTGTCTCCTGTGGGCCATGGATGAGAGGACCTGGGTACATGGGGTGAACCCCTGCTTCCCTAAAAATACTGTGAATCTCAAAGAACCTAGAGAAATGCGTATACATCCAGCTCTAGACGCACCAAAAAAGAAAAGTACTAAATCCTGTTCCGAAGTAGACTAAAGCAGAATTGGGAAAGCTAACTGAATGCCGGGTCTTGTACCTGCGGATAGGGAGGAGTCACAGCTCTCTTCTTGCTCTACTCCCATCTACAAGCAAAACGCAATAATAATGACTGTGTCCCTGTATGGACAACCTGACTGGCCAAACCAGGAAGAGTGCTTGCCCCCCCCCCCCCCCCCCCCACCATGCAACCTTTCTATGGTACAGGGCCGGATCTTCACCAAACAGATTGCTCCCCCCCAACTCTATGGGCTCAATCTCACTATTAATAGAGCAATTTAAATAGTCTTGTAAACAAGTGCGGCAAGGATGCTGGATAATGTCAAAGCTAGTGAACTGTAAAAGAAAGTAAAAAAAGGTGTGGGCAAAATAAAATCACACCTGAAACCAGATAAAAAGTATGCCAACATCCTTTTGGGGAAAATGTCTTGTGGACACGAAAAAGATCATTCTGCAGTTGACGAAAAATGGATTGAGACCTACACAGAACAGAACGCAGTACCTGAAGTCAAATAGTTTACGACATAGACGGCCATTGTAAGCTTTCCAACGCATAGGAATTCTTCCGCGGCATTTAACCCATCTGTGCTGTGAGTGGACACATGCCCGGAGTGGTGGGCTCCCCTAATTACAGCGCACGGGGATATTGAAGTTCAAAAAGGTTTTGTCGCCTCTGGGTGCTTTTCCTGTGTGCAAGGCATCATGAAATCTGAAGATTACTGAAGGATTTTCGGGTTGCAATTTAGTGCGTGGTGTCAGAAAGCTGGCTTTGTTTCCTAGGTCCAGCAGGACAACGACCCTAAACATACTTCAAGAAGCACCAAGAAACGGATGGGAACAAAGTGCTGAAGAGTTCTGAAGTGGCCAGCAAGGAGTCCAGTGGAACCCAATGGAAACCCGTGGCTAGATCTTACAATTGCTGTTGGGGGAAGGAACCTTCAAATATGTGACACCTGCAGCAGTTTGCAAAAGAGCAAAATTCCAGTTTACAAGTGTAGGAAGCTTGTTATAGAAGGTGATTTAATTCAATTATTCATTCCAATGTATGTGCAAACAAATATTAAGGGTTGATGGTGCCAGGGGCTATTTCAATATGGCCATGACTTTATACACACACACACACACACACACACACACACACACACACACACCACCACCGTTCCCCCACATTTGGCTTCCTCAAGTCTCGTGCTTTAAATAACTTTAAATAAAGGTCTCTCATTGCTCATGTGTGTTCTCCCGTCACTTCCTCAAGTCAGTGATAAAAACTCTGTATGCCCAACTCCATTGCAGTAAATGAAGCGGAGCGTACACAGACACTGCGATATGGGGGCAGAGACACACGATAGCGAACATTGGTTGAGAGCCCAAAGAATCCTGGGACCTGTGCTCACTGCAAGATGTGAGCAATGGACCAAAGGGAAGATGCTGCGAAAGCCACTAGTAAATAGGGCTGTTTAACAGTTTATTACTATATTGAATCCAATCAACCTCTGACATTCATTAAAACAGTTAGTATAGCTTGCTTTACCACTTACATACAGTACCTGGTAAGGGGAAGTCTGGTCCCCTAAAACCCGTTGACCATACTCCGTTTGTGCAATTGGGAAAGCTTTTGTTGTCACTGTAGGACATAAGCGCATGTCCATGCCATAAGAGAAGTCTGTTGGCTTGATAAAACCACTCATTTCTGTGCAGGAAGGCAGGTCCAAAATCCTGTGGGGTAAGGATATTATTTTATTTACTAAACTTAAAGTTACTGTCCAGCAAGATAACAAATGCGTCAAAATATATAGCCAAAAGGCTCTGATACAGAAGAGTCAGATTGCTCTCATTTACAGGGGTCATCTGTTCATTGAAAGACGATGGATTGGATTGGTGGACGAAGGGAGAGGCAACGCTAGTTGATTTCTGCCTCAAAATGCCAAATTATTTACAATATTCGCTTGACAGACATTATACTGGGGTTATACCCCTTTACTAGGAGTACAGACAACAATGAAAGCTCGGAATAACCTGGGAACAGCTGCACCGTATTTGTAGTAAGCAGCTTGAAAAGGAAAGTCAACATATAATAGAGATTCCCCTGTGGCATCTTAAAGCCTTCCCCTGGGGCATCTTAAAATCGAGATACCACGCTGAGTGAAATCCCCAGAATCCAATAGATCTTACGTCAGAGTGCAACCAACCACATGAATAGTTGCTTGAAGAGGAAGCCAAATCAAATTGGGATGCCCACAGGGGTACTTTTGACTCAACTAAACCCAACGGCAATAATTAGCCAGCGAGAAGCTGACCCAGTGACTTAGGGGGTACCCCTGGAAGAGCCATGAACCCATACCTAAAAGAATAAGAACTGGTAAATCGGCAGGGCCAGGGGCGGCCTCTGAGCCCTTATGTCTGGTGCCCAGGTGTGGGTGTGCGTGTGGGTGTGTGTGTGGCGGGGGGGGGGGTGGAATTCGAAAAAGTGCCAGCTGTCATTTATATTGCACATGTGGGGTTGCATTGCATGTGTACTTGAATAGGCAACAAAACAAGCATTCCCATTGCTGGGAAACAAGAAATTGTCTATTTAGGCAATGTCGTGCCAAGTCCCAACACAGCGTTACCATCAATTAATAGAAATCTTTTACAAATAGGCCCTCTCTCTTCCCTAGATAAATAGGCAAGAACACCCGCATACGTCTATGACTATAGTGGTAAGGCTGCAAATCGTGGGTCCTGGTGCATCTCCCTTACATTTAAGCAGGTCAAAACCCAGCGGCCCTTGAGTCTAGAAGATTCTGAGCCACCTGCTAGCCTTCCCCTGGGGCATCTTAAAATCGAGATACCACGCTGAGTGAAATCCTCAAGAGTCGCCAGTAAACTCAGCTTTCCCGGCGGCTCCCACGCTTGGAAATTAAAACGCTCCAGCGAGAAAAAAGCTACAACTCGCGGAGATTCCTTATACGGTCATGCAAGATTAAAAATCTTGCATGGAAGGCAGAATTCTCCTATGGCTTCCTTGTATGCTTTCTCACATGAGAGCTTGCATTGCATGTGTCTCCTGAATTATGCAAGAATTCTCTCGTGCAAGATTACTCTAGCACAGAACAGAGAATTGCTTGGCCCATTCAGAATTAACCCTCTTGTGAATGAAAACACTAACCAGAGTCTCAGTATAATTCCATGGTGGCCAGATGCTGCCTGGTCACGGCATTGTGCAGCGCAGGAGATGCCTAATAATACAATTCTGTAAAACTCACCTGTAGAATTGTTTTTGAATATATCCAGTCCAGGTCGTCCCACAATAATTACATGTGGGTATTCCACCACCAGGTGGCTCTTTCTACTGCAAGATCCAAAGCTGTAGCTCCTCCCGGCCCCCTATAAAATGAGGTGTCTCACTAGAATCTCCAGTGGTCAAAAAGCAGTAATAAAAGAGACCGTGCGGAACAGCAAGTAGTTCATTTCACTACCGCCTGAAGCACCTTTCCGCCAAAGATAGCATCAGCTGAGGCCCTAACATCAACCTTGTAAAACTTGGTAAAGGTATGAACTGAAGACCAAGTGGCAGCCTTACAAACTTGTTCAACCGATGCCTGTGCTGAAAAGTCCAAGAGGCACCAATAGCTCTGGTGGAATGAGCTGTGATCCGAAAAGGGGGTTCCTTACCCCTGGCAGAATATGCTCGCACCACCGCCTGTCTGATCCACTTACTAAGAGCGGACTTAGCTGGTGGCAAGCCCTTCCTAGAACCCTCTGTTAGGACAAAGAGCAAATCCGACTTCCTGAAGAATTCAGTCGCAGACAGGTAATACTTAATGGCCCTGACCACATTCAGGGCATGGAGGGTCCGTTCCTTGGAATTAGCCGGAGCTGGACACAAGGAAGGTAAGACAACTTCCTCATTAAGGTGAAAGGGAGAAATGACCTGAGGTAAAAAATCAGGTTTAAAACCACCTTATCCTTATGAAGCTCAAAATAAGGAGACCTCATACAAAGCGCGGCCAGCTCAGACACGCAACGTACAGAAGTTATTGCTACCAAAAAGACCACCTTGAGGGTCAAAATAGGCAAGGCAGCATCGCACAAGAGCTCAAAATGAGGCCCCTGGAGAGCAGAAAGCACCAAATTCAAGTCCCACACCAGTAAAACAGGCTTACGCGGTGGACGTACTTGGGTAACACCCTGGAAAAAGGTCTTCATCTATGATTGGCAAAAGATCTCTGGAAAAAAAGACAATTCTGTGAGTACTCACCTGTAGAATTGCTTTGCATGGCACGGCCTGCTTCCAGAAGTCCTTACGTATGGGCCATTCCGCCACAAGGTGGCGCAGAGTTGTGGCTCCTCTCGGTACCATATAAAAACGGAATCACCATAGACTTATCCAGTGTTGACAAGCAGTTATTCAAGAAACCGGGAGATAATAAAAGTAAAAAAGGTAACAGACCCCAACTAACTTGGAACAATCACCATAAAGAGGCAACCAAGAATAACGATAAGGGTGGGGTGAAGCAGGCCGTGCCATGCATAGTAAAAGCAATTCTACAGGTGAGTACTCACAGAATTGTCTTTTTCCTATTGCATGGCACGGCCTGCTTCCAGGAGTCCTTACGTATGGGACGTCCAACAGCAGTGACCGTAAGGTAGGGTGGGATCTCCAAAGAGTAACAACAGGCAGTTCAAACCACTACCGCCTGAAGTACCTTGCGGCCAAAAGCAGCATCAGCTGAGGCCTTAACATTAACCTTGTAAAACTTGGAAAAAGTATGAACAGAAGACCAAGTTGCGGCCTTACAAACTTGTTCAACAGAAGCTTGGTGCTGAAAAGCACAAGACGCACCAATACCACTAGTGGAATGAGCAGTAACCCTAAAAGGAGGAACCTTCCCCCTGGCAGAATAGGCCTGCTCCACCGCCTGATGGATCCCCTTGCTGATAGTGGATTTAGCCGGAGGCAAACCCTTTCTAGGTCCAGCAGGAAGAACAAAAAGAGCGTCAGATTTCCTGAAAGACTCAGTAGCAACAAAATAAAACCACAGAGCCCTGACAAAGAGTGAAGGGTCCGCTCCTTGGAATTAGCAGGGTTAGGACACAAAGAAGGCAAAACAATGTCCTGATTGAGATAAAAAGCAGACACAACCTTAGGCAAGAAATCCGGCTTAAGCCGAAACACCACCTTATCCTAATGCCGCTCAAAATAAGGAGGTTTGATGGAAAGCGCCACCAGCTCAGACACTCGCCTGACCGAAGTAATGGCCACCAAAAAGGCCACCTTAAGAGTCAGAATGGGCAAAGCAGCCCCACGGATAGGCTCAAAGGGAGGACCCTGCAGAGCAGACAATGCCAGATTCAGGTCCCAGACTGGTAGCATAGGCTTACGCACATGAGTATCTCCCTGGAAAAAACGTCTTAACAAACCGGTGATTGGCAAAGGATCTTTGGAAAAAAATTGCCAGAGCTGACACCTTAACCCTTTGAGTGCCAGCCTACCTCGATTTTTTGTCACACTCTGTTGCCAGACTACTTTTCACGTTTTTGCGCTACACATGCTCAACCTGGATTTTTGAAGGGATTTCCAGGGATTTTCCAGGAAAATTATATATTGTTTTTTTCAGCAGAGTCTGGGCTTCAACATGAAATGTCTTGTTTGGCCTTTTTTAGTGTATTCTCAATACTTTCGGGTGAAATATGTGCAAAAAACAATTTTTAGTGTTTTTTTGTAATAAAAAATGTAAGTTTGTTAATAAAATATTATTGCGTGTGAAAGCCCTATTTCTCCCGGTTACAACGGTACCACATATCTATTGGTAGACACCCTTTCCTGCCCAGGAAGCTACCCCAAACGGAAACAGCAGTTTAGGAGATTTCAGATAGGATACAACTATGCAATATGATTGCATAGTTGTAAGGGGTTAATTAAAAAAAAAAATGACGTAGGGTCCCCCTTACCCAGCATTACCGGCCCGGACCAGCTATGGGGGCTTGTAGAACAGGGCGCAGGGGCCAGTGTTGGTGGCCCCTGGCCCTGCAGGCTACTAGCCCACATAGCCACTAAGTGGCCCGGGCCCTTCTGCCCTCCCCCCCCCGGCCGTTGGGGAGGCAGGTAATGGGGGGGCTGGGGGTTATGGCAAGTCACCTGCTAGCCGGTGATTGCCAGCCCCAGAGCCTTGTGAACTGGTATAAGGGGTCTCATGGACCCCTTACCATTTCACAAATAGTTAAAAGTAAAAAAAACAAACAGACAAAATATTTTATTATTCTTTTTTTTACTTATACTTACCTCCCATCCAGTGTCCCGCGCCGCTGCAGATGACAGTTGTCGGTAGTGATCAGAGCAGGGAGGGTGGGAGGCAGGGAGATCAGAGCCTCCCTGCCTGCCACCCTCCCTGCTCCGATCGCTACCGACAACTGACAGATCGGAGCCCCGGGTGCCGGTAACCCGAGGAACTGGATGACGTCATCAAGTGGGCGGGCCTGCGCCGGCCGAAGAGGATGGTGAGGGCCTGTTTCTGGGCCCTCACCCGAAGCGTGGAAAGCCCGGGGGGGGGGGGGGGGTCGGAGCCCCCCTGGTGAAGAGAAGACCCATTTATTTTTTTTTTTTCTTGCAGATGTCGGCGCCGGCGGGGGGGGGGGGGGGGGGGCTATTACGGGCCCCTTCCTGAAGATCGGAGGCCCGGGGGCGGAAATCAAACAGGCGATTCTTGTACAGAATCGCTGGCCCTTTCAAATGAGGGGTAAGGCAAGTCTGTATGTTTTTTACTTTTTTTTTATGGGGCTCTAAAGTCAGCTACGTGAGAATCACGTAGCTGGCACTAGAAGGGTTAAGGGTACTAAGTTGAAGGCCCGAATCCAAACCATGTTGCAAAAATTCCAGAATCCTGGGGATAGAAAACACCCGACAAGGAAGAGACTTGGACTCACACCAGGCAATGTAAGCATGCCATATCCTGTAGTAGATAAAGGACAAGGACTTCTTCCTAGCCCTAATCATGGTATCAACAACAGAAGCCGGCAAACCCTTATCCATCAAGATGGAGGTTTCAGTAGCCAAGCCGTTAAAGCCAGCGTTTGTAAATTGGGATGGCACATCTGTCCCTGAGTGAGCAGATCTGGATCCTTGGGCAGGGCATACTGAACTACTGCCAACTGCACAACGTCTGCGAACCACACCCGCCTTGGCCAACAGGGGGCCACCAGAATGGCTGGTACCCCTTCCTGGGCTATCTTGCGCAGCACCCTGCCCAGCAGAGGGAAGAGAGGGAACACAGAGGAGCCGAAACTCCGTCCAAGGCATTGCTAGCGCATCCATGGCGAAGGCCAGAGGGTCCTGTGACAGGGAGACAAACCTGGAAAGCTTGTGATTGTGGCGGGACACAAACAGGTCCATAACCCGGCTGACCCCAGTGGTGACACAGCAAGTGAAAAATCTTGTTGCTGAGGGACCATTCCCCCAGCCGAGACGTCCTCCTGCTCAGGGAGTCTGCCTCCTGGTTCTCCACCACCGGAATGTAAACCGCCGAGATGCAAGGGACATTCTCTTCCGCCCAAGACATTATCAGGGACACTTCCTTGAGGGCTCGCTTGCTCCGAGTCCCTCCCTGATGACTGATGTAGGCAACCGCCGTCTGGTTGTCCGAGCGGATCTGAACAGCCCGACCCCGAAGGTGCGTGGTCAGCTGAGAAAGAACCAACCTGATCGCCCTCAATTCCAGGACATTGATGGGAGCATGGGCCTCCTGGGGGCAACACCGACCCTGGAACTTCAGAGACTTCCAAAAGCCCCCCTAACCGGTCAGACTAGCATCTGTGGTGACAGTCTCCCAGCACGGAGGCAGAAAGGTCCTGCACACTAGAAGATTGCCTGAGTCCAGCCACCACGAGAGGGATTGTCTGGCCGGGGGGGACAGCAAATTCCTGATCCAGGGACACAGGGTCCCGATCCCAAACAGACAAGAGGTGCAACTAAAGAGGTCTCATGTGAAACTGAGCAAAGGGGACCGCCTCGAAGCAGGACACCATCAGACCCACTAACTGCATCCCTTGCCGGATGGAAGGATGGGGACACAAGAGCAGAGTCCGTGCCTGCTTCTGAAGGCCCTCCACTTTCTGCTGAGGCAGGAATACCTTGACCTGAGAGGTATCCAGAGTCATGCCCAGAAAGGACCTCACCAAAGACGGAGACAGTGAAGACTTGGGATAGTTGATCACCCAGCCAAAGGACTCGAGAGTGGAGGTCACCACCAGAGTATCCTTCTCGGCCTGATGAAGAGACTGAGCCGCAATCAGAATGTCGTCCAGGTAAGGGAGGATACGAATGCCCTGATTCCACAGCAGAGCCATCACGCCCGCCAGCACCTTGGTGAACACCCGAGGCGCCGAGGTGATACCGAACGGTAAAGCCACAAACTGGTAATGCTGATCCTCTAGAGCGAACCTGAGAGTCTCCATGCAAAAGTGCTTGAACCTGACAAACTTGTTGAGACCTTTCAAGTCCAGGATGGGCCTCAGGGACCCGTCCTTTTTGGGGACAGAACAGATTGGAGTAGAACCCCGACCCAGTTCCCGGGAAGGCACCAGGCAAATGACTCCTGACTCCAACAGTTTAACCGCAAGGCGCAAACCCTGAGCTGACAGAGGGTTTTGAGACATCCGGGATCTGATGAATCTTGGGGGCGGCCAGGCTGCAAACTATCTACCGGAGGACACCACCTCCTGAATCCACCGGTCTGAGACGCGTAGCCTCCAGACGTGAGCAAAGAGCCGAAACCGTCCCCCCACCCGGATGGGTGAGGGCGCCTTCTCATGCTTGAGGGGGCTTGGGAGAAGGTTTGGGCTTGGGGTCCCACGAGAGACCGGGACGACCACGGGATCTGCCACGGCCCCAAGAACCCCTGCAGATACCTGAGAAGAGGGAGCCACGACCTCCTCTGGGAGCATGAAAGGAGGGGAGGGAAGAGGAGGGCCCCCGCAGCCTACCATCCTTGGCTAGAACATCCAGACGCTCACCAAAGAGCCGCAGCCCCGTAAAAGGGGGCCCAGTGAGAACCTTCTTAGCGGCAGAATCAGCCGCCAACTGACGCAGCCAAACAGAGCCACCAAAAGGGCAGAGGCCCTACCACACAGCTGTACCGCATCATCCATGGCAATAAGGACAAAGGCAACCAAATCAGAGCAAAGCAAAAGGAACCTATAATATCCCCCCCTGCTACCAGCCGTAGCGCCATCAAGGAGACGCTTGAGCTGTTTCTTAAGGGAAATAGCTGTAATGGCAGCAGCGCAGACCGGACGCAGGCAAGCCCCCACACATGTAAAAGCATGGCAGGCCAGCTGATCCAGAAACGATCTGCCCACCAATAGGTTCCTGGGGTCCAGCCACCACAAGAGGGACCGTCTGGCCAGGGGGGACAGAGAAAATTCTCGTTCCAGCGACTCCGGCATCTGGTCCCAGCCGGTCAGCAGGTTCAATTGAAAAGGTCTCACGTGGAACTGAGCGAAGGGCACTTCTTCAAAGCAGGACACCATCAAGCCCACCAGCTTCATCCCCAGACGGATCGAGGGTCGATGACAAGACAGCAAGGCTTGCACCTGCGTCTGAAGCCCCACCACCTTCTACTGTGGTAGGAACACCTTGACCTGAGAGGTGTCTAGCGTCATGCCCAGGAAGGACTTCACCGTTGAGGGAGTGATCGAAGACTTGGGGTAGTTGATTACCCAACCGAACTCCTCGAGAGTGGATGACATCGTTCGCATGTCGCTCTGGGCCTGCTGAAGGGACAGAGCCGCAATCAGTAAATCGTCCAGGTAAGGCAGCACTCGAACGCCCTGAATCCTCAGGATAGCCATGATGCCCGCCAGCACCTTGGTGAAAACCCGGGGGTTGAGGATATCCCGAATGGCAGCGCCACAAATTGATAATGCTGGTCCTCCAGAGCAAATCTCAGGAACCTCTGGTGTCCCTGGAATATTGGGACGTGCAAATAGGTATCCCTGATGTCCACTGTGGTCATGAAATCGCCGGTGAACAGGTTGGAGTAAAACCCCCGCCCCTGAAGAGGTACAGGGCAAATCACACCTAGCCGTAAGAGGTGCTGTACGGCCGTTCTCAGGCCCGCACTGTGCCATCACAGGATTCTGGGACATGCAAGACTGAAGAAATCTTCGGGGTGGCCTGACTGCCAGCTCTATTTTGTAACCGGAGGACACCACCTCCTGAATCCACCGATCCGAGACGTGCTGTCTCCAGATGTGAGCAAATAGCAGAAGCCGTCCCCCACCTGGATGGGTGAGGGCGCCTGCTCATGCCTGAGGAGCCTTGGCGGGGGGCCTGAACTTGGATCCCCAAGAGGGATTAAGTCGGCCGCGGGACCTACCTCGTCCCCAGGAATCTCTGCGGCCACCTGAAAAGGAAGCGCCTCTTCCTCCACGAAAGGAGCAATAGGCAGAGGAACCCAGAAAGGGCCACGCAGGCTTCCGTCACTGAGGGAGTCTCCCATACTTAACCAGGAGGTCCAGACGCTCCCTGAACAACCTGTGCCCCACGAAGGGGATACTAGTGAGTGACTTCTTGGCCGTGGCATCAGCCGACCATTGCTGCAGCCAGAGAGAGCGACGGAGCGCAACAAGCAGGGCCGAAACCCTGGCGCCGAGCCGGACATCATCGTCCATAGCAGAGACAACAAAGGCAATAAAATCCACGCAAGCTTTCAGGTCTTTATACTCCTTCGCCCACTTGCGAGACTTAGCAATATCTACAAGATATCACCTTCTTTCTGATGGCTAACGAGACATTAGCCGTGGCACACAGGGGGCGAAACCAAGCACCAGCAAAGGTGAATGCATGACAAGCCAGGTGATCCATACACCTGTCAGCTGGATCGCGCAGGGAAGCAGTATCGGGTGACGGCATAACCGTAGTGTTGGATAACCCCGACACAGGGGAATCCACATGGGGGGGGGGGGGGGGACGGGACCAGAGGCGGACCAGCTCCTCCGGGAAGGGATACCGCCTGTCCAGGGCCTTAGGCACCGAAGGTAGTTTGTTAGGCTTTTCCCACTCTTTGAAAACCAAATTGGAAAAATAGGCCTGCTCAGGGAAAACAAGTCGCTGTCTCTCAGTCCGAAATGGATCCCCCTGCTTCCTCTTAGCCGCTTTAGGAGGGACAATATGCAACGTCTCAAACACAGAAGTCAGCAACTTCTCCGTATCGTCAGGGAGCCACATATCCTCGCCCTAGGAAGAGCCAGGCTCGCTGTCTAAGCTGGCCGAACGATCCCCAGTGGAAAGGGAATCCTTAAACAACTCGCCTTCCTCCATGGAGCCCAGACCTCCAAAAAGATCATCATTGGCAAAATCTGGGTAAACGGGCACGATGTGCCGCTTCTTACTCGTGGCCTTCCAAGGAGCCGTGCGAGATAACTGTCTCTCAAGGCTGGCCACCCGGTATGCCAAATCAACTTAGGACCCCTTGCTGGCTTCCGCCTCGCTGAGGGCTGAATGCAATAGTGGGGGTGCTGGCGAGGCCGCAGACAATAAAGGGCTAGGGGCAGATGCGCCCACCCTATCATGCTACAAAAATACGCTCCTGGCGCAAGTGACACAAACCGTGCCGAGTCCGCCCAGGGGGCTGATACCGCGCATGGGGCAGAGCCAGCGAAGGATGGCGGCCCACGGGGGGGCCCCCACAGTCGCCGTTAGCAGCACGCCCCGCACACACGTCACCACAGGAGAGAAGTCCTCGCCAACCAGCGCCGTCCCCCCCCCTCACAGCGCGTCAAAGATGGAGGGGGAAGAGGAGAAGAAGCCGAGGGAACGAGGGAGGTGTGTCAGCAGAAAAAAACACGGCACAAACCAGCAGGTGTAAGCCAGAAACACAGTTTGCACAAACACACCTTAAATAATAAAGCTTGTGGGAACGGGAAGGGCATGACACGTAGGCATAGAGTGGTTCCTCCCCCCCCCCAATAGGCTCACCATCGCCTATGGCCGGCTACCCTTTAGGGAGGGTCTGCGGCCCAGAGACTAGCTCCGACAATGCCTGACCCCGGCGTTCACCCTACCTTCACCGTCCTGTCAGCCAAGGCTGGGAGGCAGAAATGTGTCCACGGGAACAGTGGGAATAGGGGTGCAGCGGCCGACGGGCTAGGAGGCCCCGCTCAGCTGCAGTATCCAGGAGGGAGTATCCAGATGATCCTAGCAGCAGCACTGCAAGATGAACTCTGAAGATTCTAGTGAGACACCTCATTTTATAGGGGGCCGGGAGGAGCTACAGCTTTGCATATTGCAGTAGACTGCGCCACCTGGTGGCGGAATACCCACATGTAATTATTGTGGTTATTTAGCAAAAGAGGGGATGGGAGGCACCAAACAATCTACTATGTAGGCGTCCTGCTCTGGTGAATCCCTTATTAAGGTAAGTAAAATATAAACACAAGGGGGAGGGGATGCAACCAGAGACTAACAAAGGCACTCTAGTAAGTGTAAAAACATATAACACATATGTAGACTGCCATCAAATGAGGGGCAGGGGGGAAAAATCTAATGTACCCAGTGTAGGAACCTAATATGTCAGTAAACCATTAATATAATATTTGTAAATCAATCCATAAAGTGTCAAGTGCTTCCAAAGTGCATCAAATCCCAATATATATACAAACATAACAGTGCAAAAAATGCTAGTAAAGAGGTAGGTATAAGTCACAAACAAAATACATAATCATCCTACTTGCCAGATAAAGTGCCATGTGCGGACCAACATTGGGACCCCCAGATTCCTGTAATTATTGTGGGACGACCTGGACTAGATATAGTGAAAAGAAGCGCATGCATTGCATACCTTCCCAAAAATGAATAACAACATGGACTTTTGTCGGCAAGGTGGTGAGGAAGGTGGCAAGTTGGGGTAATCCCGGCATAGTTTAAAAAAAAAAAAAAAAAAAAAAAAAAAACCTAAATTTATTTTATAAAAAATGACTAAAGAGTATCCCTTAACTGCGTCTGTTGGGAGTTTCCTGTGTACAGTTGGCTCCCATTAAACTGTGGACCTCTGTGAATGGAGGAGCCCAGTGCTTTCCAGGGCACTGCTGGCCCTGGAGACTTTTGAAAAACTCCATTGCCAATGGCAATAATAAGGAAGCAAGCATTGCACATGTTGCCGGTCACATGTGCCTCTCCTCCATTTCCTGCAGAGCGGGGAAAAGCCAAATCAGGGCTTCAAAGTTTGCCATCCTTACAATTTAATTTTATCAGGACCACACAAAAAAGATGAACAGCAAATCGGTCCTTTGGTACTCTCAGCATGAGCATAGCAAGCCCCATTGGTCCCACAGCTGTCTCCGAGCACAGCAGAGCATGCTCAATCATAAAGCTGCGCCATGGCATGCCCTTCCCAGCTCAGCTACAACACCCAAAAAATTGGAGGTTTTGAGATGTTTTGAGATACTTTGAAATGGCTCATTTGACACAATTCCCATGGAAGAAAAACGTTTGCTTGTGCCTGGACAGGGACTTTATATATAGATCCATCTAGAATAGGTTTAAATAGGAATACTAACCTGTTATCCAACAAGAGAGTTTCTGTCCTTAAATCTCCATGAACAATATCTACAGAGTGGAGTTTTTCTATTAAACTTAACAAATTATAGGCAAGTAAAATGACAACATTTTCCACCACTGTCTCAGGGTCCTTAAGCATTTCCTGTTCATAAAACAAAATAAAAGTTAGTCTGACAATTTCTCAATCAGAAACCCAAAAGTCATGTCCAGAAAATTTGAAATAACAAAACTCACTTACCTGCAAGCCCCCAGGCTTGAACCCTCCTTGACTCTGAAGCCCGATTACTAGCATCAACCACTGACGACATATATCGGCGCTGTGCGTTTATAGGTAATATAATGGGCCCATGCTGCCCACATGACTGGCAGCAGGAAAGTACACCAGGGCCTGCAGGGGGAGCTCACCGTTAGCACAGGAGGGCTGGCAGGTAAGTGATGTTGGTTATTTTTATTTGCTTGTACAGGGACATTAATGAACAAGCTTAGGTAAAGTATTAGGTAGGCAAAGCTATCGTAACTGTTATTGGGCTGAACTTTAAATTAAAAGGGGGGGGGGTACTCATCTTTTGTCCCCCACAGCAGATTGGTCTGACCCCCGCAATCAGTAACTCACCCGATTCCTTAATCAGATCCCGCTTTGGCTGGACCCGAACTCGTTGGGTCGGGCTTACGCCCATCTCCCATCATTTACAGAGTGGCTGCCACGTCCTCTATTGCAAGATACGATCGTTATGGTGAGTTACTGATCGTTTGAGGAACGATCAATGTGGGGACAAAAGGTGAGCACTCTTTTGTTTTGTTTTTTTGGGCCTATAAGAGAGGGACCCCAAATGGATGAGACTTGGCTGCCAATCCGAGGGTGAGTGGCTTGGGGGGGGGGAGGTGGACAAAAGGGGTTTGTAGAACCAGTCTATTGCCTGAGGAAGGAGCTTCTGCTAAGTGAGAAACATAACCTAAGATCCTCAACTTAAAATTTTGAAAAAAGGGGGATCCTCAACATGGGACCCTTAATGGGCAAGATATCCCACAGGGTGCCATACCTAATCCCTAGAGGGATTACAAAGTATAAGAAAGTTTCCTGGATTCAATGTACTAGGAGGCACTACCTGACCCAAAACTTTACTGACCAATATACCTATCTACTCCATTATACACCTTAAAGCAGATCAAAACCTAGGATTCGACTACCTGGGGTTTTGTTCCCTGCTCTGGAGACATCCCCTATGGGGATGCCCCACTGTGTGAACCCCCTATGTACGGGCTTTTGTCCAATCAGAGCCGTTTGTATTGCATATGTAAGGCCCAGCAAACAGCTCTGTTTACATGCAGAGCTTTGGCAATCGGGTGTGCAACAGGTGCATCCCCAGCAGATCCCTGATGCCCCGGAGGAAGCCCAGAGGCAGGCCCTAGGAATCTTTTTAGATTCCAGGGCCGAGCCAAAAGGGTTTTGTTCTGCTTTAAAGACTGCAGACCTGACATTTATCTTGCCCTAGGCGTACCAGCACACCCGTAATCAGGAGACATCTGCCTACCTGGATACTAGAACAAAATGCCTTTCTTTGCACATAGAGAGTGCTAGGAGGTCCATGCCTACTCAGGTGCCCTAGGTAGGTAGTGGTCCCTCTTAGTTGAAATGCTCTATGGGATGAGAGTTCATGAGGACTAAATACAAAGTTTACTAGTAGAAGCTGTTGCCTGTACTGGGGCATCAGGAAAGAGTCCTTGGATCACAGACAAAAGTCTTATAGACTCCTTAGGGACACCTTGCAAATGAAGGGGTGAGTGCAAAAAATTTTTTAGTTAACTCAATATGTGATCCTTTACTCCTGATTTTCACTCCAGGGAAAATCCCACCAATTAGGGAACTGATGTAAAATGTAAAACCTTCAGTCCCAGGAATGGGATCCTACAGAAGAAAGCAAGCCAGAAATGAAACAGACTTTATTGGTGAAATAACACACTGTCATATAGTGCACAGCACACAATGCAGCAGAGGTAGTGATGTCTGATGAAGCAAACAAGAAAAACAGAAACCTATGATTACTGGTGGCAGAGAGAGCACACAATGGAATGTGAATGGGGCCCCAGTGGGAGGAAACAATACTGGAGGTGCTGGATGATAGTGTCCAAAGTCCAAGTCCAAAGATAAGACCAGGTATACAGTCCAAAGTTCTAGCACACAACAAAGGTTTTCTGGGGAGCAAGAAAACGGCACCTGCACCCCAGCAGGTTACAAACACAATGTTCATAGGGCTCACCTGGACAGAGGGCTGGCCAACTAATAAAGGCCTAGCCCGGAGCTCACCAGCTACAGATGGACACCTTCTGGTGACCAGGTAAAGAACACATCCCTTGAATAGCAACCCTTCGTACTGGTCATGACTGATCCAGGGCAGGGTGACCATTGTGATGCATTTGGGGAGGAAGGCTCTGTAACAGGCTCAGACACAGTAGACACATGGTAAACAACTAAGGTTTTCTGGAAAGCAAAAGCCCTGCTGCCAGCTACCACAGCAGGTTACAAACACAACGCTCATGTACCTGGGATGGGGGCTGACAACCTAATAAAGGCCCAGTCTCATCAAGCCCATGTGCTGGCTAAATTAGCCTAGGCTCACCAGCTACAGAGGGATACCTGCTGATGACCAGGTATAGAACATCCCTAATATAGGGATGCAGAGCCCTCAGCAGGTGAACCAGGGGTAATGCCGGTATTTACCTTGAGGCAAGCTCCTGGGTCTTAAACCTGCGCTATAGTTTGCTAGAAAAGTATGGACAGATCAGATACTTGTCCCTTAAAGTGGAGCAAAACCTTTTCAGCTCGGCCCTGGAATATAAAAGGCTGAGCAACATGTACCCTCTCTATCAAGGTCACTGAGCTTAAATCGATGCATGCCCCACCATATTGACAGCGTCTCAGTAGCCATTAACAATCTCACCATATCTTGAACTGACATTTCTGTGTGGGTAGAAAAATCTTCATGTGTGTATGTATGTAGGATCATGCTCAAAAAGGAGGTCAATCTGCTTATCGTGGGCAGAGACTTAGAGTAGACAAACCTCTCTAAAGTCTAAAGACTACACCTTCTCCACATCTGGTAAGGCTTCCTGCAGAGCCATAGCTCCGATAAGGAGATCATCCTGATCCCAATCCGATCTAAAACACTTGGTGCTACAACAAGGCCATGCAAGACCAGCAAGACCTTGAATACCCTAGGAGTAGTTGAAAGTCCCAAAAGCAGGGTCTTAAATTGGAAGTTCTGTAATCCCACTGTGAACTTGCTGCCATATATTACCCCTGATCCAGGGATGCCACCTGGAATTTCCCCACCTGCATCTATTCATGCATTTGAGATCCAAAACTAGGCATACAAACCAATCCTTCTTAGGAGCCACAGACTAGAGAAGAATCCTCTCTCAGAAGACAGACCTTACCGCTCCCATGATTCCCAGAACCAAGCGTCAGGAGACCTGGAGAACTGTTTCTCAACACTAAAAACACTACCCATACAGGAACCCCGGGAGCTTCCGAGGAGACTGGACCTGCTATCCCAGGGACCAGTGCAGAGTTGATTTGGGTCTCTGTGTCAGTACTCTGAAGGTCCAGCTGGCGGCTCTTTCATTATTTTTAAATAAGAGATTATGGTATTTTGATTGGCCAGACGTTTTCTTCTGGCTGTTGGGCCAGTCCTCATGAAGATAGCGCCTCAATGAGATCTGGCTAGAGTCTTGGCAGCTATGTCAGCTCCTTCATTTGAACCAGGTTTAGATTCACCTATTACATTTCTCACATGGAAGGAACTATTTTTAGTAGCAATTGCTTCTGCCCACAAAATCAGTGATATCCAAGCATTATCCTGCCTTCACCCCTTTCTTCAGATTTTCCAGGATCAGGTGGTACTAAGGGTGGACCCCTGCTACCTACCCCTGACTTCAGACACAGGAGATTGTTCTTCCATCAGAGGATAGTAAAGATTCTTCTGTAGACAAATCATTGGATGTTAGAGCAGGTCTTCTGGAATATCTTCACTAAACAAGGGATTGGAGAAAGGCGGATAGCTTATTCGTTTCATTTTCAGGTCCTAGGAAGGGCCATCAGTTATCTAAGACAAGTCTTGGCCCGTTGGATCAAAAGCAGAATCAGATTTGCCTATAATAGATCCCCTGTTCCAGGAGGAATTACAGCTCACTCTACGAGAAGTGTCTCTACATCCTGGGCGGAGCAAGCTGGGGCCTCTATTAAAATACAATTCTGTGAAATACTCACCTGTAGAATTGGTATTATACGCATACAGTACATCCTGCTCCATATATAATAATTACACGTGGGTATTCTCCGCCAGATGGCGCTGTGCACTGCAGACATGCAAAAAACAGGCTCCTCCCGGCCCTTCATATAGCCAGGGACCTCCCACAAATCCCCAGCATTGAAAAGCAGTGAGAAAAAGAAGCCGGGAGAAACCAACCACCAAAAACTGGTAATAACAACAATGATAATCACCATACAGGGGATCCAGAATAATGTAAAACCAGGGTGGGGTGGAGCAGGACGTACTGTATGCGTATAATACCAATTCTACAGGTGAGTATTTCACAGAATTGTATTATTCTAAGCATACAGTACGTCCTGCTCCATATATAATTATTACACGTGGGACATCCAATAGCAGTGTCCATAAAGTAGGGTGGGATCCCCAACAAAAAAGGCACAGCAGACAGTAAAAGCGCTGTCACCTGCAAACCTTGCTACCAAGAGCGACATGAGCAAGAGCTCCAACGTCAACCTCATAAAAACCTTTGAAAAGGTATGAACAGAAAACAAGTAGCGGTCTAGCAAACTTGGTCAACAGAAACCTGGAGCTGAAAGGCCCAAAGATACCAAAGCACAAGTAGATTTAGAATAAAGCGAGAAGAAGATTCTTCCCCTTAAAAGAATAGGCCAGAGTAACAGCCTGACCAGTCCAAATGCTAACAGTAGCCTTGGCAAAACTTAGAGCTCTCCCCATCGGGGAATTGAACCCTGGTCTCCCGCGTGACAGGTGGGGATACTGACCACTATACTAACAAGGATCAGCAAGAAGCCGAAATCTTACTTAGGACCAGAAGGGACAATCCATCCAAGTAAAGACCAGGCCAAAGGGCGCATAACCCCTGGAAGCAGACGAGATCAGGCACATACGGATGGAGACGCCCGCAAACCCCAAGGGGCATCAGTCCCCCTAAAGGGCAAGAGACAATCCAGGAAAAAACCTCCAACACCTGTTAAGGGAATGTAGACCCCCTTTCCTCAGTGTTACTAGGAATAAGGCCCAGAAGAAAGACAAAGGTCTTGAATACATGAGCATAAGACACCACCTTAGGCAGAATGACCGGCGTAAAGCGGAACACCACCTCATCTTGGTGTATATATCTATGAACGAGGGCTAGCTAAACAGAGCCGCCCACTCAAGCACACGGCTGACTGAAGTAACAGTCCCCAGAAGGACAACTTGAGGGTAAGAACAGTCAGACAGCATCCGGAATAGGACCAAAGGAACACCCCGCAAGGCAAGCAGAATAAATTCGAATCTCAACAGAGAACATAGAATTACGTGGGGAACGCACATGAGTAACCCTCTGAAAGAAGCCTTAACCAAGGAAACTGAGCAAAAGACTTCTACAGGAAGGCGGACAGGGCAGAACCTGACCCTTCCGAATACTGAGCTGGAGAATTCCAACTCCAACCAAAGCTGTAATAACTCTAGAACTCTGGGAACAGAGAACGCCCAACAGGGAAGAGACCTAGACTCACACCAATCAATATGGGTACGCATACCCTATAATAGATGGAAGAAGAAGAAGCAGCTTGCTCCTAGTCTTCCCATATTCTCAATCACCAAGACAGATAAGCCTGTAACCTGTGCCATAACATTACTTAATCATCATGACCACGACCAGAGAATCCTGGGACAGGGAAACAAGGACCGAGCTTTAAAAGAAAAATGTAGGAGATATAATTCAATAAAGATAAATAACAGAACGTGTATTACCAGGCAAGAAATTGTTCCTCACCATGTCGGAATAGATTTTGCATTTGTTAAAAATCCAACCTTCCAGGGTACATGGTGCCCTTAGAAACATATCAAGAGGCATCCTCCTGTGAAGAGCCTACAGTTTATTATGCAAATTCCCTGTCTCTGAATGATGGTTGTGATTCTAAAATGATGGTGACTGCCCTGGGTGCCAAAGTCTAAAAGAGTTGATGATTTGTATGCAGCTTGAGTTCAGAAGTGTTGTGCAAAATAACCACCCTTAAAGCAGAACAAAACTTGTGATTTTCAAATATCCTGGTTTAGTTTTTTGCCCAAGGGGCATCCGAATTCGGGATGTCCTGCTATTTTGAGCAGAATAGCCACATTCCCACTATCTGAATGCTTCAGCCCAGAAATGCTGTGGATGTGGCTGCCAATGTTTACGGCCACCCAGGGTGGGGCTGTGGTTTTGGGGCATCCTGATTTGGGATGCTCTGGGGAAGGCCAGCCAAGGGTTTTGGTCCACTTAAAATAAAAAGTCAGCCGGGTGATGAAGTGCCCAAAATCCATAACTACACCAATAACATGGTCAATAACACAATGTGCTAGTATTTGTGGTCTTATCACATTTTGAAGTTGGTGGCTACAGATGGACTGAGGGGCAAAGGGAGCCTGCACGCATATGGTCAAAGACAAAGTCTTGATTCTAGGTAATATTAAAACATTTGAATTCTAGTCCAGATAATAAACAGCTTAAAATAGCATGCACACAGACATTTACCTGAACAGTAAAGCAGTTGATATTCTTATAAAGAGTAATGCAACCATTCTGGAAAAGGTAGCAGTTACTCAGCTCAAGTAAATTACTCTCGAAGGCCTCACCAAGGCGCATTTTCAGCTTCTGTACAATATAGAAATCCCAAGGGACCGGCTCAGAATCTACCTGTAAGGGGCCACAGTATATTAAATATTACAATTATTATTAACACAGGTGTACAAATTACAAAAATTGTAGATTGTGTGTACTTACTGTAATATAACTGAATTTTAGAACTCAACATAAAATATCTGTAATAAGCAAACCAGGAGATCGGACACTAACAAAAAATAAAGTTTTAGTACTCTCCGTAAAGGTTATTTCTTCTGTGTTAAGGATAAAGTTGTAGATAGAAGAGATTCTGAGCTCTTAAACCCCTCACCAACAGGAATAGCCAGTTAGTAACTAGTAGTAAACCAAATAATGTCCATAAAGAAACTTTAATAAAAACAAAGTGGAATAATGGTGCACCAAGCAGCCAAGTAAAAACCCAGGGAGGGAGCCATGTCCCCTACATGTACACAAAAAACATTTCTAGTGATTACTAAAAATAAAAATGTTGTACTTGCCACACCTCTTCCACCCTGCCCTCTATTAATTTAGGAATGAAACAAGGAGACACAGGTTCTCTGGACCGGCCAGAGTACCTGCCCCCCCACCTCTATTCTCCCTTTTACTTATTTTCTGTCCTTTTTTATTTTCCTTTATTCACCTTTTCTTCTCTTCATACCATAGCAACCATAATAGTAGCCACATAGTCTTTTGGCTGTTTTTTTGTAATGATATAAACTGTATTGACAACATTTCTAGCATGCAAATGTTTGTAAGTATCTCAAAGTTAAAGATAATTTCAATAAAAATGTAAAAGATAAAATAGTTACTTACCTTGTTAAAATGTTTTTTCTTAGTTGTCCATACAGGGACACCAGATATTCATAACAGATAGGTAATCCAGCAGTTGGAAACCGGGACTAGAATAGGAAGAGAGTTGTGGCTCATCCCTGATGCAGGTATAAGACCTGGCCAGGCCATAGCCCCAGAGCAGCTCACTTTTGGGAGAAGCATGGGGGGTCATTATCTGGACTGCTGGCCTGTGTTATTTTCTTATTGAAGAACCAGGGTTGAGGTGGCGATATGGACAAACTCTTGCTACAAATGGAGTCAAGATGAATTGGGCATGTTGTCCCATAGAGGACTGAATGTGAACCTGGGACAACAGGCGTTCCTATAGGTCCACATTGAGGCACATTCCGTACAAATACAGTAGTATTATTGCTGTCCACTTTCTCCCCCTCTGCCTGTCTCTGGTTTTGCTCTTCGTTTCTGTTAGTTCTTGCTTCCCTCTTCCTCTTTTTGGTCTCACTCATCCCATACTATTGAGTTTCTTTGATTGAGGATGTTCCAAGGGCTGAGTGAAACGTGGCTGAGGTTGTGTCCGCCATGCCCTCACGCGCCCTGACCCAACCATCCTGAGACACTGTGCAGCCAGCACAAGGAAAGCGCTCCCAGCTACAGACCGGATCTGGCCATCTATTGATACTATGCAGTCCGCATAAGGATCGGGACCTGCGGCTCCAAATAAAGAACCCCCACCCAATGTAGTATCTGCACGCTGGTGATAAGACTATTGAGGGCGGGAATGTCAGCCCCTGTCTTGAGAGCTTAACATTGCCCCTACCTGTGCGCTGACAGGCACCTTACTTTTACCTTGGATGCTGCTTGTTCATAATTAGTTTGGACGCTTTCTCTACATTGTGTGACTTGAGTCACATTTTTGTATTTTTGATTAGCCAGTTTAGATAGTGTGAGGGTGGATGTGGCGGTTGTCTCAGGCCCTGTGTTTTAATGCTATTTGGTCACTTGTGTTTCCAATAAAATGCTCCCAGTATATACCACAGCAACATAATGGGTGTCCTTGTTCTGGTTCTAGTATATCAAATAGGTTGATGACTGGTACCACAATCTAGGGGGCACAGTGGTAATATGGTTTCCCCACCAGCGTCCTCCAGGACAGCTTAGCCACCTCCTCTTCTGTACAGGAAACACAAAATTGGAAGAGCATTAATAGGCCCACCATTCCCTTTGGCCCTCAGTGTTTTGTTTTTCCTCTCCATGAAACATATGGATGAGCAACGTCCCATTTGTTACTTTTTCCCCAGGGGTTGATGGCATGTCCGATTCCCCTTCCCCAGATTCTGTCTTGGTTACTGGGGGGGTCTTGTTTTTAATACCTAGGGTTCTCCAGGCCTCCTCCCCGTCCCTGCCAGGCTCCAGGGAATGCTGCAGCGAGGTACATGGCTCTGCTGATGTCAGCACAGGAGACTCCATGCTCAAGAGCAGGTTGGGTATCGGCTGCGTCCGGAGAGAATGCAGGTAAGTAGTGCAGCCTCTAAGTCGCAGGAAAGCCATAGGCTTCAACCTAACCTGAGCCATGTAAGCAGAGCAGGGACTTCTGAGTCGTGGTGACATCATTGCACTGGTCATTGCTGTGATGGAGGAAGGTGCGGTTTTGGGCTGAAGCTACAGGACTGCTAGTCGCAACCAACCAAAAGGAAGCGGAGATGGGAGGCGCAGATTCCCAAAAGTGGGTGAGTGAATCTTGAGCCATCTGTCATTTTTAGCTGTTCCTCCAGGGGGGGCTTAGTACAGAGCCTCTTATTTTAATTAATATGTTTTGCCTTTCCTGTCTTTCAGAGATGTTAAGAAGAAGAAGAAGGAAAAGCATGTTAAGCCTAAAGACCCTAAGAGTGTTAAAGAAAAATGTTCCCCATAAGTCTTGCCTAAATTGCAGTATTCTATTCCTGGATAGTTGGAATAAAAATCTCTGTGCCTGCTGTCTGGAGTACCTTGTAGTCCAGAACTTCAGTTTTAATTCAGTGATTTCTGGTTTTATGAACTGGATGACACCTTTGCGGCTTACAGATCCAAGATGGATCAGCACTTGCAAGCTTTTCTAGTGACTCCCACACCCAGGGAAGGGGGAGGAAGGGGAGGCCTTGGCTTCCTCAGACTAATCAGTTGATTCTGGGACTTCCAGTAAGCCTATTTAAGAGGAAAAGTCTAAAAGTTCTCAGTTCAGTAGAAGCTAACCCTGACCATATACAGGCCATCTTCACTACCCTAAAATTGATTCAGTTTCCAAGCCAAGACACCTTATAATGAGGGGCTGCAGGAACACAAGTCCCTATGTTTCTTTGTCCATGACACAATCAAGGACCTAATAGCAAGGGAATGGAAAAACCCGGAAACTCCGTTTTTTTTCCGCAGGTCATAAGGGAGAAGGTTTCGTTTTGAGGAGGCTGATGTGCCATCCTGGGCAAAATGTCCCAAAGTGGATGCTTTATCATCCCAGGTGTCCACAAGATCGGACCTATCTTTTGAGGACCCTATGGATAACCTTTTAAAGAGAGCATGGGATACTAATGCCTTTCTGCTAAAGCCCCAGATTGTGTGGGATGGGTACTTGAAATGTGGGTGGACCACCTTAAAATTAATCTGATTAATGATGCCCCTAAAGAGGAGATCTTGAATGCAACTCCCATTTGTGGCCAAATCGGTGGCCTTTATTGTTGATGCTTCAGCCGAAGGGTAAACAGCTTTTCGGTCCAGAACTCGAGGCTGTCCCTGCTTGATCTTCCCAGAGGGGTTATAATTTTTCAGTTAAAAGATAGGCACCCATCGCACTTCTGAGGGCAGATATAAAGAAACCCAGATTTCCTCAAAGAGATTTTAATATACCAGAAAGCAGGAAGTCCTGGCAGAACAGAGAGGGGTCAGGGTAAAGGAACCTTCCATTTCACCCCGCTACCCCTGTCAGAGCACCACTCCTGACAGTCAAGTAAATTGCAGTTTGATAAGCAAAAAATTCAAAATGGAATCAATTTATATGATCAGATACATTCTTCTAAGGGATGCCTTGATGGTCTCTATAGGCCTCCAGAATGCTTATCTGCATATTCCGATTCATCCTTCTCACCGCAGATTACTAAGGTTAGCAGTCCAGCTGGAGGGAAAGGATCCTCTTCGCCAATTCCAAGCAATGCCCATTGGACTTTCATCAGCACCTCGGATCTTTACAAATACTTTGGAGAGGCAATGGCTTATCTAAGATTGAAGCACATAAACATCATTGCCTATCTAGACTATCTCCTCCTGTTCGCCTTGGACCAATCTTCCCTTCTAGCTGGACTGCAGAAGACCATGTAGTATTTGCACAAACTGTGAATCTCCTCCCAAGTTGCAGATGCTCTCACCTGGGGTACGAGATTGATGCTCAACTCAAATTGTTAGGGACCGTCTCACATCTTCAGCAGAACCCAGTAGTATCTTTGAGACAGATCCTGGCCTTGGTGGGTCTTATGAATTCAGAGATGCCGGCAGTAGTTTTGGCGCAGCTCCATTCGAGGGCTATTCAAAAATTATTTTTCTGAGGGCATGGGACAGGAGTCTTCTGTCTCTAGATCAGATGAGGACGTGGACTCGGACTCGAAACTTGGTGGGGGCAGACCATGGCACAAGAAAGATCCCCTCGTAGTTGCCATGGACACAAGCTTGTTCGGGTGGGAGGCTTACTGCCTGGGACAAGTTTCAGGGCTCTTGGTACACATCCATGTCTAGAAAATAGTCCAATTTAAGAGAACACATGGTAGTAGATGGCTTTTCTATGCCTAGACAAGTCCCTCCTGGACAGAGACACTCAGATCGTGTCAGACAATACCACGGTGGAGGCTTGTCTAAACCATCGGGGGGGGGGGGGGGGGGGCAAGTTCCAGAGAGTTTCACAGAGTGGCCAGTTCGATTAATCTCAGTTAGGAAAACAGGTCAAGATCTATTCGAGCTGTCCACATAAAGGGGGACCTAAACGTGGAAGTGGACTTCCTGAGCAGGATCAAGGCGGATCCAGCAGAATGGGAATTAGACCAGCAAATATTTCTGCAGATAACGAGAGTTTATGGACAGCCAAGCATAGACCTGTTTGCTTCCAGAAGAAAAGCCAATGCAAGAGGTAATTAAGACAGTCAGTGTCTTGAATAGAAAGATCTGGACTCTTAGAAAATTTGGACACTGCTACCTCTACTTTGGGGACTGAATCCTAAATGTTTACATCTCCTGCATTAAATGGATGTCTTGTTCTAAAAGATTGTGGCACAAAGAACTTCTGGGTACTGTCACTCTTTTAATAGCATGTCTCTCATGGCAGCATGGACAGAAAAGGTTATTCCCTGAACCTCTAGGAGTTTGTTTATCAAGAATATCATAAAAAACAGATAATTCTTTAGTCTCTTCTGCCAGGAATAAAAAAAGGGTTCCTTAACATTTGCAGAGGAGATAAGTAAGCTCTCTGTATCTTAAGAGGAGTCAAAATCTGAGACTCCATGTTCAGGCTCATCTTCTGACCCACCAAGTCATGTTTCCTCTTGGGAGCAGAGGTAACCGGAACTAGGGTCTGAACACCATTATCGATCTAAGCTGTTACAGAAGAACAAAATAGAATCTATGAAGGCAGAGGACTCTTCTTAGATTAATTTTGCCATTGTATTGCTTGCATACAGATTATTTGTATGAGTCAGGCAGCACCACGGAACACAAAGTGCAAATTTTACTATGTTCAGTTTTGCTCTTGTACCCCCAGAGCCATTTTCTTTTTACAGCTCTTTCTTTTTTAGGGGCTTTTTCTGCATGCTTCTTGGCCATTATCTTAGTGTGCTTGTCGACAGACTTATCTCCAAAGGGACAAAAAGACAAAATTGCCATAAATCTATCTAAAGAAGCATTAGATATTTATCAGTATAGTGCCCTTCAAACGAAAGGAGAGGCAAAGCACATTAAATCATAGAGTAAGTGCTGGCCGGCATTAAGAGGAGAAAGATAGCTGCTCGGCAGCCTACTCCTATAGGAGTATCAAAATGGCTGCCAGGATCTCGCAAGATTATGTATTTTAGCACACTCGGAATGTGTCAACATGACAGCACGATCTCACACCAGTAAACAACTACTGAATATATTGAATATCGATCTGAGGCACTACAAGCATACGCCCCGGAATTCTTTAGGCCACGAACAACACACACTGTGTAGATGGCGCTCCTGCCAGTCACGGTGCCTGTGCATAGCCCCTTCCATTCACTGAAATGAATGGACGGAGATATACACAGGCACAGTGACTGATGTAAAATGGAGGCACAACGGTTGAGGCGCTGGGAGATTTCTGAGCGGCAGACTGGCCGGCAGAGAGGATAAGTGCTTGTATGTTTTTTGTTTAGTGACCCTTTAACTAAAGTAAGACATTTTTCATTTAAAGAAGAGAAAATGAATATGCAAATAAACGTGTATGGAAACATAAAAAACCCACCTTTATAGCTACCCCATTCAAATTCTCATCCACCAGATCTGTGAGCACTCCAGTAAAAATTCTACTGCCTTCCCCTAGAACAGTTTCACTCTTCAGCATGTACATTTCACTACCTGCAACGAACAAGAAAATAATTTAACTGAACAGAAACAAATTTAGTTGAAGTTATTCAGCAGGCACAAAATACTAAAGGGAATTCACCCTTTGTCCTCCACCGCTGATTGGTGCTAGCCCATGTCACAGCCAGCAATCCCACGCCGCTTGCGGGTCTCAAACTCCATTCACCAGTGCTTCGGTACCAGACCACTCCCCCTGCCATCAGTAACAGAAGGGTGGCCACATTCCCTCTGTTCACTACAATAGAGCAGTGTGTGTGTCAGGCCTCAACCCACTATCACCATGGAAATGAATGGAGAGGGTGTGGTAGGGTGCTTATGATTGATGGTGGGTTCTGATCCCAAGCCCCCAACAAACCCCATACTAAGACCCCGGATGGTATGGGATGCAGTGGGGGCTGGGCAGACTAGCACCTATAAGCTGTACGGGACAAAAGGTAAATATGCATATATTTATTTCTGTGCCGGCTAAATCACTTTAAAAGAGGAACATTGGTGTGCGAAACCCCCCCAGAACACTCACTTTTGCTTCACCGAATCTCTGCATTGTGGCCGCTTTCTCTGCTCACCTCTAGCCGTACAAGTACCCGGCCTAGCCGTTAGTGGAGTCGATTGAAAAGCAAGCATGTCGATTGGCTGCACCGTGGGAGCGACTGGAAGGTGAGTGGCTTGGGCAACCTGAGAGGGATACACAGTGGGGCATCCCGACTCAAGATGCTCCCACACTGAGTACCTCCCTACCCCCCCCCCCGCCCCGCCGTACAGCAAAGATCGGCTGTGTTAATGCTAAAAAGATCACTGTGATATTCTGCACAAAAAAGCGATACTCTGCTCACTACTGTGTCTGGAATTGCTCAAGCTTCATGATGGAACCTAGCAACTAGAAGCAGCTCAGCTTCCTGGTCTATCTAAATTAAAAAAATAAAAAAGGTTTAACCTGGGTGGGCCCTGCCATCCAAGTAGCATTATATTTTATGTGTCTCCCTGGATTGCTTAGGGAGCAGAAAATTATCATTTCCTCCCTTTATCATTATTTGTCTAAATCTTTATTTTACATCCTGAAAAATCCAGGCATACTGGATTAAGTGGGATTCACATGTATATGTAGTTATAGGAAATGCATATAAAACCAGAGCCACAGTAAATCAACATTATTAATATATACAGGTAAAATGTTGCAGAGGTAAGAGCCATTTATAGAATTTGGTGGAGAAAAGGTGGTAAAGGCAAGTAAAGTAGACCTATACATCCCTCCACAGAACACCTACAGTATATACATTCTGACAAAGAACTGGGGTTTGTTCTATTTTGAAGTCAACATTTTTTAGGAGGGGCACAGTTTGACCAATGTTAAAAGGAGAGTATGATCATATTTAACGGCTATTGTTTTTCCTTTTTGTTTTTTTAGCAAAAACATTAATTGTTTGTCATGCCGTGGTTGGTATTACATCACATGCATAAATAAAACATCATATAGCTCATTTACATGGTAGGACACCATTACAATACACACAAGCGTTAACAGTAGGTCATCAAGATCAGAGGCAATCACTGAGTCAACATACGTAGGCCTTGATTCAATAAAGGTAGAAAAAAATTCTCATGGTAGTAAAAGAGAAAAAAAGCCTGAGAATTTCACTGTTGTTGAATCACCAGCTAAGAAAACAATGAAAGTCAATGGCACTTTTTTAATCCTAAGAAAAGTAGAGAACTGTTTACTCCTTTCTACACTGTAGTAAAAGCTGCCATTGACTTTCATTGTCTTTTTATCTAGTGATTCAGTAACAGTGATATTCTCAGGCTTTTTTCTCATGAATTGAATTTTTTACTACCATGAGACTTTTTTTTCTACCTTTATTGAATCAAGGCCATAGTCTGTAAGATGAAATAAGCATCCTAACCATCTTGCTTTCCTGCCCAAGCAACTAACATAACAGTGAGTAGCAATGTAGCAGTTCTCAATAGTTATTCATGAGGCATGAATAATAATGTTACCAACATGAGGAAAAATTAGAAAGAGGTGTATAAGTGGAAGCATAAAAAAAGAGAAAAAAGAAAATAGAAATAGGGAAAATAAAAGGGGGGGGGGGGGGGGGGCAGTCCAGTTAATGATATCCATAAGGCTTCAAATGCCCATGACTGTTTGGTAGTGGGTAGTACCTTTGAAGACCAACCAAGGCTGCCAAATCTGGCAAATTTGCATCTTATCCTGCCTGGAATACACAATCCGCTCCATCTCCTCAATAAAGTTAACTTGGGTTATCCATTCCCTGATGATGGGAAAAGTACGAGATCTCTAGGTATAACTGCTTTTGCAGCATTAAAAAAAGCAAATTTGCACTGAAATCTTATATTTACTAGTTGATGATTTAAAGTGATGCAGCAGGTACAGCAAGGGGGTCATATCATTATTAGACTCTAAATGGAGCAGATACATTTGTGATGCAAAAGAGGTTAGCAAGAAAGCTGCAAGGTCTGGCTTAAAACAGAAGAAAAATCAGAGGTTAGGTAAGCATGATTTTATTGGCATTTGTCCTCCCGAGGTTGTTCAGTCCATCTACAAAGTTTCCCAATTTGATTGCTTACCAAGTTGCACCTCTGACTGTTCATCCAAGAATGGCAACTGTCTGTTTTCATGATGGATCTGCTGGGACGTCAGAAATTCAGACTTGGTTGCCAACAAGCTTTTGTGTAGCTCTTTTCTTTCACAAACTGTCACAGAAGACACTAAAAGAAAATAGATTAAGAAAACAATTAGGAAAAAAATACATACAACTGCATAACTGTTTTACCCTTAACCCTTTAAGTGCCAAGCACGTAACACCTACGCGCTCACATGTCCAGGCGTTAAGTGGCAAGCACGGAGGTGTTACGTGCTTGACATTCCCCTCCTGCTAGTTAAAAAAAAAAAAAAAATGTAAAAAATACTCACCTGACCCCTCTATCGATCCGTCCAGGTCTACTCGTTAATTTGGTGCCATCCGATTCGACAGCGGCCGCTGCTAACTGTAAAAAAATAAAAATGACATTTACTCACCTGTGGCCGCACTGTCTCCCGACGGGTCTCCTCTTCACTGGGACGGCCTCCGAAACCCCCCCCAGGCTCTTCCGTAGTGAAGAGAGGGCGAGAAATCGCCCTCCTCCACCACTTCCTGGATTGCGACTGCTAGCCCCGCCCCCTGAGTAAAAAAAAAAAAGTAAATGTCATTTTTTTATTGTGTCTGTGTTTTTATACTGTTAACCCCTTGTGAACTGGTAAGGGGTCCAAGGGGTCCATGAGACTTGCGACTGCCATTAACCCCCGGCACCCCTATTACCTGCCTCCCCAAAGCCCGGGAGGGGCAGAAGAACCCGGGCCCACGCAGGGTATGTGAGCTTGTAGGCTGCAGGGTGGGGGGCCACAAAAGGCCCCTTCCACTCTGTTCCTACAAGCCCCCATAGCTGGTCCCTGGCTGGTAATGCTGGGTAAGGGTTTTTAACCCTTAAAATTCCACAAAAAAATGGGGTTTCCCCCCTGGGAGGTGGGACCCTATGTCATTTTTTTTAATTAACCCCTGTCATTTTTTTTTAATTAACCCCTTATGTTCTGTCGCCCAGCAGCTATAAAAGGCTTCCAGCAGCAGCAGGGTAGCAGAAGCCAGATTGATCAGCATGGGACACAGGGATGGATGGGAGGCAAGTATTTAAAAAAAAAAAAAAAAAAAAAAAAAAACAATTTCTGCTTGGCTGTGATTTATTAGCGGGTGACTTGCCATTAACCCCCGGCTCCCCCAATACCCTGCCTCCCCAAAGCCCGGGGGGGGGGGGCAGAAGAGCCTGAGCCATGGCTATGTGGGCTTGTAGCCTGCAGGTTGGGGGGGCCACCAAAGCTGGCCCTTGCACCCTGTTCTACAAGCCCCCATAGCTGGTCCTGGGCTGGTTATAATGGGTAAGGGGGGACCCCATATTTTTGGGGGAGTTTTAAGGGTTTTTAACCCTTAAAATTCCCCCAAAGATGGGTCCCCCTCCCCCCAGGAGGGGGGACCCTATGTTATTTTTTTTTTTTAAATTAACCCCTATGTTTATAGTGTGGATAGTAGTTGTATTTTATTTGTAAATGTTATAAAGTGCTATTTTCAGTTTGGGGGGTCTCCGATACATATGTGGTACCGTTGTAATCGGGAGAAATGGGGCTTTCACATGCAATACGGTTTTCTCTAATAAAGTAAATGTTTTATTTAAAATAAAGGAGACAATTGTCTAAAAAATAATTATTTTTTTTGTTTTTTTACACAAAAATATTTAAAAAAACAGTACAAACAAGACATTTCATGTTAAAGACTAAACTCTGCTGCAAAATATATATCTATAATTTTCCTGGAAATTCCAGGAAAAATTATGGTTAAACATGGCGCAGAATGGGGAAAAATGACCTGTCAACAGAGGGGGACAAAACTTCAAGTAGGCTGGCAATTAAAAGGGTTCTGCTCGGGGGACCTTGTTTCAGATTTAGCTTGTTTTTTCTTGTTTGCATATTGATATTTTAGGAAAAGATGTTATTTATTCAGTTTTTTTATTTAGTTTTTTTAGGGAAACCCTGTGCAACCTAAGAATTCTTTGAGGGATTACTTCCAGAAAGGTGAGCCCACTACAACAATCTGGGTACTCTTAGAAAGCTTAACATGTGTACTTTCGGGGAATATATGGTTTATCAGGGATATTCCAGTATATGAAAGCAGAAGGGGACCAGGAAGAGCCAAATAGCCAAGAGCCAGGAAGAGCGGGGTGTGTGACATACTTATAATACCCATTTTACAGGTGAGTAATCACAAAATGGTATTATTCCAAGTATGTCACACACCCCGCTTCCAGTATTAATGACATATGGGACACCAATAGCAGTGTCCGTCATGGGTGGGGATCCTGAAACAGTAAACAAACATACCAATTTAAACCACTGCAGCTTGCAGAACCTTGCGGCCAAAAACAGCATCTGCTGAGGCCCGCACATCAACCTTATAAAACTTGGAAAAAGTATGAACGGAAGACCAAGTAGCAGCCTTACAAACTTGTTCAACAGAAGCCTGGTGCTGAAAGGCCCAGGAAGCCCCAACAGCACGAGTAGAATGAGCGGTGATCTTAAAAGGGGGAACTTTCCCCTTAGCAGAATAGGCCCCAACAATGGCCTGACGAATCCATTTACTAATGGTAGACTTGGCGGGCGCCAAACCTTTCCTGGGCCCGGAGGGCACCACGAACAAGGCGTCCGTCTTCCGAAAAGGAGAAGTAGCGACCAAATAGTACTTCACACAACGAACCACATCTAAAGAGTGCAAAACCCTCTCCTTGTCATTGCTAGGCCTAGGACACAAGGAAGGTAGAACTACATCCTGATTGAGGTGGAAGGCAGAAACCACCTTAGGAAGGAAATCTGGTTTAAAGCGAAAAAACACTTTGTCTTGGTGTCTCTTAAAGTAAGGAGCCTGAACTGACAGAGCTGCCAATTCAGAGACACGCCGAACAGAGGAAATAGCCACCAAAAAGGCAACCTTTTGAGTGAGAACAGAGAGTGCAATATCCTGCACCGGCTCAAAAGGAGGCCCCTGAAGGGCCGACAGAACCTGTTTTAGGTCCCAAACGGGAACTAAAGGCTTTCTAGGGGGCCGAACATGAGTGACCCCTTGGAAAAAAGTCTTAACCAGAGGATGCAGAGCAAAAGGCCTTTGAAAAAAGACAGCCAGGGCAGAGACCTGCCCTTTCAAAGTACAGAGCTGGAACCCAAGATCCAGGCCGTGTTTGAGAAACTCCAAAATCCTAGGAATCGAAAACACCCTGCAAGGTAAGGCCCTAGCCTCACACCAGTCAAAATAGGACCACCAAGTCCTATAGTAAATGCTTGAGTAAGACCTCTTCCTAGCTCTAACAAGAGTCTGAATCATAGCCTCAGACAACTCCTTCCTCCCTTAAGATGGAGGTTTCAGCAGCCACGCCGTCAAAGCCAGCGTTCGTAAATTGGGGTAACGTAGTTGACCCTGAGTGATAAGATCCGGAAACAGGGTAGCCTGTACTGATCCACTGCCAGTCTTACGATGTCTGCGAACCAAACCTGTCTTGGACACATTGGGGCCATCCGAATTGCTGGTGCCCCCTCTAGAGCCAGTCTGCACACTACCTTGCCTAACATGGAGAGGGGGGGGAAACGGGTACAGGAACCCCAGATCCTTCCAGGCAAGGGACATGGCATCCACTGCCAGAGCGGGACCGAAATACCCTGTGGTTGAGAGACCATTCCCCTCGGCGAGATAATCCCCTGCTCAGGGAATCCGCCTCCGTGTTCTCCACTCCCGGAATGTACACTGCCGAAATGCCAGGAACATTGCTCTCCGCCCATGCCAGAATCAGAGAGACCTCCCTGAGGGCACTCCTGCTGCGAGTCCCTCCTTGGTGATTGATGTAAGCTACCGCAGTTCGATTGTCTGATCGAACCTGAACCGGTAAGCCCTGTAGGTGAAGTGTCAGACGTGACAGAACCAAGCGGATAGCTCTGAGCTCCAAGACATTGATGGGGGTGTGAGCCTCCTGAGGACCCCACAACCCTCTGAACTGATGATCCTTCCAGAAACCTCCCCAGCCCGACAGGCTGGCATCCGTGGTAACCGTCTCCCAACAAGGGGCCAGAAAGGATCTGCCCCTCATCAGATTGCTTGGTTCCAGCCACCACTGAAGGGACTGCCGAACCCGGGGAGACATCAGAAAGGACTGATCCAAGGACTGTGGGCATCTGTCCCAGTTCAGCAATAGATGGAGTTGGATCTCAAGTGGAACTGAGCAAAGGGGACTGCCTCGAAGGAAGCCACCATCAATCCTACCAGTTTCATCCCTAGCCGGATAGAGGGGCGAGGATTGGTCAGGAGAATACGTATCAGATCCTGAACCCTCTGCACCTTTGGCAGAGGTAGGAACACTCTGGCCTGAATAGTATCCAGATTCATGCCCAGAAATGAGATCTCCCTTGACGGTGAGAGAGAAGATTTGGGGTGGCTGATCACCCATCCGAACCTTTCCAGCGTCATCACCACCGTCCTGGTGTCCAGCTCCGCCTGACAGAGGGAAGAAGCTGGAATGAGAAGGTCGTCCAGATACGGCACAATGCGAATGCCCTGGGCTCTGGGCAGGGCCATTATGCCCGCCAGAACCTTGGTGAACACCCTCGGTGCCGAGGTCAGCCCGAACGGGCTATTGAGTAATAGCCCCTGCCTCTCTCTGAGAAAGGCACCGGACGTACTACTTCCAAGTCCTGAAGATTCTTTACAGCGAGCAGGAGCGCCTGCGCAGCCTGGGGATCCGAGGGCACTGGGGACCTTATAAATCTGGGGGGAGGCCAATACTCGAATTCCAGTTTGTACCCGGACTAGACCACTTCCAAAATCCACTTGTCTGTGACCTCCTGGGCCCAGACCTGGAAGAAGAACCGCAGCTGCCCCCCACCCGCAAGGGTGAGGGCGCCTCCTCATTGCTGAGCTGGCTTGGCAGCGGGCTTAGAACCCCAGGTAGAGGCCGGACGAGCACGTCCTCTGCCTCTGTTCCAGGAATCACCTCTGAAGTTAGAGTAGGCAAGACCTCTGCCCACTCTGGCACCGCGAAAGGAAAGGTTGAAGGAGCTTGTCCCCCCGAAAGGAGCAACGCTGCTTTTTACGCTGAGGTAGCTTTCCACCTTTTGCCACAGAATCCAATTTGTCTCCAAACAGCCGCGTACCCAGGAAGGGCAGTGCTGTAAGAGATTTCTTGGCCGCAAAGTCAGCCGCCCACTGGCGTAGCCAAACCGATCGGCACATGGCCACCAACAGAGCCGAGGTTCTACTACACATGATAATAGTGTCATCCATAGCCGCCAAGACAAAATTCATGAACAATTCACACCTCTTAAGGGCTGTGAATTCACCGCTGGCCGGGTTGAGCTGGGGACCATTTAACATGTCCCTAACCACAGACCTGGTAGCCACAGCCGCAAGCGCAGATGCACACACGGGCCACAAGGCTGAGACCACACTGGCAAAGGCATGGCATGCCATCTGATCAATGCGCTTGTCCTCGCCATCTTTAAGGGTAGTGGCGTCCGGAGTGTGTACAACGGAGGTGTTGGACAATCCTAGGACGGGCGCATCGACTTTGGGAGGGGAAAACCAGCACTTCACCGTGTCCACCGGAAAGGGACACTTCCTATCCCATCCCTGAGGAACGCCGGGAAGACGACTCGGCTTCTCCCATTGTCTAAGAATCATGTTATCAAAATGATCCTGATTTGGAAACTCCAAGCGGGGCTTAGAGGACCCAAAGAATTCCCCCTTCTTAGGAGGGGCCTCCACTGGCAGGGCAATATCCAGGACCTCTAAGAGATGGGCCAGGACTTTGGGGGTATCCACAGCATCCCCCAGCGCCTGCCCGGCATCAGAATCAAATAACTGCAGTCCTTCAGTCTCAGATTCATCAAACAATTCCACCTCCTCAAGCGGGGAATAATCAGACCATTCAAGAAAGTCATAATCATCAAAATCAAGTACCGGCGCAGCCGGTGACAGATGCCTTTTCTTAGCAGGGGTCTTTCTGCCCACTGAGCTAGAAATAATTTGTTGGCCAGCCTAGCACATACATCAGAGTGCGACTCCCCGCTAATGACGGTATCACTAGGGGTACGGATAATGCGGGGCGGGGTAGGAGATGAGACTGGCGGCACCGACCCAGACGCCTGGGATCCCGACTGCCACGTTATGGCCTGTTGCGCACATGGTATGCAAATCAGTACATTTTCCCCCCGTAAGGGATACCCCACAACCCACACATAGCCGGGATTGTCCCGAAGGGAGCCCCAGCCAGGTATCCTGTGGAGCCTCCATATGGTGATTTTAAGGTAGTCACAATGACCAGAGGGAATTACGCTGATAAGCAACCCGGGATGCCCCTTTAAGTCCCACGTGGGAGGATTTGTAGGTGCCCAATTTATTGCTAGGGACCCTAGGACCGGGAGAACCCCTATTTTAGCAAGGCACAGGGAGCCCTCCTGAAAGACACAAGAGAAGTGGGCCCATAAGCACGCGAATGCAAAGGGGGCCAGCGCTGCCCCCATGCAAAGACTGGGGCACGAGTACACGGGGGGAGTCAGCAGTCTGAGAGGAAGAGAGAGAGGGGGAAGAAGGGGCGGGCCAGCGCGGATTGCGCGCCGCGCCTGGCCTCGCCCCCCCTTCCCTCACAACCAGCAACGCGGTTCCCAGCCAGAGGCTGGGCTCCGCAATGGCGCCAAGGCAGGAGGGGGCGGGCCACGGCAACGTGCGAGCACCCGGCCCCGCCCCCTCACCAACGCAGCCTGAGGGGAAGAAGCTCCCCCCAGCAGATATAATCAGAAAAGAGAAATGGCGTCCTGTAACGTGTAGCACCTCAAGCACACAACACACACACACATGAAAGGAAGGAGGATAAAGCACATTCCCCCCCCCCCCCCCCCCATGGAGGGTTAACAGAGGGGCCCGGAAGGGGGGAAATCCCACACCATGGGTGTAAGGGACATAGCAATAGGGACAGGGCTTCCCAAACCGGGATCACCAACTCGGATACCGCCTACCCCCTTGTATGGGGTCTCACGGGGGAGCATGGCTCCCTAAACACCTATTAAGGTGATGCCTACCCTCACCCGGAACTGCAGCCAAGGCTGGGAGGCTGGTATTGGGCTTAATGTAAAAGGTCCGGGCAGAAATAGGGCAAAAAATGGCTGGGTGTAAGCCCGGCTTACCTGCAAGGAAGAGCAGCATACATCTTCTGACTTGCTCGCCGTCCTGTGGGAGGTCCCAGGTATTTATGGACCGGGAGGGGCTTCTTTTTTGCTTTCATCTCTGCAGAAGTTCGCCCTCTACAGGTAACTACCCATATGTCATGAATACTGAAGCGGGGTGTGCGACATACTTGGAATATACAAATTGAATTAAACCTAATGCCTTTTAGAGATCATTTCACCTGTAACAAGCTTGATTGCTCTCAGTAACATTGGATACAACTGTACTGACAAGGAACTAATTCAGAACAGGCCACACTTACCCAGAGGTTGTTCATTTACTTCTGACACCGGGGTTGCAAGATCAGCTTTCTCTTGGGCAAGTTGAGTCTTGCAAGTCAATGTACTAGCTGATCCCGAAGAGACGAAGGACACAGAAGACACTGAAAGGGGTGTATCTTCTCGACTTGCTTCCAAAATCGGACTGTAAATAAAACAAAAACACTAGAACGTAGAACGGAAACAAAACAGGGTTGTCTACAGGTGTTATAAGAATTTTTAGCATAATACATATGGGTCGTTTGGTGGCTACATTGTAAACAAAATATACTATTCCCCCTACACAGGTGCCATCCTGAATAGCTTTTCAAGGGGCAGGAAGAAGACAACGAAAAAAGGCTGCCTACTCAAACAGGGCTGGGACAGGGTATCCCTTGAAGTAAGTGACACATACAAAAAATCCAAAATTAGTAGCCACAAAATCAGGGGGGGGGGGGGGGGACACAAACCTTGTGCAAGACCTAGAGTCCATCCTAGATTGCTTTGTGTTTTTCTATTTGTTTATTTTGCAACAAAGTCAGTCAACTACTGTAAAGAGCAATCCAAGGGCAATTCAAAACTTATGGGATTGAAACAGGGCTTTAGGGAGGCCCCAGGTACATAAGCTTAGTTATAAAGCTTGCCAGGTGAGGTAACTCTTAGAACTGGAACAGAAAACCAACTCAAATATCTTGTCCACCACCATTTGGTGTTATGCGGGTGTTCAAGCAGATAAGGTCATTCAGGCATTTGTCCTTTCTGACAGGGGTGCATGATAAGTCTAGACAAACCAGCTCTACTGTGCCTTGATCCAGTGCTGTCCATCATACTGTATCGCCTAAACACAATCCCTCAGGTACCACAAGGAGAGGAAAACCCCTTCTGAAGGCACATGTTCTGTCCCTAATTACAAGAAGGCTCTAGCCACAACAAAAAGGTGCATCCACTGTCTGGCAGAAATGCTTAATCTGTCTCTCTTGGAAGGAGGAGCCTTCACATAGTATAAGAAAAGTGTTGGGCCATGTTCTCGACAATCTGAAAAATCTGGATAGGAGGACAGTGTCCACAGATCCTTGACCAAGAACATTAAAGGGGACTGAAAGAAGTTGACATTGCAAGAAATTGTTCAGAGAAAAGCAGCCTACATAGGTTGGAGACATTCCTAAGAAAGCAGGACCTACTGGGGCTGCAGAGAAACCCCTAAATTATCTCCAGGGGGAAAATAAAACGTTTTGGCACTCGGCCTAGCATGGCAGCATAAGGGATAAAACACTGTTGATCATGTAGAAGCGAAGTAGGCAGAGAATGGCCTGGTGAACAGGAGGAAGGAAAAATACACAACAGTTGTTGCAAGATCTCTCAGAGTGAAGGGAGGGTAAACCCAAGGACTAGTATTGTGCTTGCCATATTAATTCATGGGAATAGCCTCCAGCAAGGGCCAAGGGTGGCCACTCCACCCCAGTTGCACAACAGAACACTCCACAGTCAGCAGAGTTTGTCATTTTTATATTTTCTTAAATGCAAATACACATATTTATAACTTATTATAACTTATTTGGCTTAACCTATGCAGCTAGGCACCAGTAGATAAAGTGAATTCAACTGAAAAAGTGGTGTGATGCCCTGGAATGTAAGAAGAGAGAAAATACCATTCTGTGATTACTCACCTGTAGAATTATAAGTATGCATCACACCCTGCTCCGGTAATGATTAATCACGTCTGGGTTATAGTCCACAAGAGGGCGCTTTACTGCAGAGATGGCAAAAAAGAGGCCCCTCCCGGTCCATATATACCCGGGACCTCCCACTCATTCCCCAGTATATGTAAGCAGTAAGGGAACCAGGAGAAGCCAATAACCAAACTAACAACATTAACAAGGAAAAAATCCACCATATAGAGGATCCAGAATACAACTCAGGGCGGGACGGAGCAGGGTGTGATGTATACTTATAATATCCATTCTACAGGTGAGTAATCACAGAATGGTATTATTCCAAGTATGCATCACACCCTGCTCCGGTAATGATTAATCACGCCTGGGACATCCAGTAGCAGTGTCCAACAACGGGTGGGGATCCAAAAAAAAAAAAGACAACGCGCAGTTCAAACCACTGCAGCTTGCAGAACCTTGCGGCCACAAACAGCACCCGCTGAGGTCCGAACATCAACCTTGTAAAACTGAGAAAGTATGAACAGAAGACCAAGTAGCAGCCTTACAAACTTGTTCAACAGAAGCCTGGTGCTGAAAAGCCCAAGAGGCCCCAACAGCACGAGCAGAATAAGCAGTGATCCGGAAAGGGGGATCCTTCCCCTTGGCAGAATAGGCCCTAACAATAGCCTGACGAATCCATTTGCTAATGGTAGACTTGACGGGCGCCAAACCCCTCTGAGGACCAGAGGGCACAACAAACAAGGCGTCCCGTCTTCCTGAAAGGCGCAGTCGCAACCAGGTAGTATTTCAAGTTCCTGACGACATCCAGAGAGTGCAGTGCCCTCTCCTTGTCGTTACTAGGATTAGGACATAAGGAAGGAAGCACAATGTCCTGATTGAGGTGAAAGGCAGAGACAACCTTAGGCAAGAAATCTGGTTTAAAGCGAAAAACCACCTTGTCCTGGTGTCTCTCAAAGTAGGGGGCCTGAATGGACAGAGCCGCCAACTCAGAAACACTCCGGACAGAAGAAGGCAACTTTCCAGGTGAGAATAGACAGTGCAGCCTCATGCACAGGCTCAAACGGAGGACCCGACAATACCAAATTCAAATACCAAACCGGTAACATGGGTTTGCGGGGAGGGCGCACATGAGTGACCCCCTGGAAAAAAGTTTTGACCAAAGGATGAAGAGCGAAGGACCTCTGGAAGAAAACCACCAGGGCGGAAACGTGCCCCTTCAGAGTGCTGAGCTGAAAACCCATATCAAGACCATGTTGAAGGAACTCCAGTATCCGAGGGATGGAGAACACCCGACAGGGAAAGGCCCTAGCCTCACACCAGTCAATGTAGGTCCGTCAGGTCCTGTAGTAGATATTAGAGGAAGACTTCTTCCTAGCCGTAACCAGAGTCTGAACAACCGCATCAGACAGACCCTTTTCTTTTAGGATAGAGGTTTCAGCAGCCATGCCGTCAAAGCCAGCGTTTGTAAATTGGGGTAACAGAGCCGTCCTTGAGTGAGAAGATCCGGAACCAGGGGCAAAGGGTACTGATCGACCGCCAACTGCACGACGTCTGCGAACCACACCTGTCTTGGCCACCTGGGGGCCACCAGAACAGCTGACACTCCTTCGTGAACCAGCTTGCGTATGACCTTGCCCAGAAGGGGAAAAGCAGGGAAGAGGTACAGGAGACCGAACCCCCGCCAGGACAGAGACATGGCATCCACAGCCAGAGGATCCTGGGGCAGTGATACAAATGCTGGGAGCTTGTGACGAGAGGCAAACAGATCCACATCCGGCATCCCCCACCTGCGACAGAGGGCTAGGAAGACTTCGTTGCTGAGGGACCATTCCCCCCGGCGAAAGACTCCCCTGCTCAGGGAGTCCGCTTCCAGGTTCTCCACACCTGGAATGTAAACTGCCGAAATGCACGGAACGTTGCTCTCGGCCCAAGACAAAATAAACGACACCTCCCGGAGGGCTCAGAGTCCCTCCCTGATGATTGATGTAAGCGACCGCAGTCCAGTTGTCGGAGAGAACCTGAACCGGCAGGCCCTGTAGGTGAGGCGTCAGCTGCACCAGCACCAACCGAACCACCCTCAGCTCCAGAACATTGATGGGAGCGTGTGCCTCCTGAGGGCCCCACAGCCCCTGGAATTGATGGGCTCTCCAGTAGCCCCCCCCCTAGCCTGACAGACTGGCATCTGTCGTGACTGTCTCCCAGTGGGGCCTCAGAAATGATCTGCCCCCCAGAAGATTCTTCGGGTCCAGCCACCACAGAAGGGACCGCCGGACCAGAGGAGACAGAACAAAGGCCTGATCCAGAAACAGAGGACACCTGTCCCAGGCTGACAGGAGATGGAGCTGAAGAGGCCTCATGTGAAATTGAGCAAAGGGCACTGCCTCGAAGCAGGCCACTATCTGTCCCACCAGTCTCATCCCTTGCCGCATGGATGGATGAGGTTTGGACATTAAAAGATGAATCAGTGCTCGAAAAGCGTCCACCTTCTGCTGAGGTAAGAAAATCCTGGCCTGAATGGTATCCAGCACAAGGGATGCCCCGCACAAGCCGGGATTGCCCCGAGGGGACCACGAGCACAGTATCCTGGGAAGCCTCCATATGGTGATTTTAGATAGTCGCAATGACCAATGGGAATTACGCTAATCAGCTACCCGGGATGCCCCTTAAATGTCCATTAGGGGGAGGATTTAATAGGACAAAATTAATGATTCCCCTTGATTTCTTTGGGATGGGCCACAGGACCGGGAAAAACCTCCAATTAGGGTAGTCTCCCTGGAAGACATAATGGGAAAACTTGAATAAGTGAAAAACCCCAGCATGCATACACATAGTTGTAGATAACCAACATCGTAATTATATAACATTATATATATATATATATATATATATATATATATATATATATATATATATATATATATATATTTTGTGACATTCATGCAGGTCTGATAGTAGAAGACAGGTATATTTCTCCCAGGTTCCTTTCCTATGTGAGGTAATATCTGAGCCTCTCACCTGTCAGGTAATTAATTAGGGGGAATGAGAGGCTGACAAAAGGAGGAAGTCAGGGGGCAGATCTGTCTCTCTGGCTGAGGACACAGCCCAGGTCTGTGGAGAGATCCATGTGAGTAAAGGTTGCTGGAAGTGTTTTTTGTAGCTGGCAGAGAGAAGCTCTCCAGCTAGTAGTGAGGGTTTTCACTTGTCTAGTTAGTGCCGGACAGGCAAGGATTTTCTTTTGTTGCTGTGTTATCTTTATTTTGCTTTTGCAACCTTTACCAATAAAGCTGACCAAGAGTCAGATTGAACGAACTTTCTGCTGTTTGCCTGATTGGACAAAGACAAATACGTGTCCCTTGACATCAGAAAAGGGCGATCCCTGACACATCTCACATGTGGTGGAGGATGCGGGCAACACGTTGCTAGGGGCAACAGCCCAGTGTCAAAATGGATGACGTGGTAAAGGCCTTGGTGCAGTCGGTCGCTGCGCAGCAAGAGGCTACCAGAGCTCAGCAGGAGTCTTTCAGAGAGCAACAACACACCAATCACCTGCTGGCAGCGCAGTTGACTGCTCTAGCAGAGGCCGCAAATAAATACCGCCAGACGCTGCAGGAGCTGATGCAAAGTGTGGCCAATCTGCCAAGCGGGCAGCTACCGACTCCGCAGAGAGATATCCGTGCAAACCAATATCTGCAAAAGATGACGCCGGCAGATGATGTGGAGGCCTTCCTTGCAACCTTTGAGAGAACAGCTACACGGGAGGCCTGGCCGAGAGAAAGTTGGGCAGGCTTGGTGGCCCCATTCCTCATAGGAGAAGCACAAAAGGCTTACTATGATCTGGAACCGGCTGCGGGCCAGGACTTTAACAAACTCAAGGCAGAGATTCTGGCACGCTTGGGTGTAACCATAGCAGTCAGAGCCCAGAGAGTACACCAGTGGACATATAATGTGGGTAAGCCGCCACGTTCCCAAATGTTTGACCACGCCCCTCTGAAATGGATGTACCTTAATAAAGAGAAAAATAGCAGAGTAACAAGGTGGTTTCTAGCTCTGCAGGCCTACAACTTTACAGTAGAGCACAGGGCTGGGCGACTGCAGGGAAATGCAGATGCACTGTCACGTGTGCACTGCCTTCTGGTTACAAATGCTCATTGCCAGTGGCCTGAGCAGAGGGGGGGGATATGTGACATTCATGCAGGTCTGATAGTAGAAGACAGGTATATTTCTCCCAGGTTCCTTTCCTATGTGAGGTAATAGCTGAGCCTCTCACCTGTCAGGTAATTCATTAGGGGGAATGAGAGGCTGACAAAAGGAGGAAGTCAGGGGGCAGATCTGTCTCTCTGGCTGAGGACACAGCCCAGGTCTGTGGAGAGATTCATGTGAGTAAAGGTTGCTGGAAGTGTTTTTTGTAGCTGGCAGAGAGAAGCTCTCCAGCTAGTAGTGAGGGTTTTCACTTGTCTAGTTAGTGCCGGACAGGCAAGGATTTTCTTTTGTTGCTGTGTTATCTTTATTTTGCTTTTGCAACCTTTACCAATAAAGCTGACCAAGAGTCAGATTGGACAAAGACAAATACGTGTCCCTTGACATCAGAAAAGGGCGATCCCTGACACATCTCACAATATATATAAATAAATAAATACTGCCCGCAGAGTCCCAATAACCTAGCAGTCCAACATGCAAAACCAAGCAATCATAAAAGGAATAAAGCCCGCATGGGCACTCACAACAACCGACAGGGATCGCAAGATGGCGTCAGACATCAAGACAGAAGGAAGAGAAGGAGGACGGAGGTGGGCCGTTGCGGGGCGTGTGGAGCGCACCGAGCGCTTGGCCCCACCCCCTCCAAACCGCGGGAACCAACAACAGGTCGCGCTCCCCAGCCAATAGGGCTGGGAACCGGTCGTGAGAAGAAGGACGGGGGCGGGCCGCTGCGGAGCGCGGCGAGCGCCAGGCCCCGCCCCCTCCAAAAACGCGGGGACCAACCACAGGCCGCGCTCCCCAGCCAATAGGGGAGAGAGGAGCAGAAGACGCTGGCAGCGCGAATCATGCACCAAGCACACACACACATACCAGTGAAGTCAAAATCATACACACACACACACAATACAATCACTGACCCCCCCCCCCCCCATGGTTACATTTGGGTCGATGTAATGAGGGCTAAACAAAACGGACAGGGCATCCCATATTAGGATCACCAACCTGAAAACAGCCTACCCTTTGGTGGTGGATTTGCGGTGGAGTCTAGCTCCATTGTAAAAAACACCTCTAATAGGTGCTACCTACCCTCACCCGTACCACGCAGCTGTGAGGCATTTTAAAATGGCCCGGGTGGAAATAGTACAAAAAAGGGAGGCCGGGTGCTACCGGCTTACCTGTAAGGAGAGAGAGAGCCATCATCTTGACTGTCGACGCCGACTGCAGAGACTAAACTGGGGAATTAGTGGGAAGTCCCGGGTATATATGGACCGGGAGGGGCCTCTTTTTTGCCATCTCTGCAGTAAAGCGCCCTCTTGTGGACTATAACCCAAACGTGATTAATTATTACAGGAGCAGGGTGTGATGCATACTTGGAATAACAATTCTACAGGTAAGAACACAGAATTAGGTTCTCTCCTATAGGGTACAATAATTTAAACACTCGTGGGATGTCCCAAAACAGTACCCTCTACTAGAGCGGGATCACAAGAAGCAAAAATAACCAACTGTGAAAAAAAAACTAAATTGGAGACTAACCTTACCTGCTCTACCCTGATCACCTCCTCTCCCCAAGCTCTATCTGTGCTCTGCCCACCTTCCCCTAATTCACTAAGGATCAGAAAAACATTGAGAGAGAAGGAACACACTTAAAGTCCCTGTCCAGACGCACACTAACTTTCTTCCACCTTATCCCTCTTGGGAATAGTATAAAATTAGCTATTTGAGAGCAAAATATCAAATTATAGGTAAAAACCTTATGTATTTTAAGTAAAGCTGCATTTCTGGATAGTTGTTGAGCTGGGAAGGGCATGTCATGGTGCAGCTTTATGTCAGAGAGAGCTGTGATCAGAGACAGCTGTGGGATCACAGTGGCTTGCTATGCTTGCTCATGCCGAGAACATTTTTGTGTGGTCCTAGAGGAATGGAATTGAGAGGAGCAAACTTTGGAGCCCTGCTACAGGATCTACAAGGAAACCTGACTTCTGCCAAGAGAGGACAATAGTACAGGCATCAGGTGGGCTTCATGCTACCCTATTAGTGACGATGGGTTTACAGTCCCTTTAAGGCGCAGCTATGGTAAAAAAAAAAAAAGACGACCATAGTTCCATTGTACTATATAGCATTGAGGCAGCACGACCCGGTCTTCCCCGATGCACATCGCAGGTGACAATACAAGAAACCGCTTCCGGGCCTCTTCTGTGGCCGCCATGGCGCAGCCTATCAGCCTCCGGGATGCTTCCACGCGACTGCGAGCAGTGCATCAGTGCTGGCCACCGCTGGCTCTGGAGTCCGATAGGCGGTGGCCACAGAAGAGGCCCGGAAGCGGCGAGTATCTGGGTGTCCTGCTTCTCATTTTAACGGCGGTGGTGTTCTGCCCCTCATAGCACATCAAAACTATGGTCATTTTGACCATAGTTCCACTTTAAGGCCAGTCAAACAAGACGCTAGTGCCAGCAACCCCCTTCCCAGACAGCGCTGAGCCTCATTAGAGACGATCCTTGCTTAAACATGCATGGCCGCACATTTTCCCTGCCAGGAGTTTCACTTCTACGATCTAAGCCACTGGCCCGCCAAGTTCTGGACTTCTACTTTAATATTTCTTGAACCTTTAGGCAATGACCTTGTGGTGACGCATACAAACACATGCAGTTCTATGCACATGTTCCTGTAAGGAGCCCCTTCTATCTAATATACCATGGACCTAGTGTATTCATTCGACACACTCCAGGTGAAGACCCACTACAGAGTATATTCTATACAAGTGAATTACCCTTTTCTCAAACTAAGCCCCATGGAAAAAAAATTCGTGAGTTCCTGTGCGTGCCAAATATAAAACGTGGCTTTTAATCTATTTCCATTAAAATAATCCCAGCATGAGAACACAGTGTTGAATGTTTATGTGTCATGTCTCGGGTCCTGGAAAAAAAAAGCCCTAAAATCTGGCCTACGATCACTACGGTAGATATAAAATAGCCCCACAAAGCCACTACATTGTGTAGCATCAAAAGAGAATGGACCTACTGCGAGGGGAAATCGGGGCATGCAATCAGCTCCAGAGAATGCCAGAAACAACTCTTGTTCATCAAAACTCTATTGCCACTGGCATCTCCTCACACAGGAACATGTATCCATTGGATCGATCAAAGACCCCAAAGCAACTTGGGGAGGGGGTTTCACTTCTGGAACTGTGGATGAAGCTCCTCCCCCAGATGTGCAAAGGGCCTGGAGAAACCATGACCATCAGCCTGCAGAGCGGTTGTGAGTCAGACTGGTGGAGCAGCAGTGGCTCTACACACTGCTAAACTAGGAACACTAATAATCACACAGCCAGAGGAAGAGAGACAAGCACAGAAGAATGGTATTGCAATCCCATATTCCAGCATCTGCATCACAAGAGCTACACCCTTTTCATTCGAGATTTTAACTTTAGCATGTAAAGGGCAATCCTCAGAGGCCAGAGCACGGCTTTCTAATATTGCAAACCCATATTACAACAGACATATCAAGAGCAACACCTCTACCCGCTTGAGTGAAATTCTCGACTAAAAAAAGAGCAACTCAAGAGCATGGCAGTCATCCATTCAGACTTCTCTTGAAGACAAAAAACATTTTCATGCACCAACCCCTGCAGGGTAAACCTGCCCCTAGAATAGACACTATGAAAGACTAAAGGCCATGTGACATGCACATTGTACTAAAAAGGTGAAAATCCCAGGAAGCCATTATTTAAAAAAAAAAATAAGAGACAGATATTAGCTAGTCAAGAAAGCGAATGAATGGGCGAAAATGATTACTACACATTTATTGGTAACCACAAGATTAATGCTGCTCTTGACGTTCTGACACCTCAACAGACAAAAAAGTGAATTTAACAAAAGCATAAAAAAACATGATGCCTAGTTGACTTTACTTACCTCAGGGTGAACATCCCTCTATTTTGCCATCCTGTTCTGGACAAACACTGAACCTCCCCTCCCTCCTTTGTCGTGAGGTCAAGTGGATAGCAGCACATTTAGGTCCAAGCTAAGGCAGGTCAAAAAGCTTGGATGAGAAAGGGAGCAGAGAGATTGTGCCGTAACTGGACTGCAGAGGGGTTCAGAGACTGTTTTTTGATATGTGGAGATACATCAATATGCTTATAGGAGGAAGGAAATGTACCAGTGGATAAGGAGATGTTAATGCTGGAATGACAGGTGAACACAGTTGTGGAATGGAATAGGATCAAAGGAGCAGGTGGTAAGGTGGGGCCTTTGAAACAAGAGAGGAGAGTCATTAGCAGAGTGAAAGGAGTTGGGAGGAAAGAGGCATTTTGAGGTGTGAAACCACTTCAAATCATGTCTATTCTACCTTTAAGGTAAGTGGGAAAAATGCTCAGCTGTTATTTGGAAGGATGGGGGGGGGGGGGGCTGTGGGCAGAGTAGAGAGTTGAAGGTGTTTAATAGCCGTTTTGGATTCCTGTGAACACAGTCCTGAGTTCCTGAAGGGCTTGTCTGTATAACAGAATTTCCCCCTAGTTTTTGGATTTCTTCCATAGCTGTTCAGCAACTCGAGAATGCTGCTTCAATATTACAGTGTTGTTGTTAAGCCAGGGTTGTCTTTTTTTGGGGCTGAGAGTGACTATAGACTAGGGGAGCAACATAATTAAGGGCAGAGGTTAGTGTATTATGGTAGTGTGAAGCTGCAGTGTCTACATTGGTGAATGAGGGCAGGGTGTGAAGGGGGTTTAGAGAGTTAGAAAGCGATTGAAGATCTAGGTTTCTGAGGTTCCTGCGGTTTAGCGTGCAGAGGGGGTAGTGGTGAGGGAAGAGAGCCCTAGGAGGTTGTGATCAGAGAGGGGAAGTGGGGATGGAGAGAGACTGGATACAGAGCCGAGGTGAGTGAATGAGTGAGTAGGTCAAGCATGTGTTCGACTTTGTGGGTGGGGCTAACAGATCATTGTTTGAGGCCAAAAGAGATGGTAAGTGATAGTAATCTGGTGGTGGCAGGGTTGTGGGTGTCAACAGGTATGTTGAGGTCACCCATGATTATAGCCTGGATGTCAGAGGACAGGAAGTAGAGGAGACGGGTGGAAAAGTGGTTCAGGAAGAGAGTGGCAGGTCCAGGAGGGCGATAAAAAATGGCAATATTTAGGTGACAGGGAGAGACAAACATAGTGGACTTCAAAAGCAGAGAGATAGAGAGGGTAGGGCAGGGGTTGGGTTAAACGAACAGTGTTCTGTTAAAAGAAAGCCAACACCCCCACCCTGTTTGTTGCTTGATCTTGGGGTGTGACTAAACTGTAAGGCGCCATATGAGAGGGCACAGGGTGAGGCCATGTCAGAGGGAGTGAGCCAGGTATCAGTAAAGGCAATAAGAGGCTGGTAGGAAACAGGTCATGGATGTATGCAAGTTTGTTGCACACTGAACGTGCGTTCCATAGTGAGCAGGTGACAGTGGCAGGAGTGCTTCGGGAGGCAGCGATCGTTCAGAGGGTTAGTTAATAGGAAAAAATATACGAAATATAAAAACCTTTTCAGATCTAAGCTCTAATAAAAAAAATACTTCCCTTCAGATCTTACCAGTATTGTCTAAAACAATAAGTACTTCCACAGTTAACATTATTTTGTGTACAGATCGAGTAATACATACACTGGGTACGTAGAAAAGCACACGGTAGGAGTACCTCAGTTTCTTTGGGTAAACTGTTTCGTGGAAGGACTCTGGAGTTTTTTCCCGAAGCGGAAGTCTCTCGAGACTCGACGACATACTTCCTCCTGGCTCATTTCTGGGCTTCTGAAAAGGAGTAGATGCCAACTGAGCAGCTCTTACAAAGTCACATGTGTCCTCTGGGTTCGCAGACAATGTTCTGTTCCTGTCGGATCCAGATACTATAGCATATTCATTCAATGGCTCAATGCCATCTAGTGTATCCTTAAAGAAAATATGCAGACAAGCTACAATAAGTGGTGACAGCAGGATACCAAATGCTTAAAGGAAAAGTTATTGGTTTGTAGGTACAATGAGCAATTGCAGAATACAGATTACAGTATCTTACAGTAAGTGCCGAAACATCTTCTTGAACAAAAGATTTTGTAACTGCAGAAAGTGGTCGTCGGGCAGGTGGTAGATTCTGAGACGAGCTATAAAGAGAGATATATACAACATACCTTTAGTGTCTAAGTTAGCCTGAAAATAAAACCCCCAAAAAATGGTAAACCAGATCTAGACAAAAGTACTCCAGGCAGCTTCTACACTAAATTTTCAGATAAAGTCCAACATTTTATATTTTAACAATAAGGAGCTCATCCTCCACTGCAGAGATTTTCATGTCCAAGTCTGGCTACGCACAGAACCATGACATTTTCCACATGCCGTTTTCTGACATTCTAAGCTGTTATATTCCATATAGCACCCACCTGATTCAATTAGTCAAATACCTAGTTGATGTAATCAGCAATTCTTACATTTTATAATGCAAGTTAAATGATAACCGCAGAAAAAAGGATGATAGCAGCTTTATAGGCATGCCTCAGCTGTGGGGTACATAAGAAAGGGAATGCAGGAAAACTTCTTAAGATAAGCAGTTGGGGAAAAAACACATGTGGCCAATTAAACAACAGCTTTTACCCAATAAAGCAAAGGTGCAGACCTTGTGGCAATTAAAGACCCTCAGACACAAGAGTGCCATAACATAGTATGTAAGGCTGAAAAAATACTTTAGTCCATCCAGTTAAGCCTGTATAATGGTCTAGTAGCCATAGCTGGTAATGCTATTACATGCAAGGACTACCTCCTCTGGCAGAGTTCCAAACCCACTGGTCTTACAGTAACGAATCCCCTCCTATGCCAGTGTAAGAAGCGTCTTTCCTCCAATGTAAGTGGATACCCCAGAGTTTTACTTACAGTTCTGGCTTTAAAGAGGACCAACACCCAGGGGTGATCGGCCCGGAAATCTATAAGATTCCCGGGCCGATCACCCCCCACCCCGCGGGACATCCGAGATCGGGATGTCCCGCGGGGTGAAACCCCCCAGAAACCCCAAAAACACCTTACCTGATCCGCCGCCGCTTCCGCCGCCGCCGCCTCCCGCGCACCCCTCCAGACGTGCGCGCGCCCGCGTCGGCCCTCTGTGAATGGCCGGCGGGGGCGCGCGCGCGCCGAGAGTGACGCGCGGGAGGCGGCGGCGGCGGAAGCGGCCTGGACGTTCCTGATCCCCGCCTGGACGTTGGCGGGGATTGGCTGCGGCGCTCACGTGGGAGCGTTGAGAGGTGAGTTTTTTGGGGTTTCTGGGGGGTTTCACACAGCGGGGCACCCCCGATCGGGGTGCCCCGCCGAAGTGGACCAAAACCCAGGATAGTCAAAATCCTGGGTGTTGGTCCACTTTAAATAGAACGTGGGACAGATCTTTGTATTGGTTATTAGGCCCTCAGGGGATTAATGGGATGGATGGAGGGAGAGTAAGGGGGAAGCACCACAATGCCTGAAGAAAGGTTGCCTGAAGATAGGAACTTGCCGATGCATGCACATTCCTCTGTGCCATGCACAAGGAGCAGGACCATGTGTTCTGGCAAAATGAGGGATTTAGCGTCTGGGCTCTACCAAGCTCAGATTACAGATTAGATATAGAGTTTGGCCCTTAGCATTACAATTTCTTAAAAAATAAAGATAAACTAATAGGAAGGAAGAAAAAAATACAGTTCTGTGAGTACTCACCTGTAGAATTGTTTTTACTATGCATGGCACGGCCTGCTTCAAGAAGTCCTTACGTATGAGATATTCCGCCACAAGGTGGCGCAGTGTACTGCAGAAGAGTTGTGGCTCCTCCCAGTCCCATATAAAAACAGGAATCACCATAGACCTCTCCAGTTTTGACAAGCAGTTATACAAGAAGCCAGGACGTAATAAAGGTAAAAAGGTAAAAAAACCCATAACAAACTTGGAATAATCACCATAAAGAGGCAACCAAGAATAACGATAACAAGGGTGGGGTGAAGCAGGCCGTGCCATGCATAGTAAAAACAATTCTACAGGTGAGTACTCACAGAATTGTATCTTCCCTATTGCATGGCACGACCTGCTTCAAGAAGTCCTTACATATGGGACATCCAATAGCAGTGTCCGTAAGGTAGGGTGGGATCCCCAAAAAGTAGCAGCAGGCAGTTCAAACCACCACCGCCTGAAGTACCTTGCGACCAAAGGCAGCATCAGCCGAGGCCTTAACATCAACCTTGTAAAACTTGGAAAAGGTATGAACAGAAGACCAAGTCGCAGCCTTACAAACTTGTTCAACAGAAGCTTGGTGCTGAAAGGCCCAAGAAGCACCAATAGCACGAGTGGAATGAGCAGTAACCCGGAAAGGAGGAACCTTCCCTTTAGCAGAATAGGCCTGTACCACCACCTGGCGAATACACTTACTGATAGTAGATTTAGCCGTAGGCAAGCCCTTCCTAGGTCCCGCAGGAAGAACAAAAAGAGCATCAGATTTCCTGAAAGACTCAGTAGCGACCAAGTAAAACTTCAGAGCCCTGACAACATCCAGAGAATGCAGGGTCCGTTCCTTGGAATTAGCAGGGTTAGGACACAAGGAAGGTAAGACAATGTCCTGATTGAGATGAAAAGCAGACACAACCTTGGGCAAGAAATCCGGCTTAAGCCTAAACACCACCTTATCCTGATGCCGCTCAAAATAAGGAGGTTTAATGGAAAGCGCCGCCAGATCAGAGACTCACCTGACTGAGGTAATAGCCACCAAAAGGCTACCTTAAGAATGGGTAACGCTGCCCCACAGATAGGCTCAGAGCAGACAACACCAGATTCAAGTCCCAAACCGGTAGCATAGGTTTACGTGGTGGACGCACAAGAGTAACTCCCTGGAAAAAAAGTCTTAACCAACCGGTGATTGGCAAAGGATCTTTGGAAAAAAATTGCCAGAGCTGACACCTGTCCCTTGAGGGTACTGAGTTTAAGGCCCGAATTCAAACCATGTTGTAAAAATTCCAGAATCCTAGGGATAGAAAACACCCGACAAGGAAGAGACTCACACCAGGCAATGTAAGCATGCCATATCCTGTAGTAGATAAAGGACAAGGACTTCTTCCTAGCCCTAATCATGGTATCAACAACAGAAGCCGGCAAGCCCTTATCCATCAAGATGGAGGTTTCAGCAGCCAAGCCGTTAAAGCTAGCGTTTGTACATTGGGATGGCACAGTTGTCCCTGAGTGAGCAAATCTGGATCCTTGGGCAGGGCATACTGATCTACTGCCAACTGCACGACGTCTTCGAACCACAACAGGGGGCCACCAGAATAGCTGGTACCCCTTCCTGGGCTATCTTGCGCAGCACCCTGCCCAGCAGAGGGAATGGAGGGAACACAGAGGGGCTGAAACTCTGTCCAAGGCATTGCTAGAACATCCGTGGCGAAGGCCAGAGGGTCCTGTGATAGGGAGACAAACCTGGGAAGCTTGTGATTGTGGCAGGACGCAAACAGGTCCACATCCGGCTGACCCCAGCGGTGACACAAGGAGTGAAAAATCTTGTTGCTGAGGGACCATTCCCCCAGCTGAGACGTCCCCCTGCTCAGGGAGTCTGCCTACTGGTTCTCCACCCCCGAAATGTAAACCGCCAAGATGCAAGGTACATTCTCTTCCGCCCAAGACAGTATCAGAGACACTTCATTGAGGGCTTGTTTGCTCAGAGTCCCTCCCAGATGATTGATGTAGGCAACCGCCGTCTGGTTGTCCGAGCGGATCTGAACAGCCCGACCCCGAAAGTGTGTGGTCAGCTGAGACAGAACCAACCTGATCGCCCTCGGTTCCAGGACATTGATGGGAGCATGGGCCTCCTGGGGGCCCCACTGACCCTGGAACTGCAGAGACTTCCAAAAGCCCCCCCAACCGGTCAGACTGGCATCTGTGGTGACAGTCTCCCAGCAGTGGGGCAGAAATGTCCTGCCCACTAGAAGGTTCCTTGAGTCCAGCCACCACGAGAGGGATTGTCTAGCCAGGGGGGACAGAGCAAATTCCTGATCCAGGGACACAGGGTCCCGATTCTAAACAGACAGAAGGTGCAACTGAAGAGGCCTCATGTGGAACTGAGCAAAGGGGACCGCCTGGAAGCAGGACACCATCAGGCCCACTAACTGCATCCCTTGCCAGATGGAAGGAATGGGGGCAAAAGAGCAGAGCCTGTGCCTGCTTCTGAAGTCCCTCTATCTTCAGCTGAGGCAGAAATACCTTGACCTGAGAGGTATCCAGAGTCATGCCGAGAAAGGACCTCACCAAAGACGGAGACAGTGAAAACCCAGCGGTTGATCACCCAGCGGAAGGACTCGAGAGTGGAGGTCACGACCTGAGTATCCTTCTCGGCCTGATGAAGAGACTGAGCAACAATCAAAATGTCGTCCAAGTAAGGAAGGATGCGAATGCCCTGGTTCCGCAGCAGAGCCTTCACGTCCGCAAGCACCTTGGTGAACACCCGAGGCGCCGAGGTGATACCGAACGGTAAGGCCACAAACTGGTAATGCTGATCCTCTAGAGCAAACCTGAGAAATCTCAGATGACCTGGAAAGATTGGCACGTGAAGATAAACATCCTTGATGTCCACGGAGGTCATGAAGTCGCCCGGGCGAAGGGTACTGACAGCCGAGCATAGCGTCTCCATGCGAAAGGGCTTGAACCTCACAAACATGTTGAGACCCTTCAAGTCCAGGATGGGCCTCATGGACCCATCCTTTTTGGGGACCGTGAAAAGATTGGAGTAGAAAACCTCACCCCGTTCCTGGGGAGGCACCAGGCAAATGACTCCTGACTCCAACAGACGTTGAACCGCAAGGCGCAACCCCTGAGCTGACAGAGGGTTTTGAGACATCCGGGATCTGATGAATCTGGGGGGCGGCCAGGCTGCAAACTCTATCTTGTAACCGGAGGACACCACCTCCTGAATCCACCGGTCTGAGACACGGAGCCTCCAGACGTGAACAAAGAGCCGAAGCCGTCCCCCCACCCGGATGGGTGAAGGTGCCGACTCATGCCTGAGGGGGCTTGGGAGAAGGTTTGGGCTTGAGGCCCTGTGAGAGACCGGGATGACCACGGGATCTGCCACGGCCCCAATAATCCCTGCGGATACCTGAAAAGAGGGAGCCTCGACCTCCTCTGGGGGCACGAAAGGAGGAGAAGGAAGCGGATGGCCCCCGAAAAGGCCGAGGCTGCCTCCTACTCTGAGGGAGCCTACCATCCTTGGCTAAAGCATCCAGACGCTCACCAAAGAGCCGCAGCCCCACAAAGGGGAGCCCAGTGAGAGCCTTCTTAGCAGCAGCGTCAGCTGCCCACTGACGCAACCAGATTGGCGCATAGCCACCAAAAGGGCTGAGGCCCTACTACTCAGCCGTACCACATCATCCATGGCAGTAAGGATAAAGGCAACAAAATCGGAGCAAAGCAAGGAGGGCCTTATAATCCTCCCTCCTCCTACCAGCCATAGCGCCATCAGTGAGACGCTTGAGCTTTTTCTTAAGGGCAATAGCTGTAATGGCAGCGGCGCAGACCGGACGCAGCCCAGCCCCCACAAATGTAAAGGCATGGCAGGCCAGCTGATCCATATGCCAGTCCGCGCTGTCCCGCAGTGTAGTAGTGTCAGGGGAAGGCATGACCGAGGTGTTGGACAGCCCTAGAACGGGAGCGTCCACCTCAGGGGGACACGACCATCGCTTGACCAGGTCAGCAGGAAAGGGATACCTCTTATCCAACCCTTTGGGCACCGCGGGCAATCTATTAGGACGTTCCCACTCCTTGAGTACCATATTAGAGAAATGTCCCTGCTCAGGGAACTCCAGACACTGTTTATCGGGACGAAAGAGTTCACCCTGCTTCCTCTTAGCCACCTCAGGGGGGGGAAATGTGCAAGGTTTCAAAAATGTCAGACAGAAGTCTATCAGTGTCATCAGGGAACCATGAGTCCTCCCCGGACTCAGACCCAGGGTCACTGTCGTACCCCTCCTGCTGGTCCCCAGAGTCCTGGAAAAGCTCCCCCTCCTCTAGGGAGTAACGGCCACCAAAGGCATCAATTCCCTCATCCTCCTCAGCAAAGAACGAGGGCGTGGGAGCCAGGTGCCGCTTCTTGCCAGAGGCCTTACCTGGAACAGGCCTGGCAAGCTGCCTTTCAATGCTGGCCACACAAAGTGCCAGATCAGATTGTGACCCCCTGCTAGCATTCCCATCACTGGGGGCTAAATGCAGGAGCGCAGAAATGGGAAGAGAAGCGCTCAGCCCAGCCTGGGCCGCAATGATACCATGGGTATCACACCGCGGCACTGTCACTCAAAGGGGATGCCCCGCACATGGCACACAGCCGGGATTGCCCCGAAGGACCCCCGAGCACGCTATCCCCAGAAGCCTCCATATGGTGATTAACACAGGTGCAATAGGCCAGCACAGGGTAATGGCTAATAAGAAGCCACCCGGGATGCCCCCAGAAGAGCCAGTAAGGGGGAGATGAGGGGGGGTAGGGAGCAGAACCGGGAGAAACCACAACCCACAGTTGTCCTGCCTGAAAGACATAAGTAAAAAGTACATAAGCATCCCGCAGCCCATGCCCCAAGGAAACAAAACCCCCAAAGGGGACTCACGGACCAAGGAGACCGAAGGATCACCAAGCCGCCAGACCACGGGAAGAAGCAACACAGGAAAAGATCATCGACGCAGCCCAGGGAAGAAGAGGGGCCCCAGACGCGCAGCAGGCTCAAAATGGCGCCGGCAGAAGAACCTCGAGGGGCGGGCCACGGGGGAACGACGCGATACGCGTCCCCCCAAAGAGCACGAAAGCAGCGCTTACGTGACGGCACCCGCGCCATCACAATCCAAAAAACGTCTCACAGCCATAGCGCCGCCCGCCGTGGAGCGGAGTACAAAGCGGCGACGGCGGCGAAAAACAGCGTTAAAAACCCCTCGCCACTACCACCCGCCCCCACCGAACATACGCCGGGGAGGGGGGGGGGGGGAGAGAGGAGAGCGAGCAGGAAGCGGCAGAAGCCGGGCCAGGGTGGGGGGGGGGACCCCAGAAACCAAACAAGACAAAACAAGAGGATGTCCAGAACACACAGTCCCCAAAAACACTTACCCCCTAGGGTGAGCTAGGACAGGAACTCCGCATCCCTCAGTAGGCACACCATAAAGCCTATGGCTGGCTACCCTTTGTGGTACAGGGTCTGCGGCTTGGAGCAGCGCTCCTTGAGCACTTGACCCTAGTGCTCCTCTACCCTCACCCGATCCACTTGCAGGGCCGCACTTGCAGGGCCGCAGGCTTGGTTGCCCCGCTCACCTGCGCAATATAGAGAGCCATCTTCTATCTTCACAGTATCACTGCAGAGGAAACACTGGAGAGGTCTATGGTGATTCCTGTTTTTATATGGGGCCGGGAGGAGCCACAACTCTTCTGCAGTACACTGCGCCACCTTGTGGAGGAATATCCCATACGTAAGGACTTCTTGAAGCAGGCCGTGCCATGCAATAGGAAAAAATAAAGTAAATGCTCATGGAACAGAACCAGGAGGAAAAAAAACGTTTTCCTCCAGCAACGAGGCGAGTGAGAGGAGGATTAACGTGAGCTCAATAAGGTGGAAATGGCAGGTTGTAAAAAGCCTTTCTATTTCTGACAGTAAGTCTACATGAAGACGAAGAGGCACTGGATTGTCCACAGCGAGAATCACCAGATCCGCAGAGCCCTCGAACAATAGGTAACAATTTGAATCATCTTAACATATTCCAACCAGTTGCCGCATGGAGTCACTAGGGAGTCAACTACCAGGGCTAAAGATCTCACACTTTGCCCACAAGTTTTGACCTTTCGGTTGGATCATAACGCAAATAAACCCACAACTGGAGTGTCCCAATGCTCACAAAGGGAGTTGAATATTTCCCGATTTAGGACTACTCCCTATCCTGTCAGGTTAACATTACTGGCGACGTTCACCCTGAATTCCGCTCCTGAAGTCACAGCTGCAGCACTGAATGCCCGCCATCATCTTCCTGACGTCCCGGGCGGCCCCGGGAGCAGACGCTCTTTGCATCACGCTCCTGCCCATTCACGTGACTTCAGGAAGATGGCGGCAGGCGTCCGGCGACTTTGGGGGTTGGATTTGGGGTAAAGGTGAGTGTCTTTTTTTACATAATCACAATTTGAAGGGGGCAAGGCAGGGCTTAAATTTATTTTGAAGAAAGGGGCTGGATTGGCCCTTTAAAAGACAACAATCGTTCAAAAGATCTGAAGTTTTACTGTGAAACCGCCCAGGAAGCACCAAACAGCTCTCGTTTTAATCAATGGGGAGCACGCCCCCACCCCAGCCTATCTGAATGCATGCTCCCAATTGTAAACATGACGATGTCATAGCAGGAGGCTCTTACTGGAGGAGAGCCCACGCTTGTTCCGTTGGAGCGTGGCAGGGTGAGTATTTTGTGGCTTCCTGGGGCGTTTCACAGAGTGGGGCATCCCAATTTTGCAAAAAATCCAGCAGGCTGTCCCTAGAATAGTTTAGATTCCAGGCCGGCTGCTAGTGCGTTTTGTTCCGCTTCAAGGACATGGTAACACTTAAATTTTTGACTATACTTACTTGCTATTTTGTGTTCCAAAATTCTCATCATAAATGGTAAACGGTTCATCCGGTGTTGACGACAGATTTATTGCTAAAGAGAGCATATACTCAAGGTAAGTCATTATATAATGTATATATATATATATATATATATATATATATATATATATATATATATTACATTTAAAAATATATATTTTTTTTTTTCGCTGAGTACATGCAGCAGCACTTCCATCTGATGCCGCTCCCTGCTGACCTCTCTGCCCCTCACCTAAGAAACCTCTCTGCCCCTCACATAAGAAAGAGGAAGACATCAGCAGGAACTACATGCCGAATACTGGTATTGGAAGGAATGCCAGTAATGCCAGTACAGCCACTTCATCCTGCAGCATATACTCTGGGCATTTGGCGCTTCAAATGTTATTTTAAAGTGGAAACCCACGTTTCTCAACCACCTGTGTTTTGTTGCTCTTTACTGGGATGCCCCTATGTGCAAAAGCCCCCCGTCATTCTGATGTTCTTACCTCTCTGGCAATCCCATGGCACATATGCAGGATCTCCTCCAATCAGAACAAATCGCTGAATGATGCCAGCCAATCAGAATGAATTGCGTCAGCCAGCAAACTATTCTAAATGAATGGAGTCCTGTGTCCCTTCAGCTGTCATTTCCCTCTAGCTGATGTGTTTAAGGTATGAGCATCAGCTGGGAAAAGCGGGTAATGCTGCTGGGGCCCTGTTCATGTTCCATTTAAAAAGGCCCTAAGAATGAAATAAAAATGACTTAAAGCAGACCCACGCCCTTTTATAGCTAATGGATGTGGAGCCAGCCCGGATCGCATTTTGACAGCCTGGGGCATCCCCTCACCTGTACATCCACTCCAGCAACTGGCTGTGATTGGCCGCTTGCAGTCACGTGGGTCAATTTCGCTGTTCCTGCATTTTGGCCAAGGATCACACATGGTACAGATTTGAAGGCTCTATGCGAGGAGGAGGGGTGCTTAGAAAACAGGATACCCCTGAGTTTGTCAAAATGCAGTCGGGCCGGACCCCCACACCTATTAGCAAGAAGTGGGTGTGGGTCAGCTGTAAATCAGACTAACAGCCTGCCACAGTTAGAAAAAGATAGTGGCCTTTTTGGAACTTCCTTTTCCAGCATCTCAGCCATGCTGCTGCCTGGATTTAACGGACAATGCACAGTAACAGGAAGCCAAGCAGCACTTTCTGTTTGCAGACAGCTTGCAAATGCATAAGCATGTCGTTTTTAAAATTTAAGTCCGCAAGAGTTAGAAAAGTTATTTTTAATTAATTTTTATGTGTAACAATCTAAATTGCCCTGGGGAGGGATGCATATGGGCATGGTTTTTTGTGTTAGCCTGGTTTAAAGCGGACCTTCACTCTGAATAAGAGCCTATCTTATATGTTTCCCACACCCTGTACATACAGATTGTCCACATTAAAAATCATCCTACCTGCATCTACTGCATGTTATGAGCCTTTAAACAATCAAGATGGCGGCTTATGGAAGCCGCCATTTTATCAGGCAGCCTGCAAACAGGAAGTGCCTCCTGACTATGCTGCTCTGAATTCTGGGACTGCTGACCGTTACCTGACCCCAGCTCTGCTCTGTCTGAGCAAAGCACAGCTATAACCCGCCCCCCTGTACCTTATCCCACTATGCTCTCCTCAGTAAGTGTGATGCTTCTGAGTCAAGATGGCGGCGCCCATATCCTAAATTCCTGAACAGAGTTGCAGCCCAGTGGGGGAAAGATTAATAAGTAAGTGACTAAAAACATAAAATGTATTAATTTTAGATGCTGGGGAATCGTTTTTTAAGAGTTTGGGCTTTCCATTAAATCACGCTGAAGGTCCGGTTTAAGTCATTTTTGACAGTTGTTCTCACCTATTGCACCCTAACTGACCGCTAAGGATCCACAGGAAGCCAACATTTCGGGCATAGGGAAGAAAAAAAGGATATTTGTGTACTTATGCGTGCATTAATCTCAGCCGGGAACTGCAAAAAAAATAAAAAATAGCTGCTCCCGGCCTATATAGGCCATGCAGTGGCATGATCACCTCAGTTAATTAGAAAGCAGTTCATGCCACAGCCCCAGGAGTGGAGACTGCTAACCTGCGCATAATACGTGCAATAAAACAAAAACATGTAGAAGGTAACAACCGCAAATGACGCAGTCGTAACACAACAGAAGGGCGGGTGTGTTACCCTGGAATGGAAGAGGACAAGAAAGGAAATTTACCAGTGAGTACACAAATTTCCCTTTTCTCATCTCCTCCATTCCGGGGCACCACTAGCAGCAACACGTGGGACGTCCCAAAGCAGTATCCTCATTAAGGTTGGGACTTAGCCAGAACAGCCAGAACCAAGAACAATGGAACAGACACCTCAAGTTTAAACAACCAGAGGGGGGGTTCACCACCATCTGAGTGCCATCGGCAGATGCCCTGACATCAAGTCTGGAAAATTGGTGAAGGTTTAGAGAGACGATCAGGTTGCTGCCTTGCACAAATATTCCACTGGTGTTAGAAAGACCAAGACATGGTAGTCACCCTGGTGGAGTGAGTGGGTGCCTCCTTCCCCTTGCAGGTGTAGGATTGTATTACCACCTGTCTGATCCATCTGCTGAGAGCTAACCTGGCAGCCACCAGGCCCCTCCTTGGCCCTTCTCGAATAACGACATTCATCTTACGGTACCACTCAAGTAGCAAGGTAATACTTTAATGGGTTTCAAAGGGGGCCCCTGAAGTGCTGATAGGACCAGATTGAGATCTCAGTGTGGGACCATCGATCGTGGCAGAGGCCAAACATGCACAGCGCCCTGCATGAAAGCACGGACTAACCTATGCTCCACGATCGTCCAAAAGCCAGTGTCCAGGCCATGCTGGGGGAACTTGGGTGCCGAGAACCTACTACAGGAGTGGCCCTTAGATTCGCACCAAGACGCGAAGGCCCTCCAAGTCCTGTAGTAATTTCTAGAGGATAACCATTTTGAAACAAGGTACGAATTGTTGCGGACAAACCCCTCTCTTGCAATAAGCTGGTTTCAACAGCAAAGCTGCTAAAGCCAGTGCTGGAGAATCAGGGTGCCGCAGGACACTGTTGCAAAGTATCTGGGCAGTTGGGGAATCTGTTCAGAGTTGACCATCTTTAACACCCGACCCAGAAGAGGCAATGGCAGGAATGCATAGAACCAGGGAATGGCCAGTGAGTCAACATGCCAAGGGGGTCTCATACCCTGAACACGAACCTCTGGACCTTCCGAATCTACCGAAATGCGAAGAGGTCCACCTCAGACATTCCCCATCGGTTGTAGAGGGCTTGAAACACCCTGGTGAAGGGACCATTCCACCTGGATCACAGTCTCCCTGCTTAAATAAATCGGCCTGCATATTCTCCACCCCCAGCATGTGAACCGCCAAGATGCACGGAACGTGAAGTTCTGCCCACCTCAGCTCCAGTCAGACTGGCGTATGTGGTCAGGACCACTGCCAGCGACTGCTGGTCCAGCCACCAATTCAGAGCTTGTTGATCAAGTTGAAGCAACGGTCCAATGTCTGCACAGTGCTGCTCCATTTCGATAAGAGCAGCATTTATAGAGGCTTGGAGTGGAACTGTGCATACGGAACTGCCTTGATGATAGACGCCAACAAGCCAAGGAGACGCATGCCCTGCCTGATCGTGGAATGTTCCATCTGTCTGCAGTGAACTTACCGCCTCCTGAGGATGGAAGAGCTGAAGAGCCTGGACCGCAATATGGACTCATTCCCGTTGAGTATCCACTGTCATAGCTAAATAGGCTGGCCCCATGGAGGGAGCCACCTGGGAATTGGGGTAGTTTATCACCCATGCGAAAAGTTCCAGGGTGGACAGGACTGTCCGAAAATCCCACAGTGCCTATGCCAAAGATGGGGCTTGGATGAGCAAGTTGTGCAGATTGTGACATCGCCACCACCTAGACTTTCGTGAACATTTGTGAGGCAGTGGACAGTACAAATGGCAGTGCCATAAGTTGGAAGTGTTGGGCACCCAACGCAAAGCACAGGTATTGTTGGTAACCCGAGAGGATCGGGACATGCAGATAAGCATCCTTTATGTCCATTGTGGCCAGAAAATCCCCCTATCACCCATCCTTCTTGGAGATGACGAATAGTATTGAGTAGAAGAGTAGAATTATTGAGTAGAAGCCAAAGCTGCACTCGGAGGGTGGCAACCTGTAAATTGAGGTCCTCTGTTCTGATTTCTGTAGAAGCCTAGTTGACCTCCCATCCGTGGCCCTCTGTAAAGGGGAGGCCAGTAAGTCTTCTTAGAAGCAGTGTCGGCGGACACTGTTGCAGCCAGATCTTGTTTTGCGAGGTGACCAGCAAGGAAAGCCCCCTATCCACCAGACTCACCAAGTAGCCCATAGCCAGCACAATGTATCTGAAGACCTCCCTAGCGTGAGTTCAAGCGAAGTGCAGAGAAGCGCGAACCTCCATGTTGAAAATGCCTCCTCTGCTGCTTCATCCAGACCAAGGGTACTCAACCACTTATTGTAAAAGGTCCAATTACAGGCATCCGGTGAAAAATGAAGGTCCGGATGGGGGGGCTGTCGCGGGGGGTGGATAGTTAGAAATAGGGGCACTAGGTGGGGGGGGGGGGGGGCTATAGATTCAATTGGCAAAACTAAAAAAAAAGGGCTGCTTGCCCCACCCCAAGGCACTGGAAAAATGGCAGCTTTTTTCCCCCCACAGAACCTACAGTTCTGGCCCACGGCACACTGCGTTTAACCCCAGATGCATTCTGGTCAGGCCATGTACAGAGGTGGCCTAGGGCCCAACATTTTACTGCCAATAAGGTCTGGTAACAAGGATGAATAGACAGGGCTCGGGGGGAGAGGAGCTGCAGAAATGAGGGATGGATAGACAGAAAAGGAAGGGCAGAGAGGGATGAAGAGAGATGGGAGAAGGGGTGGATGGACAGAACTAGAAGGACAGAAATGGATGGGGAAATGCTGGTGAGTGCGATGTAAGCACTAAATCACCAATTAAGTAAACGGGGCACTCCTGAGCAAGGCAACACAGAAGCAGAAGCTGGTCTGCCAGTTGAGTACCACTGATCCAGACCTTTCCTGCCATAGCCGAGTGGACGCCTCGAAAGCTGGATACATGGGCAATCCACCATGGAGAATGCGTGTCTGGCCAGTATGTCCAAACTCCTATTTGCCGGGTCTCTCAAGACTGCACTATCCAAAGTAGGGATAATGGTGTGCTGAGCCAGATCAGACACTGGTTCGTCTACCTTAAGTGGCGAAGACCAAACCCTGACTGCCTCATTCAGAAAGGGGTACTTGGCATTAAGGACCTTAGGAAGAGACAGAAGCTTATCCGGTTTCTCCCACTCTTTGCCACCAGTCATTCAAAATGTGTAAACCTGGGAAAAACCTGTTTGACCCTCTGGTGCTTGTAGGGTTCACCCTCCTGCCGCCCCGGCAGAGGAGTAGAGAGGTGCAGCACCGCCAATATTGCCTCAGTAAGCTCCCCAATCTGATCTGTCTGGTGAATCGCAGGGTTCCCTGGCACTCGCGGCCTCCCTTAACCCTTAAATAGGTCCTTGGCGTAGGAGCTAGAATCTTCCGAGGACTCCATCTAAATATGCCTACACTTGGCAGTAGCCTTTCCCATCTGGGTGGACAGAGGCAGACTCGGTATGCCCCTGCTGACGAAGGCCACCGACTATGCTCTCCAACCAAGCCACCCTGTCCGCCATGTCCGAAGGAGGAACCCCATTCTTGGGCTGACCCTGGGACCAAAATGGACCTGGAAGCCCCCCCCCCTCCGAGGGAGTATCCCACTTCGACAAGTCCAACTGAGGCGCAGAACCTGACATGTCAGATTCAGAAAGAATCCGTAAAAGTCAAAAGGCCGTGCCCTCAAGAGGGCCCTACTTGACCAGGGAAAACCATGGGGCAGCTGCTGTGCTAGAGTTGATCCTCAGCTCAGAAAAACCAGGAAGCAGTGCAGGAGCTGCCAGGTGACAATCTGGAGACGTGGCAGGGACCTTCGGGAAACACAAAATATGGAGGTGCCTCGTACTGCTGTTGATGGGAAGAGTGGCAGAGCAGTGGATCATGCAAATGTAGTCGCCCCGCCCTCTCCTCCACTGTAAGAGGAGTCAGGCCGAAATAACGCCCCCCCCCCCCACCGGCATCGCAGGGACGTCCGGTCCCCTTTTTATATGAGCCATTTGGCAGGCCACATGACCAGTGGCCACGACCCCTAGTGACAAGGGTGCCTCCCCCTCTAAACTCTGGCATCCGAGCTCTGAATGAGCTCGGACCAGTATGGCTGCCCTGTAGTAGTCAAACACACTGACACCAGGGAGCACGCCACCTAGCTCAGGCCCCACTCAGCAGTCCTGGGAAAGCATGTCTATCGCAGGGTGTCATGGAGACATGGGGGCAGAGAGAACACGGCTCAGTGGGAGGCACAAAGTTAGGCCACCATGCAAGGCCCAGAGACCAGGTACCCTGCTGCAGCCAGATCCTGGTCTTCAGGGCTCAGACCCTGCTGGACGACCCCCAGCGCACTCTCTCACCAATGTGCTTTCCTTCACCACTGCTGAAAAATAAAAACTCCAGACATCTTCACTGTCCCTTTTGAAGAAGGGAAGAAAAGAACGGAGGAGATCCTGCCACAGCATGCCCTATATAGGCCGGCAGGAGCTAGTTTTTTTTTTTTCTTACTATCTTGCAGTCCCCGGCTACGGCGGAGATTAACCCACACTTTGCTACTAGTGGTGTCCCAGAATGGAAGAGATGAGAAACTTCTCCTGTTGAATAAATGAGGACAGTTTTGTGCTCCAGTCAGAAAAGGTGTCTCTCTAACACATGCCTCACTAAATGCATGAGAGAGTAGGTTTAATTAATGTAGCATAGCGTAAACTCTTTGTGGACCAGGACCCTCCCTAGCACCAGATTGCAAGGGAGGGGTTTTTAAGTTTACTTTATAAGTGGTGTTACTCGGTGAATGAGCCCAAAATTGTTCTGTATTTGTAACCTGTATGTGCACTGTAATTGTAACCTCCTTTGAATCCTGATGGTATCCACAGATTCTCTGTTAAATTACCTTTCAGCGTCCAGTGCCCAAACAGCAGGCGAAGCCTGGTCTTTCTAGCATTACCCTGGGCACTGTAAACAATGGGGAGCGAGAGCTGCTGCATCCTCAACATAGTTTAGCTGTGCATGTGATCCCGCCCCCAGCCATTCAGATTCCAAAAAAAAAAAAGAGCAGCAGGCAAAGCCTAAATCAAAATCATGTGCGTTCTCCTAGGTTTGTGCCACACCAATAACTATAGCCTACCACATAGGCACAAGAAAATCTTTCACAAATGGGCACAGCACAAAATAAATAGTAAAAATATAAATCTTTATTTTAGTGACTCTACTACATAAAAAACAAATATAGACAATATTAAAAACAATTGCAACAATAGGTAGCCCTATTGCTCTGATAAAATTCATCAGACCTGGAGGTGATGAAGTCTCTGATTTATTTTTATCAGAGCAATAGGGCTACGTATTGGTGCAATTGTTTTTAATATTGTCTATATTTGTTTTTTATGTAGTAGAGTCACTAAAATAAAGATTTATATTTTTACTATATATTTTGTGCTGTGCCCATTTGTGAAAGGTTTTCTTGTGCCTATGTGGTAGTCCCCAGCCATTCAGATGAGATGAGGCAGAGGGGTGGGAGCGCCCACTGCTGGGGATGCGGCCAAGCCATTTCCCGAACATTAAATATGCACAGCAAACAGCCCTGATTGGAGGAGAGCTTATGCATGTGCCATAGGGGAAAGGTGAGTTTGAATGGACAATCTGGGGAAAAGAACAAAATCTGGGAATGTAAAAATCCCGGGTTTTTGTTCCTCTTTAACAGACCATAGATAAATGTGTCAAAATTCTCTCTCATGCCTCCCGAAATAAAGGAAAAAAAAGTTTGCTTTTATTATAATCAATTCATATTTAAGATCTATTTCAACGACGCATAATACTTTTTACATTTGAGGATAATATCTAAATGTCAGACGTACAAAATATTTTTTTAAAAAATGCAGCTTACATAGATGTGTTTCAACACCCTAATGACTACAATTAAGTTTTAAGGTCAATGAACAGGAATGTGTCATTAAAAGCCTGAAAAAATAACTCAAAAGGATTCTTCAGACATTAACTTACCAGGTAACGGAGGTATGTGGTGAGCCATTGATAAGCCTTCAGTACTTCAAGAGGAAAAACAGAAAAAATAAAAACAAAACGCAGATTAAAATAGCATTTGTAGCTCTCTAAAGATTAGTGATGTTATTTATCATAAACCCCATATAATTTGAAGAAATGCAGCCTTAGTTGGACCTATAACTTGACCTACATACAAAAAAATCTGGTTTTACATGCGAGGGTGAGTAGGTTATGTGTGATTTAATTGTGATTAGGAATGGTGCGCTTTGGGGTAGATTGAGAGACCGGAATGCATAAAACTTAGGATATGTGTCAACCAAAAATTTGAACATCAGCAACAGTTTCGCCAGGCTTTATGAGTGTACTCCTTCATGCAAAGCCTAGGCATTAACTTCTAATCACCATGCCTAAAAAAGGGGGCAAATGTGTTCATCTATGTTGGCCCAGCTTTCTTTAAAGCGGACCAAAACCCAGGATCTTGACTATCCTGGGTTTTGGTCTGTGCCCTGCTGTGTGAAACCCCCGAGGCCACCCAAACTCACCTCTTCCCGGTCCTACGACGCATGCGCGGCCACTGGGCCAATGAGTGTGCTCGGATCTGCTCGAGCCCCTTTGCCCAAGAGTTTTTTTTTTTTTTTTTACAGGGAACGTAAGTGCAGGGGGGGTGCCACCCCACTGTAAGGATTCCACCCAATTAGGCTTTTCAAGTGACTGTGGGAAGATCAGAGCTGTGTGGAGGGGGGTACAGGGCAAGATGATTCTGTCCCTAACCTGAACGTAGTCTCTTTCCAAAGAGGGCTTCTTAGACTGACACTGTGCTGTTAAAGAGGAACATCAGACCTCTTTACAACCAATTGCCATCCTTCCCCTCGCTAGGCGCTGCATACTTTTTGGATGTTGTCACAATCAGAGGTGGTGACATCCCGCTGTTTTAGGGCCCCCGCCCTGTCAGCCGTCTGAAATAGATACCTGTGTCTTTAACCACCCTCGTCCAGAAGCAGATCTGTAAGAAAGCCACTCTTCAACTCTCACAGCTTTTTCTACAGCTCCCATAGCAGCACGTTATATCGGCACTGCGCATGCGCAAGATCGGGAATTGCGCGCAGTACCTGATGGGAGAAAAAAGGCACTGCCCAACGAAAGTCACCCAGAAACCAAGGGACAGGGAATACAGATGGCGAAGTAAAGTAAGTAATGAATGCAAACCGGAAGGGGGGCAACAGGTAGGTGAGGCTTTGAACGTGCCTCTGATGTTCCTCTTTAACACCCTTGCACTCCCTCCTGGACCTTTTTATGGTGCAATCCAGGATTCTCTCTCTACCGTGCAGACCTTCCCTCTTCTGTATTCCATCTCGTTGATGCCTTTTTATCCCCCCTCAGCATCTCGTTGATGCCTTTTTATCCCCCCTCAGCATCTCCTCTAGTCAACATTGTTGCCACCACTAGCTTATCCTCATGTTCAGACAACTGCGAGGCCACCAACAGCAAGCTGAGTAGTCCTATGGTATCAAAGTTGCTTCATGCCTATTCTGAGAATATTTATTTCTTATTAAGCCCTCCAGTGGCTTAACTGTTAAAAAGGCTGACACTGAATTATTTTAATTCATGGATGTTTGAATAAAAAAAACCCTGGCAACTGCCTGTTTACCCAAGAGGCAAAACCACTCGGTTCAACCTGCTCATAGGAAGAACATTAAAGAAAAATAAAGGCAACAGAACAGATTAAGACTAAATTACTATAAAACAACATATCCTGGAAGAACCTTCAAAGACATTCAACCTAAAAGTGAGGATTAGTTGAAGCAAGATGTCCCTTTAGATGATAAAGTAAATTGCAGGGCAACATTTAAAGAATATACACTGTCCCTGTGGTTGGTATAGTTCAGCGTTGTATCCATAGCTTAAAGTCCCTGTCCAAGAGCACACAATATCTATCCAACATTTTAACCCTTTGGCACCTCTTCCAAAATCTCCAGTTTAATGTAAATAACTTATGTATGTAATGTATTGTAAGCAAAGCCGCGTACTTCACTTTCATTTTTGAGTCATGGCTGACCTGGGAAGGGCAGATCATGGCGCAGCTTTAGGACTCTTGAGCTTACTCTGCTTTGGTCTTGTTACAGCTGTATGACCACTGTGATCTGCCAGGTTCACTCAGGTCATCAAGGAACAGAGTTCCACTTGGAATTGGACTTGGAATTAAAATTGAAAGGAGGGAAAATTTTGGAGTCCTGCTGCAGCTTCTACCCTGAGCGGCAGGAAAAAAGAGGAGAGGCACATGGGACAGGCATCAAACGGAGCTCCTTGCTTGTGTTTGGGTTTATAGTCTCTTAAAAAAAAAAATCAGGTTACTTATATAATATCCCAAATAAAAGAAAACAGGGACAACAGGTTTTTGAGTGTTCCATTTTACTTTAACCGGACTGATCGGCTCCATTTTAATGCCCATCTCCTGAACCAGCCTAGGAGGGAGCAGCAGCATTATTCTTATTATCTGCTCAAAGCATTGCACGATAGATACAAGTATCTACACATTAGAAGTAGATTATCAGATATCCACTGTAAAAGCAAAAAAATGTTCAAAACCTGTCACCATGGATTCTTTCAGTAAAATACAGGCTTAGATGGAATGTGTTTGATGCAGGGTGCATGAGTAGCCCATCAGCTTACTATTTACCACATTTTTATGGATTTTTTTGTTGGACAATTTGTTTAAAAGGGAAATTTCCGAATGCAGTAGAACATTTTCAAATAACCAACCTTTGTAACTGAGAAGCAGTACAAACCACAGACTCAACATCATCATTTGCATTGGACACTGTATCATGTTCACTATGGGGCCGATATTGCGCTGTACTGGTTTCATTACTAGATTCTTCAATTTGTGAAATCTAAAAAGATAAATATGTACAATTAAATTACAACATTATAACTGGATTATTCAGTATTGGAAAAAATGGTTTCTATTTCTTACTGTAAAAGCCATTGCTTGAAGAGAATTTAAAGAGGAGCTTCAGAGTCTTTGGAGTCCAAAAGACTCCAGGGCCATCCACGTTCCCTGTGGCATCCCAAATTGGGATGCTCCACTGTGTAAAACCCCCTGGATCGCCTGCCTGAGCCTCTCTCCATGCTGCCTGCAATAGTCTGGAAAGTCGACCTTAGCAGGGAGATGCCTTATCTGGTGAGTGAAGCAATATGGAAGCTGCTTGGAAGCCATATCACAAACTTAATCTTGTATCTATCTATCTATCTGTCTATCTATCTATCTATCAAAACAAGACCAGCGCTAGAGATGTCAACCTAGGAGAACAGTTTACAGATTGATGGGTTGGAGTTTAGGGAAGCTGCATATATTTACTTACGTTTGAGAAATCAATACAATTTTTATGAAAATTTATATTTTGATATACAAGTATTAAATACACAACCGTGGGGTTTTAAGGGACAGGTGGGACAAGGGCAGACCTGGGGGGGGGGGGGGGGGGGGGACATCCAGAAGGCCTTCAATTCTCTATCATGGAGTTACTTATTTAGGATTTTGCAGAAAATGGGCTTAGAAGAGAGATTCCTAACAACCATGGGGATCTTTACGTCATCCCAAAGGCCGGCATCATAATAAATGGCTATAGGGCGGAAATTCTGGATGTTGTCTGCAGGACCAGACAGGTGTGCCTCCTTTCACTGATGGGTTTAAGGGGGGAGTCTTGTGCAACTTTCCTGTTTGTGCCCTACCCAGAGTTCTCATTGACAGCTTTTATGTCGTTTTGGAGCAGTTTTCAAAGGTCTTGGGGTTGAAAATAAACTGGGGAAACTCTATGGCCTTGGTGGTCAAGCTTGCCCGGATAATAGTAGAAAGGCTTGAGTCCTCTTTTAAACTTCAGTGGATAACTAAAGCCATAGACTATTAGGGAACCACGATCACCTGAGATATTAGCGAGGCATACAATTCAAAATACCCTCCCTTATTTAATAAGCTGAAAGAAGATTTTAATTGATCGGGAATCAAAACTCTTAGCCAATCATCTCTTGGCTAGGGAGAATAGTAGCCAGTAACATGGATTTGCTACCAAAATGATTATACTACTTTAGAACATCTCCCCATCCAAGTAAATGCAGAGGAACTCAAGAGCATGCAGAGGGCCCTATGACAGTTTATTTGGAAGGGGAAGGTAATAGATTAAATGTATGCTTTATACCCTCAAAAACCAGGGAGGGCTAGGGACCCTGGACATGATGAAATTTTATTTTGCAGCCAGGACAGATCAGATTTTCAAGATTTACAGGCAAAAAGACATCCCCCTACTTGACTGAAGATGGAATTGATTGCTAGTAAGATGTCAATGGATGCACGGGTTATGGGTCCCCAAAAAACATAGGTCCTTGCACACTTGCTTAACAGTGCAGGAATCATTGGACATTTGGAATAGGGTTCATAGATATGATTCCTTGGTTCTAAATGGGCACCACTTACACATATTTTCAGGAACCCAAAGATTAAACCAGGGACAATGGTGGCATGGTGGCTCAGGAAAGGCTTATATAGAGTGGGACATTTCGACTGAAATAACAAATTTATGTCACTTTTCCAGCTAGGTGAAAGTAAAATGGGTAGCATCTTCTACTTTTTTCTACCTCATTCAATGGAGATAAGAAACTGTACTATATGGAGGCATGGGAAAGGGATATGGAAGAAGTGATGCCACCAACATTTTGTGGAAATACATTTCAAAACACATCTATATATAGTTTCTTTGTTGTTGTGTTTTTTTTTATAAATGTATCATTTATACGCATGAAGACCTAGAACACTTTTTGGCAGAACAGCGGTGATGAGATAACCGAGCTTAGTTCTTTAAGAACTCTTGGGTGAAGTCCATCTGGTCCTGCAGTCTTCACATTTAAATGATTTAGTCTTTCTTGGCTGATATCCATGTTTTGCTTGTTGAGTAATACTTGGGCTATTGCCATCTCTCGTGTACACCGAGCTTCATCTTCATCCCCAGTGGCCATTTTCCAATTATCATGAAGTAGAGCACCTACCTGCTCTGATTTAGTTTTTGTTGAATTTTTATATTTTAAAAACGTTTGGGGTTTGTTTTGATTTCATGGACCACATCTCTTTCATTTTGTGCCTTTGCCAGCCTTATTCCTTACATGATTTATTTACTAATTTATACTTTACGAATACGAATACTTTATTGGTCGCCAAGTATGTACAGAATACAACATGGAATACTTTTTGGAAGGGAGGTTCTCCATAGAGCTTAAACAAACGCTAGACCTACGACTTTATACATATATATATCAACAGTAGCTAGTTTTACATCTTTACATATTTACAGTGGAACTATGTACATGCAATGATCCTTTAAGTGGTTGGGGATCAGAGGTTTTCCAGGAGTCTTAGAGGTGGTTGTTCAGGGCTTTGACGGCTAGCGGGAAGAAACGGTTTTTATACCGAGAGGTTCTGGTCGAGATGGCCCGGTACCTTCGTCCAGATGGTAGAAGATTGAAGTAGGGGTTGCCTGGATGTGTGGGGTCGCCAACTTTTAAAGGGTTACAGCTGAGAGCTTAGCCTTGTAATTTTTAAATGCCCTTTTCTTGTTCTTTATTGCCTTTTTAACCGTAGGTGTCAGCCATGAAGGGTTTAATTTTAGCCTCTTAAATTTGTTACCCATAGGAATAGATTTTGTATGTTGGGACTCACAATTGATTTAAAGCACTCCCATTTGGCATATGTATCCGTATTTAACATATGCTCCCAGTCTATGTCCTGGAGTGAAGCTCTGAGTCTGGGGAGGTTGGTGGCCTTGCTAAAATTCTGTGTTTTGCCCCCCCCCCCCCCCCAGACAGAAAATCTTTCTGACAGTTTATGTTGAATACATTTGATATTACTAGATACAAAAGAGCATAACCCCTAGTAGGTGCCTCCACAAACTGGTTCATATAGTTAGCGGAGGAAGCTGAGGAATGCTCTCCCCCTTGTAGTAGAAGCAAAACCATATATCCAGTCGATACTTGGGTAGTTGAAGTCCCCCCATCGCCAGCGCTGTATAAGCCTGTGACACCCACTCTGTCCGTTTATGCAGCTGACCCTCTATTTCCTCAGTTAGGAGTGTCTATAGATTACACCAAATTGTATAACATAATTTACATCGCCACGCAATTCTACATATTTAGAAACTTCTGCTTGCATCCCCTCAATATAGGATTTGAATTCCTGTCTTACATAGAGACACACTCTGCCCCCTTTCCTATTTGCTTTGTCTTTCCGAAAGAGAGCAAAACCTTGGAGATTGACAGTCCAGTCATGTGTGGAATCCATGTCTCACACCACACCAGTAACATTAATATTTTATTCCAGTAACAGAGCCTCAAGCTCCCCCACTTTACTTGCCAGACTCCTGGCATATGTGGACATACAATTTAAAGTGGACCAACACCCAGGATTTTGACTATCCCGGGGTGCCCCGCTGTGTGAAACCCCCCAGAATCCCCGAAATACTCACCTCTCCTCGCTCCCACGTGACCGCCGCTGCCAATCCCCGCGCGTCACTCTTACAGGGCGGCTGGCGCGGGTGCACATCCTGTTAGAGGGACGCGCGGGAGGCGGCGGCCCGCGCTGGAACGAGGAGCAGGTAATGATTTAGGGGATCTGGGTGCCCCGCAGTCAGGGGCCTGATCGGTCCGGGAATCTTATAGATTCCCGGGCCGTTCTTGGGAGGGTGTTGGTCCACTTTAAAAGGATCTCCTTATCCATCATAGCCCGGGAATCTTATAGATTCCCGGGCCGATCAGCATCGGGTGTTGGTCCACTTTAAAGTGGGGCACTATCCAAGCATAACTAGCCTGGGCACCAGCTATGCACTAGCCTCCGGCCTTGAAGGTTGCAAGCCTGCATAGCCCTCAAGGGCTGTGAGCTATTCTGCCCCTTGCCCTGCCCAAGCTTTGGGGAGGCAAGTAATTGGGCCGGGGACTGATGGCAAGCTACTTGCTACTTGAGAGAGAATGTCATTTATTAAAGGGTCTTTTTTCCTGTACTCCGAACCAACACTGATCCTATATTCCACGCCGATCGCGGACAGTCGGAAAGCCAGGTGTGGGGGTAGGGGATTGAGTCCCCTGCCCTAGTACCCGCCGATCAGCAGCCAGCTTCTGGCAGCGATCTGGTGCAGGAAGCAGTCTTTTATTCCGGGAGGAGTGAGAGGATGTTATTCAACTCCTGCTATTAAAGGCCTCTCCCAACTGTAGCCGGGGCTGTCAGAAGTGAGCGGGGATTGGGACCCCTGATGCTGGATTCTGAACGAAGGTGAGCCTTTCTTTTTGCAAATCGGGGGAAACGTCAGCTATGTAGAAACTAGGTAGCTGCCATTTAATAGCTGGGAACACCGCTACATAGCTTCTACGTAGCTGGCACTGAAAGGGTAAAGGATGCCCTGTTGTGTACAATGAGCCTGAGAGCCAAAGACACACTTAATGACTGAGATACTGCGCTAGTTCTGAGTCAAGATGGCGGCGCCCGTATCCTAAAGTCCTGAAGAGATTTGCAGCCCAGTGGGGGAAACAATAATAAGTAAGTGACTAAAAACTTAAAATAGATTAACTTGCTGGGGAATCATTTTTAAGGGTTTGGGCTTTTCAATAAATCATGGTGAAGGTCCGGTTTAAGTTCTAAGTCGCTTATTATTCTTTCCCCCACTGAGCTGCAACTGTGTACAGGACTCTAGGATATGGGCACTGTCATCTTGCCTCAGAAGCATCACATACTGAGAAAGGGGGGGATGCATGGGGCGGGGTTATAGCTATGCTTCATGCAGACAGAGCAGAGCTGGAGTCCGCAAAAAGACAGCAGTTCCACAAAGCAGAGCGGCATAGTCAGAAGACACTTGCTGTCTGCAGGCAGCCTGAGACTTCATGGGCCACCATCTTGGATGCTTAAAGGCTAAGAAACTGCACTAGGTGCAGGTAGGAAGTTTTTTTTAATGAAGGCAATATGTATATACAGGGTGGGGGAAACATACAAGATATGCTCTTATTCAGGGTGAAGGTCCGGTTTAAAGAAGAAGCCAGAATAGTTTATACCTTCACAGTCTTTTGTTCTGTATTTTCAGCAGAGGATTCTTTCAGCTTCTTCTCCATTTCTTCGATCTGCCTTTCCATTTCTTGTTGACGAAGTGCACTGGCACGCAGATAATCTGAATGAAAAAAAAAATTATTTAAAATGCTGAAAAACACTATACTAATGATCTTGTGTGAAAGACTACGAACAAGAATCGATTAAAGTGATTCAGCACACAAAACGGATATATATATATACACACACACACACACTCATCTTATCTGACCGCCCTTGCTATGTATAACTCCCCTTATGTCCTTCCCACCTGCCCGTCATATAACCCCCACATGGTCAGCTGTGATGACCTTCTCCCCCTCCATAGTATAGGAGTAAGGGTTATCTGAACAAGCCATTAAAAGCAAAGACAGGATCCATCTCCTCATCCTGCCCCCTTCCATGGAATGTCTTCCTCAACAGATCGGACAGATGGGGAATATCATATGGAGCAACCGCCAAGTAACAAAGATGGAGAATCCCAATTTGAGGGGGCACCATTCCTTGACAAAGGAGACGTGATCCCCGAAACGTGGGAGGACCGCCCCCACCTTTGCTATTCACAAAAAATTGGGTAATACTTTGTCTGCTTACTATCTGCATAGTTTTGCTCTATATGCATTAATGCTTGCATTACTGCACCTTTTTGCACTAGCACTTTAGATTAGACAGAGGATATCTATTGGTAGCAATAAAACTATTTGTTTATGTATATATGGTATGAACTTTGGAAATTGTTATGAGGGTTCCTTGTGGTGGCCGGGTTTGTGTATAAAATGTTTTTTTAGATGTACTGAGTTTATGTATACGTTTGTGAGTTTATGTATATGTGACAGACTCTCTGCCCCTTTGGACTTTACACAGGTTCATTACTTTCCTTTTCTTAAGCATATTACAGACTGCCATTGTGTTGATTGATTACGTCACAGACAATGGCATTGTTCTGACTGTGTTACAGACTGCCATTGTTCTGATTGATTGTGTTACAGACGTCTATTGTGTTGCTGATTGCGTCACCGGCAGAGTTGAGGGATTGTGTGCCCTGCTCCTATTGGTCTGTGTATTTGTCATGCAGTCCTCCATCAGGTCCATGGGGGAGGTCCCCTTGCATGGAGGCTTGCATATAAGGCCCAGTGTGGCACTAATAAAGTTAAGTTCATCTTCACCCTCAATACTGAGTTCTGTCTCTTATTGGGGGAAACGCTATATTTACAATTCACTAGCCCTTGTAAGGGCTGTTACTGTTTCCTCACGGACGACTCTGGGCTTCCTGCAGCACCTCTCACCGTTGGGAAAAGGACGTCTCTGGCGGGGAAACCCTCTGGCGATAAAGGTTATCGCTACAGTATATGTTTGTAGTCTTTTTTTAACATACTAATGAATTAAAAATGGTTGTATTGATGTGACTTTGGAGGATTGATTATTGAGGAACATTTGGTGCCTCTCGGAGCATCCCATTTTGCGGTTTACTGGGACCGTTGTTGTTTATATTGATACAGTGTACCTTTGGGTCCAGGGATTGGCACATTTGTTTTTCCTCAGGTTGATGATAATTGGGAGTGGTGCTAGACATTGCACATTGTACATTTACTAAACATTTCCAGTGTCCCACTTAATACCAACCCATTTCTCTGGTTTCAGGTCAGTGGGGTGGTGGTTTGAGTGGGGTGTCTTAGCACACCAATATGGCTAGTAATTACAATTTGAACTTTGATATTGAGGAGGAGTCCTGGAATAATAAACTCAGGAATAATTTAGGTATGGACACTACCTCTGGTGATGAAAGATTGGGCAGCAATAGAGAAATCAAACAAATTTTCCTACATCTTAAACAAGCACGTAAACAATATGGACGATTATGGTGGAATATAGATAGTCTGGAATGGTACAAGGAACAACAACTTATTCCCAGAGGTTTAAGGATTCAAATATTCCTTGCTTGGGAGGTTAATGATACATTTAAACAACTCTGGGAATCACATCTACATAATTGTTCCTTGACATTGATTAATATGTTAATAGAGTTTGACAAGGAATTGTTAATGAAAGTGAAAATAGAACGTCAAAAATGATACCAATAGCTGGCTGAATGTACGACACAAGAGTCATTTCAAGATTTCCAGGATACCCTTAAGAGGGATCTTGAGCACTATGAGGAGGGAGCGATTCAAAACAAACGATCAAAGATGGCCAGGGACAGAAGGGACAAGGAGGACAACAAAGTCTATAAATCGTCATCAAGGGAATACAAGGGGGGCCCGATATTATTACCGGACCCACAGATCTGGTAGTAGAAGTTCCTCTGTCTCTGGCCACTCTGATGTGGGAGGCTGCAGACGAGAAGGGGAGGGAAGAGGTTCAGGAATAAAAGTGGACAGACAAATGAACATGGGCAGAACCATTTGGGACCCCCTCAGACTTGCACCCCAGCGCCAAAAACGGTGGAGAATAGAATACGGGCAAGTGAAGATCAAGATCTTGCAACCATGGGGGTTTTATCCCCAGAGGATGCCAGTGACTCACAAGATGTATTACAGGTCAGTTCTTGGCAAGGGACTTAGCTTCTCTCCCACTAATCATATGAAGAAATTTGAAGTCATAAAAGATCTATTTATGTTAAGATCTTATTGAAAAGATACTTTTCTGGTAGGAAAGAAGAATCGTCTCCCACCATTACTCCTCCCCCCCCCCCCCCCCCCCAATGATGAGAATTTGGAGGATGGTCTAGAACAAGCGGTTTTGAATTCTGAATTTGAACAATATGAGGAGACTTTACAGACATGGTTAACTTTGGCCAATAAGCTTTAAAAACCATCAACGTTCACACCCCCCTTGGGGTCAGCACCAGCGGTTCTAACATTCTTCTGCACGGTGAGTGACGCCATTGACAAACTTGTGCAACCCAAATTTAAGTATAATTTGACTTGGTTGGAACAGGAAGCTATACAATCTTTAAGGGCCAATCCCACCTTTGTCATCCGTGAGGCTGACCAGGGTGGGAATGTGGCCCTCTGGAGGGTGGAGGATTATGTTAAGGAGGCACATAAACAGCTCCAAAATGTGAATAATTATGAGAGATTACCATCTAATCCCCTGATACAGTACAAGGAGCTGTTTGAGGCCATATTGGATCGTGCAGCATCTAGACAAGTGATTGATCAGGTGACCCATAACTTTCTGAAGGTAGATTTTCCTGTCATTCCCACGTTATATATATTGGCAAAAATTCACAAGGCAAGTGTATATATTGATACACATTTGCGAGGATTTGTGCAATCACTGTCTTCTTATGTCAGAGATTCCCTGGATTTAATGAAAAAATTAGAGGGCACTTACTGGCCTGAGGATACCATTCTGATTACGGCTGATATAGAGTCTCTTTATACCAATATCACTCATATCATGCCCACAGAGCGGTGAAATACTTTTTGAATATGGACGCTGGGACACTTAAAGACCAGCAGGACTTCATTTTGGAATTGTTGGACTTTATCTTGACTCATAACCACTTTGTATTCGATGGTTCCCACTATTGCCAGGTGAGGGGGGTAGCCATGGGGGCGCGTTGTGCACCCTCTGTGGCGAACCTCTTCCTGGGGTGGTGGGAACGGGAAGTGGTGATTGATGATTCTATGAGCAGGTTCCGGCCACACATTGGTGGTTGGTTCCGCTTTATAGATGATGTCCTGCTGATATGGCAAGGTCCGGCTGATCTTTGCCGTGAATTTTTAAAGAGGCTTAATGAAAATGACATGAATATTTTCTTAACATATACAATGTCTAATACGCAGGTCGAATTTTTGGATCTACAAGAAAGAGTCTGGAGCGCGATGGCACGATATCGACCAACTTGCTACGTAAAAAAACACGTCTGTCAACAGTCTCCCGCATTTTACAAGTTATTATCCAAAAATACCATTTTGTGAAATACTCACCTGTAAAATGGGTATTCTAAGTATGTCACACACCCCGCTTCAGGTTACTAAATCATTAGACATGGGTTATACTCACCGCTAGGAGGCACTGTTTGCAGAGAAGTCCAGAAAACAAGAAGCCCCTCCCGGTCTATACATACCTGGTACCTCCTAACAATTCCCCAGTAATTCAAACAGCAAAAAGACAAGGTACCAGGAAAAAAACAATGGTAACCCTCAAATATAATCAAAAAACTTCACCATATAAAGAACCAGGATACCAAAAAAGGGCGGGTGAAGCGGGGTGTGTGACATACATATAATACCCATTTTACAGGTGAGTATTTCACAAAATGGTATTATTCTAAGTATGTCACACACCCCGCTTCAGGTTACTAAATCATTAGACATGGGACATCCAACAGCAGTGTCCAAAAAGGGCGGGTATCCAACCAGGCAATAATGCAGAAACTCAAACCACTGCAGCCTGCAGAACCTTGCGGCCAAAAACAGCATCCGCTGAGGCCCGCACATCAACCTTATAAAACTTGGAAAAAGTGTGAACCGAAGACCAAGTAGCAGCCTCACAAACTTGTTCAACAGAAGCCTGGTGCTGAAAAGCCCAGGACGCTCCAACCGCACGAGTAGAATGAGCAGTAACCCGAAAAGGGGGATCCTTCCCCTTGGCAGAGTAGGCCCCAACAATCGCCTGACGAATCCATTTGCTAATGGAAGACTTAGCCAGAGCCAAACCCTTCCTAGGCCCACAGGGCACCACAAAAAAGGCATCAGTCTTACAAAAAGAAGACGTAATACGCAGATAGTACTTGACACAACATACCACATCCAAACAATGCAAAGCCCTCTCCTTGTCATTCCCAGGCTTAGGACACAAAGAGGGAAGGACAATATCCTGATTAAGGTGAAACGCCGAAACCACCTTAGGGAGAAAGTCTGGCTTGAAGCGAAAAACCACCTTGTCCTGATGTTTCTCAAAATAAGGAGCCTGCATAGACAAAGCTGCCAACTCCGAAACACGCCGTACCGAAGTGATGGCCACCAAAAAGACAACCTTCTGAGTCAACATAGAGAGAGCAATATCCTGCAAAGGCTCAAAAGGAGGAGCCTGAAGAGCAGAGAGAACCAAATTCAAATCCCAAACAGGGAGCAAAGGCTTCCTAGGAGGCCGCAAATGCGAAACCCCCTGGAAAAAGGTCTTGACCAAAGAATGGAGAGCAAATGACTTCTGAAAAAAGATAGACAAGGCAGAAACCTGCCCCTTCAAAGTACTCAGCTGAAGACCAGAGTCCAGCCCGGATTGAAGAAATTCCAAAATCCTAGAAATAGAAAAGACCCGGCAGGGCAAAGATCTAGCCTCACACCAATCAATATAAGATCTCCAAGCCCTATAATAGATGGAAGAAGAGGATCTCTTCCTGGCACTAATAAGAGTCCGAATGACCGAATCCGAAAGACCCCCCTCCTCCTTTAAAATGGAGGTCTCAGCAGCCAAGCCGTCAAAGCCAGCGTTGGTAAACTGGGCTAACACAGTTGACCCTGAGTGAGAAGATCCGGCCGAAGAGGCAGATCGAACTGATCCACTGCCAGACGAACCATGTCTGCGAACCACACCCGCCTTGGCCACCTTGGAGCCACAAGAATGGCGGGAACTCCTTCCAGAACCAACTTTCGCAGCACCCTGCCTAGCATGGGGATCGGAGGAAACAGATAAAGAAACCCCAGGTCCCTCCAGCTCAGGGCCATGGCATCCGCCGCCAGAGCCAGAGGATCCTGAGACAGCGACACGAATGTCGGAAGCTTGTGATTGTGACGAGAGGCAAACAGATCCACCTCCGGCGTCCCCCACCGGAGACAAAGCGACCGAAACACCTGGGGATGGAGAGACCATTCCCCCCGGCGGGACGAACACCGGCTCAGAAAGTCCGCCTCCGTGTTTTCCACTCCTGGAATGTACACTGCCGAGATGCAAGGGACATGAGTCTCCGCCCAAACAAGGATCAGAGACACCTCTCTGTGGGCACCCAGACTGCGAGTCCCTCCTTGGTGATTGATGTACGCAACCACCGTCCGATTGTCCGATCGAACCTGAACCGGCAGGCCCTGTAAATGCTGCGTCAAGTGAGACAGAACCAACCTGATGGCTCTCAGTTCCAGAACATTGATGGGCAAGTGAGCTTCCTGAGGACCCCACTGTCCCCGGAACCGAAGATCCTTCCAGAAACCTCCCCATCCCGACAAACTGGCGTCCGTGGTGACAGTTTCCCAAAGCGGGGTCAGAAAAGACCTGCCCTTCAGGAGATTGTCCGAGACCAACCACCACAGAAGAGACTGCCGAACCCGGGGAGACATCCGAAAGGACCGATCCAGCGATCACGGTCCCAAGACGCCAACAGATGAAGCTGAAGCGTCCGTGTGTGAAATTGTGCGAAGGGAACTGCCTCGAAAGAAGCCACCATCAGCCCCACCAGTCTCATCCCTAGATGGATGGACGGGCGAGGATTGGAAAGAAGAAGCTGAGCCAATTCCTGAATCAACAGAACCTTGGCCTGAGGGAGAAAAACACTGTGCTGGCAAGAGTCCAAGGACATCCCCAGAAAGGTCACCACCCTGGCCGGAACCAGAGAGGACTTGGGGTAGTTGATCACCCAGCCGAACCTCTCCAGCATAGACACCACCGACTTGGTGTCCCCTTCCGCTTGACTGAAGGAAGGCGCCATGATGAGAAGATCGTCCAGGTAAGGCACAATCCGAATCCCCTGAACTCTGAGCAGGGCCATCACTCCCGCCAACACCTTGGTGAACACTCTCGGAGCCGAAGTAAGACCGAACGGAAGAGCTACAAACTGGAAATGCCGGTGGTCCACCACAAAGCGAAGGAACCTCTGATGAGCCGGAAAAATCGGAATGTGAAGGTAAGCATCCTTGATGTCTATGGACGTCATAAAGTTCCCCTGCCGAAGCGAAGCAATCGCCGACCGAAGGGTTTCCATGCGAAACTTCCGGGGACGAATAAACCGGTTGAGAAATAAACCGGTTGAGAAACTTCAAGTCCAAGATGGGACGGAACGACCCATCCTTTTTGGGAACGGTGAAGAGATTGGAATAATACCCGCGCCCCACCTCCGAAGGCGGGACCGGACGGATGACTGCCAATTCCAGGAGATTCCTTACCGCCGCCAGGAGCCCCTGCGCGGCCAAAGGATCTGAAGGGACACGAGACCTGAAAAACCTTGGAGGAGGACGGGACTCGAACTCCAGCTTGTAGCCGTACGACACCACCTCCCGAATCCATCTGTCCGAGACCTCCTGGTCCCATACCCGGGAGAAGAGTCGCAACCGTCCCCCCACCCGCAAGGGTGAGGGCGCCCCCTCATTGCTGAGCGGGCTTGGCAGCTGGCTTAGGCTTGGCGCCCCAAACGTGAGCGCGGCGGCCACGGCCTCTACCCCTGTTCCAGCTAGCACCTCTGGAAACCGAGAAGCCCGCACCCCTGCTGGCTCTGGCTCCCCGAAAGGAAGGATTGAAGGGGGCCGCCCCCCGAAAGGAACGACGAAAATTCTTGCGCTGAGGCAACTTACCTCCCCTGGCAACAGAATCCAGCTTTTCACCGAAAAGCCTCAGACCCAGAAAGGGAAGAGCCGTGAGCGATCTCTTGGAATTAAAATCAGCCGTCCACTGCCTCAACCACACTGAACGGCGAATGGCAACCAACAGAGCCATAGCCCTGCCAGACATCAGCATGGCATCATCCTGAGCGGCCAGAACGAATGACAAAAAGGAATCACAACGCTTAAGAGCAAGAAACTCAGCACAAGTAGGATCAAGATCCGTACATAAATCCCTGACGATAGACCTAACCGGCAGCAGCAAAAGTGCCGAAGCACAAACGGGCCTCAGAACCGAACCCGCACAGACAAAACCATGACGGGCCAGCTGATCAATCCGGCGATCCTCGCCGTCCTTGAGAGAGGTCGTGTCAGGAGAATGTACAACCGCCGTATTAGACAGTCCCAAGACCGGAGCATCAACCTCGGGAGGGACAGACCAACGCTTCACTAAGTCCGCCGGAAAGGGAAACTTTCTATCCCAGCTAGGCGGCACCCCAACAAGACGCGTAGGTTGCTCCCATTGCTTAAGAACAACATTCTCAAAATGCTGTTGACTAGGAAACTCCAAGCGCGGCTTGGACACTCCAAAAAGCTGACCCTTAGGTCGAGGAGCAGCTTCAGGAGGATCCAAATCCAAAACTTCAAACATCTGGGCCAGAATGGACGGCGTATCAGGAACGGACCCCTCAGCTGGGTCACCCTCATCGCCCAGCAACTGCTGAACCTCAGGATCCTCTAATTCTTCAACCAGCTCACCTTCTTCAAGAGGACGATCTGGCCAATCCAGATCCTCAATAACCTCCTCATCTGAGTCCGGCGTAGGCGGAGACAGGTGTTTCCGTTTAGCCGGAGCCTTCTGAGCGACCACAGCGGAGAACATCTTCTCAAGACTGGCCAATCGGGCACATACTTCCGATTGCAAATCACCCCCAGTGACAACGTCACATGGGGTCCTGAACAGGCGAGGAGGAGAGGGGGATGGCGCGGCCGACGAAGTACCGGGCACCGGGGTGCCGGACTGGCGCTCAATGTTCCGCCGAGCACATGGAATGCAAATAATGACATCATCCCCTGGGAGCGGAGTCCCACACAGCTTGGACTGCCCCGAAGGACCATTTCCAGTATCTGAGGTAGCCTCCATATGGTGAATTTATGGTATTTACAGAACCCAGGGATTTACGCAGTAAGCGACCCGGGATGCCCCCTTTATAATTCAAAAAAAAAAAAAAAAAAAAATATATATATATATATATATATATATATATTTAAAAGTCTTGATCATGGGACCAAATAAGGAATGTGATAACCTAAAACCCCAAACTAGCCAGGTATATAAGACCGGGAGAATCCTGTAGGATGGGATCCCAGAATCTGTAAAACAAAAAGATAACAATCATTCCAGCACAACACACACAGGGAAAATACAGTACAATAAATAAAGAGCAGCCAACATGCCAGAAAACACTGGCTAAATACCCCTGCCATCACCCCCACGGGGGGGGGGGGGGGCGCAATCCAATAATAATAATAATGGCATAATAATATAATCTGCAGGGCTAACTTAAATATCAGCCGACCTTAAGCCCTGCATAGCCAAAGACCCCGCAGAGATACACAACGAAGGCCTACCTTAGCCCCGCAGCGAGGCCCCGGCCAGACCAGAGCAGCACCGCCAAGGAGCGAAGGAGAGACGAGGGGCGGGCCCACAGAAACGCGGGAGCCGTAGCGGCCCCGCCCCCTTCCGACCTGGCCAGTCATGGTGCGGGCCGCGCAAGACGCGGCCCCGCCCACCTCCGCCGTCGAGCCGGGCAGCGAGCTCCATCAAGAGATGGCGCCCGCATAAGAAAACCAGCGGACCGGCGGCACACGTGTCGCCCGGTCCCCCCACTGACGAGGGAACGCTGCGAGGTGGTCCTCGGCGCTCACATCCAGGCGGGCCGGCGGCGCAGCGCGCCGCCCGGCTCCGCCCCCATCCCCAATCACCTCAAAGGACGGGCGCCCAGCATGGCGCCCGCCCCAAGTGTAACACCAAGGCAGCGGGCCGGCGTAGCCCTCACCCGACCGCCCAGACAATATGCCAGCTAGGCCAAATAATAAGGCGAGGAGATTCACAAATAAAAAGGATGCCAAACGGCCCAACACAGCACAGACACCCGTCCACACACACAAACAAGCCAGGCATCACAACCAGTCACACCAAGCACAACCTAAAGGCAAATGAGGGCTGGGCATCCCACGTCCAGATCACCAAACCGGATCACCGCTATGCCCCATAATATGGGGTCGAGCGGAGGAGCTAATCTCCTGGGCACCTTAAGTGCCATCTACCCTTGCCCGGCCTACAGCCTAAGCTGGGAGGCTACCAATCAATCAGGGGATTAAAAACAAAAGAACCGGGCAGAAATAGACCATGGGGGGGGGCCGGGGTGACACCCCGGCTACCTGCAAGCAGGAGACTTCTTTCTTCTGTCTTGTCACCACCTTGCAGAGAAGAACACTGGGGAATTGTTAGGAGGTACCAGGTATGTATAGACCGGGAGGGGCTTCTTGTTTTCTGGACTTCTCTGCAAACAGTGCCACCTAGCGGTGAGTATAACCCATGTCTAATGATTTAGTAACCTGAAGCGGGGTGTGTGACATACTTAGAATATATCAGAAACTGGGTATCCCTAAGTGCCAGTTTGCCCGAGTTCGTAGAAATTGCTCGAATGATTTGGAATTTCATCAACAAGCACAAAGCCTTATTAAAAGGTTCTGTGATAGGGGATACCCTAATAGAATTGTGACGAGAACCTAACAGGTAGCAAGAATGAATCGCAAAGAATTACTGAACCCCAGAGTATATAATAATATAAGATTTGTTACCAGATACAGTTTGTCGTCCTGACGAAGTAATGGGCACACGTTACGACACGCGTTGGCAGGCATACCCATGGGGGGAGGCCCAGTTGGTCTGTATTCATTTTTTTTTTGTTGTATGTCTTTTTCACTCACCTTGGTTGGTCCTTTTTCTCTCATGAAATTTATACTAATATTTGTAGCACAGGTACTTTATTAGCTCCATTATATGTATATAGATGTCTTTTTTGCACTATTTGCACATTTATTGCAATTTTTTGCACATTGTGTACTATTATATGTAATTGTCTTATTAGATAAGTTTAAGATCAATTTTGTGTGCGGTGGATATTTAATTATGATTGTGCTTTACTAGTTCCAGCAATAGGATATCCATTTATTTGCACTATTATAAGATATATATAGATACATTATTATGGATCTCTGGCGCCCCCGGTGTCTATTGTGTATATGTGATGTAGTCTTAAATGTTTTGTATTTGGTGTCTTTGCAGCCACATGTATTTTCAATAAATAATGATTTTATACTAATACATTAGAGGGTGGTGCCACTTCTTTTGTACATTCTTGGCAAACTATTTGGGGGTGAGTGGGGACCCGCACTGTCTAACTGTATTTGTTACCAGGTACAGTAGTAGCTGTGGTTCAATACGAAATATCCTAGATAACAACTAGGGGATCTTACAAACGGATCCTGTGATTGGTGCATTTATAGGAGAAAAGGTCAAAATGAGGGCTATCCCCCTGCTGCTTGGAGCGAGTGCGACGGTGGTTTGGGGAGCAGGTACGGGCGGATTACTGGCCGTCTTGCTATTCAGCTGCATCAGGTGAGGAGAGGGGGGAGGGGTGGGCTTTGCTCCTGTCTGCTTCCAGCGTTTGTGACTGACGGCCGGGGTCATGATGTGTCTGGGGGGCAGGGCCGCACTGCTTCCCTCAGTATATAAAAGGAGGGTGATTGAGTACAATGATGTTTAGCACCTTGAGAAAGTGGGCTTTGCTCTACGGAACGCGTGGGTGATGAGATTTTGTACCTGGCCCAGCAGGGGTAATTTTGCACTATAGGGGTGTTTGTCCCAGATGGTTTTGGCATGTTCATTTGATATTAAGTAGATATGTTTTGCACATGTAATATTTATAAAACTTTCCTCTGCATTACTGCACCTTTTTGCACTAGCACTTTAGATTAGACACAGGATATCTATTGGTAGAAATAAAACTATTTGTTTATGTATATATGGTATGAACTTTGGAAATTGTTATAAGGGTTCCTTGCTGTGGCCGGGTTTGTGTATAAATGTTTTTTAAGATTGTGATTGTACTGAGTTTATGTATATGTTTGTGAGTTTATGTATATGTTTGTAGTCTTTTTTTTTAACATACTAATGAATTAAAAATGGTTGTATTGATGTGACTTTGGAGGATTGATTATTGAGGAACATTTGGTGCCTCCCGGGGCATCCAATTTTGCGGTTTACTGGGACCGTTGTTTATATTGCTTGCGATAGCTGTGGTATATATTTATAAGGCTTATGTTAGCAAATGGCAATATATTGATTATTTTGTAAGCTGCAAGCTGGAAAGCTGTAACGCTGATGTAATCCTTATGAGAAATCACTAGCTCCAGCACGCAGCACAGGATGATACTATCTGCTGATGTATCTAAATGTTTCAGCATCACACTTACTGAGAAGAGGAGAGTGGGATAAGGTAGAGGGGGCGGGTTATAGCTGTGCTTTGCTCAGACAGAGCAGAGCTGGGGTCAGGTAAAGTTCAGCAGTCCCAGAATGCAGAGCAGCACAGTCAGGAGGCACTTCCTGTTTGCAGGCTGCCTGATAAGATGGCGGCTTCCATAAGCCGCCATCTTGGATGTTTAAAGGCTCATAACATGCAGTAGATGCAGGTGGGATGATTTTTAATGTGGACAATCTGTATGTACAGGGTGTGGGAAACATATAAGATAGACTCTTATTCAGAGTGAAGGTCCCCTTTAACCTTTGCCTGTATGGACAAAATATGGGTCTAAATTCCAGAACAAAAAAGTAAAAACATTTTTTAAAGTGTAATTGGTGTGTGTCTGATATTTCTAAATATATGGTTCATAGGATAGGAAGAATTATCCTATCGGGCAGCACCCTACAAGCTGATTAATATATTCTTGGCATCTAGAATATGGTGAAAGTGTGCCACTAATTACTTACCTTGAATCCCAATTTGAGTCCAGTATTTGGTGCAGGCTGGGATCCAGTGATCAGGTGAGTTGCTGATTGCCGGACTTGCACCAATCAGGTGCATGGGACATAAGCTAAGTACCCTTACTTTAAATAAAAGAGGAGCTCTTAAGAGTCTCCCAACCCTACAAACACCCAAAACCAGCAATCAGAATAAAAGATTTTTGCTGCCCAAAATAGATACACAAAGACTGATTAAAACCAAGTGGGGTTAGAGGATGACTGAGCCTAGTCCAAGAGGAACCATGGTAGTCATGGAGGGACAGAGAAAAGCTCCTTACCCGTTAGAGAATCAGATACTGCTAATGTATATACGATAATTTAAGTCCCACAAAATTCACAAACTGCAAATACAACTTAAAATCCTGTAAGCTCCCTATAAATATAAAATCGGGCTGAGGAGAGGAAGAGGTGGGTAAAAGCCAAGCCCCAGCCTAAGTTGCATAATATGCACATCCACCTACAGCATCCCAAATTCAATCACATGCCCCAGGGGTCCCAGTCCACACATAACACACCATGTAAATCCCATTGTAATATAACGGTCCACCCGCCAGGTAAGGGTAAGCCAAAAATAATGCTCCCGGTTTGCATACCAGCCAGCAGGCATAGTGGGTCTCAGGGGGGAAAAAAAAAAAAACTTGATCCAAGGTTAGGCAACATGAGGAAGGGGCCTCGGCACCCACTCCTTCACTTAAACCGGGCCTCCACCATGATTTATTGACAATCCCAAACCCTTAAAAAACTATTTCCCAGCATCTAAAATTAATATATTTTAAAGTTTTTAGTCACTTATTATTCTTTCCCCCCCTGGGCTGCAACTCTGTCCAGGACTTTAGGATACGGGCGCCGCCATCTTGACTCAGAAGCATCACACTTATTGAAAAGAGGTAGTGGGATAAAGTACAGGGGGGGGGGGTTATAGCTGTGCTTTGCTCAGACAGAGAAGAGATGGGGTCAGGAAAAGGTCAGCAGTCCCAGAATGCAGAGCGGCACAGTCAGAAGGCACTTCCTGTTTGCAGCCTGCCATGAGCCGCCATCTTGAAAGTTTAAAGGCTCATAATATGCAGTGGATGCAGGTAGGATGATTTTTAATGTGAGCAATCTGTATGTACAGGGTGTGGGAAACATATAAGATAGGCTCTTATGCTCTTTGCTTCCTGCAAAGAATGTCACCTTTGTGACATTGAAAGAATTGAGTTTAACTGGGCCCACTAATGTACTATATGGAAAAGACAGGGGTGTATTATACTGTTTGGTGTGGGTTGGCAAAATAAAAAAGTCAAGCATATTATTGTCTGTGGCAGAAAAGGTAAAATAATAAAACATAGCCTCTTAGAAACTTGCAAATTAAACAATGGCTGTCTCCCTTTATTAAAAATAAACTCAGACTTGGATTTGTATTTGAGCAACTCTGTAGTAATGGATCAAACACACCCACTCTGTATTCCTCTATAGGTTTCAATAGAGAGGGTCTTAAATGCCTGTATCATGAAAACGTACCAAACGTACCAAGTGATCTCAGTGGCAGTGACGTCAGGCAAGGCCACGAGGTATGAATTGCATCACAATGAATTACCAAACTTTCAATAAATAATAAAAAAAATTAAAAAAGGTTAGCATCCATATGTATTTAGCACCCTGTTCTCAGATACACCTAAATAAAATCAAGTCTGTTTGCCTTGTATGCTTATGTCTGGGCAGTACCTTTAACCAAGAGTAATTTATTGCTGCTTCCACCAGCAGCAACCACCAGCTTTCAACAAATACTGAACAGAACATTGCTAGTAAAATGCAACTTAGAAAATAAATACACACCTTCATTCTGTTGGCGGACTTTTGTCATGTGCAATTCTGCACGGATTTCCTCAAAAGAGAACTCTGCTATACCAGCATAAACTTTGTTTTTACAATACATAACCATTTCCTCTTTTCCTTGTGGGATGCTTTGCAGTCTCTGTAAGGGGTCTTCCTCTTTTCCAGGCTTTCGGGCAGTCAAAACACTATTGAGCGAAGGATTAATCTTGCAAGGAGTCCTAGAAACAAAGCAGTACACACATTTGTTTATTGCTCTCGTCAAAAGTTAGTATAACCCACATACTCCCTATGCAGGCACCTGCCTGGGGTTCTCTGGCTATCTACATACAAAATTGAAACAACTAGAGGTGTAGGAACATCTTAATCATTATTACTACCCTAAGCAATTACAAAACTTCTAAGGCACAAGATTTTCTTCACTTACAGAGATTGGCTTTTGTCACTGGATTGAGAAGTATCATTTGCATGGAGACCGTTTCGAAGACCGTTTGGTCTAGAAAGAAAATACCAATTCTGTACTTTCCTCCTAAATGGTTTTACCTTAGTTGTCCACCCAGGGGCACTGGTCCATTAGGACTGGATAAGACTAATGGGGATGTTCTCCTTTTGTCTTTCAGTACGGCCACTTGAGAGGATAAACAAGGAAACTAGGAATTAAGGGCAGGACACAGGAAGAAGAACTCTTCTACCAAAAGATTGTTGTGACAAAAAAAAATCAAGCCGATAATGGGGAAGACCAAGTGGCTGCCTTACAGATTTTCTCCAAGGAACCCCTAGAACTTTCTACCCAAGAGGTGGATACTGCCCTGGCTGAGTGTGCTCTAATATAGGAGCTGGAGTGTCCATACATGTGTAAGCTAAGGATATGGCCTGCCTAATCCATCAGGCTACTGAAGTTTTGGAGGTGGCTAAGCCTCTATTCTTGCCACTAAAGGAAAAAATGGTCTGTCTTCCTCCAGGCATATGTGCATTCTAAATAAAAATAAGGGATCTTCTGACAGCTAGATACTGGGATGTCTCCTCCTCATCCTCTTGGTTTCTTCAAAAGGATGGGAGAATGATCTCGTGACCTGTGGAAGGTTGAGGCAATCTTGGGTACAGAAAGAGGATCAGGCTTGAGAATGGCCCTATCTGGAAGTACTATACAAAAGGGCTCTCGAATGCAGAGGGACAGTAAGTTCCTAACCCTGCGAGGTGAGGTAATGGCAAGCAGAAAGGGTTAGGGTTAGAATTTTGTCTGACCCTTCAGCAAGCGCCTCAAAATGAGCTTTTATTAGACTATTAAGGTCTAACAGGGGTGATATCCCACGTAGGATATTTGGAGAGAGAGACTGGTCTCATTCTAGTAATAACTATTAAGAGTCTATTAATCAGGCTATACCTTAGAGTTTTATCTAGAAAGGCCGAAATTGCAGATGCCTGGGTCTTAAAAGTAATTACTGATCCAGTTCAAAACCTTTCTGCAGAAATTCCAGGACAGACAATTTGTTCCTGTTCAAGTGGTTAACTTCACAGAATGAACTGAACTCAAGTAAATTCTTCTTGTGGACTCTTTCCTGCTTCCTATAAGCGTTTCAATCATCCTAGAAAAAAGCCCCTTCTTTTTCAGGAGTGCGTTCTTAGGATTTAGGCAGTAAAATTTAGATTCTGTAGATTTTGGTAATAAGTAAGTAAGTTTAGTCTATTTGGCAAAATACCTTCTGATTTAGCACCTATTTCTGTTCTGCTCAGGAAGTCTGCCACCACATTTAGGGACCCTTTCAGGTGTACTGCTGATAGGGATCGCAACTGCTGTTGGAGGGGCAGAAGGAAGGAAGAAGTCAGATCCTGGAGAGCTGTAGATCTGGTTCCCCCTTGTCGATACACATATGCTATCATAGTGGTGTTGTCGGATCACGCCTGAACATCCCTTCCAGCCAGCAGATGACAGAAATGGAAGAGGGCTTGTTCTACCGCTTTCAGCTCCCTGAAATTCGAGAATCTTGACTGAACATTTTTTGACCAATGCCCTTGAACCTATAGGGCTGTCTGGGTGGGCAATCCAGCCCCAGGCACTGATATCTGTCTGTAATATGTCTTAAAGTGGACAAAAACACAGGATTTTGACTATCCTGGGTTTTGGTCTTTTCCCCAGAGACACCCGGAACGGGGGTACCCCACTGTGTGAGAACCCCTCAGATCACCGCAGACAACTCACCTTACCCCGGTCCCATGGCACGTATAAGCGCACCGGCTCCAACGGCCGCATCCTCTGTAGCAGTGCGCATGCCTGCGCAAGGCATTTGTGAATGACTGGCGCAGGCACACTCCCCGTTAGAGGGAGGCGGAGGATGCAGCCGTCAAAGCCACTGCTCTTAGATGTGTCGTGGGACCGGGATAAGGCGAGTTGCTGCCGCGATCGGGGGGCCCCGGGGAAAGAAAAAACCCAGGATAGTCAAAATTTTTGACTATCCTGGGTTTTGGTCCACTTTAATGACTGTATCGAAGGCCTGTGCTCCTGCAAGATCCACAGGTTTACCCACCAGCGCATACATTTTTGATTGATTCGGGAAGCTTTACCCCGTAGTCCGAAGATGCTGGATTGTGCTCCCAGGTCTGCAGCAGGACTGGAGGGGTCTGAAGTGCAGCTGGGCCTATGTCACGCCTGCCCTAGAAACTGCCACCGGGACTAGCTTCAGGGAAGGGAATGGATAAGGAGAGGACCCCTGACTCTGCCAGCAGTGGGTCACCCGAATCACCACCTGAGCCTACCGGAGAGAGGGAAGGGAGTCAGGACCCTTGTGGGGAAAAAAAAAAAAATACAAAATAGGGACGTAGATTCCAGCTTGCGTTCTGGGAGGAAACACAAAAACACTGAGGTCCGGGACGAAGGGGCAGGGTATTTAACCATGTCCAGTTTGTGTTTCCTATTTAGGTGGGAGGGGCTAGTTGACTAAGCCGCCCTGGAAAATGTTTGGGGAAAATTACCGTTGTTAAGGCTCGGATAACGAGCTATTTTTTCGATGAAAAAATTACTGGATTGCGGTGAACGAACATTGGAGCAGCATACTGCTAGATAAAAGGGATAGATAGGCTAAAGCATGGGAAATTCATTTTTGGAAAGAGGGGGAGCGGGGGAGTCTATAGGTTTGTGAGGCAAAATCACTGATGAAGAGGCCTCTGCACCCAAGCAGACTAAGTACTTATGTTCTATTTATATCTTCTGTCTATGCATCCTAGGAAGTAAACATCTTCTCTGTTTTTCTTTTCTCTATTCTTTCTTTTCTTATCCTTTTCTTCTGTAGAGTGGGTTAGGCGGGATGCTTCAGACAAAGCCTTCAATGGTATAGTGAACTAGGGGGAGGGGGAATGCATAGTCATGTATAGCACAAATACCACACACATGATATGTGTTGCAATTTTTAGAACTCTGGCCCTTGGCTATATCTTATCTGGCTCTATTGTTTACTATATTTTATTGGACATTACACTCTACAGTGAAGCATTGGCACTGATTCACTTCCTTTTTTATTTGGTAACCTCAAGGAGAGGAGGGGTTACCACTGAATGCCAGGCACCCAGCAACGTGTGTGAACATTGTTAACATCATCACGCATGGTGAATGCTGTCATATGCACTCAATGGTGAAGGGCACTAAGAGCGCCCATACTGGCAAAGTATGAAGAGGAACACGCAAGTGGCCACCGAAGAGGGGACACCTTCCCCCATCATCTTAGGCACTGGCTGCTTGTAGTGGAGAATGCATCACCAACATGAAGTAAAGAAATCATTCTCTCTGCCAGTATCATAAGTCAGTCTCTGGGTTACAACAGAGGAATACATGGATATGGAGAAATAAGCAAATACGTTTTTAATTGGCATGTCACTTTTTTTGTGTGGTTTTGTTATAAATGTGTATATACTAGATGCTTATTTAATAAATGATCAATTGAAGCATAAAACTGTGTTGCTTGAAGACTGAGGCGAGGTGGGCGTGTCCTAAGAAGGATGTAGGGAGCTACTGGGGCTTAGTTTTTGTGCTTATTTGTTAACCCATATGTTCGTATCATATTTTATGTGGCATTACAATATATCAAAATCTCTAATAAAAATTATTGAAATATAAAAATACGGAGGGATCCTCATTTTCCACACTTGTTAACTCCATTTATAAGGAGTTCAAAAATTGCAACAAAAAAGTTTGAAAGTCTTACACTGTCTGCTGTTCTGTTAGTTCTTCCACATAGGGAGTGAAGCTAGGACGGCTTGAAGCTTGATCTTGGATAGAAGTCTGATGAGCACCTCGTGCTGGCTGGGGAGACGGAAAGAAAAAAAAAATTACAAAAGAAGAAACATCTGGAGCAGGATAGCAAGAAGCATCATAGCAGCAGGGCAAAGTTTATTTTTTTTATTCACTTAAAAAGGGGCACCATAGACATTCTCTACATAATGGGTGTGGGGCCGCATTGTGACAGGCTAGGAGCCCCCACCCCTCATACACTTAACTGAATCTCGATCCCCTGGGTGAAAAGTGTCCTGCCCATTTGCTGCTGGTGGACACGTGAACGCCGTCCAATCGCGGATGATCAAGGTTCAGGTAAGGATTGTGGAAATTTATGCGTAGGGGTACTCCAAAAATCTGGATTTACACTGACCGATTTTCCTGGAATCAAGCGTCACAGGGCTAAAAATATGCCACTCAGTTCTAGCACATTAATGAGAAGAAACTCTTTTGCAATACTGTCCAGTTCCTTAAAGTGGACCAACACCCAGGATTTTCACTATCCTGGGTGTTGGTCCACTTCAGCGGGGCATCCGAGATCAGGATGCCCCGCTGTGTGAAACCCCCCCCAAAAAACGTACCTTTGCAGCGACGGACAAGCGACGGATAAGCCGCCGCCGCGTCCCTCTTACAGGGCGCGCGCCCGCGCCAGGCATTCACAAACGGCCGGCGCGGTCACTGCTAGAGGGGCGCGCGGGAGGCGGCGGCTGATCCATCGCCGCAAAGGTAAGGTTTTTTTTGGGGGGGGGGGTCCCTCACCGCGGGACATCCCGATCTCGGATGCCCCACGGTGAGGGAGGTCATCGGCCCGGGAATCTTATAGATCACCCCTGGGTGTTGGTCCACTTTAAAACTGTCCTTACTCAATCCATGGTGAGGACCTTCTACTGGATTAGTAGGAGGAAGGTGCCCTGTGAGAGCTGGTATCATAATATAAATTGCCGTGTACACCTTTTAGATTACAATTTTAGGTCATTGATTTATATGGACTTGAAAATTTCCCGTTAGATTAGTCCAAACTGGAGCACGTTTAAAAGCCCCATCCCTTCCCTAAGTTATAAAACACAAATCAAAGGACCAAAAAGGAAGGATCATAAGGGCCGTCCTGAAGAACTTCTAGAAATACCATTACTAATGGGTATAACTGGGATTTTCTCCCACAGAAAGGATTTAATGCATTAAGAGGGAAATACAGCCTGAAGAACCTTCCTACCAAAAGACTGGTTGTCTGATAAGTGGAGTGAAGACCAGGAGGAGGCCTTGCAAATTTCCTCCAGGGATGCCCCTGTTCTTTCTGCCCAGGTAGTGAAAACTGCTCTAGTGGAATGAGCGGCTATATAATAGTGGAGAAACTTCCATGCAGGTGTATGCTAGGAAGATCTAAAGCCTTGATGCAGTATTGGGCAAGCAAAGCTGCACTACCCCTGTTTTTTACCACTAAAGGAAATTAACAGATGGTTAGAGCTAAGCCAGAGGTGTATATGTTCAATTTAGAAAATTAAGTATCTCTGGACATCAACTAGATGCGCAAGATCTTCCTCCCAGTCAGGATTGACTAAAAGGGATGGTAAGATAAATGTCCTGTGATGGGTGGATGGTGGAAAATATGTTGAGTAAGTAAAGAGGATCAGGCCTCAGAATGGCTCTGTTAGGTAGGATTGTACAAGATTCTGTTATGGAAAAAGGTTGAATATCACTAACCAGTCCTGATGATGTAATGTCTAATGGGAAAAAACCCAGCAAGTAAAAATGTACTAAATTTAAAAAGGTCAAATAGCCAAAATAAAACCCATTAGAGAAACTGGCCCTGCTAATGTGCTACTGTAACTGCCCAACTCCAGCAATCAGAACCTAATGCGGGAATCCCGAGTGTCAACCTTAATCCTCGCCTGAGGGGTAAGCCATGTAGCAATCAAAACTCAGCTGAAGCGGCGACTACCGCCTGTAATCACCTTTCACCCAAAAGCGTCGTCCTCTGAGATTCTTAGACCTAACTTGTAAAACCTGGTGACTGTATGAAGAGACGACCAGGTAGTGGCCTTGCAAACCTGTTTCATGGAAACCTGGTGTTGAAAGGCCCTGGATGCGCCAATGTCCCGGGTAGAATAGACACTGACCCGAAAGGAAGGCTCTTTCCCCTTAGAAAAGTAGGCTTTCAACACTGTCTATCGGATCCATCAACTGATGGATTTGGCTGTCGCAAGGCCATTTTTTGGACCTTCAAAAATGATAAACAAGGAGTAAGTCGTGTGAAAGGTCTGAGTAGCAAAAATATAATAACTAAGAACTCTCACCGCATCTAAGGAGTGGAGAACTCTCTCCTTATGGCTAGTATGAGCAGGGCAGAGAAGGAACCACCTTCCACCTCTTCATTAAGATGGAAAGGAGAGAAAATACATTTGGAAGAAAGCCCTGCTTAAAGCAGAAGAACACCTTGTCTTTGTGTAGCACCACGTAAAAGAGGTTTGATCGATAAGGCTGCTCACTCAGAAATTTGCCTTACACTTGTAATCACCAAGATGACCTTAAGAGTCATAAAAAGCAGAGATGCTTCTGCTAGAGGTTCGATTGGAGGTCTCTGAAGGAGAAAAAAAAAACTAAAAGGCAAGAGAGGCTTTCAGGGTGGATGCACATGGGTGACCCCCTGCATAAATGTCTTTATAAGCCTTTTGTGCAATGGACAAGGCTGAGACCTTTCTCTTGAAGGTACTTAACCAAAGAGTCTCATCGAGCCCCTTCTGTAAAAAATTCCAGGATCCTGGAAATAGAGAAGGTTCTGCAGACATAACCCCTGGACTTACATCAAGAAATAATAACAGGCATGTTGTCTTGAATCTTGACTAGACGACCTGTGAGCTCAGAGATTCAATGTCTGAGAGTTAACAGGATTGCTCTTAATTCCAGAATATTGATAGGTAGTCTGCTCTCCATTTGATTCCATCTTCCCTGGACAGTCTAGGATCCATTCACCTCACCAACTGTTTAGGTTGGCTAGACAACAGTCTATACTACTGGAACAAAAGACCATCTTACCAGCATCATCAAGTTGAAGGGGAGATCCAGGGACTCCAGAGTTTGGTCCCAAATAGAGAGTAGCTCCAATTGCAGGGGTCTTTTATGAAACTGTGCAAATGGCACTGCTTCGAAGCAAGACATCAACCCAGCAGACGAATCCCCTGAGGGATCGTCGGATGAGGTCTGACCAAGAGAGCTTCCACCTTGGGTTAGTTACCTGGTAACTCCTTTTCTAAACATTCGAAGGGGCAGCATACTCCTGAGATATTAGAAACAAATTATCACACAAAAAAGGAAGAATTTCACATAAAAATTCTTGCAGAAAAAAAGGCTTTGCTGAATCAGATGAGGTGGAAAAAGGGACAAGAACAGAAATTTTCACACAAAAAAAAAAAAAAAATGATGAGAAAGGGGCTCTGAATCAACCCAATTATGGCCCTGTCCCTATGTAGGAACACATGACCACCAATAATTAAAGCTTTGGCTCCTACTCTCAGTCTCTAGTTGTTATAGAGATCTGTACAAGTACAAAGACAGATCAGAACAATACTGGTAGTTAAACACGAAAAAAAAAGCAGCATTCAATGATAGCATGAAAGGGGGAAACCTGTATGCTGCCCGTTCTGATGTTTAGAAAATAAGTTACCAGATAACTAAACTTTCTCAAAACATCCTTCGGGGAGCATACTCCTGAGAAGATAAGATAGATCTACCTCTACTGTGTTGGAAAGGCTGCCCGAGGCACACTCCTGCCAAAGGACTGTTCTACTAAGGTCAGCAAGTCCAAACAGTACTGTCTAAGTCTTGGCAGAAGACCAGGTGGTCGCTTTACAAATTCAAAAAAGGCCCCGGCTTGCTCCACCCAAGACGTGGAGACACTTTTCGTAGAGTGAACTGCAATTATTTCTGGAAATACAACCGGCAGGTCTACTGTTCTGAGTCTTCGAAGTTTTAAAGGTCTTCTAGACATTCAAATACATCTTATTCACCTCCTTCCTACTGGAAAGTAGGGTCTTGAAAACATTGTTTGAAAATACCCTTCCTTAGGAGCAAGACGAGTCACAAAGCACTGGTCCCTGGGATAGAAGCTCCGGTCTCCTCGGAAGCTTCTAGGGTTCCCGTATGGACAGTGTCAAAAGTGTTGAAAACCATGTCCTTTTGTACTACTGCCTTGTGCAGTCAAGAGGCCCAGAATGGGCTCTCCCACCATCCGACTGGCACCCAAAGACTGTACTGCTTCCTGGGGGTCCTTATCTTCTGGGAAGGCAAGACAATATTCTAAAGGATTGTATTGGTCTCGAATCAGTTTCGTTTATGTTCCCTAATAAGGGTTAAAATAACAAAAAGCTGAAAGAATTCACCTCAAGTCAAGTGCACACAGCCAGTCACACTTGATCAGGTGTAGGCTAAACCAGATTGTCATCCAGTCTGTATAATAAATAAAGAGTGAACTCCTATCATTACCATAGGTAACGCCCTAAATCAGGGGTTCTCAACCAGTGGTAACACTGGCGGTACCTAAGGTCCTCCAGGGTAGTACTTAACAGGACTGCAGAATGAACTATACCCCGCCTGATCTGCTGCCTCTATAACCTGCCCTTTGCTGAATAAGCACATATGTAGGCTTCTCAGAGAGCAGTGGAAAAGGGAAAGCAATCCCCGCTCTCAGGTAGCTAATGCCTGCCGAAGATCCGAAGTATGCAGAGTGAGCCGCGAGCAACAACCTCCCTCAGCGCTGGAGAGTGAAACGCAGCCCTGACCACCTCCCCTTGCTGAGATACGCCCCCTTAAAGCGAAATGGCGGGAATTTCAAAAAAAGAAAATAAAGTTAAACATGTGGGAAGAAGGGGGGAATATATGAGAAAATATACTAAGGTTCTGTCAGTCTCCTCGCCTTTCCTGCCCTTTAAGGCATCGTGAGCGCGCCATACCACAGACTGCATGCAGCAGCAGACATGCTCAGCTGCATGGTTTTAACAGAGCAGGCTCTTCTTCTGTCACATGCTCCACAGTGACACCTGCTGTTCAGCCCATTGGAAGTGCACAAGGCCTAGAGTGTAAGCTCTTGGACTTGATTTCACCTCCTGGTGTCCTGAGTTTGAATGGACAGGAAGTGACTTCACCAGACTCTGGCACATCCCTCCCTGTGCTGATTGATAGCCCTATTTAAGAGGACAGCTGGCCTACAGCCAATGCTGTGTTATCAGCTTACTTCCTGGACCTTGTTTTTCCTGATTCCTGAATACCTGATCGAATACCTGGATTTATATACGGACGGATAACCTGATTTTTGACGCGGATTGCTTATGGACTTTGCCTGTTTTCTGCCTGCCTCTGACCCCGGATTCACCATTGGACTCTGCTCAGACTTTTTATTTGCTTCTTTTCTGCTTCACTTCGCCCCATACCTGGAGCTCAGCTCAGCTCTCCCCATGATTGTAGCCAGGAGGCTTGACAGGTTCGCTGACAGGTTCACCAGACAAAAACCTATGCCTGACATGCTGTTCTTTAAAGTGGAACAACACCCAGGGGTGATCGGCCCGGGAATCTATAAGATATATATCTATAAGATAAGATTCACCGCGGGACATCCGAGATCGGGATGTCCCGCGGGGTGAAACCCCCCCAAAACACTTTACCTTATCGGCGGCGCCTCCCGCGCGCCCCTCTAGACGCGCGCGCACCCGTCGTTTCTGAATGGCGCGCCCTGTAAGAGTGACGTGCGGGAGGCAGCGGTGGTGAGGTGAGTTTTTGGGGCTTTCTGGGGAGATTCACACAGCGAGGTACCCCCAATCGGGGTGCCCCCCCGAAGTGGACCAAAACCCAGGATAGTCAAAATTCTGGGTGTTGGTCCACTTTAAGAAAGCCTGCAGCCCAGAGTGAAAAACACCCTGAAAGCACCCCAGACCCGTGCGCCTACATTACCATACACAGATCCAGATCCGCTAAGCTGGGGAGGCAAAATGACAGGGTAAATTCCCCGCTTCCTGCCAATACCTAAAAAATTGAGAGAGAAAATCAGAGCGACCTTCACAGTCCAGTCTAACTGCAAGAATGAAACTGGTTTGGTCTGAAGCAGCCAGATGTTTATAGGGCTGGGAGGAGCCACACCTTTCAATCTTGCAGTCCCACCTTCGGGCGAGAATTAACCCATTAGTATCTGAATCAGCGACAACCTGAAGTGAAGTGGAATACGAGAGAAAAATCCTTTACAGCATGTGCACATTCATCCAGTATTACAAGTCTAGCTTGACATTTCAAAACCTCAGCTCAGCAGCTTTTGGTCATGGGGTTAGGAAGTAGTAATAACATCGCTAGAATAGAAAGGTTGGCAAAAACCTCACATGATAGATATTTGGAATAGTCTTACTTTTATAATACACTGGAGACATATAATGGGGGAACATGTAATACCAATAGGTTTCTCTGCTTACCCGGCCCGAGTTCCAGGGTCCGGCTTTTTGCTCGTTTTCCTTAGAGCGTGATGAAGGCAACGCTGCCCAGGGTTGTGAAGCGAGAGTCGGCTGACATGCATTGACAGAATTTGTTGCATTTTCATCAAACACAGCAAAACCAGCCTGACTGGGGATTTGCTGCGGTGGAGCAGTCTGAGCACTGCTGAGACTTGGGATACGAGCTAAGAATAAAACAAATCATTTTCTAGATTAAAGAAGAAGTGCATGAGGTAAATTCAACATTTGTTTATTTGCTACTCTTATAATAAACCCTATCACTAAACTGAATATCATGATGAACTGGAACCCAAAGCTCCCTAACAGACAAAAAAAAAAAAAAAAGTTTGTTCCAAGTCCTAACCTTCTAAATACCGTTTGGAAACATTAAAGGGGACCAAAACCAAGGATTTTCATAGTCTGGGATGCCCCTGTGTATGAAAACCCCACGTCCACCTAGTAACTCCCTCGCTGTGCTTGGAGGGACCGGAAGCAGTATTAGGTTTTGGTATTTCTGACCAGGCCCAGTTCTCACGCGTCACATTATATGCCAATAACCTGTAACTTCAGAAGGCTTCTAAAAAATTCTGATCCATCTGCTGCGATAGACAAATCTGAAGCCTTGGCACACTGAAGAGACCAGACCTGGAGACTAGGGCTAACACGTCGTGTAGCTAAAGCTTTGCTTTTAGGAAAATCTAATTTGCCATTTTGTTACAAGAGAACAAAGACATTGGAAGCAGATATAACACACACCTTTAATAGAATCCCCAACTCGAATCAGTGGAGCTTTTGCTTTTTTTTTTCCTCTAGCTTTCAAATCTACCAGTGAACTGCGCTGAGGTTCAGAAGATTCGGGACTTTCCGTGTCCCCTTCATCAGAAATACCTTGTAACACCTGACGGGAAACTCTAGTCTGGAACTGCCTGCAAGCAAGTATAAAATCTGCATGTTAAAACTAGATCAGATAATGTTTATATAAAACACTAAATATTACATAATATTTAAAGTAGGACAAAAACCTGGAGCAACAGCTCAAAAAAATTCAATCTCATTAATGGCTGCCTGTGCATCTGCCAGAGTCCTGGCAGGTTGAAGCTTAATGAGAGTTAACTAGCAGCATGTGTTTCTACTCATCGGGAGAGCTCTGGGAGGGAGGAGGGGTGCTTTCCATTAGTTCAGCACACCTGCCCCATAATGCTGATAGCAAATGCAAACAGGCAGACTCTCCCTTCCTGGGCAGTGAGTGCAGAGGGGTGCATTAAATCTACAAAAACATTGTCTCAAGAAGAAAATGGTAAAAAATGTCAAGCTTGGGCTCCGGTTACCCCGGTCTCTTCCTATAATTCATCCTCAGCAAGAGGGCAACATATCACTTACCCCCCTTTGATATAATCAAAGAATGGGATCTGGCCAATGTCCCCATAGGGTATCCCGGGCCCCAGGCAGAAGGATCGCTTTCGGGACCGAGAAATGGACCCCTTGCTCAGGCCCATAGTACCGGAATATACTTACCTGAACCATCGGTCCAGGAGCTAGTGGTCACGTTCCTCTTCCTGGAGGGACACGGAAACAACTGGGGAATGGGAGGAGGAGTCAAGATTTTATTCTGTCTGGTGGTCATGTGTTCACAATTGGTAGGAGGAGCCCGGAGGTCTCAGGCGTATGCTGCCCGAAGGATGTTTTGAGAAATCTGGGATTTTGACTATCCTGGGGTTTTATTCCGTGCCCTGGGGGTATCCCGTTTTGGGACGCTCCACTGTGTGAAGCCCCCCAGATCACCCAGTACAACTCACCTCTCTCCAGTCCAACGGCACTTGTGTAGGCTCTTGTCCAATCAGTTTGTCATGACTTTGTAATTCAGCAAACGGCTCTCAGGCTTCAAAGGGGAGCAGGAGCGGCCACATCCCCAGCAGCACACACTGCTGCCTATCTAAACGGCTGAGACAGGAGCGGGCACACAGCCCCATGATGTAGGGAATGTGGCTGCTCTCCCTTCCTATTGTAAACAATCAGAGCCGTTTTCCAAATTACACATGCACGGCAAAACAGCCTGGGGCCATGGGGAACAGTGCGGGGACCCGGGGAGGCATTACACAGTGGGGCTTCCCAATTTGGTAAGCCCCAGGGGGGAGGCAAGTGGTCAGCCCTGGAGTCTTTTAGGATACAGGGCCGGACACAATGTGTCCTATCAACTACTGAATGAAAGCTCCGCCGGTATAAAGAACAGCAGCTTAAATTGTCAGGATGAACTTCTCACTCACAAGATTGTTTTAAACCAGATGAATATCAAGAATAAAAAAACCTTGTCAAGAGGTTTACCACTGGCTGTCCTCACATAGTTTGAATAGTTTGAAAGTGGAGCAAAACCCATGGCGATCGGCCCAGGAATCTATAAGGTGATCGATTCCCTCCCCCGGGGCATCCAAAATGGGGATGCCCCGCTGTGTTAAACCCCCCAGGTCGCCCATACACTTAACTTCTTTCCCGGTCCAATTGTGCATGCACAAGCCACGGCCACATCCCCGCTTTCTCTCTAGCAGGGAGCGTGCCCGCGCCAAGCATTTGTGAAAGGCCAGCATGGGCATGCTCCCTGTTAGAGGGTAGCGGGGAATGCGGCCAGCTGAAGACGCCGACTGGACGGGCACCCGCGCAGCAGGTTACTTGGTTTCTGCGACCTGGGAGTTTCACAAAGCGGGGCACCCCGAAGGGGCAAGGACCAAAACCCAGGATAGTCAAAATCCTGGGTAAAAAAACACACATACAGCTCACAATCTGCCTTTTACTTGAATGCCCCCTCCTTGCAATCTCATACTGGGAGCAATTACAGCCTATTGATTGATTTAATTAATCAATTATTCTTTAGCATATCTTATATATGTTTCCCCCCACCCTGTGCATACAGATTTCCCACATTAATAATCATCCTACCTGCATCTATTGCGTTTTTTGAACCTTTTAACATCCAAAGTGGAGGCCCATAGAGTCTCAGGCTGCCAGCAGATAGGAAGTGTCTTCCGACTATGCCGCTCTGCATTCTGGGATTGCTGTCTTTTTCCTGACCCCAGCTCTGCTCTGTCTGAGCAAAGCACAGCTATAACCCCCTCCTGCAGTTCCCCCCTCTCCTCAGTATGTGATGCTCCTGATGCAAAATGGGGGCGCTTGGTTTAAGCCTTATTTGCTCAATATGAACAAACATGTTCCAAATAATCCAAACAATTGGATACGCACCACCTCAATATACTGGAAAAGGTGCCAGCCTAGGGGACTCACTACAACCGCTATAACACTACGTATGGGTATCCAGGGCTAACCCACAATTCTGTCCTCACCAAAAAGGCTGCACACTATTACTCCATAAAATACATTTTATTCAAAGAAGAATTCAACATACGGATGGCCGGCCCCTCCACGCCCTTCCCTGGCTTCCCTCCTTACACACACTGGCCGCATGTGACTCTGACGTGGGATCGGCTGTGCTGGCAACGTGCGGTGTCCGGGATAGCGAAGACTATTTGCAGCTGCTTCCCCCCCCGTTGAGAAGGTATTTGGCGGTCGAGTGGTGCCAGGCATATTGGCCCTTATGGATGTGGCCTGACCTGTGCGTCTCCCGCCGGTATACACTGATTGTTATTTAGTACGCACATGAATTTGCCCGCGAGCACGTGTTTTGAGCTCTGTCTTAACACCTATAGGGCTGGCACAGCATCTAAAATTAATATATTTTAAGATTTTAGTCACTTATTCTTCTTTCCCCCACTGGGCTGCAACTCTGTTCAGGACTCTAGGATACGGGTGCCGCCATCTTGACTCAGAAGCATCACATACTGAGGAGAGGGAATTACAGGGGGGCAGGGTTATAGCTGTGCTTTGCACAAACAGAGCAGAGCCGGGGTCAGGGAAAAGACAGCAATCCCAGAATGCAGAGCGGCACAGTCAGAAGTCTGTCTGTTTTGTGCATTTCTAATAAGGTTTTAGGTGATGACATCCCTAACGTACCACTCAGGATGTTCTTGTGATAATATGAAAATAGAAAGCGGAAATGAGGTTAGAAACCCTGATCAAGATATTTCCTGCCACTGTCAGTTTACCCGTTTACCTGTTTTTTACAACTGGATTAGTTTAGGGCATTCATGCTTAAACCGGACCAACATTATTTTTTTTACAAAAAATGGTGTCTGCACTCTGGTGGGGAGTGGGCATCCAGAATGCCAATCCCCCCCCCCCCCCCCCCCAATCATCATCAACCTTACCGGTCACCTCACTCCCTCTGCAACATACAGCCGCGTGATTGGCTGGTAGTGGTCACATGTCCTTTTCTAGGGCTTGCTGACTGCCAAACGAGAACGTGACACCTGACCAAGCATTCACTTCTTGTGGTTTACGTATTACATAGTAACATAGTAACATAGTATGTAAGGCTGAATAAAGACTTTAATTCATCCAGTTCAGCCTGTTTATCTCCTTCCAGTGGTCTAGTAGCCATAGCTGGAAATGTTTTTACATGCCAGGAAGGCATCCAGGCCACTTTTGAACGTTTTTACTGTATCCATCATTACTACCTCCTCTGGCAGCGAGTTCCATAGTCTCACTGCTCTTACAGCGAAGAATCCCCTCCTATGTCGGTGGAGAAAGCACCTTTCCTCTAACCTTAGTGGATGCCCCCGGGTTATGGATCCAATACAAGATCCTTGTATTGACCCCAAATATATTTATACATAATTATTAGATCACCCCTCAATCGTCTTTTTTCTAGACTAAATAAGCCTAACTTGGACAATCTTTCAGGGTACTCTAGTCCCCGCACTCCTTTTATTAACTTTGTTGCCCTTCTTTGAACGCGCTCCAGTTCTGATATGTCCTTCTTAAGCACAGGTGCCCAGAACTGTACACAGTATTCCATATGGGGTCTGACCAGTGACTTGTACAGGGGTAAAATGATGCTCTGGTCATGATCACCTATGGCCCTCCTGATGCACCCCATGATCCTATTTGCTTTGGCAGCAGCTGCCTGGCATCGATTACTACAGTTGAGCTTATTGTCAACTAAAACCCCTAGGTTTCTTTATTTAGTGTGTTATCATGACACAGATTTCTCCTTCCCATGTGCATAACCTTACATTTATCTGTGTTAAACGTCATTTGCCATTTAACTGCCCATGCTTCCAATTTATCTAAATCTGTTTGTAGCTGCCTGTTGTCCTCTTTTGTTTTAATTACTTTACTCAGCTTAGTATCATCTGCAAAGATTGGGTATGGATTAAACAGTAAAGTCTCAATGTCATTTATATATATATTGAAGAGAATTGGTCCCAGAACTGACCCTTGTGGTACTCCACTAGTAACAGTGACCCAATCTGAGTGTGTACTATTGATAACCACCCTCTGCTTCCGATCATTAAGCCAATTTCCCACCCATCTGCACACGTTTTCCCCCAGTCCAAGCATTCTCATCTTTTGTACCAGCCTTTTATGTGGCACAGTATCAAATGCTTTAGAAAAGTCAAGATATATGATATCCAATGACTCCCCCGATCCAATCTTGAACTTACCTCCTCATAAAAGCTGATTAGGTTTGTCTGGCAGGAGCGATTCCTCATAAATCCATGCTGATATGGAGTATTGGCACTTCCCATAATACTGGACCAAAAAGTTCATTTACTATGGGTGAAGCCAATACAAGTTGCAAACAACTGGAAATCGGTACTATTAAATGAGGGCTATTGTCAGGCATTGCAGTACAGAGAAAAATCTTGTCCAATTCAGGTTGTTGACACAGGTTCAATTACCATAAACCTGGAAAAGTCACACCAACCAAAGGAGGGGAGTAATCCAAGAGTGGAAATCAGTTCTAACAGTAGTCTATAGACTTTCAAGCAAGATTATAATTTGCAGTCAAAAGTAAAGAGCCCATGTTTATTCATGGAGACCACACTTTTCATCTAAACTGTTGATTTTGCGTTTACTACTTCTTGAAAAGTCTCCAGAGCCTACTAAGTAGTCACTTTTGAAGATTTTGCGGTATTGTAAGGCGACGCAAAAGTAAATTTGAGTTGGACACTGGCCTGCACTAAATTTGGATTTGAGGAATATTTATTAAAGTTGACCAAAACCCTTATGAAATCCCCCATAAAAATTTACCTTTTCAGCAATCCCACAGTTCATGCGCAGGTAGTATTATATTCAACCGATGTACACACTCGTACCAGGCCTAGGCTCCACAGCCAGAGGGGACTGGCAATAAGGACAGCTTACAAACAGCAGTCTTTGTGGTTAATCATACACGCTGCATAGAATGCAGATTGTAGGAGAGCCTGCTTATGCAAGGCGATTCAAAAAGGGTAACCGGGGGTATCCCAAATGAGCCCTAGAGGAATAAACCAAAACCAGGAATAGGTTTTGGTCTACTTAGGATTGTAGTGAGTAGTTTGTTCATTACCACTGTATTGATCACACCCACACACACAGCTGATCAGAAATATGATCCCTGTTTTGTCCCTGAACCATGATCGTATGTTGGTCCCTTGGGTACTGTCGGGCACTGTAGACCTGGCTGCAGTGGGGCTGACGGGTGCGTGACCGGTACCGTGAAGAGCATGGCACGAGAGAAGAGTCCTGACCGGAGTCGCGTTGTACGCTCTGTAGAGCGTCGGGCGACGTTACGAGATCCTTTCGACCCCCGCTGGGCAACTGTAAGCAGGTGGTTGATTGTATTGCTCTGTACTCGTTTTACTAATGTGCCTTCCATGAGTCATGTACTTGTCCTTTTTTATGTTTTGAAAACCAATAAATAAAGAATATGTAAAAAAGAAATATGATCCCGTTCACGCATACAAGACAGCCGATTGCGTCCACACACAAAGCCAATCGTGTACACACACACAACGGATCACGTTCAAACCCACACAGCCGATCATATTAACCCACACACGGCCAATCAGATGAATGCATCCACACACATGGCCGATCAGACAACCAACTGTCTCCATACATGGCCGACCAGACAGCCAAACGCGTTCAACCCACACACAGACGATCGCGTTCAACCCACACACACACACAGGCGATCACACACCTGATCGCATCCACCCACACACGGCAATCAGACGATTGCATCCACACACATGGCCGATCGGACAGCCGATTGTGGCCACACACATGGCCAATTAGGCAGCCGATCATGTACACACAGCCGATCACACACCTGATCGCATCTACCCACACACGGCCAATCAGACAAACGATTGCGTCCACACAGGGCCGACAAGAGAGGTGATTGCGTCCACACACATGGCCGATCAGACAGCCGATCGTGTACACACATATATCTCCTGGCAGAATGTAACCTCCCATTTTCAAAGCCATCTGCTACTGGTTTAAAATCAGCACAGGACGCACGTGAGCGATCACCTGATAAGCCACCTGCTGCCACTAAACTAGGAACTGGCCAATGACAGCAGGGGCAAACACAAAGGGTCAGCAAGGAACGCAAGGTCCACACTGGAGCAGACTTTGCTTAATCCAAAAGGCTGTGTTTAGATCAATCGTGAAAAGTAGGTAGATGCCCTTTGTTTTTACCCCTTTTCCAGCCAGGCGAATAGTGACTTTAAAAAGCAGAACAAAACCAAGTAGTACAACTTTCGATAGCCTTACTTATGATGGGCCTCCAGTTTCTCTTGAGGTTTAGCCTGGTGCTGGAGACCATCCTGGAAAATAGAATCCGCTTTCTTGTAATTGCCTCTGGCTTCATATTCCTCAGCCCAGGTGATATACAGCTGTGCATGCTGGGTTCCAATTCCCTGGCTGTACAAGTAGCTGTAAAGATCGACCGGCTCTGTGCAAAAATGTGCCTAACAATAAAAACAAGGTAAAACATTAAGTACAGTAAGCTGTAAACTTTAGCATACCCAGAAAAATAATGCACATGTAAAAAAAAAAAAAAAAAAAAAAAAACACACCGTTAACTTGACCACGTGGAGTGGTAATAAGCGGTCAAGCTGAAGGATGACTTAAAAAAACATCAAGTAAAAACCGTGAAATAAACTTCGCTGCTTTTAAGAGTGATGCACTTTGTTACCACAGAGCAAATTAAATGCACAATTCAGTTTCAAGAAGACCAACGCCATTTTGTTTTTAACAAAAAACTTTTTTAAAGTCAGTCTTCCAAATACATAGAAAGTACAGTGGGCCCCTGTTCTCCCTCCCCAACCTAACCTACCCTTTCATACCATTGTGTTTTTCCTCCCCTTCCCCTGTCCTTCTTTCCCTTGTTCCATGACTCCTTCGCGAGTGCGCGGTGGCCTGCCCCGCGCTGCTCTCCCGGCACTCCTGGGTGGGTGCGTCCGGCGGGTGCTGGGCGGCCTGGCCCCGGAGGGCCGGCGGGGGGTGGGTCGCGGCGGGCGAGCGGATGCTAGTATGGCTTCCCTGACACGGGAGGGGGCGAGAATAAAGACTTAACGCAGACAGACGCTGTTCAGTTGATAGTTTATTGACATTATAATTCTGTTGTAGTAGTACTGCTATATATATTGGACAGTTTTGTTGAGTTGAATTCTCTCCTACTTCAATATAATGCTGTAACTTTGCATGCTTAGTCATAATGGCCTCCCCTGCGTGGGATGGCTTCTGCACTATATTTGGTCCGCTGATGGCCGTGTATGTGTCGCTCATTTTCCTGGTTAAATAAAATAAAAATATTGAGGGAAAAAGAAAGTACAGTGGGCATACAGAAACGTTAAGGTAAGGATAAAGAGATGAGCCTGTGAGAACTGTGTAACATTATGGTTTAACAAGGGTAAAGCATAATGTAAAACACCTGGGGTAAAAGTACCCGCCCAGGGAGTAAAGGCATGTCAGCCAGTTGGCTTACTGCCCGTCATCCCATCCTTGAACTAGTGCAGGGGTCTCTTGGATCTCTTACCAGTTCCCTGCGTATAGCAGTAAAATTTTGAAGTACTCTCCCCTTTGCAACGCCTCTCCAGAGTGCCCTATGCTTTTTTTTCAGATGCGGTCTGCTGGTATCGGATGTATAGGAAGGGAAAAGTCACCTTGTGTATTTACTATGGCCTACCCCCCCCACTAGGGTAATGACAGTTTAACAGACGTAGGGCCTCTGTGGAATCTTCTCTTCCATGTGACTATGTACATGAATGGGATTTCCTGGTAAAGAGATCGTAGTGTGATCCGCTGAGAGGACAGAAGGAGGAAAATTCAGAGGGGCAAATACTGTTCAAGAGTCCCAAAATCCCACCCTGGAGTCTGAGCCTCTATAGTAGGGATACTGCGCTGTTTGAAACCCCCCAGGTCGCCCAAAAACTCACCTTTTGTTCCCGGTCCAACGAGGCATGTGCGAGCAGTGGCTGCTATCGGTGTAGCAGGGCGCGTCATTGTGAATGGCTGACGGAGGCACTCTCCCTGATAGAGGGTAGTGGGGGATGCGGCTTCCAGTGCGCTCAGATCCACTCGTATTAGACAAACTCCTGGAAGAAGGGGCTCGAGCAGATTAGAGCGTGCTGATTGGACGAGGGGCCACGCATGCGCCGTAGGACCGAGAAGAGGCGAGTTTGTTCGGGCGACCTGGGGGTTTCACACAGCGGGGCACCCCCGATCAGGATGCCCGGGGACAAGGACTAAAATCCAGGATAGTGAATGTGGCGATAACCTTTATCGCCGGAGGGCTTCCCCGCCAGAGACGTCCTTTTCCCACTGGTGAGAGGTGCTGCAGGAATCCCAGAGTCATCCGTGAGGAACCAGGAACAGCCCTTACAAGGGATAGTGAATTGTAATATAGCGTTTCCCCCAATAAGAGACAGAACTCAGTATTGAGGGTGAAGATGAACTTAACTTTATTGGTGCCACACTGTGCCTTATATGCAAGGCTCCATGCAAGGGGACCTCCCCCGTGGACCTGATGGAGAACTGCATGACAAACACACGGACCAATGGGAGCAGGGCACACAATCCCTCAACTCTGCCGGAAACACAATCAGTAGAACAATAGCAGTCTGTAGCACAATCAGTAGAACAATAGCAGTCTGTAACACAATCAGTAGAACAATAGCAGTCTGTAGCACAATCAGTAGAACAATAGCAGTCTGTAACACAATCAGTAGAACAATAGCAGTCTGTAATACAATCAACAACACCATGGCAGTCTGTCTGGGACATGATGAAAGTAATGGGTCTATGCAAAAAACAGTGCCTTTAAAATCCAAAGGCATAGAGTCTGTCACAGTGAAAATCCTGGGTTTTGGTCCACTTTAAATGTAATTACATATTAAATACTAATTTAAAGGCTGTGGTGGGGAAATAAGCCACTTTCCTAACTTGATGGCGGGGGGGGCTTGCCGATACCTCCCAGCACTCTGACCATCCAGGTGGTGTGTGAAATAGCCCGATGCCCATCAGCATGCACCCAGTGTTATCCCACTGGTGATAAAATAAAGCAAAACATCACTGGGGGTATGGAAGAAAAAATACAAAAAGTAATGAGTGCATTTATTTTGTTTTTGTATGAAACTTAGCTGCCCTCATGCTGCCTTGTACCTCGGCAGTCCAGGGTGCCACAGCCAGCCATCTTGCCTCTAGTAGCTGATGTACACCCCAAGCCGATCATACTCGTCCACATCAGCTTGCTAGAGTAGATAGCAGCAAAATAGCCTGGATGTGGCAAATCACACTATGGAGGATAGCGGGCAGCATGTCAGGTAAGTATCATCCAGCACTGCACATCTGTGCCGGCCAGTTCAAGTTCAGCTTGGGCCTTCACCATACATCACACCTCAGTAACGGTAGCCGAGTACACCTCATATACGACTAGAACAAGGATAAGAATAGGGACATGTAAAGAAAGGCCAGTTTAAAAACGGCAGACATTTAAACCAGATCTTCACCCCGAATTAGAGCTTATCTTATACGTTACCCCCACCCTGTACATACAGATTGCCCATATTAAAAATCATCCTACCGGCATCTACTGCATTTTATAAGCCTTTAAATATCCAAAATGGCAGCACATGGGAGTCTCAGGCTGCCTGCAAACAGGAGGTGTCTTCTGACTGCTGTTTTGCATTCTGGGATTGCTGTCCTTTTCCTGACCCCAGCTCTGCTAGCTACAAGCCGGCATAGCCTAATGGCCACAGGCTTTTCTCCCCCTCCACTGGCCTTTGGGGAGGCAGGTAATGGGGGGAGCTAAGGGTTAATGGCAAGTCACCCACAGGTCACTTGCCAAACCGAGAGCCTTGTGAACTGGTAAGGAATCTATGAGGCCCCTATACATAATAAGGGTTAACAGTAAACCCTTCCGATTGTCAGCTCCTGTGTCCCTCACTGATCCAATGACAGATGCAGTGATCGCTGGAGGGGGAGGGAGGCAGGGGCATCAGAGGATTTCCTTCCCCTCTCCTCCTCGGGCCAGCAATCGCGGCATCGGACAGCTGAACAGCCGGGAGCCATGACGACGCCCACAGGAGTGACGTCATCCAAAGGGACGGGGCTAGTCGTAAAGATGGTGGCGCCCATTGGGAAAGCAGGGGGAGAGGGCCTGTCACTCTTTCCTGAAGAGCCCCGGGGGGGGGGGGGGGAATTGATCGTGCACGAAGATGAGTAAATGTCTTTTTTACAGTACTTGCCGGCGGCCGAAGCGGGGGGAAACAGGGGGGGGGGGGCTATTCCGAGCACTCTGCTGCAACCGGAGGAGCCCCAAGTACCCCTGGGTAAAGAGGAGAGCCGGCTAGATCGAACGAGAGTTTTTTTTTTTTTACTTTTCTTTTACTGTAGGGGGGGAAGTGCCCCCTACAGTAAAAGAAAAGTAAAAAAAATCAGAATCAATGCTGGAAAATAATCAATTCTAGTATCGTCTAACGCAATATTTGACAGAATACATTTTTCCTGACACCACTAGTAGGCAGGCAGACGGGTAAGCAGGCAGGTAGGTGAGGCAGTAGGTAGATGGGATAGGCGGCGAGGTAGGTAAGTCAGTAGAGTGGGGAGTCAGCAACAGGCCAAGCTGCTGACTTGAATCAATATCACACAGGCGCAGCTGAGTTAATAGGGGTTAGTTTCGGTCTTTGGCGTTGTCTCCGCTGGCGACGAGGGAAGGGCATTACACTGAACTGGTACCCAGTGCTGGACGCAACCATCTTGGATCTGCAGGAAAAAGCGGCTTCTGCTGGGTGGGCACATGCACAGAAGCTGGTTTATGTGCCCACACCATGTGCAGGATCCCAAACGAAGTCATGAGTTTCCTCACCACCAAGGGAAGGTGTCAGAGGGGTTAAACCTAGACTGGACATCCACCTTTAAATTGGCATAGTAATTCCCAGACAATAGGTCGCTATTCAAGCTTGGCTTCCTCATTTTCACATACCGTATATACTCGAGTATAAGCCGAGTTTTTCAGCCGACTTTTTGGGCTGAAAAAAGCCGCCTCGGCTTATACTCGAGTCAGTGAAATGGAAGAGACATGCCCATTCATTTCCCGCCCCCGTGCCGGCTCCCGCACTCACCCTCTGTCACTTCCTGGGGCTTCTGCTGGTGCCTGCTGCCTGGGAAAGTGCAGGCGTGTACTCCGCGGTGGATCGCCTACTAGCAGGGCGCCTCTCCCCCCTCTCCTGCCCCGCCACGTGAGCCGCTGTCATTACCCCGGTATAACTGCAGAGCAGCGGCGATCCTTCACCGCTCCTGCCACCTCCGTCGGCTGCACCGCTACTTTGGGCTCCCGCCCCTCTACTCCTCGACAGGTTGCCACATCGGAGATCGGGGCCGGGGCTTTCAGTTCACCGCTTACTTCTCCTGCGGCAGGTAACTCTCCGGCGGCTCCGCTTCTCGCCGCCTCCTTTCTCCACCAGCCCCCGCTGCCGCACGTGTCGCCGGCTTCTGCTTTACAGGCGCCATGTTGCTGCCTCTCCCTCCAGTGCTAGAAGGTCCCTCAGGGGGGGAAGTAGTGGCGGATCTTGACACTCTGGGTGCTCCCCGCTGACACCCGGCTGTTCCTTCATTTAGACATAGGGAAATCGGGCACCTATTGAGGCTAAAGATGGGTCTTTCCAGACACTTTGGGCGTGGTTTAATGACAAAAAATGTCCCTCTTTACTGTTTCCAAAAGTTGGGAGGTATGAGTCTGTGCCGTCTATTACGGCTAAGCATCAGTGGCTCAGAAGCATAAGGGTAGAGTTCTGTGCCCTAATGGTTGAGGAAGCGCATTCATGACTGCAAGCAAAGGCACATGGTAAAGCAGACCAAATTCTGTATCAGCCCGTTGATTCCTCAAATCAACTCCAATTCCAATTGAAAAAAGCCGCCTCGGCTTATACTCGAGTCAATAACTTTTTCCATTTTTTTGTGGTAAAATTAGGTGCCTCGGCTTATATTCGGATCGACCTATACTCGAGTATATACGGTAAATGGCTTCTTTCACATATCTTTTAAACCAGTCAGCTTCAGTATCTAAAATGTGAACTGTACCCTTCAGATGTAGGTACCCAGCTGACTCAGTTGCCCCTTCTGTGCTGCGCCATGCACTGGTTTAACTGCCGTTTTGATTCACCAACATACCGTCCAGGCACTGCTGACTGCACTTCGTACACAATGTTGCTATTCCTGTGTTTTGCCATTGGGTTTTTTTTTTTATTGAGCTGTCGCCCAAGTGTGAATTCAGGTTTGTGAGGTTTGTTACAAATACACCTATGATTTTCTGACAACCTGGCTACATACAGGACAACCTTTTTCTTTTGCCCGTCTTGTTTCCTAGTTTCAGCAGTGGTTGTTGTCTTTACTCTTGGTTTTTGCCGTTTTGACAAAGGCCTATCCTGTGTAGCCACAGGTTTAAAGTTCTCCTCTAAAGTGATTCTTTCCTTTTCCTTCGTTTTTGTGCTAGTTGTTATCTTTTCTGCTATGTGACGCAGAGATTTGGTGACCTCTAGTTTGTGTTCGAGAGAGTGGTGGAAGTCAAATTGTAGGTATTGGTCTAGTGGGTTTCCTGTATACCTTTCCTGTCCTCCACACTCATTGGTGGTTACCAGACTGTCCAAAGAAAGTCAATGTGTTTTTCACATCTTCCTATGTGAACTTAATGTTGTATTCACAGAGTTGATGCGTTCAGAGAAAGCATTTACATCTTGTTTATGTATATTAACCAAGGTGTCCATCCAAATATCGGAAGTAGTGATTGGGTGCAATTCCCTTGAAGTGGTAAAAGCCTCCCCTTCTACCCTTTCCATATACAAGTTTGCCACAATGGGGGCAAGATTGGTGACACCATAGAAGGTATCCTTGTACTTAAAACCGGACCAAAACCCTTACAGTGCTCATATGCATCCCTCCCCAGGGCAATTCAGATTGATGTACATAATTTATCTTGTAACTCCTGCTGTGATCAATTTTACAAACAAAATTGTGTCCCATGGAGTTGCAATCTGCAAAGAGGAAGTGCTGATGGGTTTCCTGCTGCTGTGGTTCGATTGTCAGTTGAATCCAGGCACCTGCACAGCTGGTATGATGGGAAAGAAAGCTCCAAAACAGCTACTATCTGGTGAAAATCAGTGGGGTGGCATATCAGCGTTTAGTGGGTGCAGAAGCAAATGTAAGAGCTGACAATGATTCAGTACCGTGCAGATAGGGAGAGTTTTTCTTTCCAACTGTGCAATGCTGTTGGTACAGATTAAAGTAGGTGGTGGTCAGAAGTAGCTCCACCAAGTTCATCTGGGTTAAGCGTTGTAAGGCAGTTCCTTCACTGTTAGAACTGCTGAGTGATAAATTTGCAGGTGAAAAGAGAAGCAACGTCAAGACACTAGGTTTCTTCTGTGCCGAATATAAATCCCAGTACTTTTGTTGTAAAATCCTGTATGTGATATAATGCATTTTCAACCAAGAGGGTTAGGATGTTTGCCAGGTATTTTGGCACCTTGTACATCACATAATTGATGCTAGGGACTTCTACTGACTGAGTGGAGTCCCCTCTTTGAGCATCTTAGGAAGTCCATATGGATAGGGAGAGACTTCCCCTGGGTAAGGGAGATTGTACATAATGCGGTCAATAGCTTTGCCCTGGGATAGAGTGTTTTCTGGATGGGGAACAAAGTTCCTTTGCCATTCCATCCAGCAGGAGGCAGAGCTGGTTAGTAGCCCACAACAGGCCAAAACAGCCAAAGAGTGTGACCAATATATTCCCTATGGGATATTACATACGATTACATTTTACAACTAAAATGTATTTACAGGCATCGTTCTAATAGCATTAGCTGCCCTTTCTATAGGGCTGTATATGAGGAGGAGGCCACAGATCCATAGACTATGCGGAAAACAATCCTTTCGAACAGCATATAGAGAAAGCCCACACACTACCCTTGGGAATTCCTTTATTGTAAATATCCGCAAGCCAATTACCAGGTATGTATGGTTTCTTTTTTGATATATATGGACACGTTATTCTACAAAAATACAAATCGTGTTTGTCTGCCCATTTATTTTGTGAATATAGGGCGCTGACAAAACCACGAGGTGAAAAGTGAATGCTGAATTCTAAGATGATCATACTTATGCACTAAAGAGCGAGCGAGCAAAAAAAGAAAAATTCCCATGTCAACAAAGCAGGCCAGTGGGCCGTAAGTATTTATACCTAAGCACATTTGGCTCTCCTGCCTAAGGGGGCCTATGGGATTCCAAATACCGGTGATGCCAATGATCTACAGTATAATTGTTTCTTTGAGCTGGTAAAAGTCCCTACATTTATGAACGTGGGCCTGTCATTTTGCTGTGGATAGTGGACTGAACTTACTGATACTTTTAATAAGCTCCGCTATAATATATATATATATATATATATATATATATATATATATATATATATATATATATATATATATATATATATATATATATATATATATATATATATATATATAGTTTATGTGGGTTTGCGGAATCTAAAAGAAACCAATGGACGGAAGGTATTAGCACCTTTGAAATGTGATGTGCAGAACCTAGCTATTATGCGATGGTCTGGCAGTAAACCGCTTGGTTTTGCGTTTTTTTGTTGGGAAACATACAGGTTAGTCTCATGTGTGTTGTAAAAAACAACACCACACAAATTCATAAAGTGCTATACTTACAAATTTGAGGCAAATGTTGAGGTAACGTATATCATCATAATATTGTTTTTCTAGGTGAAAAATCTTGACGGCCCTCTCAAGAAGCGGTGACAGATTGCTCTCCTTACCACCCTGAGGAAAAGCCTGTTGTGCCCATTTTATATACCTAAACATTACACAAGAAGTAAAAAAAAATAATTATTTTAACGTTTATATGTGTTCTATACTTACAGATCCATAAACAGGTTATTAAAATGGAAATTCAATGTATAGGATTATTAACCATTTCCAATTGGTCCTTGAATAATGCATTACATTCGGCTTTATATTCACATTTTTTTGGAAAAACCAAACAGCCTGCAGCAGCTGAAAGAACCAAGTTGAAACCACCATTCAACAGAACATGGAATCAGCCAACATCCGCAGATCCAGTTGGCAGAATTATGTGCTAGAATGTACCAAAGACTAGGCGATTGCCTTGCTGGTTAAGTATATTTTGACAACGGAAAGCCCACAAGGACATTAGTCCTCGTAGAGTAGGCTGTGTCCATGAGTGGGTTCTTCCTGCCACAAGAGGATAAAAACCCATGCTCCATCGGCCCTGAAATCTCTAAGATTCCAAGGACGCCGGATTCCCTCCCCCGGGGCATCCAGAAGTGGGATTCCTCGCTGTGTGAAACCCCCCAGGTTGCCCAGAAGTTCAGCTTCTGCGGCCACATCCCCGCTATCCCTTTAGCAGCCAGACATTTGTGAATGGCCGGCGCAGGCACGCTCCCTATTAGAGAGTAGCAGGGGATGCGGCCACCAGTGCGCTCACATCAGACAAGCTCCTGGACAAAGGGTCTCGAGCGGATCAAAGCTTGCTTATTGGACGAGCGGCCGCGCATGCCTCCTTGGACCAGGAAGAGGCGAGTTTGTTCAGGCGACCTGGGGGGGGGGGGGGGTTACACAGTGAGGCACGTACCAAAACCCCGAATAGTCAAAATTTTGGGTTTTGGTCCACTTAGATCAAATATTTTGCCACCAAGCCCATATACAGCAGTCAGATAATAAAAGAGCCAAGACCACCAGGGAGTGTAACAACCTCTGTGGATAAAGTGATGCAGGGAAGAATGAAGAAGGCCAACACTACCATTGGTAAAACATTGGCAGAAGCAGCACCATCCCTGTATTCTTATAGAAAAATTAAGCAAGACTTTTTTTTTTTTTTAGTTTTAAGAGAACGCTACAAGAACCTCTGTACAAAAGAGACGACAACCAGAACACAACATCGGGAGTCATCTACAAGGAGGCTTCTACACACACTTGAAAGGGTGTCTGGTAGGGCACAGTGAACAACATTTATTTTCCATGCAGGATTACAGCCCTAAAAAGCAGTCTCATATGAGCCATTCCCCCTCATAAAAGGCCTTCATTGCAAAAGGAAAGTACTGAAACATGTAACTTAAATCAGGGGGGTTTCACATAGTAGGTCACCCCAAATATGGGATTCCATAGGGGCAAGGACAGTATAATCTGCCTCACTGCTGAAAACTTAGCCTAGAAATTTAACTCAGCTGGAAGGCGCAAAGCAGAATCTTGTTTTTTTTCTGTGATTACTGCCTTGCTTCCATTGATGGAAGCCACCAACTTGCAATTTTGTGGCCAAAATTTGACAGGCATCGCAGCCTGGTTTGATTCTACCATGCAACCAAGAAGTCTTTAATATTGACTTATAGTTGGAAATTTGGAACTGAAGTTAACCAGACCTTTAGCAACTACTGCTGGTCTTACAGCCCAAAAGCTTACTGTCCAATAAACAAAGAAGAACCCCTAAAGCGATTTCTACACTTTATGGGGGGGGGGGGGGGGGCATGCAATTTTAGCTCCAAGTATTTTTGATAATCACATCCAGTTCCCCCTCAGCATCGGGTAAATCATTTTTGTACTCATAATCACAATATTCTGAACATGTCAGAAGATCCATGCATGGAGCAGCTAACAAAAAAGGCAGGAATGACTGTGGTGGGATGGTTCAATATCATTTGATCTCGAAAATACATGAGATTGGTCAGATCAGTTGTGTGCTGCAGCCACCTCTTGGGGTCCCCCCACTATGTCTTTGCTGAAGCAGAGGACTGAAGGACCTCAAGATTCTGGCTGCAGAAGTGCCGGAATGGAGGCTAGAGACCATGACAGCGGTAGGGGACCGGCGGTGATGGATTGGGGGGGTGGCGGTAAGTATGGCCCCCTCCACCGCAACGCATGTAAAGCAATATACAGGCGCTTTACCTGCGGTGCCCATAGACTCCTATGGAAAGCACTGACGTTGCGTGAAAGGGGACTAACACACACTATTTTGTTTATCCTCTAAATGCACAGGAATTAAAGTCAACAGTACATACCTATCCCAAACATCCAAGGGGTCATCACCAGTATAGAAACGGAGCTCCAACTCAAACGCTCTATATATAAAAAAAAAAAAAAAAAAAGTACAGCTTAATTAAACAAAAACCCTCCAACGGATTGCATGCTTTACAACAATCTTCAGGCTTGATTATTACATATAACGGACATATATGCTAAAATTACCCTCTCTCAACTACCAGGCCACTTAAATTACCACATATGATATTCAAAAAAACAAATAAAAAGGATAGTTAATTTTATGTACTCACTTGTAAAATATATTTATCTATTATTCCATTTTGGTACAGCACTCCCACCTATATATTTTATTGATTGGAGACTGCATCAGTCGGTCATGCATGCCCTTCCTATAGCTTGTGTTTACCGTATATACTCGAGTATAAGCCGAGTTTTTCAGCCCACGAGTCCAGTCAACCCAATAGATGCTGGAGGGTGAGGGGCGGACGCTGCGGGTCCCTGCTGTACCCGCTGCTGCCGCCACCGCTCTCATTCACACAAACACGCACACACTGACCGGCACTTCCAGGCTGCTGCGCGCTGGTCGTCAATGGGCAGCGTCCAATGTTCATTGGACGCCGGCCATATGGGGCACGCCCACCGACGACCAGCGTGCAACAGCCAGGAAGTGCTGGTCAGTGTGTGCGTGTTTGTGTGTATGAGAACGGCGGCGGCGGCTGGCGGAGGAACGGAGGAACGGAGGAGGGGAGGAGGGTAACCTCGGCCAAACCCTGACCCCCGACACCTGCGCGTCTGAGAGCGGCGGCAGCAGCAGCAGGTACCCACAGTGTGTGCATACCTTCCAACATTTCAGGGTGGGAAAGAGGGACAATTTTTAACTGAGGGAACATTCCTCACTAAGGAATGTATAGGAGATAGGGTGTAATACTTACAACAATAGAAACACTTTGAATAGCGGAATGAATCATTTATTAATGCAGATCTGCATGTTACACCTCAAAGAGGGACAAAGGAGAACAACGAGGGACATGGGGGCATGAGCTTCAAAGAGGGACAGTCCCTCCAAATCAGGGACACTTGGGTGGTATGGTGTGTGTGTGTGTGTGTCCCTGTGTGTGTGTGTCCCTTTCTGTGTGTGTGTGTGTGTGTGTGTGTGTGTCCCTTTCTGTGTGTGTGTCCCTGTGTGTGTGTGTGTCCCTTTCTGTGTGTGTGTGTGTGTCCCTTTCTGTGTCCGTGTGTGTGTCCCTTTCTGTGTGTGTGTCCCTGTGTGTGTGTGTGTCCCTTTCTGTGTGTGTGTGTGTGTGTGTGTGTGTGTGTGTGTGTGTCCCTCCCTTTCTGTGTGTGTGTGTGTGTGTGTGTGTGTGTGTGTCCCTCCCTTTCTGTGTGTGTGTGTGTGTGTGTGTCCCTCCCTTTCTGTGTGTGTGTGTGTGTGTGTGTGTGTGTGTGTCCCTTTCTGTGTGTGTGTGTCCCTTTCTGTGTGTGTGTGTCCCTTTCTGTGTGTGTGTGTCCCTTTCTGTGTGTGTGTGTCCCTTTCTGTGTGTCCCTTTCTGTGTGTGTGTGTGTGTGTGTGTGTGTGTGTGTGTGTGTGTGTGTCCCTTTCTGTGTGTGTGTCCCTTTCTGTGTGTGTGTGTGTCCCTTTCTGTGTGTGTGTGTGTCTCTGTGTGTGTGTGTCTCTTTCTGTGTGTGTGTGTGTGTGTGTGTCCCTTTCTGTGTGTGTGTGTGTGTGTGTGTGTGTGTGTGTCTCTTTCTGTGTGTGTGTGTGTGTGTGTGTCTCTTTCTGTGTGTGTGTGTGTGTGTGTGTCCCTTTCTGTGTGTGTGTGTGTGTGTGTGTGTCTCTTTCTGTGTGTGTGTCCCTTTCTGTGTGTGTGTCCCTTTCTGTGTGTGTGTGTGTGTGTGTGTGTGTGTGTGTGTGTGTGTGTGTCTCTTTCTGTGTGTGTGTGTGTCTCTGTGTGTGTGTGTGTCCCTTTCTCTGTGTGTGTGTGTGTGTGTGTGTGTGTGTGTGTGTGTGTGTGTGTGTCTCTTTCTGTGTGTGTGTGTGTGTCTTTCTGTGTGTGTGTGTGTGTGTGTGTGTGTGCCTTTCTGTGTGTGTGTGTGTGTGTGTGTGTGTGTGTGTCCCTTTCTGTGTGTGTGTGTGTGTGTGTGTGTGTGTCCCTTTCTGTGTGTGTGTGTGTGTGTGTGTGTGTGTCCCTTTCTGTGTGTGTGTGTGTGTGTGTGCGCCTTTCTGTGTGTGCCTTTCTGTGTGTGTGTGTGTGTGTGTGTGCCTTTCTGTGTGTGTGTGTGTGTGTGTGTGTGTGCCTTTCTGTGTGTGTGTGTCTTTCTGTGTGTGTGTGTGTGTGTGTGCCTTTCTGTGTGTGTGTGTCTTTCTGTGTGTGTGTGTGTGTGTGTGTGTGCCTTTCTGTGTGTGTGTGCCTTTCTGTGTGTGTGTGTCTTTCTGTGTGTGTGTGTGTGTGTGTGTGTGTGTGTGCCTTTCTGTGTGTGTGTGTCTTTCTGTGTGTGTGTGTGTGTGTGTGTGTGTGTGTGTGTGTCCCTTTCTGTGTGTGTGTGTGTGTGTGCCTTTCTGTGTGCCTTTCTGTGTGTGTGTGTGCCTTTCTGTGTGTGTGTGTGCCTTTCTGTGTGTGTGTGTGTGTGTGCGCGTGTGCGTGTGTGTGTGTGTGTGTGTCTCTTTCTGCGTGTCAACTCCAATTCCAATTGAAAAAAGCCGCCTCGGCTCGAGTCCATAACTTGTTCCATTTTTTTGTGGTAAAATTAGGTGCCTCGGCTTATATTAGGGTCGGCCTATACTCGAGTATATACGGTATGTTGCATCTTAGGAGCAACAGTCATGGCATTTCAAATACTGAGAGCAGAGAACACAAGATACCTATATACATTATAAATACAAACACTTGCCGTCACGCCTCTGGCCAGGACCCATATGTGTATCCTAATTTGGTGTACTGAAATGGAATACAGAGAAATATGGCCGGTTTAAAAACGTATTGGCCATGCCCCTCAATGCAAATATTGAATCCATTATTTGTGCAACCATCACTGTCTGGTACAGGAACACCACCAGGTCCTCTAGCTACAGCGCATTACATGATCAGCTGTTAGGATCATAGGCATTACTTTACTCTGGAAACAAAGGAGGGGTGGCAGCCGCTCAGACCATTTTATAACTAACCTGGGAGGTGCACGTTAGCAGGGCAATCAGGATACACAAGTCTTAAAGGAGCCACAGCACTCAACCCTGTTAGCTTACAGACCAGCCTACAATCTGTCTCTAAACTTAAAAACAGAGGACTCGGTCACACATCTGCAGAAGTAGCTTAAGCTGCACCACTACGCCAAAGTGCCTCTGTGGGGTGCAGTCCTAACTCTAATCTCTAAGAGCCCCATTTGGGACATACAATGCAATAGAAAAATTGGGAGCAGGCTTACCTGAGGTTGCCCTAAACCTCAAGTGCAAGCCATGGGGTGGAAGGGTCAAAGACCTTGCAATACAGCCTAGACCCCACACCCCATGTGCTTGCACAAATTCAAAAGAAACAAAGGAGGGGTGGCAGCCGCTCAGACCATTTTAGAACTAACCTGGGAGGTGCACGTTAGCAGGGTAATCAGGATACACAAGTCTTAAAGTGGACCAACACCCAGGATTTTGACTATCCTGGGTCTTGGTCCACTTCGGTGGGGCACTCCCGATCCGGGTGCCCCGCTGTGTGAAACCCCCCCGATCACCCTAAAAACTCACCTCTCCCCGCTCCCAGCGCCGACGGACAAGCGATTTGACAGCCGCTTGTCCGTGGCTCCTCCGCCGCCGGCGCCTAGAGGGGCGCGAGGGAGGCGGCGGCGGACGGCGCCGAAGCTAAGGTAAGGGGGTTTGGGGGGGGGGTTTCACCCCGCGGGACATCCCGATCTCGGATGTCCCGCGGGGAGGGAGGTGATCGGCCCGGGAATCTTATAGATTCCCGGGCCGATCACCCGAGGGTGTTGGTCCACTTTAAAGGGGCCACAGCACTAAAACCAGTTAGCTTGCAGACCAGCCTATAATCTGTCCCTAAACTTAGTTAAAAACAGAGGACTCGGTCACACACATCTGCAGAAGTATGCTTATGATAAGTTACTTTACTCTACATGAACAAAATTCTCATGGTAGCAAAATTCACTTTAGGTGAAAAAAAATGTCACTGATGCTAAATCACCAGCTAGTAAGACAATAAAAGTCAATGGCAATCTCTTCTATAGTGTAAATTTTGTCACAAGTTTGCTACTTTTCTTGTGTGTTTCCTAGTTAGTGATTCAGCAACAGTGACATCCTCATGCTTTTTTCTTAGAATATGAATTTTTGTACTACCATAAGAATTTTTTTTAACTCTTACTGAATCAAGGCCATAGACCGTTACTTCTCCATTGAAATACAAATACATGAAATGAATGTTTAACTGTTGCTTCTTGACGGCCTCACTAGAATGAGGTAATCAGTATCCAGAATGCTATACCTGTGTACACATGCATGATAAACTTTTCTGTACTGTTTAGTAAAATAAATGGGCCTTTCACATCAGTGCACTGTGGTTTACAGAATGCTGTGGCACTGCAGGTAAATCGCGTGTATATTCTAAGTATGTCCCACACCCCGCTTCAAGACATTCATTACATGTGCCATCTACAGGTCTGTATTACCCACATGTAATGAATGTCTTGAAGCGGGGTGTGTGACATACTTCTAATACCCATTTTACAGGTGAGTATTCACAAAATGGTATTATTGCTTTACATGCATTTTCTGTTTATCATTCATTTGTACGTCGGTATAGCATTCTGTTTATCATGCATGTGTACTTAGGTATAGCATTCTGGTTTAACAAAGATTTAAACTGAAAATATCGCTCCCTGATGTAACCTGTATCGCAAGCCCATCTCTTGTCTGCTATGCAAAAATTCTAGGTATGATTTTATTCTTAAACCAATAAGTCAAGAATGCACACCACAATATTCAATTGCAAAAAAAGAGAATGTATTAAAAAGTTCCATACACTACATATAAGAAATATCAATACAGATCACATAGAAAAAGGATACATTGGGTATATACAAATATAATATGACCTTAATCCTCAGGAGAGTGGTGCCCCTTTAAGACTAAAAAAAGGCATGTAGTAAACTCTGTCCACTAACTTAAGCAAAAAAATGAACTATGCATAGGGTAAAAAAGTACCCACCAATTCTATACAGGGCTAACACCAATATACCGTATATACTCGAGTATAAGCCGAGTTTTTCAGCCCACTTTTTGGGCTGAAAAAAGCCGCCTCGGCTTATACTCGAGTCAGTGCTCTCACACACACTGACACTTACTGGCTGTTGCGCGCAGGTTGGTGGGAGGCGTCCATTGTTTCTATTGGACGCCGACCACATGGGGCCCGCCCACCAACCGGCGCGCAACAACCAGGAAGTGCCTGCGCGTTTGTGAGGGCGGAGGCGGCGGAGGAGGAGGAGGCGGCGGCGGCGGCTGAGGCAGAGGGAACGGAGGTGGCCAGCGCGCAACAACAGGTAAGGGGGAGGGGTCCTCGTGCTGCAGTCACGAGGACAGGGTGGCGGCTGCAGTGTCCGTGTGTGCGTGTGACCATGCCCGCTCCAGCCCAGGTAATATTGGCAGCTGCTTCCCTCGCACTGCTCATTGGCAGCATCATGCCCGTCACAGGCTGCCATTCCAATATGACTGGGCATCGGGAGGGCAGGCTGCCAGCGGCTGTGTGAGGGGGTGACACTATACTGGGGGGTCATTGCTGTGGCCATGATCACATTGTTTTATTTTACAATGGCAGGGGCATTGGCCATTGGGACAGGGCACAGGCTGGGGCTAATGCCATGACTGGCAGTGTTTAATTCTGGAATGACAGGGGCATTCCCAATGGGACAGGGCACAAACTGGGGCTAATGCCATGACTGGCAGTGTTTAATTCTGGAATGACAGGGGCATTCCCAATGGGACAGGGCACAAACTGGGGCTAATGCCATGACTGGCAGTGTTTAATTCTGGAATGACAGGGGCATTCCCAATGGGACAGGGCACAAACTGGGGCTAATGCCATGACTGGCAGTGTTTAATTCTGGAATGACAGGGGCATTCCCAATGGGACAAGGCACAGGCTGGGGCTAATGCCATGACTGGCAGTGTTTAATTCTGGAATGACAGGGGCATTCCCAATGGGACAGGGCACAAACTGGGGCTAATGCCATGACTGGCAGTGTTTAATTCTGGAATGACAGGGGCATTCCCAATGGGACAGGGCACAAACTGGGGCTAATGCCATGACTGGCAGTGTTTAATTCTGGAATGACAGGGGCATTCCCAATGGGACAAGGCACAGGCTGGGGCTAATGCCATGACTGGCAGTGTTTAATTCTGGAATGACAGGGGCATTCCCAATGGGACAGGCACAGGCTGGGGCTAATACCATGACTGTGGCTGGCAGTTTTGTAGAATAGCTGGGGCATTGCCCATTGGGACAGGCACAGGCTGGGGCTAATACCATGACTGTGGCTGGCAGTTTTGTAGAATAGCTGGGGCATTGCCCATTGGGACAGGCACAGGCTGGGGCTAATGCCTCTGGTTCAGTCGGCACGCTCAGGTCCGCTCCTGCCCCTTCGTCTAATAGCTCGTCTAAGGCTAGTGGATCTGAGTGCGCTGGCGGCTGCATCCTCCGCTACCCTCCAACACCCTCGGCTTATACTCGAGTCAATAACTTTTTCCAGTTTTTTGTGGTAAAATTAGGTGCCTCGGTTTATATTCGGGTCGGCCTATACTCGAGTATATACGGTACTCCTGTGGATGACTGTTATTTATGCCAAAAAACACCAGTGCTGTACACAGACCAACTGCTATTTACAGCAGGTCAAGGAAAAATCACATGCTTCAAACAAAGAACAATATCCATATGCAATCACTGTGTCAAGTCATGTGAAAACATATTGCAAAAGATCAGCCAATTATGTACATCATATATACAAAGCACAGCACATAGATAGAGCAAAGACAAAGATGCAAAGGAGTATATTGGTGTTAGCCCTGTATAGAATTGGTGGGTACTTTTTTACCCTATGCATAGTTCATTTTTTGCTTAAAGTGGACCAACACCCAGGATTTTGACTATCCTGGGTTTTGGTCCACTTCGGCAGGGCACCCCGATCGGGGGTGCCCCGCTGTGTGAAACCCCCCGGAAAGCCCCAAAATCTTACCTGTCCCCGCTCCCACGTGACTGGACGGTCCAATCCCCGCCAACGTCCAGGCGGGGATCAGGAACGTCCAAGCGGCTGCCGCCGCCTCCCTCGCGTCACTTTCGAAGATCAGGTAAGCGATTTGGGGTGTCTGGGGGGGTTTCACCCCGCGGGACATCCCGATCTCGGATGTCCCGCGGGGTGGGAGGTGATCGGCCCGGGAATCTTATAGATTTCCGGGCCGATCACCTCTTGGTGTTGGTCCACTTTAAGTTAGTGGACAGAGTTTACTACATGCCTTTTTTTAGTCTTAAAGGGGCACCACTCTCCTGAGGATTAAGGTCATATTATATTTGTATATACCCAATGTATCCTTTTTCTATGTGATCTGTATTGATATTTCTTATATGTAGTGTATGGAACTTTTTAATACACTCTCTCTTTTTTTTGCAATTGAATATTGTGGTGTGCATTCTTGACTTATTGGTTTAGGATATTGGTGGATGGAAACCCCTGTTTAGATTGCACCCGTTATAGTATACTTATCAGGTGTGCCATAACCTAATACATAGTATTATATGATTTTATTCTTAGCAAAAATAAACCAATTCCATTTCCTGAAGCATTTCTGCTGCCTGCAGATTTGGGATGACCCAGTTTGTGAAACACCCGAGCTCACCTTGCGCAAAACACAGGCAGAGAGCAAGACCACTGGCCCTAGAGTTGTACATGCTCCATAGCGGACGATTTTCTCATGAAGTGAACTGTCCAGCTTTGTGAAAGCCCAGTCGCTAACTGACTCCCACAGCGCTATCTTCGCCAGTGGCTGCATCCCATGCAGGGCTGTGGAGTCGGTAGATAAATGTTCCGACTCCTCCGTTTTTTGTACTTCCGACTCCGACTCCTCTGTATTAATATGTGAATGTATTTTATACATTCCTTGAAGGAAAGAAAGGCAACATACATGTCATTACTTCTAGCAGAGAGAGGTAGTTGGGCAGAAGCTGCCTTCTCCTTTCTGTGTGCTGATCTTCTGCTGAAGATAGGGCAGTGGGAGGATCCAGAAAGGGGCCTTTATTATAAAACATGATTTCCCTAGTAGAATCCCATAGTCATGTTTAAAGTTTAAGCTAACAATCGAAGTTTACAAGTTTTTATAGCCTTTTGCTGAATGACAGCAGTTTTTCCAATGGTACAGCTTCAGTCTTGAACTATTGATCCTCCATTCCCTTCACTTATACAAGTGTCTCTAGTCCTGCAAAAAACATATTGACTTAATCCCTTATCAGTGAGAGGCTAGGTTACCCATGGGTTCCCTGTAACAGCAGAACACAACACTATGCAAAGTATAAGTATTGCCGCTTCTAATTGTGCCATATAGTGAAGCACATGAAAAGCACGCTTCTTCGCGGTCACTTAAAGTGGACCAACACCCTCCCATGATCGGCCCGGGAATCTATACGATTCCCGGACCGATCAGACCCCTGACTGCGGGGCACCCCGATCCTGGGTTTCTGGGGGGGGGTTTCACACAGCGAGGCACCCCCGATCGGGGTGCCCCACCGAAGTGGACCAAAACCCAGAATAGTCAAAATCCTGGGTGTTGGTCTACTTTAACGTGTTCGTTTTGCGGTTCCGTGAGGCACTGCATGCATTGGTCTTTATTCTTACAATAGAGAAGTCATTAATTATAACTTTTTGTGAATTGGGACATTTAAACTTGCTAAATCAAAATTTAGTAGGAGTCGGTGCATTGTTTGCCGACTCCAGGTACCCAAAATTTCCTCCGACTCCTCGACTCCGACTCCACAGCCCTGATCCCATGCCTAGGCTGGGGGGCGGAAAAGCTAAGAATTCTAAAGGGAAGCTGGGGATGAAGTGCCGAGTGAGCGTGGCTTCATTAGTGAAGAATCTTTTTTTTTTTTAAACTGGACCAACACCGAGGGGAGGAGGATGGTGGAAAAGGTTTTGTGCCACTTTAAGAAGCAATAGTTTATCATTTATTAATAAGGGGACCAAATAGTATCGACGCCTACTCACTGCTTTTGTTGCTGGATGGCATGATGATTCAAACTATCCTGCTGGGAGAGAACTTCTTGAAGTGTTGACATATCCCTCCCTTGGCGAAGAGGCTGAACATTTTCCTTACACAACTCCCATTCCTCTCCAGCTTGAGCCATAGTAAATCACCTGTGGGATGTAAAAATACACATTAGGGCCAGGTCTTTCGTATTATATGAGAAGTAATTGTAGCATTATATGATTTTCTCATCTATTTTCTCCACCCCCCCATCCTTCAGATTGTATGCCGCAAGGGCAGGGCCTTCTCTCCTCGTGTATTTCAGTAGGACTCTGTATTTGTGCCTATCTGACATATAATGCTCATGTGTTGTAAATACAAAAAACAGGAAGGCCCCACTCCTTCCAAGACTCCCACTAAATTATGGCACCCCTACTTCTGATGTAATAAAAATTATATGTTTATCAGTAACAAAGTCACATTAACTACACACACTACATACTGATTAAAAAACACTAAAGACTTTAAAACAAGTATGAAAGAAAAAAAAAAACACTAAAGACAAAATGTGGTCAATAAGGAAGGAAGAAGGGGCAGACAGGGAGATGGCAAATACAATTAATAAATAAATTGACATTACATAATTAATACTACCTGGCAGGTCCAATAAATATAAAGTGCTATGATATAAGGTGCTAATTCACAATCACATTAAAAATATATAAACACTATGTTGATAAACATTCAACACCAATCCCAAGCAATAAATGCAACCCTAATGGGGCCTTAAACCTATGTCTAATAATAAATACACACAAGTGAGGACCAGCTGTCCTGAGGAAGCGACGTGAGTGACGTCGCGCAACGCGTAGACGCAGGGGCAGTGGGCTGGTGGTCGTACTGTTATGTAAGTTATCTCTTTCTTAGCACTGGGGGTATCATTTCTTGGTTCGTCCCGGCTGGTCCTCACTTGTGTGTATTTATTATTAGACATAGGTTTCAGGCCCCATTAGGGTTGCATTTATTGTTTGGGATTGGTGTTGAATGTTTATCAACATAGTGTTTATATATTTTTTATGTGATTGTGAATTAGCACCTTATATCATAGCACTTTATATTTATTGGACCTGCCAGGTAGTATTAATTATGTCATGTCAATTTATTTATTAATTGTATTTGCCATCTCCCTGTCTGTTTTTCTTCCTTCCTTCCTTATTGACCACATTTTGTCTTTAGTGTTTTTTAATCAGTATGTAGTGTGTGTAGTTAATGTGACTTTGTTACTAATAAACATATCATTTTTATTACATCAGAAGTAGTGGTGCCATCATTTAGTGGGAGTCTTGGAAGGAGTGGGGCCTTCCTGTTTTTTGTATATATAGTGGTTTCACCCACATGTGCACACTATACTTACTATAAATTGGTCTGTTCCGGTGCAGTCCCATATTGGTGTTTAGTACTCATGTGTTAGTGATTTTACCCTGTTTGTAGCTCCACATTGTACAGCGCCAAGGAAGATGTTGGCGCTTCATAAATAAACAATCTGTTGGAAACTTTCAACCCTGGAGCTAAATTTTGTGCTGTAATCACCATCTGAATGTCAGGAGGAGGGGGGACCATATGACTACTGTGGGCATCACAGCGCTGGATTTCACCGGGGCACAACTATAAGATTCCAGGATCACCCGATTCCTTCCCTACAAAGCAACAGCCCCACCCCAAGAATAACCTACGTTCCCCCCAATCCAATGACACATTTGCGAGCCATGGCCTTACTACGCTATACATTTAGCGCCAGGCGTGCACCCACACAAGGCATTAGGTCCACTTTAAAGTGGACTAACACCCAGGATTTTGACTATCCTGGGTTTTGGTACACTTCGGTGGGGCACCCCGCTGTGTGAAACCCCCCCAGAAAGTCTTGAAGACTTACCTGACCCCGCTCCCACGTGACTCGCTCGTCCAATCACCGGCGACGGACAAGCAGAGCGCGTCCAGCGCCGCCTCCCTTGCGTCCCTCTTACAGGGACCGCCCTGCTAGAGGGACGCACATGCGCCGCTGGAACGTGGAAAAGGTAGGATTGTGGGCTTCCTGGGGGGGTTTCACCCCGCGGGACATCCTGATTTCGGATGCCCCGCGGGGAGGGATCTGATCGGCCGATCCGCCCTGGGTGTTGGTCCACTTTAATGCGCAGGGGGACATCGGTAATGGACATGCCTCCCTGCGCCCGAAGCAACACCTCATTTGAAAAGGGGGAGGGGGGGGTGTTATGCTTTAAACCAGACCTTCAGCATCATTTAATGAAAAGCCCAAACCCTTCAGAAATGAATATATTTTAAGATTATTAGTTACTTATTCTTTCCCCCACCGCGCTGCAGCTCTGTTCAGGATTCTGAGCTATATGGGCACCGCCATCTTGCCTCAGAAGCATCACATACTGAGGAGGGGGGTGAAAAGTACGGGGGTGTGGACAGACAGCAGTGCTGGGGTCAGGAAAAGGTCAGCAATCCTAGAATGCAGAACAGCATAGTCAGAAGACATTTCCTGTCTGCAGGCAGCCCGAGACTCCATGTTACATGCTCAAAGTCACAGGAAACGCAATGAGCACAGGTAGGATGATTTTTAATGCGAGCGATCTGTATTTACAGGGTGGGGAAACATACAAGGTGGGCGATTATTCAGGGTAAAGCTCCAGTTTTCTCTAAGCTGCTCAGAATTTATTCTGACTAATCAGGCTCCAAATATATAGAGGAGCAGATTTCACTTAAAGCCGACCTTCACCCTGAATAAGAGTCTATCTTATATGTTTCCCACACCCTGTACATACAGATTGCTCACATTAATCCGGACCTTCACCCTGAATAAAAGCCTATCTTATATGTTTCCCACACCCTGTACATACAGATTGCTCACATTAAAGTGGACCAACACCGAGGATTTTGACTATCCTGGGTTTTGGTGGTGGGGTGCCCCGCTACGTGAAACCCCCAGAAAGCCCCAAAAACTCACCTCACCCCGCTCCCACGTGACCTCTGCAGCCAATCCCCACCGACGGACAAGCAGAGCATGTCCCTCTTACAGGGAGCGCGCCCGCGGCAGCCATTCACAAACGGCCAGTGTGGGAGCGCGCCCTGCTAGAGGGACGTGCAGGAGGCGGCGGACGCGCATGCGCCGCTGGAACTTGGAAAGGTAGGATTGTGGGCTACCTGGGGGATTTCGGATGCCCCGCGGGGAGGGATCTGATCAGCCCGGGAATCTTTTAGATTCCCGGGCCGATCCCCCCTGGGTGTTGGTCCGCTTTAAGAATCATCCTACCTGCATCTACTGCATGTTATGAGCCTTTAAACATCCAAGATGGCAGCTCATTGAGCATCAGGCAGCCTGCAAACAGGAAGTGTCTTCTGACTGTGCCGCGCTGCATTCTGGGATTGCTGTCCTTTCCCTGACCCCAGCTCTGCTCTGTCTGTGCAAAGCACAGCTATAACCTGCCCCCCTGCACTTTATCACGATATCCTCCCCTCAGTATGTGATACTTCTGAGGCAAGATGATGGCACCTGTATTCTAGAGTCCTGAACAGAGTTGCAGCCCAGTGGGGGAAAGTATAATAAGCAATTGACTAAAAACATAAAATATATTAATTGTAGATGCTGGGGAATCGTTTTTTTAAGGGTCTGGGCTTTTTATTAAATCATGCTGAAGGTCCGGTTTAACACACAATGCTGGAGCTTACATTTTATGACACGTGATGCCAGAGAAAATGAAAATAATTACCTCCGGCATCAAATGTTATCATTTGCATTGAATGGTGACACCCGGCAGCAGGCCTAGCAGGACCACCTCCAAGCACAGACTGCCCAGTAACTCCATTACCCCCCTCCCCTCTGAAACATTTAGAGCAGCCATACTTTGCTGTATTCCGCTAACCAGAACTTCCAGAGCCTCCCCGCTGCCGGTTGTCGGTAATGGCAGGCGCTGCAGTTCTCCACAATCCCGACTCCCCTTTTCTCTGCCGCCCTCTTTTCAAAAGCGCGCAGGCGTCCTGCGATGCGTTACGTCACAAACAGCGGACTATACAAGAGCGAGTTCCAGTCTGAGCTGAGCCAATCGCAGCGGCTCGGGACTTCTTGCGGTCCCGCCCATCGTCTCTGACAGGAGAAGATGTGCCACGGGAGTGCTGCTGAGTGCAGTGCGCGTGCGCTATATATAAAGCTGCATTTCTTTTCTCAATGGCTGCATATTATCACATCCCAAATAATTTCAATCGGCCGATGGTAGATGGACTAAACATATGCAAACAAGAGGGGAAAGATGGGGCTGTATAATCTAGTCCAGCCTCGTTAATGGTTGAGAGGGTAGTAACTTGCACATGCATTTTCTGAATAGGTATCAGTTATTACTTGTAAATACATTGTAATACAGCAATAACCGGACCTTAAAGTGGACCAACACCCAGGATTTTCACTATCCTGGGTGTTGGTCCACTTCCGCGGGGCACCCCGATCGGGGGGTCCCGCTTTGTGAAACCCCCCAGAAAGCCCCATAAACTCACCTGACCCCGCTCCCACGTGACCGCTCCACCAATCACTGCTGACAGACAAGGTGAGAGCGCCCGCCCATTCACAAAAGGCCGGCGCGGGTGCGCGCCCTGCTAGAGGGATGTGCGAGAGGCGGCGGTGGCCCGCGCATGCGCCGTTGGAATGAGGAACTGGTAGGATTTGCGGGCGTCCTGGGGGGTTTCACACGATCGGGGAGCCCCGCAGGCAGGGAGCTGATCGGCCCGGGAATCTTATAGATTCCCGGACCGATCAGCGGTGGGTGTTGGTCCACTTTAAAGTGGACCAACACCCAGGGGTGATCGGCCCGGAAATCTATAAGATTCCCGGGCCGATCACCTCCCACCCCGCGGGACATCCGAGATCGGGATGTCCCGCGGGGTGAAACCCCCCAGAAACCCCAAAAACATCTTACCTGATCCGCCGCCGCTTCCGCCGCCGCCGCCTCCTGCGCGCCCCTCCAGACGTGCGCGCGCCCGCGCCGGCCCTCTGTGAATGGCCGGCGGGGGCGCGCGCGCGCCGAGAGTGACGCGCGGGAGGCGGCGGAAGCGGCTTGGACGTTCCTGATCCCCGCCTGGACGTTGGCGGGGATTGGCTGCGGCGTTCACGTGGGAGCGTTGAGAGGTGAGTTTTTTGGGGTTTCTGGGGGGTTTCACACAGCGGGGCACCCCCGATCGGGGTGCCCCGCCGAAGTGGACCAAAACCCAGGATAGTCAAAATCCTGGGTGTTGGTCCACTTTAAAGTGGACCTTCACTCTGAATAAGAGCCTATCTTATATGTTTCCCACACCCTGTACATACAGATAGCTCACATTAAAAATCATACTACCTGCATCTACTGCATGTTATGAGACTTTAAACATCCAAGATGGCGGCTCATGGAACATCAGGCAGCCTGCAAACAGAAGGTGTCTTCTGACTGTGCTGCTCTGCATTCTGGGACTGCTGACCTTTTCCTGACCCCAGCTCTGCTCTGTCTGAGCAAAGCACAGCTATAACCCGCCCCCCTGTATTTTATCCTGCTCTCCTCTCCTCAGTAAGTGTGATGCTTCTGAGTCAAGATGGCGGCATCCTTATCCTAAAGTCCTGAACAGAGTTGCAACCCAGTGGGGGAAAGACTAATAAGTGACTAAAAACTTAAAATATATTAATTTTAGATGCTGGGGAATTGTTTTTTAAGGGTTTGGGCTTTTCAATAAATCATGGTGAAGGTCCGGTTTAAAGCTGACCTTCACCCTGAATAAGAGTCTATCTTATATGTCTCCCCCATGCTGTACATACAGTTTGCTCACATTAAAAATCATCCTACCTGCATCTACTGCATTTTCTGGGACTTTAAACATCCAAGATGGAGGCCCATGGAGGTGCAGGCTGCCTGCAAACAGGAAGTGTCTTCTAACTTTGCTGCTCTGCATTCTGGGATTGCTGACCCCAGCTCTGCTCTGTCTATGCAAAGCACAATTATATCCCCGCTCCCCCGCACTTTTGACCCCTCTTCTCTCAGTAGGTGATACGACTGAGTCAAGATGGCGGCGCCCATATCCTAGAGTGCTGAACAGAGTTACAGGCCAGTGAGGGAAAGAATAAAAAGTAAATGAGTAAAAACATTAAATATATTAATTTTAGATGCTGGGGAATACCGTAGTTTTTTAAGGGTTTGGGCTTTTCATTAAATGATGTTGAAGGACCGCTTTAAAGTGGACCGAAACCCAAGATTTTGACTACCCATGGTTTTGGGCCCTCTATCACCATAGATACTCGCCCTTCCAGCAGTTCCACGGCACCTCAGTTTACTTTTAGAGCTGTATATAGCGCCAAGTGCAGCGGAGGCCCCCAGTGTTTTTTATCTAAAGCGGTACAAAAGCCGCTTTATTTTCATTGCCCCCCTTCTGAAACAAAACCCAGGATTTTTACTTTCACACATTTTTTTTCCCATACCTCACTGTGTTAAACCCCCCAGTTTGCCCAGTAAAACTTAACTCTTCTTGATCCAATAGCACATGGGTGGGCTCTCATCCAATCACAGCCCTTTGCCTTGTTTACATCCTGTGGCAAAGGACTCTGATTGATTTGAATGAGGAGCAAGGGCAGCCACATCCCCAGCGGCGCGCTTCCGCCACAGTATATCTGAATGGCTGGGGCAGGAACGCACACATCACCCAAAGATGCAGGGGATACCACCACTCCTGCTCCCCATTGAAAACAATCAGAGCTATTTACCCACAGGCAAAACGCTCTGGATGAGAGCCCACGCATACGGCGCTACAGCAGGGAAAGCTGAGTGATTACCGAGTGATTACCGGAGTACAGCCTTGAACTACGGAGAACTGAATCTCAGCATCTGCTATGCTTTTACACACCAGAGCAGGACAGGATAGATTGGACAAATGTGGGTATAGCTTTTTTTTGTGTGTTAGGACTGTCCTTTAAAGCTGAACTTTTTTGTATCCCAGATTTTGTTGCCTCTGTGTCCATTGCCCCACTGTCTAAAACCCCCAGATCGCCCCAAGGAAAATCAACTTTTCCCATTCCATGCATGGGTTTTCGTCCAATCAGCGCCATGGCCTCGATTCAATAAAGGTAGAACAAAAATTCTCATGGTAGTAAAAAATTCAATTCATGAGAAAAAAGCCTGAGAATGTCACTGTTACTGAATCACCAGATAAAAAGACAATGAAAGACAATGGCAGCTTTTACTACAGTGCAGAAAGGAGTAAACAGTTCTCTACTTTTCTTAGGAGTAAAAAAGTGCCATTGACTTTCATTGTATTTTTATCTAGTGATTCAGTAACAGCATGCCTCCCAACTGTCCCGATTTTCCCGGGATTGTCCCGATTTTCACAAAGAATCCTGCGGTCCCGGAACATTAACAAATGTCCCGGGACGCCCTGCGCCGTGGCAGTGTGCCCAGGGCCACAACGACGCCGGCGCGAAGATACTAACTTCCTGGCGTGTAGGGTGAGAGAGTGGGGCGGGTGCACGCGGGTGGGTGGGCAGTATGCTGGGTTGGGGATAAAAAAACTTACGCATGCAGGGGTGAAGGCAGCCGACATTGCTGGAGCTGGAGAGCGTGACAGGGGTGTGGTCGGGGCGTGACGGGGATGTGGCTGGGGCGTGACGGGGGTGTGGCCGAGGCGTGACAGGGGTGTGGCTGGGGCGTGACAGGGGTGTGGTCGGGGGCATTGCTTGTCCCGCTTTCACATTTTCAGAAGTTGGGAGGTATGGTAACAGTGACATTCTCAGACTTTTTTCTCATGAATTGAATCTTTTACTACCATGAGACATTTTTTCTACCTTTATTGAATCGAGGCCCATATGTTGAGCACATTAATACTCAGCTCAGGAATACAGCTCTGTTTAGATCAGAGCTCAGCAATCGGGAGCTGTCACATCCTCAGTGGCCTTTATATTGGGGCGTGCTCACGCTACCAGCCTATCTGGATGGCTGGGCATAGGATGCGCCCCAGCCCAGAGATGCTGGAGATGAGGCTGAGATTGTTTACATCACTAAGGGAGCTGCCAGAAAAAGTGAATTTTGTGGCAACCCGGGGGGGGGGGGGTTGTCCACACAACGCGGCAGGCTTTGGAGTCTTAGACTTCGGGACTTGGGTGTTGTTCCACTTTAAAGTGGACCAACACCCAGGATTTTCACTATCCTGGGTGTTGGTCCACTTCCGTGGGGCACCCACCCCTGATCAGCTCCCTCCCTGCGGGGCATCCAAAATCGGGATGCCCCGCTGTGTTTAACCCCCCAGAAAGCCCTTAAAATCTTACCTTATTGGCGACGGACAAGCGACAGATAAGCCACCGCCTCTCGCGCGTCCCTCTTACAGGGCACACGCCCGCCATTTGTGAATGGGTGCGCGCCCTGCTAGAGGTACACGCGGGAGGCGGCGGCGGCTTATCCGTTGCTTGTCCGTCGCCGATAAGGTAAGTTTTTAGGGGCTTTCTGGGGGGTTTCACACAGCAAGGCATCCCGATTTCGGATGCCCCACAGGGAGGGAGCTGATCAGGGGTGGGTGTTGGTCCACTTTAAAGCAGAATAGACTCCCCCACCTTGTAACCCTCTAGTGGTATTGAGGGAGGAAGGGGGCTACACCGAAAAATACCTCAGCCGAGTCCTCCTGGCCATGGGGGCGGCAGCCGCACAGAAAGATACAAAGAAGCATCCCCCGGCTTCTTGCATGTGCCCACGGCCCATTCAGGTCAATGGGAGGGAGTTGGATCATAGCCTTGTGTCTTTCTCAGTGATAGGCCAAACAAAAATGGGGGCACGTCGCTGGACCGTGGCTGAGGTAAGCTTTTTATTCTTTGTAACCCCTGTCTTACCTCAGCGCCAGGAGAGGGTGGCGGGGCGGGTTGATTTTAGACTGGAATTCCACTTTAAAGCGGTCCTTCATCCTGAATTAGAATCTATCATATGTTTCCCACACCCTGTACATACAGATTGCTCACATTAAAAATCATTCTGCCTGCATCTACTGCATGTTATGAACCTTTAAACATCCAAAATGGTGGCTTATGGAACATCAGGCAGCCTGCAAACAGGAAGTGCCTTCTGACTGTGCTGCTCTGCATTCTGGGATTGCTGTCCTTTCCCTGACCCCAGCTCTGCTCTGTCTGAGCAAAGCACAGCTATAACCCACCCCCCACTCTCTTCTCCTCAGTAAGTGTGATGCCTCTGAGTCAAGATGGCGGCGTCGAGCCCTGAACAGAGTTGCAGCCCAGTGGGGGAAAGAATAATAAGAGACTAAAAACCTAAAATATATTAATTTTAGATGCTGGGGAATCGTTTTTTAAGGGTTTGGCCTTTTCAATAAATCATGGTGAAGGTCCGGTTTAACTCAGTGCCAGGAGAGGGTGGCGAAGTGGGTTGTTTTTAGACTGGAATTCTGCTTTAAAGTGGACCAACACCCAGGGGGGATCGCCCGGGAATCAGATCCCTCCCCACGGGGCATCCGAAATCGGGATGTCCCACGGGGTGAAACCCCCCAGGAAGCCCAGAAACCTTACCTTAACCCCGTTCCAACGGCGCATGTGCGGGCCGCGTCTCGCTGGGCGTTGGTGAATGGCCGGCGCGGGTGCGCTCCCTGTTAGAAGGAAGCACGAGACGCGGCCTCCAGTGCTCAGAGCCGCTGTGGTTGGACGCCGCTTGGACGTGCATACCACAGCGGCTCTGAGCGCTCTGATTGGACGAGCGCCTGCGTAGGAGCTGGGAGAGGTGAGTGTTTCCGGGCGTTCTGGGGGGTTTCACACAGCGGGGCATCCCCGATCAGGGTTGGGCACCAAAGTGGACCAAAAACTAGGATAGTCAAAATCCTGGGTGTTGGTCCACTTTAACATTTATAATTTAGCATATTTATAATGTGCAGAGAGCCTAATATCCTGTAGTCTCTCACTGAGCGCCTTTCAAACTGGTTTCAGCCCTGTACCTAGTTGTTCTAAAATTCAGAGTCGAAATAATCTTATAACAGTACAACAGAAAATGAATGAGTGTAAAACTTTCATGACTAAATCAAAAGCAACTTCGCATTTTCCTGGTCAGCGCATTCTTTAAACTGGCCAGTAGATGTCGCTATGGAAAGCATCTATAGCAGTTTAGGGCTAGCTGGCCGGCAATTCTTTCTGGTAGTCTGCTGGAAGCTTTAGGGTGACGTGTTTCCGGTTCTTGTGCTGAGATCAGCTCTAGGGAAAGATGGTGCTGTTAGAGAGTGAGCAGGTGAGTAACACGGCTATGCCGTGTTTGGGAGTGTTCGGGACTCCTGCGGCTGACTGGAGAAGTGAGCGGTAGTGTGTTAGTTTCGGGGTGTTGTGGGGGAGGAGGGAGTAAATAAGTGAAGTATTTGGGGTCCTGTCAGGGCTGGGTTGTGTAGTATGACTAAACGTTTGTGTGTGTGGCCACAATCTTGCGTGTTGTATAGCTGTGCCCATCTAGGCCTGATGCTGGTGGATGAGGTTCCCTGCATAGAATGCTCAGCATTGTAGCCAATTTCTCCCAATGCTTTTATATTAAAGTGGACCAACACCCAGGATTTTGACTATCCTGGGTTTTGGTCCACTTCAGGGGGGCGTGTCCCGCTGTGTAAAACCCCCCAGAACCCTGAAAAACTCACCTCACCACGCTCACGGACAAGCGGCGGACAAGACAGTGCGCCCGCCGCCGCCTCCCGCACGTCGCTCTGACAGGGCACGCGCCCGCGCCGGCCATTCACAAACGGCCGGCGCGGGCGCGCGCACGTCTAGAGGAGCGCGCGGCGGCGGCTGCTGCCGGTGAGGTGAGTTTTGGGGGGGTCCCTCACCGCGGGACATCCCGATCTCGGATGACCCGCGGGGAGGGAGCTGATCGGCCCGGGAATCTTATAGATTCCCGGGCCGATCACAGGAGGGTGATGGTCCACTTTAAACTGCCAGCAATCTATTCCCAAAGTTGTTTTTTTTATTAAAGTGGACCAATACCCAGCGGGATCGGCCCGGAGATCTATAAGATTCCTGGGCCGATCCAATCCCTCCCTGTGGGGCATCCAAAATTGGAATGCCCTGCTGTGTGATACCCCCCAGGACACCCACTAACCTTACCTGAATCCCGGTCCAACGGTGCATGTGCGGGCCGCGTCTCGCGCTTCTCTCTAGCAGGGCGCACTCCCTGTTTGAGGGAAGCGCGAGATGCGGCCACCATCGCGCTCGGCGCTACTGAGATAAGACATCGCTTTGACGTGCGTACCTCAGCGTCTCCGAGCCCGCTGATTGGACGAGCGGCTGCGCATGAGCAGTAGGAGCGGGGTGAGGTGAGTTGAATCAGGCAATCTGGGGGGTTTCACATAGCGGGGTGCCCCGGGGAAGTGGACCAAAACCCAGGATAGTCAAAATCCTGGGTGTTGGTCCACTTTAATGAATAATAAAAGTTATGTTTTAAAGTGGAACAACTTCCAGGAACTATACTAACATTGTTCCCTTTGTAATGAAATGCCCCTAGAGTATTGAGATACTTGTCAATGATCCCACTGTGCATGTGCGGCTCTCCTCCAATCAGCTGCTGTTGCACCATCCAACTTTGCCTAGCCGCCAGAGATGGCATAGTAAAGCTGAATGGCATCCAGGCCAATTCTATTAGGCTGTGCTTACCCACACCAGCTATTCAGGAAGGTGCTGAAGTTGGTTTCTTAGTCAGGCCAGTTTCTTATTCTGGCTGAAGTTGGTTTATTATTCGGCCAGGCTGAACTCAACTGTATACCATGCATGAGAGCCCTCTCTGCCAGTTGATGCCGTGACATCAGTGGCCCAAAGCCATTTAACCCCTATAATCATATTTCTTATTGCCCATTTTGGGCAGAGTGTTGGGGTGGGTTTCACACAGTGGGGCATCCTGACTTGGGATGCCGCAAGCCAGCAGCTGGCCCTGGAGTATTTTTTGATTCCAGGGTCAGCCCTTTTGGGTTTTGTTCCACTTTTAGGAGACTTTTTGGTACCAAACTTTTTCCCGCTGCTGCTTTCACGTATGTCAGACCATTCGGTCATCGGATCATCGTCTTGCACCTATCTGGGGTTTCTTGAGTGCTTGTTCATACCATTCTCTGTCAGTTATTCAAAGTACACCATGCTCCTATTATCTGCAATTTAGGGGCATTCCAAGCACTGACCTAGAGAGATCCCATTCCAGTAGATGGTTCAGTCAAATCTTGATACCACAGGACCAGATCTTGGGTTTGGGTAAGTATAAGACCCAGACCTTGATAAAGCAGCTGTGCGGGAGAGGAGGTGAGTTTTGTTTTTTGCTTGGGCTGTGCCTTTAACCCCAACATAAATGTGAGACAAAAGGTTAGAGCTAGGAGCAAAAAAGTGTCATTGTGTGTTCGCCCCTAACATGGTGATAGAGGGGGGGGGTGTAAAGATGAGTTTAGCACAGTCCCATTTACAGTTTGGCAGTGGGGCTATATCTAGCTCATAAAACGTCCTCCATTGTGCACATGTTTGTCCCATGTGTTGCATGAAGTTCCACCTGCTTGTTTTTTCAGTTCCTCACTGAGCTGACGAGGTTATTCCAGAAGTGTCGCACGTCGGGAAGTGTCTTCATCACCCTAAAGAAATGTGAGTATGTTGTGCAGCAGACCTCACGCCAAGGGTGCCCTTAGGGTGTAATAGGTTCCCTGCTTACCTTGCACGGCGCTACTGAGCAGTCTCTTGCAGCCTTAGTATGAGAAGCCAGAAAATGTGCTTCTTGATCACTGTGTAGGTGGGCGCGGATCGTTGTGTAGGTGGGCGCGGATCGTTGTGTAGGTGGGCGCGGATCGTTGTGTAGGTGGGCGCGGATCGTTGTGTAGGTGGGCGCGGATCGTTGTGTAGGTGGGCGCGGATCGTTGTGTAGGTGGGCGCGGATCGTTGTGTAGGTGGGCGCGGATCGTGACGCGGATCGTTGTGTAGGTGGGCGCGGATCGTGACGCGGATCATTGTGTAGGTGGGCGCGGATCGTGACGCGGATCATTGTGTAGGTGGGCGCGGATCATTGTGTAGGTGGGCGCGGATCATTGTGTAGGTGGGCGCGGATCATTGTGTAGGTGGGCGCGGATCATTGTGTAGGTGGGCGCGGATCGTGGCGCGGATCATTGTGTAGGTGGGCGCGGATCATTGTGTAGGTGGGCGCGGATCGTGACGCGGATCATTGTGTAGGTGGCCGCGGATCGTGACGCGGATCGTTGTGTAGGTGGCCGCGGGTCGTTGTATAGGTGGCCGGATTGAGACAAGGAACCTCCAAACAGTGGCTCTGCATGAACGTCGCCCACCCATAGACTAAAACTGCAGCTACTGGCTTTGCACAGCAGGGCTGCAGGAGACAGAACAGTGGTGAGTGGGGAGCTTTGTGTGACCTATGGCACCTGGTCTGAGGGATTTGGTAATCAAATGTTTAATCTTTGAACTGCTGAACGCTGAAGTTTGACAATCCTTATTAGGTAGCCTATAAGGCTCTATTCACACCCTTTTCCTTTGTGTTGCGTTGGGCAATGCAGTCACAGCGCAAGGGAAAAATGCTACTTATTGTTTTTAATGGGCCACTTCACATATATATGCAAACTGGCCAATTAGAAATAACGGGCAACATTTCTCTTGCACTGCGACTGCGTTTTCTAATTTCTATGTGAAAAGAGCCTGAATGTGTATTGTGAGGGTCTATCTCTGCAATCTTTAGAAAGCCCTTTAAAGTATAGAGGAGATAAAAGCCCTTTTCACTCAACAAATAGTACAGTACGACAATTTATTTTTTTTTTTTTTTGCATATCTTTGTAAATATCACCCTTTGGAGAATCCACAAAAAGCCGCTCAGGGTTCCCTGGCCTGATATCTGTCTTATAATGGACCAAAACCCCCTGAACTTTTGAAATACATTTGGCCATAGCCCCTGCTGATACTCCATACTCCCTTCTTAGGGTGTAGAACTAGAAATGGATATTTTTTTGCTTTTTGAATCATCCTAGAACCCTTTGTTTTTTTTTTTTAGCTGTCCCTCGATGTGTAAGATGGCAGACAATCAGTCATTGCATAGGTGTGGCACTGATGTAATTGCCACACACAACAGTGGCAATGAATGGAGGAGGTGGAGCTTTACAGCTAAAACAGGCGCCATTATCTGGGATTAGAGTGAAGCAGGAGCAGTAAAAGTTCTCAAAAGGTGCTCTACATGAGGGGAGCAATTCAAGGGATGCTAGTTAAAAATGTGAGTTTTGGTCCACTTTAAGACAGAATGGCTTCTTCAGGCCCAGTAAGGGGCTGTTGTGAAATGTACCCAACTGGAAAAAAAATTTGTACCTCCTTTAAATCACTCCGAAACCTATTCAGATGCAGGAGCTCTTTTTATTTTCACAAATTCCTGTCCATTCCATATATTTTGGCTTACCCCCATGATGTATTAAAGTGGAGCTTATTACTTGTATTTTGTTCTATACTGGTGATAAGTCTATTTAGCCGGGGAATCGCCCGCTGTGTGAAACCCCCCAAATCGCCCACGCAACTTGTGCGAGCGCTCATCCAGTCGGCATTAGTATGCACAGCATAAAGTGTTATGAACTGAGCGCTAGCAGAAGGGATCGGGAGCGACCACATCCTCTCTCTCTCGTGCAGTTTGCTGACTAGGCGCGGGGATGTGACCAACAATCGAGGCACTGGGCCTTCGGCAATGTAAGTGATTGGGGGGGTTCATAGAGCGGGACGTCCCCATTCGGGGGACTTGGTCGTCCATCCTTGGAGTCTTTTAGACTGCAGTGCCAGCCTTGGTGGTGATAAGTCTACTTTAAGTGATTCATTGATTTATGATTTTGATATCGGCAACCTTCATTTGCCTATATAAAATAGATTTGGGACAGATTTGGCTCTTCTTTAAAGTGGACCAAAATCCAGGCCGATTCCCTCCCCTGGGACATCTAAAATTGGGATGCCCCACTATGTGAAACCCTCCAGGTCCAACGGCGCAGCATCCTCGCTATCCCTCTATCAGGGGGCGTGCCTGCGCCAGGCATTTGTGAGTGGCCGGCACGGGCACGCTCCCTGTTAGAGGGTAGCAGGGGATGCCGCCGTCAGCGCACTCGGAGCCGCTGGCCTCAGATGAAGGCTAAGACTATGTGACGTCAGCGGCTCCGAGCGCACTGATTGGATGAGCGGCCACGCATGCGCCATAGGGCCGGGAAGAGGTGAGTTGATTTTGGCGACCTGAGGGGTTTCACACAGTGGGGCACCCCCGATCGAGGTGCCCCGGGGCATGGACCAAAACCCAGGATAGGTAAAATCCTGGGTTTTGGTCCACTTTTAAGCAAATATGTGGAGAAAGGGAATGTTCTGGAACTCAAATGAAAAGGTTTCATCAGAGTCGCTGCAGCAGCCATTACTGTAGTATCTGGGGGACGCAATTACTTCCTGTGTGGGGACGCATGTCTATGCTGTGACAAGTAAGGGTTTTATTTTTGTTTGTATTTTTTTCGTGTAAGGGGGATGGGCATGTAACAAAACGAATTGCTTTCCTCAGAAAATACTTGACTGGGTTCATGCTGTACTTCCAAGGGCAGCTTCTTTTCCTTTCCCTTTAACCAAACAGATCAGGTTTGCAGGGAGGTGCAAAGCTAGAATTTGGGGGTGTTTTGCTGTGCCCCCTTTTATCCTAGCTTTCAGTTTGACAGCTTTTATTCCACCACTCATCGGGTATATCGATGGCATTTTCTATTGTGTTTTATCTCGAAGAATGTGTTGGCCTCAAAGTCAGCAAACTTCCTTTAAAGTGGACCAACACCCTCCCATGATCTATAAGATTCCCGGACCGATCAGCTCCCTGACTGCGGGGCACCCCGATCGCTGTGTGGAACCCCCCGGAAACCCCTAAATCCCTACCTGCTCCTCGATCCAGCGGCGCCTCCCGCGCATCTAGCGTGTTTGAATGGCCGGCGCGGGCCCTGTAAGAGTGACGCGCGGGAGGCGGCGGCGGGCGCGCTCTCTTGTCCGTCGCTGCCTCCCGCTTTTCCGCCGGCGGGGATTGGCTGCAGCGGTCACGTGGGAGCGGGGAGAGGTGAGTTTTTGGAGCTTTCTGGGAGGTTTCACACAGCGGGGCACCCCCGATCGTGGACCAAAACCCAGGATAGTCAAAATCCTGGATGTTGGTCCACTTTAACAATGCAACTGAATGGAGGACCAAAACCACACACAAATTGTCTACTGCTGACATTTCCCAAATGCTTCCGTGTGAACTGACCCTATAGCAATGATGGGTTCTCTGATGCCCCTACATTTTGCTGCTTGAGAAATGCACAGAAGAAAGCGAATAAAGGTAAGTATTAAAGCAGAGCAACAGTCAAAAATGACTTAAAAATCCCATAATAAATAGAAGGGCTGGATTTTGTAGGCAGACCCCACATTGCCAGAGCTAGGAACTTGGGCGGCATGAGCGCTGTAATGCGTCTGTGTGCGGAGGGCCGTGCATTGGGGGACTGGCAGGCAGGGAGCAAATGTAACTGCTGCCTGCCTGTCGGTCCTCCTCACACACATTTGGTATATATACTCATATATTTTATACAATTAAGCACAGAGCATATAGTTAATCTTATATCAAAAGATGCAATCAAGTTCTAAATAAATAGGTTCTAAGCAGTCCTATTACATTTCTGAATGCATAAGCTGTTAAATGTCCTTGACACTCTTTAAACACTTGGTTTCCTTCCAATGGAAATAATCTTTCAATACTGGTCAGTTAGTAAGTCCAAAGTATTGTGCTTGGAAATAAAGGCTCTGTTCCTTTAAGTGACCTTCACCTTGTGCCCACCACCTATAAAATATACTCTTACCAAATGGCAGTACGGTAGTAACTGGGCGTTTCACATAGAGCCTTTAAGCATAATCTCGATCTTGGCTTAATTGGAAGCTTTAAGTATCAATTCCACTCAGCTCTCCCATTGATTTTATATGCATGAAAGAGAAATGGACAGTGTAGCGATAACCCTTATCGCCGGAGGGCTTCACCACCCGAGACGTCCTTTTCCCAATCGTAAGAGGTGCTGCTGGAATTACAGAGTCGTCCGTGAGGAAACAGGAACAGCCCTTACAAGGGCTAGTGAATTGTAATATAGCGTTTCCCCCAATAAGAGACAGAACTTCAGTATTGAGGGTGAAGGTGAAGTGTACTTTATTAGTGCCACACTGGGCCTTATATGCAATGCTCCATGCAATGACAACCACACTGACCAATAGCAGCAGGGCACACAATCCCTCAACTCTGCCGGTGACGCAATCAGTAGAACAATAGCAGGCTGTAATACAATCAATCAGGACAATGCCATTGACTGTGACGTAATCAACAATACACAATGGCAGTCAAAATACAATGACATTGTCTGGAACCTAATTAAGAAAAGGCCAGTGAATGACCCGGTGGGCAACTGAATAGTGATGACATCCAAAAGACAGAGCCTCTGTCACAGACAGATCTGGCATAATATCGCTTTTAATGCGTTATTCTTAAAATAAGTACCAAATGCGTACTCACATTTAAAATGGAACCAACAACAAGTGTAACAGATAAAATCCTCTCCACATCCCCCACATCGGCCGCCGGTGTTTTCGGGTGGCGAAGGGGTGAATAGAAATCAATGTGCTGCTGCTGAATCCAGATAATAAAAAGAACGTCTAACCGCCCTGCCACCGTCAACGTTTCGTTGCGCTCACCGCAACTTTATTCAAGACTGCACCCATATATTTGCCTCACTTTGGGGGGTGGGGGTGAAAACGGTATGCTGCAACTTCGCAGCGCCTCCAGCGGTTGGCTGGACCTCACTGTCCAAACAATAACAATATTTTTTTCATTGGCTGGAAATACTGAAGCAGATGTGTGTAATTTTAGATGGTATGCCATTGTTTCTAGAGGTGAACTGGTGTTTTTTTTGTTTTTTTTTTTCCCGGCAGTTAATATTGTCATAGCATTTGTATGTGTGTAGTACTGTGTCTAAAAACCATGCTAACATATAAATTATTATTGTGGAATTGTGTTCCCCCCCCCCCCCCCCTTTTTTTTTTTTAGATGATGGTCGAACCAAACCTATTCCTAATAATAAAGGCCAATCTGAAAGCTTTGAACCGGCCGATAATAAATGTCTTTTGAGAGCTACAGATGGAAAAAGAAAAATCAGCACAGTGGTAGGTGTAAGAGTTAGGAGTGTTTTTGAATATTTTGAATGTGGTTCATTGACCGTTCTTAAATGGCTCCCAAAATTCTGTGTGGGGTGATCCAAAAGGCCCCCCCCCCCTCCCTAGTCTTTTCAAAATATCATCTATAGTAACCAAGCCTCTTCCAGCCTATTGACCAGTGCTTGTGGAATAAAATATGGACTCAAAATGGCTCCCATAACATATGCACTGACTGTTTTTGTGGGCTGCTTCTGTTAGTGGTCGGATTTTATGGTTTGCATAAAGGAAAAATAACACTGTCCTATGTTTCCAACAGGTCAGTTCCAAAGAAGTAAACAAGTTTCAAATGGTAAGTAACTGCTATTCCCAGGGTAATGTGTCACTGTGTCAGAAGTATTGTATTTTTCGCCTTAAGACGCACCAAGGATTTGGAGGAGGAAAATGAGAAAAAAAAAAATTCTACACCAAATTTTGTGCTAAAACATCCCATTACAGGCAGTGTGGTACCCCTCCCTCCCCAATCGTATTCCTCATGGGCAATGTGACACTCCGCCATCTCATTCCTTGTGGGCAGTGTGCCATATTCCCCATATGGGCAGTGTGGCGTTCTCCCCTCCTCACATTCCCCATATGGGCAGTGTGGCATTCTCCCCTCCTCACATTCCCCATATGGGCAGTGTGGCATTCTCCCCTCCTCACATTCCCCATATGGGCAGTGTGGCATTCTCCCCTCCTCACATTCCCCATATGGGCAGTGTGGCATTCCCCCCTCCTCACATTCCCCATATGGGCAGTGTGCCATTCCCCCCTCCTCACATTCCCCATATGGGCAGTGTGCCATTCTCCCCCCTCACATTCCCCATATGGGCAGTGTGGCGTTCTCCCCTCCTCACATTCCCCATATGGGCAGTTTGGCATTCTCCCTCCTCACATTCCCCATATGGGCAGTGTGCCATTCTCCCTTCCTCACATTCCCCATATGGGCAGTGTGCCATTCTCCCTTCCTCACATTCCCCATATGGGAAGTGTGGCATTCTCCCCTCCTCACATTCCCCATATGGGCAGTGTGCCATTCTCCCCTCCTCACATTCCCCATATGGGCAGTGTGCCATTCTCCCCTCCTCACATTCCCCATATGGGCAGTGTGCCATTCTCCCCTCCTCACATTCCCCATATGGGCAGTGTGCCATTCTCCCCTCCTCACATTCCCCATATGGGCAGTGTGGCGTTCTCCCCTCCTCACATTCCCCATATGGGCAGTGTGCCATTCTCCCCTCCTCACATTCCCCATATGGGCAGTGTGCCATTCTCCCCTCCTCACATTCCCCATATGGGCAGTGTGGCGTTCTCCCCTCCTCACATTCCCCATATGGGCAGTGTGCCATTCTCCCCTCCTCACATTCCCCATATGGGCAGTGTGCCATTCTCCCCTCCTCACATTCCCCATATGGGCAGTGTGGCGTTCTCCCCTCCTCACATTCCCCATATGGGCAGTGTGCCATTCTCCCCTCCTCACATTCCCCATATGGGCAGTTTGCCATTCTCCCCTCCTCACATTCCCCATATGGGCAGTTTGCCATTCTCCCCTCCTCACATTCCCCATATGGGCAGTTTGCCATTCTCCCCTCCTCACATTCCCCATATGGGCAGTGTGGCATATTCCCCTCCTCACATTCCCCATATGGGCAGTGTGGCATTCTCCCCTCCTCACATTCCCCATATGGGCAGTGTGCCATTCTCCCCTCCTCACATTCCCCATATGGGCAGTGTGCCATTCGGGGGGAATCCTCCTCTTCCTCATAGAAAATGTGGCATTCCCCCCAAACCCCTTACTGCCTCTCGGGTGCTTGTCTCCGAGACAGAGCGGGCACAGACAGCGTCCTTGCTGTGGCTTTCGCCTCTGACTTCAGACGCCGGCACTGCCTCTCGAACACGCTGACACAAACACTTGGCTGTCGGCAGGCGCCAAAATACTTTTTCACTTTTTCTTTTTTTTTTTTTTTTTTTAAATATTCGCCCAATAAGACGCACGGACATTTCCCCCCACTTTTGGGAAAAAAATTGTGCATTGAAAAATAAGGTTAATATTGCAGACAGGCTGCTAAAAAGTGAAATGACTTCTACATTTTACACTCTCAGGCCTATTCCAACTTACTTCGTGCAAATATGGATGGACTGAAAAAAAAAGATAAAAAGAGTAAAACAAAGAAAAGTGGGGCCGCTGCCCAGTGATGGACTTTTTTCTTCTTCTTCAAACTCCTGCGAGCAATGTAAAGGATGAATTTCAGTTTTAAGGATGGCCACCAGGTTGAAATTGAGAATTGTGATATCGCCTGCTGCTGCCTGTTATATGCTTTCGTTTTTCGTTTTTTTTTTAAGAGTTTTCTTTAGACTAACTTAATGTTATTTTGTATGGGCTCCTAAAAGGAAACTTAGTTCAAAAGTTTAAAAAAATAAAATGACACCATCTGATAACTGAGAGAAGATGAAGATGATGTTTGTAATGTTTGCCCTTATCTTCATCAATGTTTGCTACATGGAAAATCTCTCTTTTGCATGTGCAGATCTCGGATGTTTCAAAATGAGACCTAACCTGTTATAATGCATTCTGTAAGAATACCTAGCCATGCCCTGTGGGGTTTTGCCATTAGTAGTAATACAGGATGGGTTAATTAATTTTTTTTTTTTTTTTTAATTCAAACTTTTTTTTTTTTTTTTGCTCATTTAGCAATGGAAAAAATGTATATGGGATAATTAAACAGACCTTTACTTCTGATGTAGGGTCATGATTTATTATAGAACATATTTTCATAGTTGTTTGATGGTGGAGATGTAGCCAATAAAAGTATTAGGACTGTCCCCTTTTTTTTTTTTTTTATTTTTTTTTTTTTTTTAAATCAGGATTCAGAGTTATTTGCCTGGCTGCCATTGTTGCTTTCACTGCCACAGCTCCAAACTATAGTGCAATCTTATTGGGGCATGTCTGGCCTATGCAGTATATATTGCCTCATGTATTACACAGTGCACTAGTGAATACATCGGAGGAGGTCTCTTAATCAGACAATTCCGTTCATGGGTAAGTGTAATTATTAAGCTGCCTGTATGCTGGGCCTAGGCCCGAGGATGCCGGGCCTAGGCCCACAGGCCCGAGGATGCCGGGCCTAGGCCCACAGGCCCGAGGATGCCGGGCCTAGGCCCACAGGCCCGAGGATGCCGGGCCGAGGCCCACAGGCCCGAGGATGCCGGGCCGAGGCCCACAGGCCCGAGGATGCCGGGCCGAGGCCCACAGGCCCGAGGATGCCGGGCCGGGCCGAGGCCCACAGGCCCGAGGATGCCGGGCCGGGCCGAGGCCCACAGGCCCGAGGATGCCGGGCCGGGCCGAGGCCCACAGGCCCGAGGATGCCGGGCCGGGCCGAGGCCCACAGGCCCGAGGATGCCGGGCCGGGCCGAGGCCCACAGGCCCGAGGATGCCGGGCCGGGCCGAGGCCCACAGGCCCGAGGATGCCGGGCCGGGCCGAGGCCCACAGGCCCGAGGATGCCGGGCCGGGCCGAGGCCCACAGGCCCGAGGATGCCGGGCCGGGCCGAGGCCCACAGGCCCGAGGATGCCGGGCCGGGCCGAGGCCCACAGGCCCGAGGATGCCGGGCCGGGCCGAGGCCCACAGGCCCGAGGATGCCGGGCCGGGCCGAGGCCCACAGGCCCGAGGATGCCGGGCCGGGCCGAGGCCCACAGGCCCGAGGATGCCGGGCCGGGCCGAGGCCCACAGGCCCGAGGATGCCGGGCCGGGCCGAGGCCCACAGGCCCGAGGATGCCGGGCCGGGCCGAGGCCCACAGGCCCGAGGATGCCGGGCCGGGCCGAGGCCCACAGGCCCGAGGATGCCGGGCCGGGCCGAGGCCCACAGGCCCGAGGATGCCGGGCCGGGCCGAGGCCCACAGGCCCGAGGATGCCGGGCCGGGCCGAGGCCCACAGGCCCGAGGATGCCGGGCCGGGCCGAGGCCCACAGGCCCGAGGATGCCGGGCCGAGGCCCGAGGATGCCGGGCCGGGCCGAAGCAGACTAAATGCTCACACTTTTTGGAGGATCTCCTGTTTGTCTTTGTCTGCCATTGTTGCTTTCACTGGCACTTCCACAGCTCTATTCCTGGTCTACAGGAACCCTACACTAACCTGCCCCCTTATTCCATTGGTGAGCTCTTCATTTTTGGAGCTCCATCTATGACACCATTCTGCACCTCTTCAACAGGCAGCGTGTTTTGCTATGGTGTGTAGCGGTTTCTTGGTCCTCCTGTTATACACTTTCTTCATGGAACACTGTAGCTTCTGAATTAGGGCTGGGGGAGATGAGGCTGGCTGAGCCTATGCAGAGAAGAATAGCAGACTTTGATCTACATTCCCCCCCCCCCCCCCCCCTTCCCAATGATTACAAACCATAGTCATTTTATTGGGGCATGTCTGGCCTATGCAGTATATATTGCCTCATTTATTATACAGTGCACAAGTGAATACATCTGAGGAGGTCTCTTAATCAGACAATTCCCTTAATGGTTAAGTGTATCTTTATGCTGCCTGTATACTGGATATAGGCCTGAGTATACTGGGCCTATGCAGAAGCAGACTAAAATGCTCTCACGGGTTGGAGGATCTCCTGTTTGTCTTTACGCTCCTACTTCATATAGAATCACTAGTATTTGTGTGTTTTATTTTTGTCTTGATAGAATAGTTACCACAATATCCCTCCATGGTCAATTTCTATGTGTATTTGTAATGCAAATCTTAACAGGGAAAACAGATAAGAGATGATTTATCATCACTGATCTAACTTTGAATGGTTTCTTGGTGGGTTGTATGTGATTGGGGCTGATTTAATGTCTGCCCTGCTATCACTGGGAGTAATTGCCCTGGGATTTTGCTCGGATAGGTGGAGATCTGGTGTTGTACAGTCATCACAGGGTGGAAATTTACAATAGCTGAAGGGTTCTATCTTGTAGGAAAGAGATGCCTTGCTGGATAAGTTCAGATTTTGAAGTTTATTTTTTTTTTCCATAAATTCTTTAGTTTTGAAAGGTTTTCAGTTTTTCATAGTACAAATGAGAAAAAGGACACACAAAAAAAAAATTAAGGAAACATGGTACATACACGACTGGTAAGGTGCCATAGACATATCATGTAGCAATATCATTATTTCAACTCGGCCTTCCACAGCCTGATCACATCCTGTCTCAGTTGGGCAGTCGTCACCCCGTGTATTCGTATCCGCTTGGGCATGAGTGATTTGTCGCGTGAAACTGCCGGGCCCAGTGGGGCCAGAAAGAGCATTAAGGAGAAGAAAGAAAGGGGGGGCTCTTAGGCCACACCCAACAATTTTATCCCCTCTGAGGACTGAGTAGACCATCCAGCTGTACCTAGTCGCTGAGAATTTTTTATGGGTGTTATCTCGTGAGAACCTAAGGCCTTCATATCTCATGATTTCATTCACCCTCTGGAACCATATTGTTATAGAGGGAGGCTCCCTGCTCTTCCACATCTGCGGTATACAGGCCTTAGCTGCATTCAGCATACTATAGAGTTGCGATATGGTTTTATCACGACTTCAGACATGTGGAAGAGACAGAGAGCGAGTCATCTCTGAGCCCAACACCTTCTCCGTGATCCTAACAGCGTCCCAATATTCTGAAGTTGATTTTTGAGGTATATACACAGGTCTATACCTACAAGTGTGTGTGTAATTGCATCAACTGTAGTTTTTTATGTATTTTTAACTATTGTGCTGTTGCATCTTTTCCATATGTCTGTCACGGCATACTGTTGTTGGTGATTACCCCTTTGTCCTCACCATTGGTCGAGATAATTAACTAATCCTCCTGACTTTGCTCCTACCTGAGAGCTGCAGTCTCTGCATATCAATTAGGTCACTGATTATTTATATGCATTATACTATGAATTTCTGTTACCCTGTATTGCTGATTATGTATGGTTATGGCTGGGTGTACTATTGCTAGGTGGGGCTCTGTTGGGTAGTGTTTTTCAGCATATGCACAGAGCAGGTGTGTAGTATGGAGCTGATCGGTCAGTATTGTTGATTTTGATTAGAGCAAAGTGGATCTTTCCAGTTGCCTGTTTGTTTTTAACTCTTTATTTATTCAATGTAAAAGACAATAGATAAAGTATAAGAACAAAAAGTGTACAGAAACATTCAACTTGGCCTCAAGCGTCAGTGGTGTTCAAGCACTAAACGAGGCCCCTCTTGCGTCTGCAGATTTGGAAGTTAAAACTAATACAAGAATCCGATTTATTTCCTGTATCAGGCTGATAAGCAATTTAAGCCTGAGATAGGAGAGGAGTGAGGGAGTAAACTGGAGAGAGGAGAAAGAGAGAAGAGGTGAAAAAGGTAGAGAGGGGGGGGAGAGAGATACAGTCTGATGAATTTTCTTGGGTTACTCCAGCAACTTTGACATATATTTAAGATGGATTGCAGTGGACATTGTTGCATTGATCAAGTAGATTGTCAAGAATTTCCTATATTTGGTGGTGTTATGATGAAGTAGATATGCAGCCGGGCCCTCTAACCTGATGTCTCCAGCTACTTCATTGATCAAAGTAATAACCTTCTTCTAGCAGGCCTAGGTTTTAGAGCAGTTCCAAAGAATATAAAAATACCGTTTTGTGATTACTCACCTTTAAAACGGATATTATAAGTGTGACATACACTCCGCTTCAATTCTTCATGACATTTGGGTTATTCTCCAGTAGAGGGCAAACTTCTGCAGAGAAGAATGCAAAAAAGGAGCTCCTCCCCGTCCATAAATACCTGGGACCTCCCACCAATTCCCCAGTGTAAGATAGCAGTAAGGGGACCAGGAAGAACCAAATATAACAATACTAACAACCAAGAAACAATGGTTCACCATATAAAGGATCCAGAATACCAAACAGGGTGGGTGAAGCGGAGTGTATGTCACACTTATAATACCCATTTTAAAGGTGAGTACTCACAAAACAGTATTATTCCAAGTGTGACATACACTCCGCTTCAATTCTTCATGACATTTGGGACATCCAATAGCAGTGCCCGTCATGGGTGGGAACCATGAACAGTAAAGAATGCACCAACTTAAACCACTGCAGCTTGCAGAACCTTGCGGCCAAAAACAGCATCCGCTGAAGCCCGCACATCAACCTTGTAAAACTTAGAAAAAATACAATTCTGTGAAATACTCACCTGTAGAATTGGTATTATACGCATACAGCACGTCCTGCTCCAAGATAATACTTACACGTGGGTAATCCTCCGCCAGAGGGCGCTGTTCACTGCAGACATGCAAAAACAGGCTCCTCCCGGCCCCTCACACACCCAGGGACCTCCCACAAATCCCCAGTATTGAAAAGCAGTGAGAAAAGAAGCCGGGAGAAACCAACCACCAAACTGGTAACAATGGCAATGATAACAATCACCATACAGGGGATCCAGAAAATGTAAAACCAGGGTGGGGTGGAGCAGGACGTACTGTATGCGTATAATACCAATTCTACAGGTGAGTATTTCACAGAATTGTATTATTCTAAGCATACAGTACGTCCTGCTCCAAGATAATACTTACACGTGGGACATCCAATAGCAGTGTCCATAAAACAGGGTGGGATCCCCAACAAAAAAGGCACAGCAGACAGTAAAGGCGCTGTCACCTGCAAACCTTGCTACCAAGTACGACATGAGCAAAGTCGCTAACGTCAATCTCATAACAAAACCTTTGAACAGGTATGAACAGAAAACAAGCAGCGGTCTAGCAAACCTGCTTAACAGAAAAACCTGGTGCTGAAGGGCCAAAGGTACCCAAACACAATTAGAACAGGATAAAAAGAGAAGGAGATTCTTCCCCCTAAAGGAATAGGCCAGAGTAACGGCCTGACCGGCCCAAATGCAACAAGAGCCTCAGTAAAACTTAGAACTCTCCCCAACGGGGAATTGAAAACTGGTCTCCCGCAAGACAGGCGGGGATACTGACCCCTTCACTAACAAGGATCAGCAAGAAGCCGAAACCTTTACTCAGGACCAGGAAGGCAAACCATCCAAGTAAGATCAGTCCAAAGGGCGCATAGGCCCTGGAAGCAAACGAGATCAGGCACATACCTATGGAGGCGCCCGCAGACCCCAAAGGGCATCAGTCCCCCTAAGGGACAAGAAACAACCAGGAAAATGTCAACACCTGTTGAGGGAATGTAGACCCCTTACTTCAGCATTACTAAGAATAAGGCCCATAGGCAGACTAAAAGGACTTAACTAATGATCATAAAACATCACCTTGGACAAAGGATCCGGCGTAAGGCGGAATACCACCACAGCATGGTGGGTATATATATATATATATACACATAATGAACGAGGGCTAAGTAATCAGAGCCCTCTTCTCAGGCACACGTCTGACTGAAGCAACAGTCCCCGGAGGGGCGACTTGAACTACAAAACAGCTCAGACAGCATCCAGAATAAGTCCCAAGGGAACAATCCGCAGGGCAAACAGAATGAAAATTGATCCCAACAGGGACCATAGAACTACTTGGGAGATGCCCCTGAGCAATCCCCAAGAGAACTCCTAACAAGGAAGACTGAACCAGACTTCTACAGGAAGGCAGACAGGCCAGAACCTGAACCTTCAGAGTACCGAGATGGGGAGCCAACCCCAACCTATGCTGTAACAACTCTAGAACCCTGGGAACCGAGAACGTCCAACAGGGGAGAGACCAAGCCTCATGCCAATCAATATGGGTACACCATAACCCACAATAGACGGAGGAAGAAGAAGCCAAGGAAGCTTGTTCCTAGCCCCCCATAAACCAAGTCACCCAGAAGATAAACCCGTCTCCAAAGGAGTGAATGAATCAGCTGTCAAGCCCTCAGACAAGAGTCTGTAGATTGGGATGACATAAGAAGGAGCTTGACAAGGGCAGAACCGCACTCCTGAGAGAGCGTACAGGTCAGCTGACCTCAGCAGAAGCATCTGCAAACCACAGTTCACTAGGCCACCCAGGGGCCATCAATCTCACGGGTCTCTTTATCAGCACGACCGTGCGCAGAACCCCACATAGCAGGGTGAATGAAGAGAAGACATATAAAATAGAAAGTCTATACATAAATTTACTAAGCCCCCATGACCAGAGTCAGAATATTCTGGGGCAGTAAAAACAAGGGCAGAGCCCCTGTGATATTAGCGAGACCCAACAGAGCCACCCTAGTTGACTCTCAGAGGGACACCAGGATCGCACAACCTGCCACTGACAGACATCCATTGGAGCGAATACCACTGAGGAACAGGGGACGTAGACCCCCACCCAGATCAGGAACCTTCCAGGAGAATCATCCTGCTTCAAGCTCCAGACCAATAATAAAACAGGCCATTGTCTTCCAACAGGCCAAGAGTCCCCAAATAGACAGGTCCTGAAGAGGAGAAGTCCAGCAGTATAGAGTCAACTGAAGGCTCATTGTCTTAACAAAGCCAGTAGGTACGATGGACCCTCTACCTAGGAACCACGGGGGGGTTTGGAAGAAATCCCCCCCACCCAGCCAACCTGCGAGACTTGGTACCCAAGGTGACCATTCACAGAAGATTCAAGGAAAGAAGAGAGTGCCCCCTGACAGGGTCCTTGAATATAACCAGCTCAAGAGGAACCACCGTACCAAAGGGGAATGAGCACAGACCTAGCTCCCGGGGTGCTGGAACCCCATCTAGGATCAATAACCTACTGTGCCGAAGAGCCCAAAGGCTCTGTATATAAGGGACATCATCTGATACGCCACCAACGGGCCCACCAGCTGCAATCCTGCCTGGTGAAAGTAAGATGTCAGCAAAGAGGGACACAGCCCCCGTAACCAGGAGTCCACTTGTTTGCCAAGGAAGAAGGCTCAAGCCTGAACCGAATCCAAGGAATGGAGATAGCGGATAAGGGACCATGAGGGATTGAGGTGACTGAGCACCCATCCAGTAACTCCCAGGGGACACCGCCAGCCGACTAACCTACGCGGCCTGACGTAGAGATTGGGAAGTAAGGAAGGACGATCCGGAAGGTCCTAGTGCGGACGCCCCACTGGCATGTCAGAGACATAACCCCCATCCACACCTTGGCGAGTAGCTTGGGAGCAGAAGAGAGGCCAAAAATAAGGCCCCAATCCGCAGGGTTGGTCCTTCAACACCGACTAGTAAAGGTCTTGATGTCCAGAAGACACAGGGGGAACTAAAAGGATCTAGAACTCCACAGGAGGCCGGAAGCCCCCCTTGTGTTCCAAGACAGAGATATCATACAGGTGCTACCTGTGAGTGTAGAATTGCCAAGCCTACCATAGGCCAGTATGGCCCAGACCGCCTCATCATTTTGAGGGAAAGAGAAAGGTTAGCATAGAGGCCATCGCCCCATTCTGTTTAAGGGCAACCTGCAAGTAAGCCCAGACCCTGCAGGCCGAGTACGGCCTGTACCAACTCCTGAGGAGAAAAACAGGGGCTAGAGGCACCCTGACCACCTCTGAGAGGGACCGCCCAGCAAATTCTATCCTGTGTCCAGGGGAACTACCTCCTGGAACCACCAGAAGGAGAAGATACACTCCCAGATAGGAGTCAGGTGCTGTGGCAGTCCCCTCGCCCAGAAGGGCGAGGCCGTCCCTTCATGCTTGGGAAGTCTTGGCAGATTTGGACTTAGCCCTGCCAGAAGGCCCAGGGCGTTGCCTGCCCACTCCGTGGTGGAAATCCACTCCGAAAAGTTGGAAGCACACCTCAGGTTCGTGTTTGACACTAACGTAGGGAGGGGGAGGGGTGTCCCTGCCCCGAGGAGGCCTAGACGGCCTTCTGTGTAGGGGTGTGTGACAGACTCTGCCATTGGATTTTAAAGGCACTGTTTTTGCATAGACCCATTACTTTCATTTTCTTGAGCATGTCCCAGACAGACTGCCATGGTGTTGTTGATTGTATTACAGACTGCTATTGTTATACTGATTGTGCTACAGACTGCTATTGTTCTACTGATTGTGTTACAGACTGCTATTGTTCTACTGATTGTGTTACCGGCAGAGTTGAGGGATTGTGTGCCCTGCTCCCATTGGTCCGTGTGTTTGTCATGCAGTCCTCCATCAGGTCCACGGGGGAGGTCCCCTTGCATGGAGCCTTGCATATAAGGCACAGTGTGGCACTAATAAAGTTAAGTTCATCTTCACCCTCAATACTGAGTTCTGTCTCTTATTGGGGGAAACGCTATATTACAATTCACTAGCCCTTGTAAGGGCTGTTCCTGGTTCCTCACGGATGACTCTGGGATTCCTGCAGCACCTCTCACCATTGGGAAAAGGACGTCTCTGGCGGGGAAGCCCTCCGGCAATAAAGGTTATCGCTACAGGGTGCCTTACCCTTTTTTCCAAAAGGGTCCATACGGGCCCCAAATAGACGTCGTCCTCTGAAAGGAAGGCCAGTGAGAGCCTTTTTCGTATCATCATCAGCACCCCACTGTCGCAGCCAGACCAGGCGGCGAATAGCTACCACAAGGGCAGTGGTTCTAGCACACATTTTAATGGTGTCATCCAGCGCTGAGAGGATAAAACTCACAAACACATCAGAATCTGAGAGCGCATTAAATACCTCCCAGGGGAGATCCTCAGGTCGGTGATTGAGTAGTTTTCTAATGAGAGTCCTGGCGGCCACCGCAGTGATGGCCACGGCACAGACCAGGCGCAGAGCCGTCCCTGCACACGAAAAGGCGTGGGAAGCCAGTCTGTCAATGCGCCGGTCCTCAGCATCCCGAAGGGTACGGTAATAAGGAGCAGTCATGAAGGGGGGGTTAGTAACCCCTATAATCGGTGCATCCTCCACAGGAGGTGCTGAGCAAAAGTTAACCACATCAGGAGGGAAAGGGTACTTCCAATCCCAGACCCCTGGGACCCCTTTAGGTTTACAAGGCAATTCCCATTCTTTGGATATCAGACTCTGGAAATGCTCCTGTTCCAGGAATTCCAAGCGCGGCGGCGCTGTGTGGAAACTCTCCTTCTTAGGCTTGGGAGCCTCTCCAGGAGGGGAGATTGACAAAACCTCAAAGATCTTAATAAGTAGTTCATCTGTGTCACACAGGCCCCAAGAACCGGGCCCGGAATCATCACGGCTCCAGGGCATCTCATCCGAGGAGCCCGAATCGGAGAATAGCTCACCTTCACCAGAAGGATCAAGGTCCTGCATAGCAGCAGATTCATCAGTATCATTAGGAACCGGAGAACCAGGAGGCATCAGGGACCGCTTCTTTCCAGGGCCCAAGCGCTCCGCCAAACTAGACAGCACCTGCTCAGCCGTATGCAGCCTGCGCGGCACGAATTGCTGGTCATCCCCGCTCGAGTGAGACTCATCAGGAGTGAGATTTAGGTCCGGGGAGACAGGTGTATTGAAGTGAGGTGCAGCCACTGGCAAACCTGATTGCAGGGTCAGTGCCTGTTCAGCACACGGTTCGCAGACCCGTGCTCTGTCAGCATCAGCATGGGACTGACCACACACTGTACACGTCCGGTCATGTCCCCGAGGGACCCCCGGTACATAAATCTGAGATGCCTCCATATGGTAATTATCTGAGCAGTATGCCCGCAGGGATTTACGCAATAGGCAACCCTGGATGCCCCAAGACCCGCTAGGAATGTGGGAGAATTTTTTATGTGAACCCGCTATATATATGTCAGGCCGGGAGAAGCCACCGAAATCTTGCCGTCTGAAAGACATAAAGGGGATAAGAGGGGGGTGTCAGTGCCATGCGCAGCTGAATAAAAAGTCATAGGAACAAAAACCGCCCGGGAGGGCACTTACATGACCAAGGGAGGAGGCGGATCGCAACCACGCACGCGCGCAGACCGTCAAAATGGCGCCAAGCGAACCTCGAGGGGCGGGCCCGATCTGGCCGTGACGCGGGGCGCGTCATGCAAGTCCCCGCCTCCCCCAAAGAGCGCGAAGCTCTAACCAGCGCAACGTCAATGACAGTAGTGGATAGGACACACATACAGAGTGTAATAAAGGAGATTGCTCTCAACACTAGAGAATGATGCTGCTGCCCGGGCTGCACACTTATGTAATGAAAGGACACACACTCGCGCCACCAGACAAGGTTTATGTGGTGCAAGGAGTGCGGCACTGACACCCAAGTTTAAATGAAAAGTCAACGGCCATAACGTGTTAACATAACGCTGGGACCGCTACACACATACCCCCCCTTTCTTTTCCCCCGAGCTACGGGAGGAAGCGAGGGAGAAGCGGACCTGCACCCAGGGTTCATCGCTATGAGGGGCACGGGGCAATAATGCGGGAGGGGCATCTATTGGAGGCTCACCATCGGCCTAAACCGCCTACCCTATGGTGGGGGATTGCGGTGGAGCGTAGCTCTGTGAGCACACGAGGTGCTGCCTACCTTCACCCGACCAGCGCAGCCCAGGCTGGGAGGCACATCTTATCGAAGAGGACGGGTGGTAATAGTCCCGCAGGGCCGCAGGCTGCAATAGCCCCGCTCACCTGCGAGAGAGTGATACTTCATGTCTTCGCAGTCAGCACTGCAGAGAAATCTGGGGATTTGTGGGAGGTCCCTGGGTATATGAAGGGCCAGGAGGAGCCTGTTTTTGCATGTCTGCAGTGAACAGCGCCCTCTGGCGGAGGATTACCCACGTGTAAGTATTATCTTGGAGCAGGACGTACTGTATGCTTAGAATAGTATGAACGGAAGACCAAGTAGCAGCCTTACAAACTTGTTCAACAGAAACCTGGTGCTGAAAAGCCCAGGACGCACCAACAGCACGAGTAGAATGCGCAGTGACCCTAAAAGGGGGAGTCCTCCCCTTAGCAGAATAGGCCCCAACAATGGCCTGACGAATCCATTTGCTAATGGTAGACTTGGCGGGCGCCAAACCTTTCCTGGGCCCACAGGGCACCACGAAAAAGGCATCCGTCTTGCGGAAAGAAGTAGTCACCAAATAGTACTTAACACAGCGAACCACGTCCAAATTGTGCAAAACCCTCTCCTTGTCATTGCTAGGCTTAGTTAGGACCCAAGGAAGGGAGAGCAATATCCTGATTGAGATGGAACGCAGAAACCACCTTAGGAAGGAAATCTGGCTTAAAGCGAAAGACCACCTTGTCCTGGTGTCTTTCAAAGTAAGGGGCCTGAATCGACAGAGCCGCTAACTCAGAGACACGCCGAACAGAGGTAATAGCCACCAAGAAAGCAACCTTTTGAGTGAAAACAGAAAGAGCAATATCCTGTAACGGCTCAAAAGGAGGACCCCGGAGAGCCGAAAGAAACAAATTCAAAAACCAAACAGGACCCATAACCATCTGAGGGGGTCGAACATGAGTGACCCCCTGGAAAAAAGTCTTAACCAGCGGGTGTAAGGCAAAAGATCTTTGGAAGAAAACAGACAGAGCAGAGACCTGCCCTTTCAAGGTACTAAGCTGGAGCCCAAGATCCAGACCGTGCTGAAGAAACTCCAAAATCCTAGGGATCGAAAACACCCTGCAAGGCAAGACAAACCTTCCTCCTTTAAAATGAAGGTTTCAGCAGCCAAGCTGTCAAAGCCAGCGTTTGTAAATTGGGGTAACGTAGTTGACCCTGAGATAACAGATCCGGAAACATGGGAAGCCGGTACTGATCTACCACCAGCCTTACAACGTCTGCGTACCAAACCCTTCTTGGCCACCTTGGAGCCACCAGAATTGCTGGTGCCCCCTCCAGAGCCAGTTTGCAAACTACCTTGCCCAGCATGGAGAAGGGAGGAAACAGGTACAGAAACCCCAGATCCTTCCAAGCACGGGACAAGGCATCCACTGCCAGAGCTAGAGGATCCTGAGATAGAGACACAAAGGCCGGGAGCTTGTGATTGTGCCGTGAGGCAAAGAGATCCACCTCCGGAGTCCCCCACTTGCGACAAAGAACCCAAAAAACCCCGGGGTTGAGGGACCACTCTCCTTGGCGAGAGAACCCCCTGCTCAGGGAGTCCGCCTCCGTGTTTTCCACTCCCGGAATGTAGATTGCCGAAATGCAAGGAACATTGCTCTCCGCCCAATGCAGGATCAGAGAGACTTCCCTGAGGGCACTCCTGCTGCGAGTCCCCCCTTGGTGATTGATGTAGGCTACCGCCGTCCGATTGTCTCAACGAATCTGAACCGGAAGACCCTGTAAGTGCGACGTCAGCCGTGACAGAACTAGCCGGATGGCTCTGAGCTCCAAAACATTGATGGGGTTGTGAGCCTCCTGAGGACCCCACACCCCGCTGAACTGATGACTTTTCCAGAAACCTCCCCAGCCCGACAGGCTGGCATCCGTGGTAACCGTCTCCCAGCGAGGAACCAGAAAGGATCTGCCCCTCAACAGGTTGCTCGACTCCAGCCACCACCGAAGAGACTGCCGAACCCCGGGAGACATCCTGAACGGTTGATCCAATGACAGCGGACACCTGTCCCAATGCGTCAATAGATGAAGTTGAAGAGATCTCATGTGAAACTGCGCAAACAGGACCGCCTCGAAGGAGGCCACCATCAATCCCACCAGTTTCATCCCCTGCCGGATAGAGGGGCAAGGATCGGCCAGAAGACGGCGGATCAGATCCTGAATCCCCTGCACCTTGGTCTGGGGTAGAAACACTCTGGCCTGAATGGTATCCAGATTCATGCCCAGAAATGAAATCTCCCGTGATGGCGAGAGAGAGGACTTGGGGTGGTTGATCACCCACCCGAACCTCTCCAGGGTCGACACCACCTGGTGGGTGTCCAGCTCTGCCTGACGGAGGGAAGAAGCTGAAATCAATAGGTCGTCCAGATACGGCACAATACGAATTCCCTGAGCTCTGAATAGGGCCATTATGCCCGCCAGAACCTTGGTGAAGACCCTCGGACATGAGGTTAACCCGAAGGGAAGGGCTACAATCTGAAAATGTTGATCGTCCACCTCGAACCTGAGGAATCTCTGATGCGCAGGAAAAATTGGAACATGCAAATACGCATCCTTGATGTCTATGGATGTCATGAAATCCCCTTGACAAAGCGAACTGATGGCCGAGCGCAGAGTCTCCATACGGAACTTCTTGAATCTGATGAATCTGTTGAGGACCTTGGAGGTCCAAAATGGGTCTTACAGAACCTTCCTTCTTGGGAATCGTGAAAAGGTTGGAGTAGAAACCCCTGCCTCTCTCCGACGGAGGCACCGGCATACAACTACCATGTCCATAAGGTTTTTCACTGCTAACAGGAGCCCCTGTGCCGCCTGAGGGTCCGCGGGCACCCGAGACCTTAAAAATCTTGGAGGAGGCCAGTACTCGAACTCCAGTTTGTACCCAGAGGAGACCACTTCCAAGACCCAATTGTCTGTGACCTCCCGAGCCCAGACCTGGAAGAAGAGCCGCAGCTGTCCCCCCACCCGAGCGGGTGAGGGCGCCCCTTCATTGCTGAGCTGGTTTACCCGCAGGATTGGGTTTGAAACCCCAGGCAGAAGCGGGACGGGCCCGACCTCTGCCCCTGTTCCAGGAAGAGCCTCTGACACCCGAGAAGGCCAAACCTCTACCAGCTCTGGCACCTCGAAAGGAAGGATTGAAAGAGCCTGCCCCCCCAAAGGGACGGCGCAGTTTCTTCCGCTGAGGTAACTTACCTCCCTTTGCCACAGCATCCAACTTCTCTCCAAACAGCCGTGTACCCAAGAAGGGAAGAGCTTTGAACAATTTCTTGGCCGCAAAGTCCGCCGTCCACTGACGGAGCCATACCAATCGACGCATGGCCACCAATAAGGCTGAAGTCCTACTACACATAACAATAGTGTCTTCCATAGCAGCCAAGACAAAATCCATGAACAATTCAAATCTTTTAAGCGTAGTGAACTCAGCGCTGGCCGGATCAAGGTGAGCGTCACTTGACCAGTCCCGCCACTAGCGCAGATGCACAAACAGGCCGCAAGGCCGAATCAACACTGGCAAAAGCATGACATGCCATCTGATCAAGGCGCCTATCCTCACCATCCTTTAGGAAAGTGGCGTCTGGGGTGTGAAGCACGGAAAAGTTGGTCAACTCCAAAACTGTCGCATCGACCTCGGGAGGAGGACCCCAGTGCTTAACCGCGTCCACCGGGAAAGGATACTTCTTATCCCATCCCTGAGGAACACCCGGAAGCCGACTAGGTTTCTCCCATTTCCTAAGGATCAGTGCATCAAAATGACCCTGGGTAGGGAACTCCAAACGAGGCTTGTGGGCCACAAAAAATTCATCATCAATATCCCAAGTCGCCTGGACCGACGACAAATGTCTCTTTTTAGCCTGGGCCTTCTTGCCCACCGCGCTAACCATAAATTTCTCAATGCTGGCCAACCTAGCACAAACATTGGAATGCGACTCCCACTAACACCAATGTCACTTGGGGTACGGATAAGGTGGGGAGGGGAAGGCGATGAAGCGGGGGGGCGCCGACCCAGAAGGCTGGGCACCCGACTGCCGCGATATGGCCTTTTGTGCACATGGTATACAAATAAGCACATTCTCACCCGTAAGGGATGCCCCACAACCCACACATGGCCGGGATTGTCCCAGAGGAAACCCGAGCCCGGTATCCTGCGGAGCCTCCATATGGTGATTTTTGGTCAGTCGCAAGACCGCAGGGAGTTTAAGCAATAAGCAACCCGGGATGCCCCTTAAAAGTCCCAGTGGGAGGATTTGTGGTGATCTATATTAAGGCTAGGGACCCCAGGACTAGGAGGAACCCCTTAACATGCACATAAACGATGCAATCTAAAACACACAATGAAGCATCCAAGTCAAAAATAGCCTCACAAAACATATATATATATATATATATATATATATACACACATATAAACATATATAATAAAATATCCATGCACACACAAGCGAAAAAACAGGAGGCCCCCCTGCTGAAGAGGGGCCCCCGCATAAGCTAAGGAAGTGGCCAACAGGCCCTTACCGGCCAGGAGCACCCAGGATCCCACAGCAGCACAAAGATGGCCCCCGGAGAAGAGCCTCGTGAGAAGAGGAAGAGGAGGGGGCCACGCCCCCCTCCCAGCAACGCGGATCCCAGCAATGGGCTGGCCCGCAGCATTGCGCCAAACGAGGGGGCGGGGCTACCGCGTCTGCGCCGAGAGCCCGGCCCCGCCCCCTCCCGGAACAAGCCTGAGGGGGAGAAGCTCCCCAGGCTTGAGTGAAGGAGGCCAGCATCGTTATGGCCCCGAGTATAAAGGAAACATCCTGTCAGCACCCAACACAAGTAAAAACACTCACACACACACACAGTGTCATACACACATATAAACCAACAGGGTATACACGCCGACCCCCCCCCCCCCCTAGAGGGAAGTAAGGGACCCGGAAGGGGGGAATCCCAGACAGAATCTGGCCAAAGGAATGACAGGGACAGGGCATCCCACATGGGGATCACCAAATCCCGGGCAACCGCCTACCCCTTGTAATGAGGTGAGGTCTCACAGCGGAGCAATGTTCCTTGCGCACCCATAAGGTGCTACCTACCCTTACCAGGACCCGCAGCCAAGGCTGGGAGGCTCGCATAGGGATAATATAGGAAAGGTCCTGGCAGCAATAGGGGCAAAAAATGGCCGGGCGCGAACCCGGCTTACCTGCAAGTAAGAGAAGTCTTCATCTTCTGTCTTGCTCGCCTTCCTGCAGAGAAGAAACTGGGGAATTGGTGGGAGGTCCCAGGAATTTATGGACTGGGAGGAGCTCCTTTTTTGCATTCATCTCTGCAGAAGTTCGCCCTCTACTGGAGTGTATGTCACACCTGGAATAGAGGTTACCCCTCCTCAGATCCACATATCCAGCACGGTGAAGAGACCTAAGAGAACATGTGTTTTCTGAATGCGTATCCTATTTTTGTGTTAAATGTTTGTATGCATTAATTGTCCCAATAAAAATTGTATGGTTATTTGAACAATGGAGCAGAATTAAGAATTAGTGGGAGGTTTGGGGCCCAATCTGGGGGCCACTCTTGTGTTTTAGACGTATGTGCATGATTCCCCACCTGCCAGTAAATGGTTTTGATTATAGACTTGATAGATATTTTGCTTTGCTCAGTTTGTTAAGATATAACAGTTGATTGGTTGTTCTTGTAAAACCCTCAAAAATTTTACAAAGGAATTAATGAATGTAAAGCACAAAAAAAACTTCCAAAGGCATAAATATTTTTGTAGGCTCAAATCATTCAACCAAGAGGTTTATATAATTATTTAAATGTACATAAAAATTACAGGCAGTGAAATTCAGTGGTTATACATGGAAAATAAATAGAAACAGGTTATCTAGACTTGTCAAAGCACAAATGGCAGTTGCAAGCTTTGATTATGAAGACCAGGCTGGACGAAAAAGTCACCAAATGACATGAATAAAACAGGTTTAAGACAATATTATGTAAAGTGCCAAGGCAAATCTAAGGTTTTAAATTTTGACTCAAATGTGGACTGGATGAGTGTGTAGTAGACCTAATCTACACACATCTTCTTGTTTTACCAATGTAAAAAAAAACACTGTGAATGTCACAATTCCTGTCCTGGGTGTTGCAGCATCCTCCGACTGGAAACCTTGGTTCCTGTATTTGTCTGAATTATTCCTGGGGAGGCCATTTTGTAGGCAGTATTTTAGAGTCGATCATAAAAGGCTTCCCAAGAACAGTCACAAACACCATGGAAAACCATGGGAAAAAGTGGGTCAAAGGGGGGGGGGGGGGGCAAACAAGTGGTCAGAAAAAATGCAAGTGGCATTTTACTTTTATATTTCCAGGTTAGCGTTACAAAGTCCCTGGTCATTTGTAAATTGATAAAATGACACCGTTATTAACACATTTCATTTACAGTCAGGTACTGAAAACAAATTTATCCCAGAGTATTGTTAAAACAAAAATCTTTAAAATGCAATATATACACAAAAAAAGTTTATAATATAAATATATTCTGCAGTTCATATGCACATAGCCATTCCCTAGTGGTCAGTGAAAAGTGGTGCTGAACCCATCTCTTTCACAATTACATATTGCAATCTGAATTTAAAAAAAAATGACTGATGGTCTCATTGCTTTATACTGCTGGAGTTCTGGAATTTCTCTCTTAGATCTCGGACTTTGCTTGGCTGAGTAGCATCAATGCTTTTTGTTGTAGGTTTGCCCTCTGGTTTGGACTTCTCGTAAGCAGATTCCTTTGAGTCATTGGATTCTAAAAATTCATCTCTGGTCTTGTACTCATCAGAATCCTGGTAAGCCTTACAACGCTCAATTACAGCTTTGATCGAGATCTTTTCCCGTGTGGTGGGCGACCTTATGTGGACATAAGTGTCATCTTTTTCTATTTCACACAAAGTTGTGGGAAATTTCTCCATAATTATTACTTTTTTGTTATTTTCCAGAGGAGCTTCAGCACTGATGTAGTAATCATCTGCAGCTTTCCAAAAGTCATTGCTATTCGTCACAGCCTGTGGTCTTCCATTTCTGTTCAGTGTATCAGAAGGTACTTTACCTAAAGAGTTTGCTTCTTCTGTTATACTACTAGAATGTTTCATAGCCACATTGGACATGTTTGATGGGATATCTGCATTGCACTCCGTCATTGCTTCTGGCATGGAAAGACTTCTGTTCACTGGAATGGATTTATTGGTCCCAACTGTACTGGCATACCTGGATCTCAGCTCTCGGACATCCGGCCAGTGAAATGTCTCTGCATTTACTGGACTTAGGGGGCTTTTGCAGTCAGATTTTACAGGAGAGGACTGTGGGCTGTCATAGAAAAGTAAGTGCTTAGGGGATTTATCATTAAAATGAGCGGATGTCGGAGTCGAACTGTGGTCTTGTACAACAAAGTTGTCATTAGTTGGAAGAGACAAAACAGGCTTCATTTTACCTGCATAAATAGTAAAGAAAAATATAAAATATATATAAATCTATACATATTAAAAAAAAATATTTTATTCTACAAACAAAACAAAAAAAATATAAAATATAACATTTTACAGCCAACTGTGGGTGTGTTGACGAAAACATCCAACCCCAAGACCTCCCTGCCTAAGGCAAAATTTGTGTGTATGTTAAAGGAGTTTTGCACAGTTCTTTACTGTTAAAACAGAACATAACAGAAATCTAAAAGATTCTGGGGTCAGCTGCTGGCCTTCCCAATCGGGATGCCCCACTGTGTAACCCCCACCGCAAAGACGCTGCAGAAGTCACCTGCTTCCTGGTGTAAACACCCGGTGGCCGCATCCCTGCATCTTCAAGCTTTGAGAGTGCTCCCGCCCCAGCAATTCAAATAGGTTAGGGGTGGGAGCCCCCCACGCTGGGGATGCGCCCACTGTGCTCCTTATTGCTGAAATTCTGCATAGAAACAGCTATTTGCCAAGCATTACATATGCACGGCAACCAGCTGTGATTATATGAGAGCCCGCGACTGCACAGTAGGACTGTGGAAAGGTATAGGCTTTCTGAGGTTTTTACATAGCAGGGCAACCCAATTCGGATGCAATGGGGTACTATGCGGGGGGGGGAGGATTATGGGTAGCAGTAGGGGGTGCCAGATTAGCAGCAATCATCTTGGGGGGGGGGGGGGGGGGGGATAAAAGTTGAGTATATCATTTAGTCTATTGCCTGTAAAATGACTGACTTTCTTGGTGTGCTATAGCCACTTATAGTCATTTGAAAAATACATTCAAAATGCTTAACTGAAGTTTTTGCGGATGTGGTATTTTTTTATTTTATTTTTTTTACTTTAAGCCAGTGAAGAGTATCCTTTCCAGCCTCACCCACCAGGGTTTGTGACTGCCGTAGTGGTGAAAAAATCTCGATGGCCTTTCTTATTTGCTTCCTGTTTGCAGAGTAACTTTAACACATGACCTATTCTTAGCAGATTTACAGCTGTACAATATAGATTATTATCTATAATAATAATTATTATTATAATTAATAATTATAATTTCTTAATAGCGAATACATTATACTGGGAATTGCACTAGTGTAGTTAGCAAGTGGTTAGAAGGGGCATAAAGTGATTTGTAAAATCCGGACTTTCACTGAATTTGTGGCAGACTCTCCCAATCATGTATTACGATTTGTCGCTTTATTTTGTGAGCTCTCAACATACAATATTTTCTATTATTAATCTTGAGCACATCAGTGTTTTGAGGAGACTACATCTGCATGTGTATGTGCGCTAGGCGCATTAGTTTGTGTGATCTTTTAAAGGTCAGGGACCAATTTGAATGAGGGGTTTTTATATAAAATATGTAATATACAGAAAAAACTCAAGAAAGCAACATTTATATGCTGTTATTTTATTACCAGCTTAGTGATGTGAAAATGCTTGGTCCTATACTCACATTTCTCTTCATGTTTTTCTTCTTGCACAGAGGGAAGACTGCTTCTCCTCATGTCCTCTTCTAACTCTCTCAGATATCGGTGAGGAGCGGACTTGCATTTAATTCTTTGGCTGTATTGTCTTGCTAGCTGATATACTTTATTCTTCATTTTCTCTGTAAGCTCTCCATCCATACAGTTTGCAAGGTGCATAAAAGTGGCATCAAGTGTGACTGGAGTTTTGTAGCCTTGGTCCTGTCGGCCCATGTTGCTGGGAGAGAAAGTAACCTGTTTAGGGGGTGTGCTCTGTGGTGTAGGGGGCTGGGACTCTTCCGTAATGGTACTCAAATCACTTTCCTCGATTATTATAAGAGGCTCATGAGATTCCACAGCTCTCCCTGGTTTTAATTGGTGGGTCACTGGAGATACTTTATTGTATATTCCTTCTTCTTGATCATTCTTACTATTCCAATTTGTATGTTTTTCCATTTCCTCCCAAACTTTAACCATTTTGGATGGGGATTTGAATTCATCATCGGCTACTGGGACAGGTTGTCCTGGGATCTGTTTCTTCAGTGGGGAGGCTGAACGGTGACTGCAGTTTGTGAACTCTTCGGCATCTCTCTTTTTTCCATAGCTGGAGGAATCCAACCATGATGCTTGTCTGCCATCTTCGGCATCTCTCTTTTTTCCATAGCTGGAGGAATCCAACCATGATGCTTGTCTGCCATTTCTAGTATCTGCATTACTGGAAGAGCTGTCCACTCGATGTCTGATGAAGTTACTCTGGTTGCCGCCATCATCTCTAGGTAGACTGTTTATCTTAAATACAGAGTTCCTTACTAGGCCAGCGGGTATGTAGGTAAAACTCTCTCTACGTTTTATGCTGAAAGATGCATCGTTATTATCTGCTTTGTCATAATATGTTTTAATCTTATCAATAAGCTGCCTGTCTTGGATAGAAAGAATAGATTCCCTTCGTTTACATGGTGTCCTCTCCATTTCCCCATACACATTTTCTACAGAACTATTTTTTTTGAGAGTAAGCCCTTTATTTGGTTCATCATCAGAAATAAAATTAAGGGAATCCATAAATTCAGAGGTTCCATTCTGATAGACTAGGGACTTATCTGAAGATTCCAAGTTTATTAAACTGCTGCTCCGGTTTGTTAGCTTAGGGGTTACACATTCAATCCCCTTTCCATCCTCTAAGGCCAAACTGTTCCTTCTAGATATGTTGTTAACAAACCTCTCAGCAATGACACTAGCTTGATCCAAGACGGATGGCGGAAGGATACTAGGCACCTCATGTTCTGTCACTTCCTCTTCATCCTCCTCACTGCTGAAAGCTTTTACTTCATCCATATTCCCATTTAAACCATTATCCAGAGGGTTGTGTATATCAGAGGCATTTTCTCCATCTTTTTCTACTAGAGGATTATCTTCAGAAGGATCTACATGGGCTTCCAATGGAATCTCAGCTGTGCCAACCATTTCAGCAATGTAAAACTGTTCTGCTCCAGAATGATCTTTTCCAACTTCATCGTCAACCTGAGAAAATAGAGACTTTAGTTATGTACGAGGGAAAATACACAGAGATGTTATATTAAATCACTGGAACTGCAGCTGCTTCGACTGAAGGAAGAAGCAGACTCCTAACAACAGAGTACAATAGTTTTACTCACTTCCAGGTTAAATGCTGTAACTTCTACGCTTCGCCTTTTTTCAGGGGTTCCAGAAAACTGACTATTTTGTCTTTTAAATCCTTTTGATGTTTCATGGTGCAACAAGTCTTTATTCTGAGAAAAAAAATAATGAAATGTTATGTACCTTTCTGTACCCCAGACATGAATCCCCGAGGTCTGATCTGGGCCATTTAAAATATTAGTATACTCCATTTTGGTGCATGGTACAAAATTTAAGGAAAAATGTCCATCCTGTAGCTTCTACTTGAATGTAATCTTAAAGATGAATTAGAGCTGACCAAAACCCACTGAACTCGTGAAATACATTTGGCCAAAGTCGATACACCTTCTTAGGGTGTAGAACTAGAAATGGATTTTCACTTTTTGAATTGTCCTGAAACGCTGATTTTTTTACTGTCCCTCCGTGTGAAATAGAGATGATCAGTCATTGCACAGGTGTGGCAATGACATCATTGCCACACACAGCAGTGGCAATGAAAGGAGGAGGAGCTAAAACAATTGCTATTATCTGGGATTAGAGTGAAGCAGGATCAGTTATAATTGGCAAAAAGTACTCCTCATAGGGGGACCAATTCAGTGGTTAAAAATGTGGATTATGGTCCACTTTCATTCTAACCCAAGACACTGCAAAAAAAAAAAACCCTACATCTCTTATTTTTCAGCTTCTATTCAGTGGTTGAAATATTTCTCACCTCTCCTAACTGCCTCTCTCAATGGCTTCCATTTAACATCATGAAGTCTTCCCTTACACTCACCTTACTAATTTCTATACTTATCCAAACCACACTCCTCTGTTGACTTTCTAATGTGTATTAAATATGAAAGATGGGTAATGCCTCGACCCCATTTTAAATCTGTAAATGTTTGCTTCCCATTTAAACTTTCTTCTACTTGTAACAAATAATAGCATAAACTACATACAAAGATACACATAAGCAGTAATTTGTAACTTTGCGTTTTTATATAAACCACAGGTAAACAAATGGTAAACATTTGGAAAATCACGTTGTTAGAAGTGCATGCAGTTATTTTAGTTTCCATGACAGTTAATCCAATTTAATGCAACATACTCAACCTACAAGCTCACTTGACCCAAAAAGAGGATGATCACATGTTATGTCCCAAAGCCATGCAAGTTAAATTAGAATAAAGCCAGTGATAGAGTTAAAATGACTAGAGGAGACAAATGACATTCAAGAAGAGAGGAATTTGAAAGACCCTCACCACAGAAGAGCCCAATGTATCAAGCAAAGTCTTGGCCTTATATTGCCAGCAATGTATAACTGCCAGAAGAGAACTAGCAGAATCGGCTACCTCGGCATCATCTCCCAACTTTATATCCTCCTCATCCTCAGAAGCACTGAACTCTTCCCCTAATTCTTTATTCGGCACTGTACTGGTGGGTTGCTTCTGAACTCCCTCAGTCTGGGGCTGTTCAAGGTTCAGTGTCAGAATGCCATTACTGGGCCGAAGGATATCCTCATATTCCGGTAGAGCTCCTTCACTGTCTGCATGCTGGGCACAGAAGTGTTTTTATTATTAAAATCTTTAAGCAAATGGAAATTTCAAAACCATTTTCTACCCAGATACATATCTCTTTATTAACAGATGTGGTAATTGACAGCTTGTAATATTAGGTTTTTCTGTTTTGATCCCTATTTTTTTTGAGGCGGCTGTGAAAATCATCTTAATTTTGATATTAACTGGGCATGGAAGATTGTTGCCAACAATTAAATATTAACTGCATTGCACACTGTTGGGGTATCTTCAGGTATGTCAACAAATGTAAAAATACAATTGTGTGATTCTCACCTGTAGAATAGTTTCTTCTTCCTCTCCAGGGAGCCAGTGAATCAGATACGAATGGGTTAACTCTCAAGACAAAAAAGGTGTGCAAGACAAAAAGGTTGCGGTTCCTCCCGGCCCATATACACTTTTGGCTGCTCTCCGTAATCCAGTAATTGAAAAGCAGTAGACACAATTGATCGGGAGGATGAAGGCATCCTAAACATCCCACATTTAGTTGCTGTACAGAGGTAATTGACACTAGGAAGATGACCTTAAGTTTTATCAGCCCTAGTGAAACTTCTGCCATCGGTACAAAGGGAGAACCCTGAAAGGCAGATACAACAGAGTTCAAGTCCCAAACAGGCAGAAGCTTTATAAGTTTATTTTCAGCAATGGGTTTCTGAACAAAGATGGATAAACGCATAAATCTGCCCCTTTAAAGTGCTCAATTAAAGACCCTCATAAAGACCATACCATGAGGCCTGACGGAACATTGGTAAAAACCCTTAGGGCTGAACAGAAGCCAAAAGGCAGAGCCTCAAGCTAAAGTGTAGGCCATCTACTGCGAAACGTAAACATTTTTGGATGGCCTGGGAAGATAGGGATATGTAGACAGGCATCCCTTATATCCACTGTAGTCATAAAATCCCCCGACTGATGTGCCGCTGTTGTGGATCTTAAAGATTCCATGCGAAACCTCTGAAGTCTGAAAATTGTCGAGGCCCTTGAGATCCAATATTGGGCACACAGAACAGTCCCTCTTGGAAAATACAAACAAATTAGAGCAAAATACGTGACCTCTCTCTGAGGGAGGAACGAAACAGACTACTTTTAACTGACACAGGTGAGATACCGCTTCTGCTTTTTCCAAATTCCAGGATACCCTTGACAAACAGAACCTCTGAGGAGGTCTGGCCCCCAAACCAATCCTGTAACCTGAAGAAATTATCTCCTGGATCCAAGCATCTGATACATGAAGCCTCCAAAGGGGTGCAAAGTGCAGAAGCTGCCCCCCACCCGAAAGAGAGAGGGGGTCCCTTCATGCCTGAGAAGACTTTATTCCACCACAAAGATCTGGTCTTGTTCTGGGTCTTAGCTTTATTCCAGAATTTCTCTTGGTAGAGGAGAAAGAACCTCTACCCCTGTGAAAAGCTCAAGTATTGGAAGATCTGGATTAGAGATCTCACTTTGTGGGAGTCTGGTAGACCTGACTCCTGTGGCTCTCTTCACAATATCATCCAAACGCTCCCCAGACGACCCCCCAAAAAGAGAAGTCCCGTCAGGGTCTTCTTGGAAGTGGAGTCCGCTGACTATTGCTTAAGCCATATTGAACGTCTCTACGCCACCAGAAGAGATAAACCCTTGGCATTTAGACTAACTATCATCTATAGATGACGTACTTGTAGATTTCCATGCAGGATTTTATCAACTGAGAGCATAAACTACAGGAGTGACCAACCCAAATTTGAGAACTCAACTGCTTTAACAATGTCCCGCCGGCCAAAGCCACCATAGATGCGGCACAGGCTGGCTGTAAGGCCGACCATACCATAGAAAAATGCTTGGAAATCTGATCCAGGCGCTTATCCACCAGGGAAGCACTGTCTGAAGTAGGAATAACAGTGTTCTTAGAGAGTCCTGAAATCGGATAATCCACCTCAGGAGAAAAATACCATAACTTAATCAGGTCTGTGGGAAAAGGTACTTAGTATACAGGATTCTAGGAATGGTGGGGAGCTTGTCTGGATTTTTCCATTCCTTTTGGATTAGTCTGGTAAAATGAGACTGCTAGAGACACAGCTGCTTCTACTTTTCGGAACTATATGGGTCTTCCTTTTAGGAGCCTTAGAAATTGGGATACCCCAAACTTCTAGAACAGAAGTCAGATTATCCATCCACTCTTTAAACATGGAAGACCTGTGTTCAGAAGACCTTGAATGACTCTCTTCCCTACTGGATGAGAGCTAACACTCCGAATAATCTTCCTGAGATTCTATGGCAACATAAATATCCTCCTCTTCAGAATCTGAAAACTCCATGGAAACTAAATGTTGAAAAGGGGCACCATCCTTGTAACAGCCCTTCACCTCCTTAAAAAGGAACAGGAAAATAATTTTCAATGGTCTACACACAGACAAAAAAAAAAGGATTGTCCCGTCAGAAGGGAACTCCAACCCTTGGGGGTCACCTTCTCAAAAAACAAAGGGATAACCTGCAGCACCAACAGGACCCTGGATCTTACCCTTAAATTCCCTTATCTGACGCGAAAGGCATAACCGACTCCAGGAGGCATAGGTGGGTTCCACCAGATAAGCCGGACCGTAAAGGACAAAATAAATGAATTCAGAGGAAAATAAATCCAGGCACAACTTTTGCAGTCCAGTCCAACTGCAAGAATAAAACTGGATTGCGGAGAGCAGCTGGAAGTATATATGCGCGGGGAGGAACCACAACTTTTTGTCTTGCAGTCCCGCCCTTCGGATTCACTGATGCCCTGGAGTAGAATAAGTAACAAACAGGAACTATGTTGTTAAACAGCTGGTATGTGCTTATCTGAATAGGCATTTGATGCAGTTTTGCGCTTTACAGATGAGAAAAACAAAGACGGGAGTAATAGAAACCACTAAAAAGTCCAAATGGTTTGTATAGCTTCATTCACAGGTTTGTGGCAAGACTACTACTGTATGTTTTTCTCTGCAGGGTACTGACTGATAAAGAGTTTTTATTTTATTTTCTCTGTAATGATCACATAATACTGCAGTAGCGATCATACACAAAATGCTTTTTGTTTGTATGCCAGGGACAGACTTCCTGTTTTCTTGACAGACTATATTTACTTGGCTTAGGTTAATATTTTTGTTGTCAAGCATTGAGGAACACAGCTCCTGTTGAAACATATCCTGCTGACTGGTTATCTTGTATACAAGTAGAATGAGAGAGTAATAAGTAGTACCTGAGCTGTGTAGAGAATTATAAAACAAAAGCCATAAAAAGTGGATTTTCCTTTAAGTTTTTATAAGTGTATATTATTTTGTGCTGTTTTCAAGATGCAGAGCTTGTCTATTATTTTTTCGAAGGTTAGAAAATGGGTCTTAACCTTTAACTTTGCGACAGGAGTTCCTTAATTCACTGCCATGGCATTACAACATTTAAATGATTATGTTTAATTCTGAAGGCTATATATCTTAAAGCACACCAAAGCCCTCCACAAAAGCTGCAGGCTCTGCTCGAAAAAAAAAAAACAATTTTTTTACCCTTGCCGTAGCCACGCCTAGCCGGTAGATTTGAGATTGACGATTGGCTGATTTGCCGGCTGACGTGACAAACCCGCTGGCTGATTACCTGGCTTCTCTCTAGTCTGAGGCATATGCTCCCGTCCCCAGCCTAACTGAAAGGCTGAGTACTGGAGCGCACCTAAGCTAGAGGGAAGAGAGGGATGCAGCCGGGGCCCCAAAACTGCTGTGGGAATCCTGGGAACAGTGAGTTATATGGGCTTGCAAGTTTTGATCCACTTTAAACAAGAGGCATTTTAATGTTTCTATATGGCCTAACATATGTCTGTCCCTAAAGTTTGTATTAAAGTGAACAGGAATTTGACTCTCCTGAGCCTTGTTCCGTGCCCCTGGGGCATCCTGAATTGAGATGCGTCTCTCTGTGTGAAACCCCTCTGTTCAGCCATAAAAACTCACCTCTCCAGGCTCTGACGCATCTGCGAGCTCTCATCCAATGAGAGCCACTTGCTGTGACTACGTAATTTGGCAGGTGGCTCTCATTGCTTGCAATGGGGAGCAAGCGCCACCACATGCCCGGCATCATGGGTGCGCTCTCTCAGCCTATCCGAATGGCCGGGGATGCAGCAGCATGAGCGCTCCAGTCCCAATGGGAAACAATGACAGCAGCACGATGAATGACGCTCTATGGAGAACCCCCCTTCCAAAAAGTATTCCATGTTGTATTCTGTACATACTTGGCGACCAATAAAGTATTCGTAGTCACGGCAGACAGCTCTCATTGGACAAGAGCCCGTGCATGCGCAGTTGGAGCCTGGCTGAAAAGGTGAGTTTTTATGGGCAAAACGGGGGTTTCACACAGCATCCTGATTCGATCTGCTAGGTTTTGTTCGGCTTTAAGCTTACCTAAGAAACTAACCTAACTACCTTAGATAAAACTGCCTAAAGTTGGCAATCTGATTAATTTCTTGAATAATCAGATCAGCATACCAACACGTTGTGTCCTGAACATAAAGATGCCGTGAGGCTAGTGGGTGGCTGCAATTTACATGACCACTTGCCTGTACAGCACAGGACTTGATCAGTAAGGGACTTTGACCTGTTGCAAAAATATTGATTTCCAAAAATCCATTCTCTCCAGAAAATTCAAAAATCATTTGGATAGCATTGAGTATCTAAATAGGCCACACTTGTTATACACTTGTTATACACATTCATTTATAGGGATATCAGCATGTAACAATTCTATAAATATAAAAACCTTACCTTCAAGCCCACTGCAGTTCCAAAGATGCAAAGGAGGAAAGAGGAAAAAACAATCAATTTAAAATGTGAAATGCAATAATAAATATAATACATGTAAAGATCAAACTCTATTTAGTGTAAAATTCATATTTTTTTTATATTTAAAAAGGACCAACACATGAGCAGGTGTTGGTCTTTGCCGCAATAAGACGCTCATGTGGGTAGTGGGCACGTCTATTTTCCAGGCCATTTGCTGCGTTGGACTCCCGGCAAGGATCTAGGGTAAAGTAATAATTTCGGGCGTTTCGGGGGGGGGGGGGGGGTATGTGCAGGGGGGCTCCAGCATACTGGATGCCCCCCCTTTCAGCATGTATTATTGCGGACCAACTCCTTCCATGGCGAGGGTGCTGGCAGCTGCCGAACTGCTACCATCTGACAGTCTGGGGGTATATCCAGAATGCTGGAGCCCCCCCCCCCCCCCCCGCACGTAACCCCCCAGGACACCCATAAGCCTTACCTCGCTCTACCGCCAAGTATCCAGCGCTTGCCATTTTGGCTGCCTGGCTCTGACATTGGCAGTGGTGTTCCAGCTGCCGAATGTCCTGTGCATGTGAGCGCCGAGCAGCCAACTGCGATGTTGTCACTGGCCCTGTGAGTGATGGGCAGCCAATTGCAGCTTCCTGGCGGGAAATCGAGGTTAAAGTGGACCAAAACCCATGCCGATCGGCCCGAGAATCTATAAGATTCCAGGCCGATCAATTCCCTCCCCCCCGCAGAGGGAGTTGGTCCGCAATAATAATACATGCTACGCATCCAAAATTCTGGAGCCCCCCCTGCACATAACCACCCAGAAACACCCAAAATTCTTACCAACACCTTCTGGGGGGTGTGGGTGTGTTGGTCCTATTTAAGCGACTGAAAGGTTCTTGGTGTTGTCCAGAGTGGCTACCTTAAAGTGGACCAAAACCCAGGATAGTCAAAAGTTTTGAGGATGCGGCTGTCCAAGCCGCTGTTCTTAGATGCGCCATGGGACCGGGATAAGGTGAGCCGACTGCAGCGATCTGGGGGGTTTCACAATGCAGGGCCCAATCAGGTGCCCCTGGGGAAAGGACCAAAACCCAGAATAGTCAAAATCCTGGGTTTTGGACCACTTTAAGGCAATAATATGCAAACTTGGAAGTACATTTAAAGCAAAAGGTCTGAAGTACATCATAAGGTAGGGAACCTACCTGAGTACTCTTGATTTCTGACCTAAGGTAAAGCTAACGTACCAAAACGTCCACCTAAGTGAATTCCCCAAAGGGGTAGTTTTCTTCTAATATTTCAAAAGTGTCTTTACTTTACACGTCACCTGGAGAAACTCTATGCATCAAAACTTGAACTGAACTGGCATATAAGGCCCTAGGGGGCATCCCAATCCCTATCGTGTTAAAAACCCCACCTTGTCCCAACAGAGTCACATTTTCCAAGCAGAATGGCATTCCCAGCCATACGCTGTCTGTGTGATTGTTCTAATCCTGTTTGAGATTGCAGGCAAAGCACAGGGCATATACAGATGTATGGCCTGAGGTGTGAGGTTTCAGGCAAACCATACATTAGGTGAGTGTAAAATCAAAGCACAGTTTCATTAGCTCTTGTCTCACGTCCTGAGCTTTCTCTATAGCCCGGCCACATTCTGCCAATAGCAATGAGCCACTTCTGCTGCTCACACAGTGCTACAGCATGGAGGTAGTATTCAAGCAGCAATTATTAAAGAACTGGAATAAAACACCACCCGTCTGAAAAAGCAGATTAGCTGGCATCAGTTTTGGTAGTCAAGTACAGTTTTATCTCCTACAGATGTAAGGAAAACAAAGGGGAAAATTAGGAGGTAAAGGGCATCCTAAAAGTGGACCAACACCCGAGGGGATCGGCCCGGGAATCTTATAGATCAGATCCCTCCCCGCGGGGCATCCGAAATCGGGATGTCCCGCGGGGTGAAACCCCCCAGGAAGCCCAGAAACCTTGCCTTAACCCCGTTCCAACGGCGCATGCGCGGGCCACGTCTCGCGCTTCCCTTTAGCAGGGCACGCTCCCGCGCCGCCCGTTTGCGAATGGCCGGCGCGGGCGCGCTCCCTGTTAGAGGGAAGCGCGAGACGCGGCCTCCAGAGCTCAGAGCCGCTGTGGTTGGACGCCGCTTGTACGTGCATACCACAGCGTCTCTGAGCGCTCTGATTGGACGAGCGCCCGAGTAGGAGCGCGGGGAGGTGAGTGTTTCCGGGCGTTCTGGGGGGTTTCACACAGAACGATCCGAAGTGTACCAAAACCCAGGATAGTCAAAATTCTGGGTGTTGGTCCACTTTAAATTTATTACCTATGAATTCCTGAAAACCTACTAGAAGAAAGGATAAATAATGTAATGCAACACCCAAGTGCTGGACTGAACAATTAAAATACATGGTTATATACTACCATGCATGTGTTAAAGGGTAAGTCCAGTTTTGAGTGAATATTTTGTGTGGCAAAATTATGTCTTAAAGGTGCTGAGCTGATAGAGCATTTTTTAATTCTTTTCTAATATTAGCTACGTTTTAAGAAAGGAGTTTTAATCCATTGCTACTGGCAATGTACACCAAGTGCACAGAACACTACTGCTGCTGGGCATGCGTAAGGTTGAATGAGCTCCCGCACCTCAGCAGCGGCCATAGCAGCAGTGTTCTGTGTGTTCAGGACCCACTCCTCTCTTTTTTGGTGTACGTTAGGGATGAGCGAACCGGTTCGGACGAACTGGAATTCGCTCCGAATTTCAGGGAAAATACGATTCGGCACGAACCCAAATTTTTTTGGGTTCGTGCCGATCGAATTTTCCCTGAAATAAAAAAAAAAAAATGCCGGCATGGTGGGAGCGGGCACGCCGGCTACGCTGTCAGCGGGCGGCGGAAGCCGGCCCGCTGACAGCGCAGCCGGCCTGCCTGCTCCCACCATGCCGGCATTTTTTTAAAAAGCAAACACTTACCTCCATGGTCAGAGCGTGGAGGCCGGCGCCGCTCTCAGGCGCCCTCTGATGACGCGTCCTCTGATGACAGCTGAGAGCGGCGCCGGCCTCCACGCTCCGACCATGCAGGTAAGTGTTTGCTTAAAAAAAAATGCCGGCATGGTGGGAGCGGGCAGGCCGGCTGCGCTGTCAGCGGGCTGCGGCAGCCCGCTGACAGCGTAGCCGGCCTGCCCGCTGCCACCATGCCGGCATTTTTTTTTTTCAGATGAGCGATTCGTGAAAGTTCGATTCGGGCGAACCCGAATTTCTTGGGGAAATTCGGCGAATGGCCCGAATTGAACTTTCAAGAAGTTCGCTCATCTCTAGTGTTTCCATAAAACACACATTTGCCAACATAGGAAGTAAAAAAAAAACTAGATCAGCAAAGCACCCTGAGCACATCATTTTCAAAAACTCCATCTGAAGTGGACTAACCCTTTAATTAGATTAGATTGATTTTGTGTCTTACCTTTTTCCCCCATATGTTTAAAAATGTGTTTTGATGGCTCTAAAAAAAAAAAATCACCACATTAGTGACAGTCTCCTGAAAGTAATTCCTATTTTGCGATAACCTTGCCGTAAGGTCAGTGCACTCACACCAGTACACCTATGTTTTGCTGTTCCTCCAATATGGGAACCACTATACTGGATTATTTCGAGCAGTCAGCTAGTGCCTTAATGAACAAGAACATTGACCATAAACAGCCAGATGAGGAGAACATGCTTTTCCTTCCAACAATGAAAGGATTAGCAAAGGGAAAGTTTGAGAGACAGGCAGATAGTTTGAAATCTCTGAACAGTATGCAAAAGCACGGGATGCTTGAGATAAAAGGTAAGGTTCCCAAATATTCCAAAAATAGTTAAACATATAGAATTGTTTTATGTAGATTTTTATGTATGAGTTGAGTAAATTAGGCCTCAAGACAACAAAATGGGGAACAAAGCCCCACACTCGGGCATTGCAAAACAGCGTGGGAAAAATAGAGGACGAGAGAGAAAGATACACAGCTGCAGCTTGTCCAGTGTACTAATAATATTAATACTAATAATAATGGTATGGAAGGACTCAGAAAATATTAATTCTTGGTTCTACAGTTCTTTAAAATTGGAGCAGTTTCTCCATACAGCCACTTGTCCAGTGTACCTATAGCCTTTTTTTGTGAACAGTGTTTCCTGGTCTTAAAGCCGAACTTTAGTCTAAAATTGGGGGTCAGTATAGACTGAATTTCCACTTTAAGAAATGTACTATGACAGAGACCCCCTGCCAGAAAAGCCTTACAGCATTACTTGCCCCCCCAAAAGGATGTGCTTCCCTAACCCCCCCACCAATTATCCAACCAGGGCCCCCCACAGGACATGCTTCCCTAACTCCAGTATCCAGACATGCTTCCCTACCCCCCCCCCCCCCCCCAAGTAAAAAGACAGGGTCCCCAACAGAAAGCACTTCCTTACCCCCCGCCCACAAGTAAAAAGACAGGTCCCCCACAGAAGGTGCTCCCATAACCCTCATGTATTTAGCCCCCCCCAAGTATTCAGACAGGGCCCCTCACAGAATGTGTTGCCTTAACCCCCGCACTGCAATACTCAAGTATTGATACAGGGACCCCCATAGAAGGTGCTCCCCTAACCCCCCCAAGCAGAATAGCACATGGACAATGCCAGATGACCGTTAGTAGCCAGTCACAGTGCAGGGTGGCATTTTTGTTTACAACTGTCTTAATTAGACTTTAGTTTTGCTTTAATAAGATTGTCCTTGCAAAAAAAAAAAAAAAGTTATACTTACCTTGCCGGCCAAAACTCCTCCGAGCAGGTCTGGTGCCCCCCACACCCAAAGCTACTCTGTCCAGCACCAGCATCTAATGAGGGCTGGAAGCTAGCATTCCATCTTCCACCTTGGGTATCCTCTCACGGCGGTACCCGTAGGTCCTTGCCCTCATCATTGCAATAAATGGAATGATGAACTCTGCCCATGTCTGCCAGCCCTGGACAATGGGAAGGTTTGTTCTCCCTCATCGGTAAGTATGAAGATGGCATTGCCGGGGGGGAGGTGACGTAAGAGCGGAGAATAGATAGCAAATAGCTCTGATATTCTGCAATGGGGAGCGCAATCGCTCCCGGTCCAGTCTATCTGAATGGCTGAGGGGGGTGTGCACACAGCCCGAAGATTCTGGGGATGCGGCTGCTCTCATTTCCCATTGCATAATATCAGAGCCGCTTGTTAAATGACATAGGCACGGTAAACGGCTCTCATTGGACAAGAGCCCGCACCTGCAACGTTGGACCCTGAAGAGGTAAGCTGCCAATCTAGGGGGTTTGATATCACAGTAACTAAAAATGCACCATTATAGCTTGCCGGAAAAACCTCATTCTTACCCGATTGCCTGCGCCCTGACCTCTGTGTGATCAAAGGGTCGATAGTAGACATGGCCTTCTTCACTCTTTCGGGACTGTATTTGTAACGTCCAGGATCTGGAAGAAGGCGGCCATCAAGAAGGGAAAGAAATAAATACTAAGTAACTGACACAAGCCCCATACGGACTAGTTACAAAAAGAAGCCCATTAAACTGGACCTTCAGCATCATTTCATAAAAAGCCCAAACCCTTAAACCGGACCTTCACCGTGATTTAATGAAAAGCCCAAACTCTTAAAAAACGGTTCCCCAGCATCTAAAATTAATATATTTGACGTTTTTAGTCACCAACTTATTATTCTTTCCCCCACTGGGCTGCAACTCTGTTCAGGAATTTAGGATACGGGCGCCGCCATCTTGACTCAGAAGCATCACACTTACTGAGGAGAGGAGAGTGGGATAAGGTACAGGGGGGAGGGTTATAGCTGTGCTTTGCTCAGACAGAGCAGAGCTGGGGTCAGGTAAAGGTCAGCAGTCCCAGAATGCAGAGCAGCACAGTCAGGAGGCACTTCCTGTTTGCAGGCTGCCTGATAAGATGGCGGCATCCATAAGCCGCCATCTTGGATGTTTAAAGGCTCATAACATGCAGTAGATGCAGGTAAGATGATTTTTAATGTGAGCAATCTGTATGTACAGGATGTGGGAAACATATAAGATAGACTTTTATTCAGAGTGAAGGACCGCTTTAAACAGCTATTCCCCAGCATTTAAAATATTTTACGATTTTAGTCATTTATTATTCTTTCCCCCAATGGGCCGCAACTCTGTTCAGGACTCTAGGATACGGGTACTGCCCCATTGAATCAGAAGTATCACGTACTGAGGAGGAGGGAGGTTATAGCCGTGTTTGCACAGAGCTGGGGTCAGAAAAAGGACAGGAATCCCATAATGCAGAGCGGCATAGTCAGAAGACACTTCCTGTCTGCAGGCAGCCTGAGACTACATAGGCCACCATCTTGGATGTTTAAAGGCTCGGAAAATGCACTAGGTGCAGGTAGGATGATTTTTAATGTGGGCAATCTGTATACACTCCGGGTGGGAGAAACATACAAGATAAACGCTTATTCAGGGTGAAGGTCCGCTTTAAAGATTAGTTGTATTAAATGTGACCTAAATGTTACTCTGCAGACATAACACAGACAGGGGTAAAGTACATAGGGGGAAAAGTCTAGTGTAGGCGAACACTACTTACAAATGGCATCCATCTCCAAAATGGCTTCTTTAGCCTAAAATATTAATCATTAATAATTAATAAAAATGAATGAGAATATCTTTACAGGAGTAACCAAGCACCATCAGTATAACGAGCAGCAGCAAGTACAGAGCTTAAAGAGGAACACCACCCAAGAAACGTACTTTGAGTGCTGTTGCTCTCTTGATCCCGATTTGGGATGCTCTGCTTTGTGTGTATACCCAGGGATCACCCAAAATCTCACCTCTTCTTGGTTCCCATGTGGACCGCTCAGCCAATCAGTGGTGCTAATTTGATTCAGGTTTACCACACTGGTACAACAAGTAAAGGAATCTAAATGGAGTGGGCACCGCCAGCTGCAGCCACACCCCTAGCTACGCAGGCCGCCCATTCATAAAGGCATGGCGCAGGCATTCCCATGGATAGAGGTATGCCATGGATGCAGAGGCAACAGGCGATCTGGGGGGGGTTTAGAAACAAGGGCTTTGTCCAGCGTATCCATAAAAAATAACTTTTATTGAAGTCTCTTAAATAAAGAATTTAAAAAAAAAAAAAAAAAAAAAAAAAAACAGCTTACACCAATGAATGTGTGGATGGCCCGAACCCTAGAGACGGGTAAATCGTGTGACGCGTTTCAGGCCCGGGTGGACCCTTAGTCATATGGTATGACTGAAACGCGTCACACGATTTACCCGTCTCTAGTGTTCGGGCCATCCACACATTCATTGGTGTAAGCTGTTTTTTTTTTTTGTTTTTTTGTTTTTTTTTAATTCTTTATTTAGTTTTTCAATACAAAGCAGTTAGGTATTACAGAAAAAGGAAGGCGAAACAATATAGAGTAGGTACAATAAGGACATTTAAACAGCAGTAGGGCTGGGCGTTACACATAACGTTATCCCCCATGTTTAGATGTTTGGCGCTCTCCAAGGCAATCTTCTGCCTCAGTGGTGAGTCGGAGGGTCCAGGCTCCGCGAGGGGCGCCAGAGGCGACCCCCCCAGAGGGTCCCGTCCCCCCGAATGATTTGTCTTCTATTCATGTAATGATAAGGTCAATGTGTCGGGTCTGTATCTCAATTTGGAGTACATCTGTATAACATAAGCAATCTTCATCCAATGGAGTGAAGCTGCTAAATTTCAGCCCCAATAGCTCAACGGGTCAGGGGATAGTTGATCGCGTGTCATTGATATTGCTTAGCCCACTGAAGGGAAAGGGTATATAGAGGATAGAGAGAGGGGGGGAAGCGGGCAGGAATGGATACAGGAAAAAAGGTGAGGGGCAGGGGGGGAGGGGCCCACCGCTCCCGTGTCCCACCGCGCCCGGGGGCACCTAGTAAAGGTGGTGTCGGCGGTCATATGCCCATTGGGCCCCGCTCGCTGTATAATCTAGTAAGCTGTTTTTAAAGAGACTTCAATAAAAGTTATTTTTTATGGATACGCTGGACAAAGCCCTTGTTTCTGGATTTTGCAATATTGGAGGAGTTTTTGCTCAGGATCTCCCCTGTCCGTGCTGACACAAGGTTGGTGAGCTGGCTAAATTCAATCTTCACGATCTGGGGGGTTTCACACAGACTATCACAATTCCGGATGCCCCATAAAGATAGAGCCCCCCCCCCCCCCCCAAGAGTCTTACAGACTCCAGGCGGGTGTTGCTGCTCTTTTACTTATTTGATTTGCTATAAATACAGTGCCTTGATAATCATAACTGTTAACCTTTTCCTCCACATTTTTATCATTGTAGCCACAAATGTAAATGTATTTTATTGAGATTGAGACTACAAAGTAGTAAGTGTAAAAAGAAAACAAGCTTTTCAATAGTCAATACTTTTTAGCACTACCCTAGCTACAATCGCAGCCTGAGTGGTGGGGGGCTTCCACATCCTGCACACTACTATGAGGCCGATTCATTAATAGCGCCAGGTAGCGACAGTAGCGTGATTTTCACAGCGCCGGCTAGTAGTCGCTGTGCTTGGCCGTTGTTCGGTTGTTGACAGCGACTCAGTCGGTGTGCAGTAATGTTGAATACGGGGTTAGGAGTCGCTGTTTGACAGGTTCCGCGCTGTATGGGAGCGCATGACAGCGAATGGCCATAGCGAACGGCTCCCAGCATATTCATTAACAAATCGCGCTCAAAAAATTCTCGCTCTGTGAAATGCATGTTTAAACCCCAGAGCGCTGGCGGCGATGGGTTAAAAGTAGTTTTTTAACCCCCAAACAACCATATTTTTTGAAAAAAATAACAAGTTTTTATAAACATTTAGTAATATGAATACATTAATATCAGACCTGTAATATCAATTCTGCACAATTTTTTTTTTTTTTTTTTTTTTTACCTTGAAAAAAAAAAAACATTGCAGAAGTGGTCACCGAATTTTTGACATTTAAAAAAAAAAAAAAAAAAAAAAAAAAAAACAATATCAATTAATTAAACATTGAAATGCATTGGAGAGCGCCAGGTAGCGAGAGGTCATACCTGGCGCTGTGATGGGATTAGCAGCGGCGCTGTTCACTGAAGTCTGCAACATAATGAATCCCGCGCTAGCTGACGCTCTCGCCGGCGCTAGCCTCATTTAGCGTGATAAATGCGTGATTGTGTTCGCAGCCTGGCGTTCTGGAGTCGGTAGCCGCCGATAGCTGGCGCTAGTGAGACACTACCTGGCGCTATCCCTTGATAAATAAGGCCCTATATTGCAGTCCATCTTAAAAGGCCACTTCATCCCCTTCCAACAAAATAAAAATAACCCCCACCAAATAGCAATTAAGCTCATGTAATAAAAGAAAGACACTCACCTTAACTCAGAATCCAGCCCCCAAAAGTCAGCGGATTTGGGGTTAAGGTGAGCGTCTTTATATTTTCTTTTATTACATGAGCTTAATCGCTATTTGGCTGGTTATTTTTACTTGGTTGGAAGTGGCCCTTTAATAGAATGATAAACTGATCGTAGGTACTTGTGATATAAACAGAGGAGGGTACCCTCCCGCATGTCTTCTGATTCTGTCCAAGATTACTTGGTTTAGGGATATTACATACAAGGAACACCAGGAAACCGCTGCACCAACCAAAATTAAAGCCAATATAAACCAACAAGTGTGCAGCGGTTCCGTGAAGCAACTATACACATAAACCCACCACGTGGGGAGAGCCTCTGCTCCACACAGCCACACAAATGGGAGCACCGCACCACTGCTTAAATCTTCCTTATTGCATTCTTTATTCATGTTTCACATAGAGCTTGGAGAAATCTTTAAATATTCATAATTAATTGATATTGTTTTTTTTTTTTTAAATGTCAAAAATTCTGTGACCACTTCTGCAATGTTAGATTTTTTTTTTAAGGTAATAAAAAAAAAAAATTTGGGCAGAATTGATATTACAGGTCTGATATTAATGTAGTCATATTACAAAATGTTTATAAAAACATGTTTATTTTTTTTAACAAAAATATGGTTGTTTGGGGGTTAAAAAACTACTTTTAACCCATCGCCGCCAGCGCTCTGGGGTTTAAACAAGCATTTCACAGCGCGAGAATATTTTGAGCGTGATTTGTTAATGAATATGCTGGGAGCCGTTCGCTATGGCCATTCGCTGTCATGCCCTCCCATACAGCGCGGAACCTGTCAAATAGCGACTCCTCACCCAATATTCAACATTACCGCACACCGACTGAGCCGCTGTCAACAGCCGAACAACGGCCAAGCACAGCGACTACTAGCGGGCGCTGTGAAAATCACGCTACTGTCGCTCATCTGTCGCTACCTGGCGCTATTAATAAATCGGCCTCCCTGTTACCATGGTTCGAGTTGTCCCAGATTACTGTTCTCTGCCTGCCAGCTGATCCCTGAATTATCCCTTTAATCCCTCAGTCTTTCTCGTCTTCTATGGTGCTATTTTATTTCTCTCAGCTTTTCTTCATTGTGTGATTTATTCTGTCCTGGCTGTACCTGGCCACTGTAGTTATCTCACAATTCAGGGTTTGTGATGCTCTATCACATACAACCACAATAAAATACATAAAGTCTCTGCCCAGGAACACAGTAAATTCCCCCCACCTTATCCACTTTGGGAAAAGTGTAAAATAAGCCTCAGTCACAGGGGTGTGGTCACACACTCCTCTCTATTCAGTACAATGGAGGGGGCGTGTCAGGCCTCAGCACACCCCCTCTATTGCAATAAATGGAGAGGGCGTGGCAGCACTTATGTGACTGATGGTGGGGGGGTGGAGCAGCCAGCATGGAAGCGCCAGTGAATGGCGTTCAGGTGACCCTGTAGCTATTTATTTGGAGATTTTGAGATGGTGGGTCGCGATTCCAACCTGCCATCAGTCACATAAGTACCCTTTTGCTCTTTCAGTTGGCTGTTAAATAACTACGTTTGTAGCTGTAACTTTAGACAATGTGGAGGGTATGAATACTTTTTCACGGTACAATCTATAAAGTGGCCCCTTTACCTTCTGTGGAATGATGGCATGGTGGTTCTCCAAGATAAGTTTTTTGATGTGATGAGTCCATAGACGTTTCTCCTCCGCTGTTTTGGCCTGTGCAAATCACATTAAAAGGTCATTTAACAGCCAAGACTTTCACTAGTACAATCTAAGAAAAAATAAGTTATGTGGTTTAATGCTTCAACAGCTTTTTGCTGTCACTATTATGCTGGAGTTTGCCACTTATTCTGCACGCATGTAACCTTTCGGCTTCTTCGCTATCTCTATATATTTGTTTGTATATTTGTTCATTACAAAATAAATATACTTTTTACATTTTTTATTTTAAGTTTTTATTTTGCATTGCTTTCAACAAGAAGTTACAATATAATCGCGGTGCAATCGGCACCCTACATACACTATGCAACCTAACTACAAAGACTCCATTCATTCACGAGACTCGGGGGATGTAGGAAGACCGCCAGAGAGAAAATATTGATCCTACGTCTTGCACCAGGTAAGGGAGCTAAGGAGGCACCTAGTCCACGGACCCGGGAACGCCAGGATCCTCTCGGGCACAAAGCCCCTGGCAGGCCCACAACCCACCCCGATGGGGCCCAGACCCACTGTTACCATTTAGGAGCACTCCTCCTCAATCCCAGAGAGTACAAGGAGTGGGCCCGGCCTCGAGGCCCCCCGCCCCTCAATCACCATCCGACGCTGACTCCAAGCATTGCATCCATGGCTCCCAGACCTTATCAAACTTTTGGGCAGCGTAGGTTAGTTTATAGAGAGATACCGTATATACTCGAGTATAAGCAGAGTTTTTCAGCCCACTTTTTGGGCTGAAAAAAGCCGCCTCGGCTTATACTCGAGTCAGTGCCGAAATGGAGGAGAAAAAGGGGCCAGGCGACATGCCCATTAATTTCCCGCCCCCGTGCCGGCTCCCGCACTCACCCTCTCACTTGCAGCTGTTCCTCCGCTGCCGCCCGCACCTCATGTGCCGGGGACGGGATGCCGCTCAGCGTCTCTGGGGGGGCCTCCCTCGGGCCGGCCTGGACGGTGGGGAGGGGGGCAGCGGTGCTCTGTGCCATTGTGCCGGTAGGGCGGGGACCGGAGCACACTGTGCAGCCCAGCGCCAAGCGCCGGGACGGACGCGCAGCGACGGAGGGCAGGGCACGCCGGCCGGGGGCGGTGAGGCGCACGTTCTGGGCCGGCCTCTTAAGATGCTTCTACGGACAGGCTGTGCAAACGAGAGGTAAGTGTGTATACCGTATATACTCGAGTATAAGCTGAAAAAAGCCGCCTCGGCTTATACTCGAGTCAATAACTTGTTCCATTTTTTTTATGGTAAAATTAGGTGCCTCGGCTTATATTCGGGTCGACCTATACTCGAGTATATACGGTAGCTTCTGATTTAGTTTCTTCCAGGCTTGTACCGATGGTACCACCGGATGCTTCCAGTTCAACAGTATACACTTCCTGGCATAAAACATTAATAGCCTCAGTAGTACTCTCAATGACTCCACCTCGGTTCCAACAATAAATATACTTACTCATTTTTTTTTTTACTTGGTGCATTTTAGTACAGACTCCGCCCTGGGCTTACTCCCCCCTCCTCCTGTGGGGCATCCTGCAATGGAATCCCCAGCTGTGTGAAACCCCAGGGCGCCTGAAATCCTACCTTCCCATCACCCACTCCCCAGAGCGCCCGATATTCCTACCTTCCTCCACCCACAGGCATCACTTGCCTCCCTTCTCAGCTGTGCCTGGGCCCACCCACTGCATTTGAATGGCTGTGCGTGGCTGCACACAGCCGAAGGGAGTAAGTGATGCCGTGTGCAGTCGATGTGTGTGGCTGGGGATTCCATTCAGCTTCTCCAGCCACACTAATGTGTGGCAGGAAAGCTGATTGGACAGGCGGCCATGTCTGTGCCATGGGCTTGAGGAGAGGTGGTTCTTCGGGATTGGTTTCTTCTCACATATTTTGGTCGTTTTCATGTATAAACGTTAAACATCTTGCGGATCTTCAGTTTTAAGATATAAATTAGCAATAGGTCTACAGTCCTACAGAAGCAGACACTTGAAGGTTTCAAAATACCAGTGGATAGAAAGGAATAATACATGTTGGATGTTTTGAGCATTCCCACTTACCTGAACGTTATGTTGCTGCTTTCCATTTTTATAATGTGCTAAAGTGAAGCAGAGGGATTCCCTTGTACTTTCAATCAGCATCAAACTTGCACACTGAAGAAAAGATACCAAAGTTTAATTATGCATCAAGTAACTAAAACCATTTAAAACTAAGGTTTTGATTTAATCGGTGTGAACAATTATGCAGACGACATGGAGCAAAACAAAAAAATCTACTGTTCTAAATAGACAGGACAAACCAGTCTATCAAGTTTCACTTATTCAAATCAAACGTCATCAAAACTGAAAAATGTTTTTGTAAAGATGGAAACGCATTGCATTTTTACAGAAGAAAACTTGAGGAAGCAGCTGCGGAGAGAGAAAACGTAGATATTTTACATTTACAGACCCTTTATAATACCAGATAATAATCACCACTGCACCTATTATCAATGCCTTAGGAATCCCAGAACTACGCAAAGGCCTTTATTCAATAAGAGCTGAAAAAAAAAAAATTCTCATGGTAGTAAAATATTAAATTCATGAGAAAAAAGCCTGAGAATGTCACTGTTGCGGAATCACCAAATAGTAAAACAATGAGTCAATAGAACTTTTTTACTCCTAAGAAAAGTAGAGAACTGTTCACTTCAACTGTTCACTTCTTTCTACACTGTAGTAAAAGCTGCCATTGACCTTCATTGTCTTTTTATCTAGTGATTCAGTAACAGAGACATTTTCAGGCTTTTTTCTCATGAATTAAATTTTTTACTACCATGAAAACTCTTTCAACTCTTCTCAACTCTTATTGAATCGAGGCCTTAGACTTCAAACTGACAAAGCATGGCGGTGTAATCCTATGACCAGAAGCAGCTTTGTTTCATCAGGGCTTGACCATCTTCACCATCATATAATGAACTATAAACTCTTTAATGTGTCTTTGATACCTGCATGAGCATCTAACAAATGTTTAAAGAGGGGCAATGCTGGAACTACAGATTTCAAAACTCTAGGTCAGATATAAATTCTTAAACAGGAAGCATTCCGAATATCTCGCAGTGTAAACCTCATCTATCCTTCGTTCCTGTGGAGATATTGGCAATTAGCAGATTACGCTGCACCCTGAATTTGCATTTGATCACCCGTGAATTTTACACTTCTAGGGATTTATGCCGGACCCAATATCTTTTAGGCTCAATGTGTTTTATTGGCCTACTAATGGAAGATTAGGGCTGCGGAGGGACCATCAGTGGTGTGGTAGCGCCGGTGCAGCACGTGTGTGTGTGGGGAGGGAGCAGCACAGCTCTGTTATGACAACATGAACAGTGGAGGACTGATGGGTGGGCAAGCAGGGAGCAGTTATACTCACAAACCGGGTCCCAGCGCTGCTTGCTGCTCCCTGTCCTTCATGGCTTTTGTCACTTGTGTGAGTGGATGGGGAGCAGCAAACACCACTGGGACCCAGTTTGTGATTATTTCTTCTTCTTGCCCATCCATCTTCCACTGTCTGCTCTAGCATAACAGAGCTGAGCTGCAAACAAAATGGCTCCCCCACAACAGGAGTGTTTCTATTTTAGGGTTCTGGGTGAGTTCTGGCAAACTGCCTGTTATGGGGTTGATGGGGGGGATTCTGCACACAGCCTGTTATAAGGTACTTGGGGAGGGGGGATGCTGCATGTTGTCAGTTATGGGTTGTTTTGGTGGAGGGGCTTCTCCACCAAAGCTGTTATGGGCTTCTTTGGGAGGGATTCTGCACACAGCCTGTTATGGGGTTGATGGGGGGTATTCTGCACACTGCCTGTTATGGGGTTGATGGGGGGTATTCTGCACACTGCCTGTTATGGGGTTGATGGGGGGGATTCTGCACACTGCCTGTTATGGGGTTGATGGGGGGGATTCTGCACACTGCCTGTTATGGGGTTGATGGGGGGTATTCTGCACACTGCCTGTTATGGGGTTGATGGGGGGGATTCTGCACACTGCCTGTTATGGGGTTGATGGGGGGGATTCTGCACACTGCCTGTTATGGGGTTGATGGGGGGTATTCTGCACACTGCCTGTTATGGGGTTGATGGGGGGTATTCTGCACACAGCCTGTTATGGGGTTGATGGGGGGGATTCTGCACACTGCCTGTTATGGGGTTAATGCGGGGTATTCTGCACACTGCCTGTTATGGGGTTCTTTGGGGGGGGGGGGGATTCTGCATGCTGCCATCAAACATTTCCATGGAGTGTGCTGGCTCTACCCTCATTATCTTCTCAAAGTATCAATATATCTGCTATACAACATTCACAAAACCTACTGCTGCCATAATGTTAATATGGTTTACAATAAGAAAGCCCATTGTTTTTACCGGAATGTGAGTTTTGTAGACAAAGTGGTCTCCACGTTTCTTTGTGATCAGCAGTGCCTTGTCAAACAAGAAAAATGTCCTCTCACTACGGGCACGTTGGACACGAAATGTACCCTCCAGGACCAGCTCCCCATATGCCGTCAGATCAATGCCCTTCCAATTCAGTAGCAGGGACTGGATTTCCTGTAATAGAGAGCTTTTATCTCAAGAACTGGTTCTTTTTAAAGTGAAGCTCTACATCTGATAGAACATATATATAGGCACAATGTAGGGAATCACAATCACCTGTCAAACATATAGACTTGCATTTGTTGCTTCACGCTATACTTTGCAACCACAGTCAAAATCAAATTGAATAAGCTTGTAAAATTACAAAAAAAAAAAAGCATTTAAGGAAGACTTTGTAGCTGTATTTCAGACCTGGCCTACCAAAGTATGGTGATGTAAAACCCAGGGGGCAACCAAATTTAGGCCAACAATTGCATCAATCAGGCCTTCATTCTGAAGTGAGATTTGTAAATATATATTGCGGACACCAAGTTTGTGAATAGGTCTATATATTCCTCTACAATCCAGGATCTGAGCCTTATGCAAATGTCTCCTCAAGGGTCACCAACAGCCAGGTTTTGTAGATCTCCACAGTGATGCACAGGTAAATTAAATAGTGCTCAGACACAGCATGAATGACATCACTTGTGCATCAGTGTGGTGATCTGCCAATCCAGGCCTGTTGGTGGCTCTTGAGGAGGAGGGTTGATCACTTATGGTTTGCTGATCTATGCTTGCATGATGGCACCAGGAGGAGAACGCAATCTGTGGCATGGCAACGTCCAAAGGGCAGCAGCATAGAGGACAACAATGATAGGTTTAAAGTAAAAACAGATAGGACAGGTGTCAAACCCCGGGGACACCCGTCTTCTTTGTAAACTTACAACCCCCAATCTCCGCAGCTAGCTTCACCTTTAGCCAAGCCCCTGTTTGCCAGGACGCTTTAAACGCCTCGGCAGACACGGTTTCCCCCAGGACTTATTAGCTCAAAGGATGTAAGCTCACGGGGGTGAAGACTGATGAACCGAAGTTAAAACTGGATGTGATCAGGTAGCCGAGGCTACTGCGGCACCAGGGATGACACAGGTTAGTGGTCATAATTTAGGCTGAGGTCGGTACAGACAGGATAGTCAGGATAGCAAGGTCGGCAACAGGTATCAACACAGGAACTCAGGATAAGCACACCCGGCTAAACGCTATCACAGGCAGTGACAGACTGGGGGGGGGGGGGGATAAACCTAACAGGATTAGAAAAAGGAATATATGTGATTGGTGCTTTTTACAAACTTTGGGCTGATTGCCCAGTTTAAACCTTTTTGGGCGTTTCGCCCAGAACACCCTTTGGGCTCATTGGCCCTTTAAATCAACCTGACCTGACTGCAGTGCTGCCGGAGGGCATAAGAGACAAGCTTGCGAGCGAGTACGTACAGAGGAGCAAGGGAAACGGCGGTGACAGGAGGAGGCGGTCGGCGCCGTACAAACCGACTCCTGGAGTGGATACGCATGTGGTGCGAATGGAGTCCCGGCCAGCCGTCCGAGGACGCCGCGGGACCAGGCTGGAGGTAAGTGCACCGTGACAACAGAACTGTAACTTCTTGTTCTATCTTGTACACAGTAGTCACCACCACCCTAACCCAGGAATCCAAGACATGGTCCGGACAGGCGTTTGCAAACCTTGATAAGCCTTCCCCTGACTGCATTCCTGTGAATGCCCAGAAATGCAATTCTTGCCTTGTCTTTTCATGACAGGAAGTTTTTTATTTTGCTTTTGACTTGCATCACGAGGCTTCAGATGTTCATATCTGTTCAAGCTGGCTTCTTGAAACACCTATTGGATGATGAGGGATACAGACCCCTAAATTAGGAATGCCTGCAGCTAGAGTGTACTATTGGCCTGATGATCAGCTTCACGTTTTCACCAAGGAGCTGGTTACTCTTTAGCAGTACTCCCATAAAGACCTTCTTGAAACTGGCATTTGATGGTTTCCTTACAGGATGTCCAGCATCATACAATGGCACCAAGACCCATTCGATTCTACAACCGGAGCTAAGAATGTAGCTACATCAATAACAAAAATTCTAGGGAAGCCACAAATCACCATGCGAGAACAAAGGGGTGAGTAGCATTAAAGCGGACCTTCACTCTGAATAAGAGTCTATCTTATATGTTTCCCACACCCTGTACATACAGATTGCTCACATTAAAAATCATCCTACCTGCATCTTCTGCATGTTATGAGCCTTTAAACATCCAAGATGGCGGCTTATGGAAGCCGCCATCTTATCAGGCAGCCTGCAAACAGGAAGTGCCTCCTGACTGTGCTGCTCTTCATTCGGGGACTGCTGACCTTTACCTGACCCCAGCTCTGCTCTGTCTGAGCAAAGCACAGCTATAACCCCACCCCCCCTGTACCTTATCCCACTCTACTCTCCTCAGTAAGTGTGATGCTTCTGAGTCAAGATGGCGGCGCCCGTATCCTAAATTCCTGAACAGAGTTGCAGCCCAGTGGGGGAAAGAATAATAAGTTAGTGACTAAAAACGTAAAATATATTAATTTTAGACGCTGGGGAACTGTTTTTTAAGAGTTTGGGCTTTTCATTAAATCACGCTGAAGGTCCGGTTTAACTGGTCAGTGACACACATAGATTTTCTGTTTAATAAAATATTTAGTTACTGTAGACTATGGGGTTAACAGACAATACAAAGTAACCTGTTATATTTATCCATAAATTAGGCATAGTATGCATGACTTACCTGCTGGCGCACAGCATGTTCATGTTTTCTCTTCATATCATTGATGTACCAAGCCACACCGGTCATAGTTTCAATTGCCTCTTCTACTATATCATACCCCTTTTTATTTACATCAAAATGCTTGGCGATTTCCTAATACAAAACGCACGAAAAACATAACTAAATATAAGGCATAAGTCAAGGCAAATACAAAATTCTTCAAACCAGTTATTTAAAAATTAAAAAAAAAACCCTTTAGTACATTTTCCAAACTGTCTTGTTACAACAGCCATTGGAAACGGTGTAAGTGTGGGTACAGGAGTGCCAGCAGCCAACACAGCTGGCGACTTAGTGGCATCACAAGGGCCATTTTAAAAGACTGAACATAGTGACAGAGCTGCAAAAACAAAGAAGTCTGTTGAAATAGTCATTATCTGTATAACATGTCATTTACAATCTTATCACACCTCCCAGTATGAGCTGCTAAACGGTTTTCAGTTTTATTTTCCTGTATCTGTATCATTGGCTTAATGGCATCGATGCATCAAAAATTGAAAAAAATTCTCATGGTAGTAAAAAATTAATTTCAGGAGAAAAAAAACGAGATTTTCAATGTTGATTCATTACCAGATGGTAAGACAATGAAAGTCAATGGTGCATTTTACTACATTGTAAAGAGGAATAAAAAGTTCACTACTTTTGTAAGGAGTAAAAAAGTGCCATTGACTTTCATTGTCTTCCTATCTGATGATTCAAAAACATTGAAATTCTCATGAAATTCATTTTTTACTACCATGAGATTTTTTGATGAATCGAGGCCATTGTCTTATTTAGTATGTGAATGGAGTGGAGGCACCTCTTTCTTTCTTCCGCACACCTTCCCCTTTAAAGTGTTTACTTGACCTTTGTGTGAAGTCCAACCTTTTTCCATCATACAACAAGAGAATTGCAGCAACATTTCAGCAGACACATTAAACCAGGCTACCACCATTTTTTTTTCACAAAATTGGAGTTGTTCAGAGCCCAGGGGGCATCCCGGCAGCCGTCGCCCTTCTGACCATTAACCCCACAGTCCCTCAGAGAAATCGAGCCCTCCGATTGGCTGCTCTGATCATGTGGTTGCTGCCACTTAGCTGCACCCCCACACTAGGAACAACACCCATTTTGTGAAAAATTAGTGTTGTTCTGGTTTAATCGACTTAAAGTGGACTAAAACCCCAGCTCGATTGGCCCAGGAATCTATAAGATTCCCGGACTGATCAATTGCCCCTCCTGTGGGAAGCCCCCCAGGTCGCCCCATTCACTTACCTCCTTTACCGGTCCCATGGTGCGTCTAGGAGCCGCAGCCGCACCCCTCTAGCAGGGCTCCTGCTCACACCAAGCATTTGTGAATGGCCGGCGCGGGAACGCTCCCTGTTAGAGGAAGTGGAGGATGCGGCTGTCAGAGTCGCTGCTCTTAGACGCACCAAGGGACCGGGAAGAGGTGGGCTGGTATCTGCGTCCTGGGGGGGTTTCACACAGCAGGGCACCCCCGATCAGGGTGCCCCCAGGGAAAGGACCAAAACCCAGGATAGTCAAAATCCTGGTTCACTTTAACATAAGCGTGTCCTCCTGGCTATCATAGTTTAGCAATTCTAGACTGTACAGTTCAGATACATATGATATATTTACCTGTAGAAGAAGGTGGTATTTTAATATCCTCTGAACTGGTTTCAGCAAGTAGGCACCTAATGGTAGGGGTTGTTTTAGCAGTTCCTGCTTCTCTCGAAAGAATTTTGCTAAGACTTTGTTCCTCATGCATTCAGTGAGGGTAGCCACGGAGCTGAAATAAGTCATTTAACATAAAATAAATATTTGACATAAAATAAATACAACCAGGGCAGTGTGTAAAAACTGTGCCCCCGCCCCAATACCTAAACTAATAATGACAAAGTGATTGTGCCACATATATGGAAGTAGCCATATGTGAGCATTGTGATTGCTGCAGTATGGGTCAGGTAGGCCATTATAAACCATCATACACAGACACCAGCAATGCTGGATGCAAAATGTGTTTTGCTGCCTTTTGCAATAAACTTTCCAACACATCAAACCCCACGACGAGCATATGGGGAGCTTTACCTGCACTGCTCATAGACTTATATTGCAGCACTGCGAGACCATTGCATCCAAAAACACTACAAACAGGACTAGAGCACACAGGTTATGGCCAGTGATTGGCTGCATTTTGGCTGCAGTTGGTGCACAGTGCTGTTCTGCAACCCTAAAGCAAGGATATAACCGGGCCCCTCCTCACTTTCGCAAAGTCGCACAACACAAGCAGTTTTCTTCTGTGAGTCGCTAAGTCGTGCTTTTCCACAATGACACCAACACTCAGCACCACCCACTACTCCAATCACTGAAAATAACACAAACACTTTGGCCTGGATTCAATAAGAGTTGAAAAAAATTCTCATGGCAGAAAAAAATTCAATTAAAAAAAAAAAAAAGCCTGAGAATGTCACTGTTACTGAATCACCAAATAAAAGGACAATGAAAGTCAATGGCAGCTTTTACTGCAGTGTAAAAAAGAGTAAACAGTTCTCTACTTTTCTTAGAAGTAAAAAAGTGCCATTGACTTTCATTGTATTTTTATCTAGTGATTCAGTAACAGTGACATTCTCAGGCTTTTTTCTCATGAATTGAATTTTTTACTACCATGGAGAATTTTTTTCAGCTCTTATTGATTCAATGCCTTTATCACCAACAAATATCCTCCTCAGATTAAGCAAGTCTTACATCAGCTGTTCAATGAAAACCCACCTTGGAATCACCCCACAGCCTCCATCTCACCAATAAAAACCCCCAAAAATCAATAAATAACTGCCCCACCACTGTAATCTGCACCTAGATTTTTCTATCTGTGCACCCAGACCTCAAAAACAATACGTTTAAAAGAGAAACAAACACCTTAAAGTGGACCAACACCCGGGGGGATCGGCCCGGGAATCTATAAGGCATCCGAAATCGGGATGTCCCGCGGGGAGGAACCCCCCAGGAGGCCCACAAACCTTACCTCAGCCCCGTTCCATCGGCGCATGCGCGAGCCGCGTCTCGCGCTTCCCTCTTGCAGGGTGCGCACCCGCGCCGGCCGTTTGTGAATGGCCGGCGCAGGCGCGCTCCCTGTTAGAGGGAAGCGCGAGACGTGGCCTCCAGCACTCAGAGCCGCTGAGCTGCTATGCGCATCCAAGCGGCCTTGGACGCGCGCTGTGATTGGCTGGAGCGGTCACGTGGGAGAGGGGAAAGGTGAGTTTTTGGGGCGTTCTGGGGGGGTTCACACAGTCCGATCGGGGTGCCCCACCGAAGTGGACCAAAACCCAGGATAGTCAAAATCCTGGGTGTTGGTCCACTTTAAAGCAGAACAAAACCCACCAGGGCCTGCCGCCGGCTGCTGGGTTGCCCCTCTGTATGAAACCGCCGGGCGCCCATCACCTTTCCTGGGTCCAACAGCAAAAGTGCAGGCTCTCCTCCAATGAGAGCCGTTTGCCTTGACTATGTCATTCGGCAAACAGCTCTCATTGTTTTCAATGGGGAGCGAGAGCAACCGCATCCCCTATGAGAGCCCGTGCTTTCAGCATTGGAGTCTTGCAGGAAAGTCAAATTCTTGGGTTTTGCTCTGCCTTAATATTAGCCTCCGAAATGTATGTACGCTCTAGAGCAGTGATGGCAAACCTTTTAGGGACTGAGTGCCTAAATTGCAACTCAAAACTTTGACAACACAGCGATTTAACCTGGTGGCTTTGGTCCCAGAAGGGAGATGAAAAAAACAAAACAAAATGTGTGTATGGGAAAGATGACAGGGGTCCACAGAGAGGCCTCCGAGTGCCGCCTCTGGCACGGATTCCATAGGTTCACCACCACTGCTCTAGGGAAATCCCTATTTATGGCCATTGCTGGAAATGTTATTACATGCAAGGAAGGCATCCAGGCCACTATAGATCTCCTTCCAGTGGTCTAGTAGCCATAGCTGGTAATGTTATTACATGCAAGGAGGGCATTATGGCCACTATAGATCTCCATCCAGTGGTCTAGTAGCCATAGCTGGTAATGTTATTACATGCCAGGAAGGCATCCCGGCCACTATAGATCTCCATCCAGTGGTCTAGTAGCCATAGCTGGTAATGTTATTACATGCCAGGAAGGCATCCAGGCCACTATAGATCTCCATCCAGTGGTCTAGTAGCCATAGCTGGTAATGTTATTACATGCAAGGAGGGCATTATGGCCACTATAGATCTCCATCCAGTGGTCTAGTAGCCATAGCTGGTAATGTTATTACATGCCAGGAAGGCATCCAGGCCACTATAGATCTCCATCCAGTGGTCTAGTAGCCATAGCTGGTAATGTTATTACATGCAAGGAAGGCATCCCGGCCACTATAGATCTCCATCCAGTGGTCTAGTAGCCATAGCTGGTAATGTTATTACATGCCAGGAAGGCATCCAGGCCACTATAGATCTCCATCCAGTGGTCTAGTAGCCATAGCTGGTAATGTTATTACATGCAAGGAGGGCATTATGGCCACTATAGATCTCCATCCAGTGGTCTAGTAGCCATAGCTGGTAATGTTATTACATGCAAGGAGGGCATCCAGGCCACTATAGATCTCCTTCCAGTGGTCTAGTAGCCATAGCTGGTAATGTTATTACATGCAAGGAGGGCATCCAGGCCACTATAGATCTCCATCCAGTGGTCTAGTAGCCATAGCTGGTAATGTTATTACATGCAAGGAGGGCATCCAGGCCACTATAGATCTCCATCCAGTGGTCTAGTAGCCATAGCTGGTAATGTTATTACATGCCAGGAAGGCATCCCGGCCACTATAGATCTCCTTCCAGTGGTCTAGTAGCCATAGCTGGAAATGTTATTACATGCCAGGAAGGCATCCCGGCCACTATAGATCTCCTTCCAGTGGTCTAGTAGCCATAGCTGGTAATGTTATTACATGCCAGGAAGGCATCCCGGCCACTATAGATCTCCTTCCAGTGGTCTAGTAGCCATAGCTGGTAATGTTAGTACATGCCAGGAAGGCATCCAGGCCACTTTTAAACTCTTTCAGTGTATTCTCCATGACTACCTTCTTTGGCAGAGAGTTCCATGGTCTAACTGCCCTTACAGTAAAGAATCCCCTCCTATGTTGGCAAGAAGTGTCTTTCATCTAACCTTAGAGATGCCCCTGAGTTTTACTTACAGTCCTGGTTGGACTTTAGGTTCTTCCAAAGTGTGACCCCCCCCCCCCGTGTATACTCAACTTAATCCTTGATGCCATGATGCATGTGCGGGCCTTGGGCAGGATCCGAATTATTTATGTCACTATGTCAGCAGACTTGAATGGCTGCTGGTGGGTGCAAGCAGGGCAAAGTGGGCAGAGGACCCTGGGTACTGCTCCAGTGCAGAGTGTGCTGGAGTTTGCCGGCAAAACAGGGCTGCTGCCCAAAACCAGCAGGTGTGCCATGGGATCAACGGAAATATAGAGGGGGTCCTGTGTGTTCACAATGCAGGGTATTTAGGGCAAGCTATGGTGCTGTTTTTTGCCCATTTTAAGGGCATTTTTTTGGACCCAAAACTAAAATATATAGGAGTGAAAAATGAAGAGTAGGAGCCCCCCCCCACACACCAATCCCGACACAACTATTATTATTTAGAGCACCAGCAGGTTCTGTTCCTTAGCACAATAATTAATATGCAAACCACCAGCGGATCCTGTCCCTTGACACAAACATTAAAGCGGACCAAAACCCATGATCTTTACTATCCTGGCTTTTAGTGCTTGCTCCCGGGGCATCCCTGATCGCTGTGTGAAACCCCTCAGGGTGCCCTCGACTCACCCTTCCCCAGTCCTATGGGGCATGTGCAGCCTCTCATCCAATCAGCGTGCTCTAATCCTCACCCGTCCCTTCGTCCAAGAACTCGTCTTAGGCGAGCGGATCCGAGCACCCTGGTGGCCGGCTGCATCCCCTGCAGAAGTGGGAAGCGTGCCCACGGAACGTGTGGCTTTTGGGGTGGTAGGCGGTGGGTAGACCTTTTTGGCCTAATTCGGTTTATTTTGGTTGTATTTTGGTTTCATTTTGTGACCTATACTGTGGCTATTAGGACATTAGCACACTTTGGTTATGATGATGATGGGGAATTGATTTTGATACTGTTATTTGTAATTGTTATATAGGCATTGAATTGTGTTAGTCTTTATCTTGATGGGATTGGTTCTGATCACCAATTTTAGATTACAATCACATTTATTTTTTGGATTGTTTGCACTTGCACTTTACAGCACATATATATTTTTATGATCCGGATCATAGGCAGGTTTTGCACAGTACATGCACATGGTTTCATATTTATATCAGAAACATTTTTCTTAATTATTATTATGATGTGTATACAGACATATATAGGAATTTGATGGCAATATATATATATATTTATTTTATTTTTTTTTGGATGGTGCTCTCCCCATCGCCTACACACCTATCTGTTGGTCTGTTTTGTTTGTCATTGTTTGATTTATGTTTTTTAATTGGTTTTAGCATGTTTAGGATTATATGTAGTGATTAACTTGTGTCAAGATCAAATAAAAAAATATGTTTTTGTACTAATATTGATTCTAGTATCCCTCCCTATATTGTTGCCAGCTGCATCCCCTGCTAGTGTCTAACAGGGAGCGTGCTCGTCACTCACAAATGCCTGGCGCGGGCAGGCGCCCTGCTAAAGGGATAGCGGGGATGCGGCCGCTGCTCACACATGCGCTGTTGGGCCAGGAAAGAAGGTGAATTTCCAGGCGACAAGGGTGGTTTCACACAGTGATTCTGGATGCCCCAGGGGGAGGGAATCTAGCAGCACTTTAATACAGCAGCACAGCACAAACAGATCCTGTCCCCTGACACAAACATTAATATGCAGAGCACAAACAGATCCTGTCCCCTGACACAAACATTAATATGCAGAGCACAAACAGATCCTGTCCCCTGACACAAACATTAATATGCAGAACACCAGCAGATCCTGTCCCCTGACACAAACATTAATATGCAGAGCACAAACAGATACTGTCCCCTGACACAAACATTAATATGCAGTGCACAAACAGATACTGTCCCCTGACACAAACATTAATATGCACAGCACAAACAGATCCTGTCCCCTGACACAAACATTAATATGCAGTGCACAAACAGATCCTGTCCCCTGACACAAACATTAATATGCAGAGCACAAACAGATCCTGTCCCCTGACACAAACATTAATATGCAGAGCACAAACAGATCCTGTCCCCTGACACAAACATTAATATGCAGAGCACAAACAGATCCTGTCCCCTGACACAAACATTAATATGCAGAGCACAAACAGATCCTGTCCCCTGACACAAACATTAACATGCAGAGCACAAACAGATCCTGTCCCCTGACACAAACATTAATATGCAGAGCACAAACAGATACTGTCCCCTGACACAAACATTAATATGCACAGCACAAACAGATCCTGTCCCCTGACACAAACATTAATATGCACAGCACAAACAGATCCTGTCCCCTGACACAAACATTAATATGCACAGCACAAACAGATCCTGTCCCCTGACACAAATATTAATATGCAGAGCACCAGCAGATCCTGTCCCCTGACACAAACATTAATATGCAGAGCACAAACAGATCCTGTCCCCTGACACAAACATTAACATGCAGAGCACAAACAGATCCTGTCCCCTGACACAAACATTAACATGCAGAGCACAAACAGATCCTGTCCCCTGACACAAACATTAATATGCAGTGCACAAACAGATACTGTCCCCTGACACAATCATTAATATGCAGAGCACAAACAGATCCTGTCCCCTGACACAAACATTAATATGCACAGCACAAACAGATACTGTCCCCTGACACAAACATTAATATGCACAGCACAAACAGATCCTGTCCCCTGACACAAACATTAATATGCACAGCACAAACAGATCCTGTCCCCTGACACAAACATTAATATGCAGAGCACAAACAGATCCTGTCCCCTGACACAAACATTAATATGCACAGCACAAACAGATCCTGTCCCCTGACACAAATATTAATATGCAGAGCACAAACAGACCCTGTCCCCTGACACAAACATTAATATGCAGAGCACAAACAGATCCTGTCCCCTGACACAAACATTAATATGCAGAGCACAAACAGATCCTGTCCCCTGACACAAACATTAATATGCACAGCACAAGCAGATCCTGTCCCCTGACACAAACATTAATATGCACAGCACAAACAGATCCTGTCCCCTGACACAAACATTAATATGCAGAGCACAAACAGATCCTGCCCCCTGACACAAACATTAATATGCAGAGCACAAACAGATCCTGTCCCCTGACACAATCATTAATATGCAGAGCACAAACAGATCCTGTCCCCTGACACAATCATTATTATGCAGTGCACCAGCAGATCCTATCCTTCGAACCAAACATTAAAATGAAGAGCACCAGCGTATCCTGCCCTGACACAAACATTAAAAAGCAGTGCCCATGAAACCGGAGGTGGGGGGGGCAAGCAGGGGCGTATATCACTGCCTAGTGTTCTGGAGGCATGCGGGCAGGTTACCAGCAAGTTATAAAGTGGGCCTATGGAAAAGAATGGCAGGGAGCCTGGGAGAAGGCAATTGGTGAAGGGACTGCAGAGGGTGCAGTCTGAATACTTGGGAATGCAGGAAAGAGCCCTTGTGGGAGTGCAAGGGGAGGACCTACTTATCTGAATACTTTGGAGGGGGGTGCAGGAAAGCACCCTCAAGGATGCCAGGCTAGCTCACACTGGGTCATGCTACTGGGGTGTTCTCATCTGCAATATCGGCTTTATATTTAAATATGTATGTTCTTAGTGCACGTTTATCATGTTTTGGGGGGATTACTAGAGGGATCCGTGTTAAAATGTTTTAAACTGTTTCCTGTTCCTGCTATATGATTTTTATGATCAATTTATGTCAAGAGTGTCTGTCAATCTCTCACGCTTCAAGAAGAAGACAGGCTTTAAAGTAGCCCCCATTTGTTTTGGCTCTTGAATTTGGGCTGTCCCCCACCCCCAGTTCACCATATACACCCCTCAATCTGGCACTTCCCACATATTAATGCATGGCAATGGTTGAACATTACATTCTTTGCACCCACTGTCAATCAGAAATGCTGGGCACCAGTGCACACAAGGGATAGAGGGGTGCTGGGGAAGCTGCCATCGCTCATGTGCTGTGGTATCACTGGATGGAGGGGAGTATAATGGAAATCGGGGTATTTCACTTGGCCCTGGAGTTATTTTATTAAATAGCATAAACCTGGTTTCTATCAAAGAGGACAGGCAATACCCCCCCCCCATTAGCCTTTTTTTATCCATTTTCTCCCATCCTGTCTCCACTGACCACACATTACTAGTTTACCTTGATAAGGGAGTAAATGGGGTAAAGAAAAGCGAGATGTGGTCATGAATACTTATGCAATAACAGGCTTACGTATGTTTGGTTCTAAGTCACTCTGCACCGTGACCCCAAAATCTCCATTGTTTATCTATTGCAAATGATCAGCATGTTGCCCACAGGGCCTATTTGTATTACATTTGAAAATCAAAAAAAAAAAAAAAAAAGGACAGGCAAATAATAAAGTGTATATAGACTACACAAACATAACAACTAGATACAGAGTGTAAAAGGTAAAATTCATGAGAAGTTATGCTACAGTAAAGCAAATCGAGATCACTTGCTAAACTATTCTATACTTATACTTACTTTGGATAATTGTTACAGTATTGGGTGTAAATATCAAAGTCTTGACTCTGCAAGTTAAAATAGGAAATAATTAGAAAGTAAATAAAAGATAAATCTGCATTACAAGGACAGTCCAGGCAGAAAAAAAAAAATACTTGTCCTGTGGCTTTCACACTCACCTGCGAACACTGGGACCAACGGACCAACCCCCTCGTATCAGTCAGATATTTGGCATGTCTACTCCATTAATTTTAATAAAAAGGGGTGTGCCAAAACTTCACAGAAATTCCATAGGTTAAAAAAGAAATGTTCTACATAAGCAGGGCAAATAAATGGATTCCTGATAGTTTTGTAGAATATATATTTACCATATTTTTCACCCCATAATACACCCAGGGACGCCACTCTGTACAGCAAAGCTGGATCCCAGGTGAGGTAAGGAGTAATGTTTTGCGCCACACTGCCTGGTTTGGGGTGATGAGGGGTTGGGGGATACTGCACGCTGCCTATTATGGGGTGGTTTAGGGAAGATTCTGCATGCAGCCCATTAAGGGGTGAATAAGGGGGGGGGGGGGGGATTCTGCACACTGCCTGGTATGGGGGTGTTCTGCACACTGCCCGTTATACAGAGATTCTGTCATACTCCCTGTTATAGGGGATTAGGGAGAATCTGCACACTGACTGTGATAGAGGGATTTGGGGATTCTGCACTCTGCCTTTTAAGGGGGGGATTCGACATGCTGTCAGTTGTAGGGTGGTAGGGGGAGATTCTGCACACTGCCTGTTATAGTGTGGTTGGGGGGGGGGGGGGAGATTCTGCACACTGACTGTTATAGTGTGGTTGGGGGGGAGATTCTGCACACTGACTGTTATAGTGTGGTTGGGGGGGAGATTCTGCACACTGCCTGTTATAGTGTGGTTGGGGGGGAGATTCTGCACACTGACTGTTATAGTGTGGTTGGGGGGGGGGAGATTCTGCACACTGCCTGTTATAGTGTGGTTGGGGGGGAGATTCTGCACACTGCCTGTTATAGTGTGGTTGGGGGGGAGATTCTGCACACTGCTTGTTATAGTGTGGTTGGGGGAGTTTCTGCACACTGCCTGTTATAGTGTGGTTGGGGGAGTTTCTGCACACTGCCTGTTATAGTGTGGTTGGGGGAGATTCTGCACACTGCCTGTTATAGTGTGGTTGGGGGGGGGAGATTCTGCACACTGCCTGTTATAGTGTGGTTGGGGGGGGATTCTGCACACTGCCTGTTATAGTGTGGTTGGGGGGGAGATTCTGCACACTGCCTGTTATAGTGTGGTTGGGGGGGGGGGGGATTCTGCACACTGCCTGTTATAGTGTGGTTGGGGGGGAGATTCTGCACACTGCCTGTTATAGTGTGGTTGGGGGGGAGATTCTGCACACTGCCTGTTATAGTGTGGTTGGGGGGGGGAGATTCTGCACACTGCCTGTTATAGTGTGGTTGGGGGAGATTCTGCACACTGCCTGTTATAGTGTGGTTGGGGGGATTCTGCACACTGCCTGTTATAGTGTGGTTGGGGGAGTTTCTGCACACTGCCTGTTATAGTGTGGTTGGGGGAGATTCTGCACACTGCCTGTTATAGTGTGGTTGGGGGGGGGAGATTCTGCACACTGCCTGTTATAGTGTGGTTGGGGGGGAGATTCTGCACACTGCCTGTTATAGTGTGGTTGGGGGGGGGGGGGGATTCTGCACACTGCCTGTTATAGTGTGGTTGGGGGGGAGATTCTGCACACTGCCTGTTATAGTGTGGTTGGGGGGGAGATTCTGCACACTGCCTGTTATAGTGTGGTTGGGGGGGGGGGGGATTCTGCACACTGCCTGTTATAGTGTGGTTGGGGGGGAGATTCTGCACACTGCCTGTTATAGTGTGGTTGGGGGGGGGAGATTCTGCACACTGCCTGTTATAGTGTGGTTGGGGGAGTTTCTGCACACTGCCTGTTATAGTGTGGTTGGGGGAGTTTCTGCACACTGCCTGTTATAGTGTGGTTGGGGGAGTTTCTGCACACTGCCTGTTATAGTGTGGTTGGGGGGGATTCTGCACACTGCCTGTTATAGTGTGGTTGGGGGAGATTCTGCACACTGCCTGTTACAGGTGAATTGGGGGGATTCTGCACACTGCTGGTTATAGGGGGATTCAGGGGAGTCTGCTACACTACCTATTATAGAGCGATTGGGGATTTTCTCAGTCTTGGGGGGGGGGGGGGGTTAGCACACCATTTGCTTCAGAATTTTTTTTACTTTGTCCTTTTCTAAACCCTGTGTGTGTCATGTTGCAGCAGGTGCACGTTGCAGTGTGAATAATATGGTAGTTATGCAGAAAGTACACCTCAAGTACTAACATGTAAAACATACAATAATTTGGGAAGATGTAACGGGCAGGCTGCTTCATTACTAGCACCAGGTATTGGCAGATGAGCGTCGGTACATCACCGCTAGTATACGCTGTGACTGCTATCGGGCGCTGTAATAGAGCGTCTCAGTCGTTGTAGTATCCTGGCCGGCATTGATGATTGATGTTGGGCGCTCTTTACACCAGGACAACGCTGCAGGGAGCGAGAGGTAGCGCCAGCTCAGAGCGACTCAGACCATATTCATAAAAAAAAACAGAGACACACAGCGTCGGCGCTCTGGATCTGGTCGCTATAGCATAGAGCGCCAGACGCTGTGTGATTAAAGTCTGTTTTTGAACACATATCCACAAGTAAAGCGAAAACACATGGAATGACATTGTTGTAACACTGTGACAATAATTTAAAGTGGACCAAAACCCAGCAGGATCGATTCCCGGGCCCATCCATTCCCTACCCAGCAGGGCATCCGAAATCGGGATGCCCCGCTGTGTGAACCCCCCCAGGACGCCCGCAAACCTTACATGAATCCCGGTCCAACAGCGTATGCACGTGGCGCGGCCGCATCTCGCGCTTCTCTCTAGCAGGGCGCGTGCCCGCGCCGACCATTTGTGAATGGCCGGTGCGGACGCACTCCCTGTTAGAGGGAAGCGTGACATGCGGCCACCAGTGTGCTCAGAGCCGCTGCGCTAAGGCGTCGCTTTGACGTGCATAGCTCAGCGGCTCTGACCGCGCTGACTGGACGAGCGGCCGCGCATGTGGGTAGCGACAGGTAATACCTGGCGCTCTGGAAGCTAGAGCGTCGGCGCTTGTTAAGAGTCGCTCACCAGAATCGCTTTCATAAATGTGGTACTGCGTACAGCGCCCAGCGTTGACCAGACGCTGCCTACCGCTAGGAGGCGCTACCTGGCGCTATCCCTTGATGAATAACCTCATATTTTCACTAACCTTTGCCACAAAGCAGTTAGCCACAGCCACGGGGTCATCACTGTAATTGTCTAGGTCTTGAAGAAGTTCACTGAACAAACAAGAATCAAAAAGGTGCGATAAGAAAAACCAGGTCAGGAGAAAAAGTCTCAGACGCTCGAGCACACAGTAAATAAATGAAAAATGACATGCAGAAAAAAGGACATGCAAATCTAAAATACCAATTCCCTTCACTTTGACACCCGTGTTCTGCCCTTCCCAGGGAGAATGCCAAGGCTTCATTTACCGTATATACTCGAGTATAGGCCGACCCGAATATAAGCCGAGGCACCTAATTTTACCACAAAAAACTGGAAAAGTTATTGACTCGAGTATAAGCCGAGGGTGGGAAATGCAGCAGCTACCGGTAAACAGGGGAACATGGACTCAAAAGAGGGACAGTCCCTCCAAATCAGGGACACTTGGGAGGTATGCAATAACAGTACACAGAGCTGTGGCAGCGCTATCACTAAAGAAGCTTTACCTGCTGCCATTTTAACATAAAAATCCCGCCCTGGCCTGTAGGGGCAGAGGAGCACACAGCCAGCATTGGTGTGCATCCTTCTCCCCTTTCCTGTCTCCCATTCGTTGCGTCCCTGGGCGTTCCAACCTCTTTGCTGAGTGAAGGTTGGGGACAAAAAGCGCAGACGCGCAGCCAAGCAGCTTCCAGGGAACGCTGCTCACCACCCGGGTAATGCTAAGAGCAGACTTGCTCTTAGTGGACGACTGCCCCGCCCCCTGCTCGCAGATTGACAGCGGCGATGTCGGCTGCCTTCACTCCTGCACGCCAGCTGTAAGTTTTTTCATCCCTCCCCCCGCACGCCAGGAAGTCTCTTTGCGCCCACAGGCACCGGGAACTATTAATTCAGAAGACACCAGCGCGCACACACACACCTACCTGATGAGGGGGACACAAGAGGACCACATGCCCCGCACTGCCCCAGCATCTTCACTGCCGACGGCGACCGGCAGGCGTAGGTGCGCGGCCGCGCGCGCGCGCACCTTAGCTCCTCCTACCTTTTCTCCTCCATTTCACTGACTCGAGTATAAGCCGAGGCGGCTTTTTTCAGCCCAAAAAGTGGGCTGAAAAACTCGGCTTATACTCGAGTATATACGGTAATATGTGAAGGGACAGATGCACCCATATCCATTTTTTGGCAACCCAATATGTTCACTTGCCAGATATTCCAGATAAAAGATGTTGGAAGCAGCTGGCGTAAGTTTTGGGCTGAAGACCAGCTATAGTGATATATATATATATATATATATATATATATATATATATATATATATATATATGTGCAGGAAAGCAGCTGGGCAGCATGCAAACCAGGAGCTCGGGGACTCCACGAGCTTGTGACTTAGGGACACAATATAAAATCAATATGTACAAACAGGAACATAAAACCGAAACATACACATGCAAGTCATGTTTTTGCCTTATTTGTATTTGCACATCCTAGATGATCACTTTACCTACCTGCCAAACACTAGCGAGGACCAGAATAGTAAGGAAAGAATGTAAAATATTATTAACTAGGAGGTTGGGTGCCTTCAGTTTAAATATAATCATACAACAAACAATCCAACAATAACAACATAAATATATTTTGTACACCAAGTATAATGCACAATGTTTTTCCCACTGGGGGGGAACCTCCCAATTTGGGACGCCCCACTCTGTGAAACCCCACTGATTGCAATCAAAACTCACCTTCCTGGCCATGTTATGGTGCATGCAATCTTTATTTCCAGTTTTGCTGCTTTGACAGTGCAGATCAGGAGCAGGGGCATTGACTGTCTGCCTCCGAGCCCCTCACCCTTTGCAATTTCCTGGAGACCTCGCTTGGATGCCTGAGTCGGTCTTTAAACAGGGACAGCGTAATGTGAGGTCAGCTAAACGCACCCAGGGCTCAGCCGGTTTAGGTTTGGAGCTTCAAGGGTCTTAGGGCTGGACATGGTGATTAAGGACCCTCCCGCGTCCGAAACGCGTTAGCACGTGAGACTCTGCATTGCCATCAGGGTTCTGATATATGTTTTTAAGCTGCCTTTTTTTTTATATTAAGATGCTTTTTTGATTAAAGTATGGCTTTTTAAGGAGTGCTGACCAACCGCATTTTCTGTACTGGACATGGTGCCCTGCTTTGTGTCGCCTTCCCCCCTCCAGTGTACCTGCCCACCCTGGTTGTGTTGTGCTCTCTGGCCGGGCTCCCACAAGTTTTTCTTTATTTGCGGACATGCTGGCAGCACTTAGGCTGAGCTAGGCTGCCGGGGTGGTGGGGGAGGCTGCGCCGGGGGCGTGGCTTACTGCCATCGGAGACTGTTGGGAGGGGTGGGGGTGTGGCTCCCATCCTTATGGCCTTTGAATGGAGGGGGCTACCACATTCACGTGCTAGTACCTGTGTCCCCATCAGAGCGGGGCTGCGGCTTCTACTCCATACTCTTAGTCATCCCCAAGAAGGGCCGATCCGTTCGGCCAATCCCGCCCGTTTTGTTCGGGAGCGGAAGATACGCATGGAATATCTAAAATCGGTCATGCGGTTGCTGGAACATTTTCTATTCATTACCACTGCTTTACATGCGGGGTTTTTCTTTCCCTCTTACACTTGGCAGACAAATGCATTCTTATTGTTCTTATTATACAGTATATATTACTTATAATATTTGTAGTCTAGGACAGTCCACTATATGTGTAAACTATGTGTTTTCTAAAATGTCTGTTGTTTTTAGGCCTTATATGTATCTACTAAGACAAAAATAATTTTTGAATAAAGTACCAATTGATTTCTTAATACTGTAGTGCGGCTACCATTTTACAGGTAACAAGTGACTGGCAGCCCACATATCGTGTAAGCACCTCCCCGTATAGGGCCGTTTTGTTCCTGTCTAGCCAGCATCCAATTTTTGGATATTTTTCAGCTGTGCGGGAACATATTCTTTTTTGTACACGGTTGCTGGAACAGGTTTTTTTTTTTTTTGGCCACGGTGGACATAAAGGATGCTTATCCGCATATCCGGATTTTCCCCGGTATTTGCATTTTGCGGTGGACACCAGTCATTTCCAATGTGTGGAAGCACCGCAGGACAGTAATATCCATGCTGGAACTCTTTAGGTGGATCATCAACTACCCCAAGTCCCCGGTGGTCCCCTCCAAGGTGGCAACTTATCTGGGAATGACGTTGGATACTCAGCTGATCCAGGTCCTCCTTCAGGTGCAGAGGTGCATGGCTCTGCAGGAGGGGGGGGGGGTGCGTCTCTGTTGGCGACCATCCCACGGTCCGACACGGCCAGTGAGTACACAAATTTCCTGTTTTTCTGCACTAAAATTTTCACTGTGGGTTGAGTCAGTCCTCAAAAGAGATGCATGTATGGCTCAGGTATTGTTTACAGTTTCAGACCCACTGATAAAAGCCATAACATTGCCATACTAAACATGCAAAGCATAAGACAACTATGATTGGGGGGATCATTTCTTATTACCAATATGTCTTTTCAGGGATTCAGTTTAAGAAATGTGCTGCTAGCTGTTGATAGGAGGAAATGAAACTTTTTTCATTTACATTTCCTTTGAAATCCAGGTGTACAGAGAACAACTTCGAGCCAAACTAACCATATAGTTATTACCCCCAATATAATGCAAAAACAGCAAAAACATACATAAAAAGGTTTACCTGTTTAATTCATAAATGTCCTCAATATTTCCAAAGAGAGCACTGACTTGTTCTGGTTTCATTGGCAGTTCCTGCTGGTCTATGATCCCCCCAAGATAATCCTACAGGAATAAAATATAGACACTAAATTCCATGTATTGATGGGGTATGTTCATTTTTTCACTTTACTTGTGTCTAAAAGTTGAAAGTTTAATGAAAAGCTATTTGTTTTAAATGATTGTGAATCATGCAGCTCTACTAACAGTGTTTTGTTTCTTTTTTTTAATGGGTGAAGTGTGGTTAAATCCAGATTTATATTTATTTTATTATAAATATTATATTAAATGTCAGCCAACCTTATTGCCCCTCTCTGCAGGTACTTTTTTGGGGGGTTTTGGATAGAATGCTTGAATCCTTCATTGTATGTTGGACATAAGCTTTTAATGAAGACGACATCAATAGATTTTTTGCTGACATTTGGGGGCCAATTTAAATAATAACCCTAGCACCAGTACAGCTGACCGCCTCCCCAAAGGTCTGCTTCAAAAATAAAAGTGTTTATATTAAAAGGCCTCTGTAGGCAAAGGTAAAAAATACCATTTTGTGAGTACTCACCTGAAAAATGGATATTGTTGGTGTGCCACACACCCCGCTTCACTTTTAAATATTCTTCACTTATTGGGTTAACTCACCGCCAGGTGACGTAGTGCAGAGAGGAAGTCTTGTAACGAGCCCCCTTCCGGCCTATATATACCTGGTACCTCCCTTCAATCACCAGTATATTAAAAAAGCAGAAAGAAAAGGTACCAGTATTCCACCGGTAACCTCAAAATCAATTTTGATATAAATAAAAAGGTTTCACCATATAAAGGCTTCGGAAATACCGAAAAGGGTGGGAGTGAAGCGGGGTGTGTGGCACACCAACAATATCCATTTTTCAGGTGAGTAATCACAAAATGGTATTATTCTTGGTGTGCCACACACCCCGCTTCACTTCTAAATATTCTTCACTTAATGGGACATCCAAAAGCAGTGTCCACAAGGGCTGGGCATCTCAAGGCCAGGTGAAGCATAACTTAAATGACTGCAGTCTGCAGAACTTTGCGGCCAAAAACAGCATCCGCTGAGGCTCGCACATCAACCTTGTAAAACTTAGAAAAAGTATGAACAGAAGACCAAGTGGTGGCCTTACAAACTTGTTCAACAGAAGCTTGGTGCTGAAAAGCCCAAGACGCCCCAATGGCGCGAGTAGAATGAGCAGTGATACGAAAAGGGGGAACTCTTCCCTTAGCAGAATAGGCCGCAGTAACGGCCTGACGTATCCACTTGCTAATGGCAGATTTGGCTGGTGCCAAACCCTTCTTAGGCCCATGGGGCACAACAAAAAAAGAATCCGTCCTACGAAAAGGAGACGTGATAATCAAGTAGTACTTAACACAGCGTACTACATCCAAACAATGCAAAACCCTCTCTTTGTCATTCTTAGGATTAGGACACAAGGAGGGAAGAACAATATCTTGGTTCAAATGAAAAGCAGAAACAACCTTAGGAAGAAAGTCTGGCTTGAACCGAAAGACCACTTTATCCTGATGCCTCTCAAAGTAAGGCGCCTGGATAGACAAGGCCGCCAACTCCGAGACATGCCGGACCAAAGTGATCGCTACCAAGAAGACAATCTTCTGAGTCAGGGTAGACAAAGCAATATCTTGCAAAGGCTCAAAAGGAGGAGCCTGAAGAGCAGAAAGAACCAAATTCAAATCCCAAACAGTAATGGTTTCCTGGGAGGCTGCACATGAGTAACCCCCTGGAAAAAAGTTTTAACTAAAGGCTTAAGCGCAACACGCTTCTGAAAAAAGATAGATAAGGCAGAGACCTGCCCTTTCAACGTACTTAGCTGGAGACCAGAATCCAGCCCTGATTGTAAAAACTCCAGAATCCTGGAGACAGAAAAGACCCTACAAGGAAAGGATCTTATCTCACACCAAGCAATATAGGCTTTCCAAGTCCTATAGTAGGTGATGGAAGAAGACCTCTTCCGGGCACTGATCAGAGTCTTAATGACTGAATCAGAAAGACCCTCCTCCTTCAGGATGGAGGTTTCAGCAGCCAGGCCATCAAACCCAGCGCTGGTAAATTGGGGTAACACAATTGACCCTGAGTGAGCAGATCAGGCCGAAGAGGCAGAGCGAACTGGTCCACTGCCAGCCGAACGATGTCTGCGAACCTCACTCGCCTTGGCCACCTTGGGGCCACGAGAACGGCGGACACCTTTTCCAGAGCCAACTTCTGAAGCACCCTGCCCAGCATGGGCATCGGAGGAAACAGGTATAGAAATCCCAGAACTCCCCAGCTCAGGGACATGGCGTCCACTGCCAGAGCCAGAGGATCCTGGGAGAGCGACACAAAGTTCGGGAGCCTGCAGGAGGCAAACGGGTCCACCTCCGGGGTCCCCCATCGGAGACACAGTGAGCGAAACACCCGAGGATTGAGAGCCCATTCTTCCAGGCGGGGAGAGCCCCTGCTCAACCGGTCCGCTACCTGGTTCTTCACCTCTGGAATGTAAACCTCTGAGAGACAAGGAACATGGGACACCGCCCAGGTCAGGATCAGGGACACTTCTCTGAGAGCACTCAGACTGCAAGTCCTTCCCTGATGACCGATGTAAGCCACCGCTGTTTGATTGTCTGAACGCACCTGGACCGGAAGGCCTAGAACGTGCTGAGTCAGGAGAGCAAGCACCCGACGGATAGTTCTCAGTTTCAGAATATTGGTGGTTAAGTGGGCCCTTTGAGGTCCCCACTGCCCCTGAAACTGCAGCTCCTTCCAGAATCCGCCCCATCCCGACAGACTGGCGTCCGTGGTGACAATTTCCCAAAGGAGGGTCAGGAAAAACCTGCCCTACACCAGATTGGTCGAGACCAACCACCACAGGAGGGACTGCCGGACCCGGGAGGAAAACTGGAAGGACTGATCCAGCGACCGAGGCTGCTGGTCCCAAGACGCTAACAGAAAAAGCTGACGCGTTCTCGTGTGAATTTGGGCAAAAGGAAGAAACACTCTGTGTTGATGAGAGTCCAGGCCGGGACGAACCGACCCATCTCTCTCGGGGACTGCGAAAAGACTGGAGTAGAAACCGAGGCCCATCTCTAAGCGCGGCACCGGCCGGATGACCGCCATCTCTAACAGATTCCCTACCGACGCCAGGAGCCCCTGCGTGGCCAGAGGATCGATGGGCACCCGAGACCGAACGAACCGTGAAGGAGGGTGAGACTCGAATTCCAGGTCGTAACTGGCCGACACTACCTCCTGGATTCATCTGCCTGGAACCACTTGGTTCCAAACCTGGGAGAAGTGTCGCAATAGTCCCCCCCCACCCGCACGGGTGAGGGCAGCCCCTCATTGCTGAGTGGGCTTATCAGCAGGTTTGGGCTTGGTGCCCCAGGACTGAGCGGGCCGGCCACGGCCCCTCCCCCGAGTCCACCCTGCACCTCTGGTAGCGGGAAAGGAAGCACCCCTGCCCGCTCTGAATCCTCGAAAGGAAGGCCTACCGGAACCTGCCCCCCTAAAGGGGCCACGAGGCCTCTTGCGTTGTGGCATCTTACCACCCTTTGCGACTGAATCAATTTTCTCCCCAAACAGACGCAACCCCAAAAAGGGGAGAGCTGTGAGCACCTTTTTAGACGCCGCGTCCGCCGACCACTGACGCAGCCATACCGACCTGCGAATAGCCACCAGCGTAGCCGCTGCCTTGCTACTCATAGCCAGCGCATCGTCCTGAGCGGATAGGACATAAGACACAAAAGATTCACACTGCTTAAGCGCAGTAAACCGTTTACAAGCGGGATTGAGATCCTCATATAGCCCCTGAATTAAAGACTTAATCGCCAATAGAAGAAGGGCTGAAGCACACACCGGGCGCAACGCTGACCCGGAGTAAATAAAACCATGGCGCGCGTATTGGTCAATCCGACGATCTTCCCCATCTTTAGGGACAGTGGTCTCCGCAGACTGTACCATAGCCGTGCTGGAGAGCCCTAGCACAGGGGTATCGACGTCAGGAGGGACAGACCAAAGCTTTACCAACTCTGGCGGGAAAGGATAACGCTTTTCCCAACTGGAAGGAATTCCAGATAACCGCGTGGGATGTTCCCATTCCTTAAGGACCACCCTCTCAAAGTGGTGTTGTCTGGGAAAAACCCAACGCGGCTGAGGCTCCTTAAACAACTGACCCTTTGGCAGGGTGGCAGCCTCAGGCGGATCTAAATTCAAAATTTTAAACATTTGAGCCAGAATGGAGGGGGTGTCAACAACAACCCCCTCCGACCAATCGCCAATCACATCAGCCTCAAGCTGATCTGCAGGCTCATCTGACTCCAACAGGAATTCATCCTCATCCGGGGATCCATCGGACCATTCCACAGGCTTACATAACTCGTCCTGTGGAGCCGAAGGTACCGGAGTCAGGTGCCTCCGTTTTGCAGCGGCCTTTAACCCTGCTTTAACGGGCACTACTTTCCGGGGGCTGGCCTGTGCCGCCACCTCGGAATGCGAATCCCCACTTTTGACAGTGTCATGCGGGGTCCGGAACAGGGAGGGAGAGGTAGGAGATGATGAAGGATGCGATGGGCCCGCAGCCGAAGCAACGGACTGGCGCGCAATAGTCTGCTTTGCACAAGGGATACAAATAAAGACATCATCAGCTGGGAGTAGAGCCCCACAACCTACGCACCCCCCGAAAGGCTCAGCAGAACCGTTTCCGGCAATAACGGAAGCCTCCATATGGTGATTTATGGTATTCGCAATATTTGGGTTCTTAAGGCATAAGCCAACCCGGGATGCCCCCTTATTTGTAAATGTCCCGGAAGGGAGGATTTTTTTTTTTTTTTTTTTTAATTAAGGTCCCCTTTAATAATCTCTCTCTCTCTATATATATATATATATATATATATATATAGATTTATGTATATATGCATTTATAAATATCCCAATTAATAGACAAGGACTAGCCAGGCAAAATAGAGCCGGAGGGCCACCATAAACAAGGATCCCGGGATCTGTAAGGCAAGAGAAACCACAATCAGATCCTCACATGTGTGCAACAATCCTATATGCATGGCACCAAAGTGCCTTTAAAAATGAGCAACAGCCATGCCCCCTAATAAAAAATAACTCCCCACCATATCCATTACAAGAAGATATGCAATTCGCACTCAACGGCCCCACTGGGTGGGGCCGCTTACCTGGACCAGGCGAGAGCAGCAGCCGCAGGGCGAGACAGCAGCCAGGAGCTGCAGCACAGGAGAACCAAGTGCGGCCGCGCGCCCACGTGACTTCCCCCTTTGAAGGGAAGTGAAGCTGGGGCCGCCGCATGACGCCGTCGCCGTGCCCCCGTCGTTGCGTCACCGGGACCCGCCCCCTACGCTGATCAGTGCGGCCAATTCAGCTGGGGATTACACCAGATGGGCCACTACACGTGCGCCCAGGCAGCGGAGGGGGGGGAAAACAACAAAGACCGCATAGCGCAGCCTATGCAAAAATAAAACACATACAGTGCCAGCGGTGAAGGGGGGAGGGGGGAGGCGGGAGGGGGCCATTTAAGCAATAGTCAGCTTTGCACAAGCGGCAAGCCACCTACCCAGCGCGGTCTGCCATCCAAGCAGACCTAAACCAAAGTGAACAAAGAGCGCACACATGCTGAAGTAAGCTCAATGCATAACATGAACACACACACGTTGTAATAAAGTTATACTAGTGAAAAACACAAACTTAATGCACACCCTCAAACCCCCCCCCCCCCCCCCCCCCCCGTGAAGGGAGAAGGGACCGTAACGGGAGAGAAAGGGGCTACGGGGACCCTTGGGACAGGGGCATCCCATTTCCGGATCACCATGCCGGATAGCCGCATTGCCCCACGCATGAGGTCGAGCGGTAGGAGATAAGCTCCTAGGCACTTAAAGTGCCGTCTACCATTTGCCCAGCGAGCAGCCTAGGCTGGGAGGCTTCCATTCCACCATTAAGGTATAAACACTCAAACCGGGCAGAAATAGACCAAAAGGGGGGTGCCGGGGTAAGACCCCGGCTACCTGTAAGCAGGAAACTTCAATCTTCTGTCTTGTCGTCAAGCAGAGAGAAAAATACTGGTGATTGAAGGGAGGTACCAGGTATATATAGGCCGGAAGGGGGCTCGTTACAAGACTTCCTCTCTGCACTATGTCACCTGGCGGTGAGTTAACCCATTAAGTGAAGAATATTTAGAAGTGAAGCGGGGTGTGTGGCACACCAAGAATAAAAATGTTTCAGCGGAACAAAACCTAAAACAGCCGGCCCCAAAGTCTAAAAAAATACTCCAGTCTCTGGCCTTCTCCTGGGGCATCCCTCACTGTATGAACCCCCTCCCCACTCACTGTATGAACCCCCTCCCCACTCACTGTATGAACCCCCTCCCCACTCACTGTATGAACCCCCTCCCCACTCACTGTATGAACCCCCTCCCCACTCACTGTATGAACCCCCTCCCCACTCACTGTATGAACCCCCTCCCCACTCACTGTATGAACCCCCTCCCCACTCACTGTATGAACCTCTTCCCCACTCACTGTATGAACCCCCTCCCCACTCACTGTATGAACCCCCTCCCCACTCACTGTATGAACCCCCTCCCCACTCACTGTATGAACCTCTTCCCCACTCACTGTATGAACCCCCCTCCCCACTCACTGTATGAACCCCCTCCCCACTCACTGTATGAACCTCTTCCCCACTCACTGTATGAACCCCCCTCCCCACTCACTATATGAACCCCCTCCCCACTCACTATATGAGCCCCCTCCCCACTCACTGTATGAACCCCCTCCCCACTCACTGTATGAACCTCTTCCCCACTCACTGTATGAACCCCCCTCCCCACTCACTGTATGAACCCCCTCCCCACTCACTGTATGAACCTCTTCCCCACTCACTGTATGAACCCCCCTCCCCACTCACTATATGAACCCCCTCCCCACTCACTATATGAGCCCCCTCCCCACTCACTGTATGAACCCCCTCCCCACTCACTGTATGAACCCCCTCCCCACTCACTGTATGAACCCCCTCCCCACTCACTGTATGAACCCCCTCCCCACTCACTGTATGAACCCCCTCCCCACTCACTGTATGAACCCCCTCCTCACTCACTGTATGAACTCCCTCCCCACTCACTGTATGAACCCCCTCCCCACTCACTGTATGAACCCCCTCCCCACTCACTGTATGAACCCCCTCCCCACTCACTGTATGAACCCCCTCCCCACTCACTGTATGAACCCCCTCCCCACTCACTGTATGAACCCCCTCCCCACTCACTGTATGAACCCCCTCCCCACTCACTGTATGAACCCCCTCCCCAGCGATGTAAACACTACCCGCATCCCAAGGATCTTTGGGTTGAGGCACGCTCCCTGATAGGGCGAGAGTTCGCGCATGTGTCATTCCATTGGCGGTCAGGATTTACTGGGGATCGGAGGAGGTTTCACACAGCAGAGTGACCAAAATCGGGATGCTCTGTGGGCAAGGAACATACTCGAATAGTCAAAATTCCAGGTTTTGTTCCGCTTTAACCTGGGTCAAGTGGTGCAGTCATCTATTCAAAAAATGACATGGATTAAAATAAAATCAATATTTAGCTAGGCCTCTGTCACAGTCATTAAAGTGGACCAACACCCAGGGGTGATCGGCCCGGAAACCCCCCCCCCCAAAAGCCCCAAAAAACCTTACCTTATCGGCGACGGATCAGCCGCCGCCGCCTCCCACGCGCCCCTCTAGCAGTGCGAATGGCCGGCGCGGGAGCACGCCCTGTAAAAGGGGCGCGCGGGAGGCGGCGGCGGCTTGTCCGTCGCCGAAAAGGTAAGTTTTTTGGGGCTTTTGGGGGGGTTTCATACACCGGGGCATCCTGATCTCGGATCAACACCCAGGATAGTGAAAATCCTGGGTGTTGGTCCACTTTAATCTATTAAAACTGCAAACCTTTGCTTCTTAGATGGGGCGTCTCAGGAGGAGCAATGGGTACCAGTCTTATATTGTACCAAAACCCAGGATAATGACTATCCTGGGTTTTGGTCGACTCCCCCGGGGCACCCGATCGGGGGTTCCCCGCCATGTGAAATCCCACAGATCTCCCGGATCAACTCACCTCACCGCAGTCCTATGATGCATGCACGGCCGCTCGTCCAATCAGCGCGCTCAGAGCCGCTGAGCTATGGACGTCTAACCCGATGTCTAAGCTCAGTGGCTCCAAGCGCGCTGGCGGCCGCATCTTGCCCTTCCCTCTAACAGGGCCCTGCTAGAGGGATAGTGGGGATGCGGCGTTGGACCGGGATTAAGGTAAGTGTGGCAGGTGTCCTGGGGGGTTTCACACAGCGGGGCATGCTGATTTTGGATGCCCCCGCGGGGAGGAAATGGATCGGCCCGGGAATCTATAAGATCTATCCCTCTAGCAGGGCCCTGTTAGAGGGAAGCGCGAGATGTGGCCGCCAGCGTGCTGAGCTTAGACGTTGGGTTAGACGTCCATAGCTCAGCAGCTCCGAGCGTCCTGATTGGACGAGCGGCCGAGCATGCGCTGTAGGACCGCGGTGAGGTGAGTTGATCTGGGAGACCTGGGGGGGGGGGGGGGGGTTCACACAGCGGGGCATCCTGATTTTGGAGGAAATGAATCCAGCTGGGTTTCAGTCCACTTTAAACTAACACTGACACATCAGGGTTGATTCAGCACCATGGCTTTGATTCAGAGTTGAAACAAAATCTCTTGGTAGTAAAAAATGTATTTTAGGTAAAAAAAGCCTAAGAATTTCACTGTTGCTGAATTATCTGCAAGTGACAGTGAAAAGCAATGGCACTCTTTACTACAGTGTAAAGAGGAGGAAAACATTTACTAATTTAGGAGAAAAAAGTGCAGTTGACTTTCACAGTCTTCCCTGCCGGCGATTTGGCAACAGAGAAATGATCACACTATTTTTTCCACTTAAGTGATTTTTTTACTGCCATGAGAATTTTTTTCAACTCTTACTGAATCTAAGCCCATGAGTATTTTTTACTCTTTTACTCTTTTTACTGTTTTTGGGGAGAAAACAGTGGCATATTTAATTTCTTTTTAATTTGCATATCTAAATATGGTGCTGAAAAAGATCATGGGAACAAACGTTTTCTCTCAAAGAGATGTGAGGAAAAATAACACTTTAGTTGTTGGTTCATTAAAAATGTTGGTCCTTTATAGTTATCCATTAACTGAACTTTTTATATTTATATTTTTCTTTGGGTGTGTTTGGCTCACCATGATTATTTTATATGCCTTCCCCTGATGCATGTTTTAATTGATTCAGTAGTATTTTAATCACTTGCATTTAAAGTACCTTCCTTGGTTCCTCTCGCACTCTTTTGTGCCTCGCTATTGGTCCTTGTAGTCCGCCTAGGCTTGTGTGCTGTGAGTGATGGGGGGCGATGCTCCCTGCGGACCCCTCCCAGCCATTACCCGACTGGCTGACCGGCTTGCCCTATATTGTCTCCAGGTGAGCCCCCCAGTGCGACGTCAGGACTGGGGTTGGCAGGGGCAGGGTCAGTGGCAGGGACACCCATCCCCCCTTCCATTAGCGAGGTACAAATCCCCCCGAAACGCATTGCAGCCGACACATGGGAGGAGGACTATTCACACCAGAACAACTCTATTTTAAAGGCAACAATTAAAAGCTAGATATTCTAAGTATGTCACACACCCCGCTTCAAGATAATCATTACATGTGGGTAGTATGGTCTGAAGAGGGCGATTTGCAGAGATGATTGGAGGAAAGAAAGCCCCTCCCAGTCCATAAATACCTGGGACCTCCCACTCATTACCCAGTTTTCCATCTCTGCAGACGGCGAGCAAGTCAGAAGATGATGTCTCCTCCTTGCACAGGGGGATTTCAGGTAGCCGGGTTTATTCCCGGCCCGCTTTTCTCTCTATTTCCACCCGGTTATGTTTTTTATAAGTCCCAATACACATGCCTCCCAGTCTAGGCTGTATCCCGGGTGAGGGTAGAATGGCACTTTTAGTGCTCTGGAGCCATGCTCCACCGCGAGACCCTGTACCAGAGGGTAGGCGGTTATCCGGGCTGGTGACCCCGGTTTGGGATGCCCTGTCCCTTGGCCCCCCTTTCCTGATGCCCTTCTCCTGTGGTGGTGGGGATAAAATGTCGGGGGCCACCTTTTTTACCTCAGAGTTAGGATTTATTTATTGAGCATTTTTTCACTTTAACAGTGGCGCTTGCTGCTACTGGCGCCAGAGCTGAGGAGAACTTTTCTCCTCAGAAGTTGTAGTTGGGGGGTGGGGCCGGCTGTTGGCGCTGGCTTGTCCCCCTGGCTTTACTGTTTTTTGTTGCGGTGACTACCGCAATGGCCGCGGCGCGGTTATTTGCGCTGGCGGTACCATTAATCTTGTGAGGGGAGATCTCCGCGATCTTGCGCGTTGCCGCGGCCCGCACCCATTACATCCCTGGGGTCTTTGTGGTTACCGGCGCCGCGGCTGCTGTTCTTGCCATGGCGCCGGTATATGTGTGCGCTATAGTGTTTTTCTGAGGTAATTTACCTCACACATTTTGCCATTAGGGGCGCAGATCCACTGCGGAGCCCGCTTTCCGCTCTGTAAGGGGGCGGAGCTACGCATATCGCGCGCTCAGGATCCTCTCTGCCTCTGTGAGCTGCGTGTGTGGTGGACGCCATTTACCTCACACAGGAAGGCACAGTGAGTGGCCCTATGGGCCCCCTATATTTCTATATATATATATATATATATATATATATATATATATATATTTACTTATATGTAACCCTTTATATCCGGCAGTCTTTCAGGTAGAACGCCTTGGGTTTTAAGGGGTCTTCTTCCGGTCCTTGGGTCCCTGGGTTAAATTCCATGTTAAAATCCTCCCACTTGGGACAATTATAAGGGCATCCCGGGTTGCTTACTAGCGTAATTCCCTCGGTCATTGCGACTACATATAAGATCACCGTATGGAGGCATCCCCAGATACCGGGCTCCCCTCAGGGCAATCCCGGAAGTGCATGGGCTGTGGGGTATCCCTAACAGGGGATGACGTATTTCTACGTATACCATGTGCACAGCAGACTATTACACGGCAGTCAGAACCCCAGACGTCTGGGTCAGCACCGCCGGCGTCATCCCCTTCCCACCCCGTCTTGGCCCGTGTCCCGTGTGACGTTGTCACGGGTGGGCAGTCGCAATCCGATGTGTGTGCTAGATTGACTAATATTGAAAAATGTATTTCTTCTGTGGTTGCCAAGAAGGCTCCAGCTAAGAGAAAGCATTTGTCACCGGTCCCACCGACATTTGAATATGACGATGAGGATCGCCTGGATTGGTCAGATTACTCCCCTCTGGAGGAAGGGGAGCTATTTGACGAATCGGATTATTCGGACGACCAGCTATTCGTTGGCGCGGACTCTGAGAAGGGGTCAGGGAGTTCTTTGGATACTCCTAACGTCCTTGCTCAGATGTTTGAGGTTCTGGCTATTTCTCCTCCAGAGGTTGCTCCTCATCAACAAGGGGAGTTTTATGAGGAATCCAAGCCGCGCTTGGAATTCCCTAATCAAAGGCATTTTGATAAGATTATTTCTAAGGAATGGGAGAGGCCGGCTCAGCTCCCAGGCATTCTTCAGAGTTGGGATAAAAGATATCCTTTCCCTTCGGACACGGTTAAGCGCTGGACGTCCCCCCCTGAGGTGGATGCACCAATTCTGGGGTTATCCAATTCAGCAGTTTTTGAATAACCCCGATTGCTCTTCTCTTAAAGATGGAGGGGATAAACGAATTGGCCAGATGGCTTGTCATGGTTTCGCCAGTATTGGGGCAGCCATACGGCCCTTTTTGCGCTTCACCTCTGCTGGTGGTGGCTACCAGGTCGGTGGTCAGAGACTTGTTGTCATCTTCTGGTTTGCACCCGGACAGATTTCTGGGACTTAAACGTTGTGAGTTATTCTTGTCTTTCATGTTAGCCGCCTTGGAGAGCTTCTGCTCTGATGGTGACTATAAGGCGTTCAGTTTGGTTGCGCCAGTGGGCGGCCGACTTTGGGCCAAAAAAGTCGCTGACGTCTCTCCCATTCGTGGGGCTATGGCTTTTAGGAGAAAAATTGGATTCAGTAGCTAAGGGGGGTAAGTTACCTCAACGCAAGAAGCAACGACGTCCCTTTCGCGGGGCGGCTTCTTTCAATCATACCTTTCGCGGATCCAGAGCAGGAAGAGGTTTCGCCTTCCCTTCCACTAGAGGAGATTCCTGGAATAGGGGCGAGGACGTGCCCGCTCAGGATACAACTGGGGTTCATAACCCAAAACCTGCGAACAAGCCTGCTCAGCAATGAGGGGGCGCCCTCACCCGTGCGGGTGGGGGGACAGCTGCGACACTTCTCTCTGATCTGGATTCGGGAGGTTTCGGACAAACGGATCCGGGAAGTCGTGTCTTCCGGCTACAAGTTGGAGTTCGAGTCCCGTCCTCCTCCGCTTTTCTTCAGGTCTAGGGTGCCCCCGGACGCACCTGGCGCACAGGGGCTTCGGGAGGCGCTTTTCAAGTCTTCTGGAGATAGAGGTCATCTCGCCAGTGCCCCTATCAGATCAGGGTCGGGGATTTTACTCAAATCTGTTCACGGTCCCCAAAAAGGATGGCTCTATCCGGCCCATCCTGGATCTGAAGATCCTCAACAGGTTTATCAGGCTGCGAAAATTTCGCATGGAATCGCGTCGTTCAGCTATCCGTCCATAGACGTCAAGGACGCTTTCTTCCATGTTCCGATTTTTTCCCACGCACCAGAGATTCCTCAGGTTTGTGGTGGAAGATCGGCACTTTCAGTTTGTAGCTCTTCCTTTTGGTCTCACCACAGCTCCAAGGGTTTTCACCAAGGTGCTCGCTGGGGTGATGGCTCTTCTTAGAGAGCAGGGAATTCGCATAGTGCCATATCTGGACGATCTCCTCATCATGGCATCATCATTCAGCCAAGCGGAATTGGACACCAGGACGGTAATATCCACTCTGGAGAGGTTCTGCTGGGTGATCAACTATCCCAAGTCCTCCTTTTACCCGTCCAGGATAGTATCCTTTCTGGGAATGTCTCTGGATACAGATCAGGCCAGAGTGTTCCTTCTTCAATCCAAGGTTCTTTTGATTCAGGAATTGATTCGGTCGCTCATGTCCATTCCTTGTCCGACCATTCTACTAGGAATGAGACTGGTGGGGTTGATGGTGGCCTCCTTCGAGGCAGTCCCCTTTGCCCAGTTTCACACAAGGACGCTACAACTCCATCTATTGTCTGTCTGGGACAGATCTCCTCTGTCGCTGGATCAATTCTTTCTGATGTCTCCCCGGGCTCGCCGACCACTCAGGTGGTGGCTGAACTCAACCAATCTGTTGAAGGGCAGGTCTTTTCAGACTCCTCGTTGGGAGGTGGTCACCACGGATGCCAGCCTCTCAGGATGGGGGGGCTTCTGGAATGATCTGCAATTTCAGGGGTTGTGGGGACCCCTGGAAGCCCACGAGCCTATCAACATTCTGGAATTGAGAGCCATCAGAATGGTTCTTTTTCGTTTGACTCATCTCCTGCAGAGCTTGCCGGTCCAGGTTCGGTCGGACAATCGGACGGAGGTTGCCTACATCAATCACCAGGGAGGGACTCGCAGCAGGAGTGCCCTCAGGGAAGTGTCATTGATTCTGGACTGGGCGGAGAGCCACGTCCCGTGCATCTCGGCAGTTCACATTCCGGGAGTAGAGAACTCGGAGGTGGACTCTCTGAGTAGGTGGTCAGCCCGCAAGGGGGAGTGGCCTCTCAGTCCCAAGGTGTTTCGTTCAATTTGTCTCAGGTGGGGTTCACCGATGGTGGACCTCTTTGCCTCCCGTCACAATCACAAACTTCTGGCATCTGTGTCTCTGGCGAAGGATCCGCTAGCCTTCGCGACGGACGCCGTGTCCCTGAACTGGAGGGATCTGGGGTTTCTGTATCTGTTCCCTCCGTTTCCCATGGTAGCCAGAGTAGTGCGCAAGCTGGCTCTGGAAGGAGCGTCAGCAATTCTGGCGGCTCCAAGGTGGCCAAGACAGGTTTGGTTCGCAGACGTGGTAAGGTTAGCAGAAGATCAGTTCGTTCTGCCCCTGCTGCCGGATCTGCACACACAGGGTCATCTACGTTGCCCCAATTTACCAATGCTGGCTTTGACGGCGTGGCTGCGGAAACCTCCATCTTGAAGGAGGAAGGTCTTTCTGATGCGGTTATTCACTCTTATTAGCGCTAGGAAGAGGTTTTCTTCTTCCGTTTACTATAGGACTTGGAGGTCTTATATTGATTGGTGTGAGACTAGGGCTTTCCCTTGCAGGGAATTCTATATTTCTAGAATCCTGGAGTTCCTGCAACATGGTTTGGATCTAGGGCTCCAACTTAATACTCTGAAGGGGCAGGTGTCTGCCCTGGCGGTTTTTCCAAATATCTTTTGCGCTTCATCCGCTGGTTAAGACCTTTTTCCAGGGGGTTATGCACGTGCGGCCCCCTAGGAAGGCTCTGATTCCGGTTTGGGATTTGAATTTGGTTCTTTCTGCTCTTCAGGGTCCTCCCTTTGAGCCCTTGCATGATATTGCCTTGTCTTCCCTTACTCAGAAGGTGGCCTTTTTGGTAGCTATCACTTCTGTTCGGCGTGTTTCTAAGTTGGCGGCTCTGTCCATTCAGGTCCCGTATTTTGAAAGACATCAGGACAAGGTGGTTTTCCGTTTTAACCCGGATTTCCTTCCTAAGGTGGTTTCTGCCTTTTCACTTAAATCAAGACATTGTTTTGCCCTCTCTGTGTCCTAATCCCAGTAACGAAAAGGAGAGGGTCCTGCATTCCCTGGATGTGGTTCGAGTTGTGAAGTACTATTTGGTGGTAACGTCTGCCTTTCGTAAGACTGATGCCTTCTTTGTGGTACCCTCTGGGCCCAAGAAAGGTTTTGGCGCCCGCTAAGTCTTCCATCAGTAAGTGGATTCGTCAGGCCATTGTCGGGGCCTTTTCTGCTAAGGGGAGAAATCCTCCCCTTCGTGTTACAGCTCATTCTACTCGTGCGGTTGGGGCTTCCTGGGCTTTTCAGCACCAGGCCTCAGTTGAGCAAGTTTGCAAGGCCGCTACCTGGTCTTCTGTTCACACTTTTTCAAAGTTTTTACAAGGGTGATGTTTGGGCCTCAGCGGATGCTGTTTTTGGCCGCAAAGTTCTGCAGGCTGCAGTAGTTTAAGTTGTGCTTTATGCCTTGTTTTGGATCCCCACCCTTTATGGACACTGCTTTTGGATGTCCCACATGTAATGATTATCTTGAAGCGGGGTGTGTGACATACTTAGAATAATACCATTTTGTGAATACTCACCTTGTAAAATGGGTATTATAAGTATGTCACACACCCCGCTTCAACCCGCCCTTTTGTATTCTGGATCCATCGTTTTGTGAACCTTGCGTTGCTATGACTAATATTTGGCTCTTCCTGGTCCCTTACCTTACTGCCTTCTTTATACTGGGTAATGAGTGGGAGGTCCCAGGTATTTATGGACTGGGAGGGGCTTTCTTTCCTCTAATCATCTCTGCAAATCGCCCTCTTCAGACCATACTACCCACATGTAATGATTATCTTGAAGCGGGGTGTGTGACATACTTCTAATACCCATTTTACAAGGTGAGTATTCACAAAATGGTATTTTTATCTTTTCCACCTCACAACCAGATCAATCTGATAACATTCTGGACTTTTACTACCGGGGACCTGAACCCACGATGTTCGGCATGGACCCAAACAGTGCGGTTCAGGTCCACTCTGTTCAGGTCTCTAACTAAAACACTTATACAAGCACTATTTTACAGTGGACCTCAGCTGACAGTTTCCTGTCTGTCTTTCTGACTATCCTGGGTCTTGGTCCTTGCCCCTGGGGCGCCCCAGTGCAGAGCGCCCCACTGTGTTAAACCCCCCCAGGTCGCCCTCACCTCTTCACGCTCCTATGGCGCTCATCCAATCAGGGCGCTGGCAGACGCATCCCCCACTACAGGGAGCTTACACGTGCTGGCCACTCACAAATTCCTGGTGATAGCGGGGATGGGGCCTCTGCTCCCGCATGCACCGCTGGACCGGGAACGAAGGTGAATTTTCATGCAACCTCGGCGGGTTTCATACATTGGGGCACCCCGATAGGGGGGAGGGAGTGGTATACCTGCCCTGGAGTATCTCAGACGCCATGAAAGGAGCACTATCACAAACTTGTGCAATATTAAAGATACATATAAACCTGTCGGCTAATGAGAGGAGGGGTCACTTATACAGCCAAACTGAATAAAACTCCGGCTTGTGATTTATTCTCTCATGGTAGGAATAAAATCCAGGGGTGACAGGTTTAGTCTATCAGGGGTGACAAAGCCTGTCACCCCGGATGTCCTCCTCCCCCCATTTAAACTGGACCAAAACCTACATTTTTAACTAGCATCTCCTGAATTGCTCCCGCCATGAGGAGCATCTTTTGCATATTTCCACTACTCCTGCTTCACTTAACTGCAAAGCTCCGCCGCCTCCATTCGTTGCCACAGTTGTGTGCGGCTATGATGTCATGGCCACACTTAGATTTGTGTCATCATACAGAGTTCCAGAAAAGCAAAAATATCCATTTCTAGTTCTACACCCTAAGAAGGAAGTATCAGCAGGGGCTTCTGCCAAATGTATTTTGCAAGTTCAGTAGGTTTTGGTCCACTTTAAAGTGGACCAACACCCACGGGTGATCGGCCCGGGAATCTATAAGATTCCCGGGCCGATCACCTCCCTCCCCGCGGGACATCCCGATCTCCCCAAACACCCCAAATCCCCTTATCTTATCGCCCCTCTAGGCGCGCCCACGCCGGCCGTCTGTGAATGGCCGGCGCGTCAAGAGGGACGCGCGGGAGGCGGCGGAGGAGCCGCTTGTCCGGGACTGTCAGATCGCTTGTCCGCGGCCACGTGGGAGCGGGGAGAGGTGAGTTTTCCGGGTGATCGGGGGGGTTTCACACAGCGGGGCACCCCGATCGGGGGTGCCCCACCGAAGTGGACCAAGACCCAGGATAGTCAAAATCCTGGGTGTTGGTCCACTTTAAAGAAAGAAAAACAAGCCTGGCTGGATGCTTCTTGATGCCGGGTGTATAAGTGACCCCTCCTCTCACCATCCAGCATATTTATTTGGATTTTTATAATTGGGCCATTTTTTGCAATAGTGCTCCTTGGCTCTAACCCTAACCCTCTCTACCAAAAACTAAAGAAAATAAATATTTTGACTGTAGATTCCCTTTTAAGTTAAAATGTATAATAGTATAATAGTATATGTATAATATGTTAAAATGTTGAATTTTTATATTTAATGTTATAGCTCTAACGGAGTGACTCCCTTCCAAGAAGCATTCCTTGTATGTATCCTGTACTTACTTGGCAGTCAATGTATTTGTAAGGCAGGTGCAATCCCTTTTACATAATTTTACCTCTCGGTTTTGAGTAGAAAAGTACCTGTAGGTCCACATTATCAATGTTTTTGAAGAAGTTCAAACTTACTACATATATATATATGCCAAATAGTTTTCAGCAATGTAAAACATTCCTAAAAATTAGTGCAAATATACGCTACTTACCTCTACAATAGCGCGCAAATCCTGGACATACACTCTCTCAGTATCAATAATTTCCAGTACCACCCGTTCCACATAACTAAGTTTGTTAGATATATTGTTTACTTTGTTTCCAAATGAAGAAAGTGGCCTAGAGCTAATCCGGCTCTTTCGATTGATATTATTGTTATTGTTTGTGCTGTGATAGTTTTGCAGGTAAGTCGCCTGAAAAGCGTCTCCTGCGGATGCCGCTAGCTCCATGTCTAAATGTGGTGGAGAGTCACTTTCCTGTTCTTCTTCTGGCCTGCTTACAATATTTTCATAGAGTTCCCGGACTTCATAGAGCGACCCGGAGGATGCTGTAGAGGTGACGCTTAATGGACGCTCATTAAAGTCTGCACAGAGCGAGGCCAAGCTTGATAACCTTTCATGGCTGCTGAAGGAGTCTGCTGACAGCCTGGAGGACTCTGGGAATAAAAAAAAAAAGATAGATCAGCATATTGTTAGACTATCTCACAGGGCTAATATTGAAATTCACATATAAAGGCTGAAAAGTATTTCACTTAAACATATTTGTCTATATTATACAAAATGGTTGTTGGTACCAGCTGTGGCACAGGACAGGCATCCCCTCCCCCGCATAGCCTGTTCTTATCTTTCTCTTCATCAAACCCCCTCCCCCTCAATATGGGTTTGGGTCTGGTTTAAGGACTCATACAGGTCAATGGGACCGCAGCTCGCATTCCAGCAAGGCCAGGCATAGCCCTAGGTTTATTCTGCCTGCCATTCCTAGATTCCAGTGAAGGTGACAGAAAATTCCTGGGTTCCTGTGTGGTTGCAGGGACAAAGTGGTTGCCGGGATAATGCCACAAAGCATTCCTTGTTTGTACCTTGTACTTACTTGGCGGAATAATTAAAGTATCTATCCAAGTATCTATCTAAGGCCATGCCTCTAGTGGCAGGTAACAGTAATACCAGAGTATATATCTTAAGCTTTTATTTAGGATCTACATCAGTGATACTCAACTGGCGGACCGGGGTCCGAATGCGGACTTTGGTGCCGGATTTCCGGACCCCTGCCCTGACAGCCCTGCACTCACTTGCCCATCCAATCCCTGCCCCATCCATTTCTGTCCTCCCAGTTCTGCCCATCCAATCCCCGGCCTCCCAGCTTTGCCAATCCGTTACCCTTTCTTCCAGCTCTGCCCATTCATTCCTGCCCTTCCAATTATGCCCACCTATCCCTTCTCCCAGCTCTCTCTCCATCCCTCCCTGCCCTTCCTGTTCTGTCTATCCATCCCTCTTCCTTATCCTTACAGCTTGTCTCCCATCCATCCCTATCCCCCAAGACCTATCTATCCACCCTTGTTACCAGACATTATTGCCAGTTACATTTTAGGCTCAAGGCCAACCCTGTACACAGACTGCGCTAAATGCAAGGGGTGAGCAGTTTGCTGCGGGCCAAAGCAGTTTGTTCTGTGGGGATACAAAAAAAAAAAAAAGTTCCTGTTTTTCCCAGTGGCCAATAGGATTTTTGCAGTGGGTTAGTAAGGCAAGCAGCCTTTTTTAGTTTGCTTGGGGAGTCTATAGCCCCTCCCCCAGTGTGCTGATTTCTATCCTATCTGTATTCTATCCTATAACTATTCCCCCCCCCCCCCCCCCCCCCACCAACAGCCCTCTGCCCGGACCTTCACCTCTCCCCTGATGCCTGTAAATGGACCTTTACAGGAAGTGGTTGAGTACCCCTGATCTACATGTTCTGATAGATGGCATGAACACTTGACTTTCTTGGCATACAATGCGTTTTGTGAAAGTCTGAGGGGATCCGCTTGACTTTCTTGGCATACAATGCGTTTTGTGAAAGTCTGAGGGGGATCCGCTTGACTTTCTTGGCAGACAATGCGTTTTGTGAAAGTCTGAGGGGATCCGCTTGACTTTCTTGGCATACAATGCGTTTTGTGAAAGTCTGAGGGGATCCGCTTGACTGTCTTGGCATACAATGCGTTTTGTGAAAGTCTGAGGGGATCCGCTTGACTTTCTTGGCAGACAATGCGTTTTGTGAAAGTCTCTGAGGGGATCCGCTTGACTTTCTTGGCAGACAATGCGTTTTGTGAAAGTCTGAGGGGATCCGCTTGACTTTCTTGGCATACAATGCGTTTTGTGGAAGTCTGAGGGGATCCGCTTGACTTTCTTGGCAGACAATGCGTTTTGTGAAAGTCTGAGGGGATCCGCTTGACTTTCTTGGCATACAATGCGTTTTGTGAAAGTCTAAGGGGATCCGCTTTACTTTCTTGGCATACAATTCTTTTTGTGAAAGTCTGAGGGGATCTGCTTGACTTTCTTGGCATACAATGCGTTTTGTGAAAGTCTAAGGGGATCCGCTTTACTTTCTTGGCATACAATTCTTTTTGTGAAAGTCTGAGGGGATCTGCTTGACTTTCTTGGCATACAATGCGTTTTGTAAAAGTCTGAGGGGATCCGCTTGACTTTCTTGGCATACAATGCGTTTTGTGAAAGTCTAAGGGGATCCGCTTTACTTTCTTGGCAGACAATGCGTTTTGTGAAAGTCTGAGGGGATCCGCTTGACTTTCTTGGCAGACAATGCGTTTTGTGAAAGTCTGAGGGGATCCGCTTGACTTTCTTGGCAGACAATGCGTTTGGTGAAAGTCTGAGGGGATCCGCTTGACTTTCTTGGCATACAATGCGTTTTGTGAAAGTCTGAGGGGATCCGCTTGACTTTCTTGGCATACAATGCGTTTTGTGAAAGTCTGAGGGGATCCGCTTGACTTTCTTGGCATACAATGCGTTTTGTGAAAGTCTGAGGGGATCCGCTTGACTTTCTTGGCAGACAATTCTTTTTGTGAAAGTCTGAGGAGATCCGCTTGACTTTCTTGGCATACAATTCTTTTTGTGAAAGTCTGAGGGGATCCGCTTGACTTTCTTGGCATACAATTCTTTTTGTGAAAGTCTGAGGGGATCCGCTTGACTTTCTTGGCATACAATTCTTTTTGTGAAAGTCTGAGGGGATCCGCTTGACTTTCTTGGCATACAATTCTTTTTGTGAAAGTCTGAGGGGATCCGCTTGACTTTCTTGGCATACAATTCTTTTTGTGAAAGTCTGAGGGGATCACTTCTTCTGATTCCCTCCAGCTTGATCATTCACAGCAACTGTGGGGGCATAACACATACAAGGTCATAAAGCCCCGCATACCTCATTCAAAATTGTCCACTTTTCAAGAGCCAGGAGAAACCTGGTCACCGGTGTATTCTTTAGGCAAAAGAACCGGAGAAGACTTCCAAAGGCCAGGCCCCCCATCTCTGGAAAGACCTACTTTGTTTAGGAAACTGGCAGTGGAGTTCATAATGTATCACTGGGCAAGCCAATGAAGCATAAGCACCATGAGGTTGGTGCTTCTTTTGGGAGGAAGAACTGGCCCAGCATGATTACCAGGATTATGATTTTACAGGACATTTTTTGTCAGGTAAGATCCTTCCTGCTCTGGTGGATGAGGACACTGAATTTAGAGAAACTGAACAGTATTTCTCCACTGAGAAAGAAAAGAACTTTGTCCTGAGATCTAATAGAGTGGACAATACATTACCCACCAGAAGGTTTACAGACAGAAGAAAAAAATGTCTTTCCGCAGTAGGTAGTCCATGGTACAGGATTATGTTGATTCTCTGCTGCTCCAAGACAAGAGATCAGCCAATGTCCTAATAGTCACACAAGAGAACCTTCAGAGCTTTTCAACACCTGCAGCTCCTGGAGCTCCTACCATTTCAAAACTCTTTAATCCTTGCATATCAAAGCAAAGAATCCACATGGCACCTCCATAACGCATTAACATAAGAAATGTTGTGCTGGTGGCAATTAGAAGGGACGCAAAACATCCTCATGTTACCATATGGTTTCTTGTCAGCTTTGTGATGTTAATGCATACACAAATGAACATTTCCATCAAGCTTAGACTTCGTATAAACAATGTTATTTCCCACTTCCTTTATCTCTACAGTGTAAGAAATTTTGATCGTCTACTGGCCCCGGCATCTGACCGGGCACTTTGTCAGGCGCTACAATCATACATTGGGCCATGCACAGTTAGATCTGTATTAGGTTGTAGTGTGTTAGCCTTGCATCACAATACAAAGTATATATGTGTTGTCTTAAATGAATTTCGTATATATATTTTTAAATAAAAAAAACGACTCCCACTTTCAACTGTTCCCGATATGTAATGGTAAGCTCTCTTTTAAAAACCCAATCTCCCCGCCTCCCCCTGTGACGAAAAGTTAAAGCGGACCAACAGTCTGGCACAGTTGGAAAAGAAAGGTAGCGGCCATTTTTGAGCACCTCAGCCATGCTTCTGCCTAGATTCAACCAACATAAATGACAACGCACAGTAACCGAAAGCCCAGCAGAATTTCCTGTTTGCAGGCATCATGTTCTTTACATTTAAAGCGGACCTTCACGCTGAATAAGAGTCTATCTTGTATGTTTCCCCCACCCCCAGGACAGCAATCCCATAATGCAGAGCAACACAGTCAGAAGACACTTCCTGGATGTTAAAAGGCTCATAAAATGCAGTAGATGCAGGTAGGATAATTTTTAATGTGGGCAATATGTATGTACGGGGGGGGGGGGGCAATATGTATGTACAGGGGGGGGGGGGGCATATAAGATGGCCCTTATTCAGGGTGAAGGTCGGCTTTAAAGCAGAATGTTTGCCTAAATATCATCCACCAATACACCTCTGTATACGCCAAACAATTCTTGTGCAAATCCTATTTTTCTCCACTCAACAGGATGGGAGCGGCCATACCTGATCTTTCAGGACGATGTTAGTCATTGCCATATCATGTAAAGCAACTGATAACAAGCAATAACTAACTGGTAATGAAACCAATTACATAACTTCCTGCACACCACTCCTCTGAGTAATATCCAATATCCAATTCAAATGTTTAATTAGGTCAAGTTTTCCTTTAATAGGGATTCAATCTTAAATAATAGTACTAATAGCATCTTCCATCAGGTAATTTGCCCCCTTTTTTCCAGCTTTAAGCATATGGGGGGGGGGGGGGGAATTATATTGATCATACGCTTTTTTTATCATCAGTATTTAAATGGACTATCGTGGTACATGAGTGAAGTATTGCTGCATGCAGGCTATACCCAATATCAGCCTTTCTAGGGGGTAGCAAGTGTCAACACACGCAGGAACGCAGCGCGAGACACAAGTTGGAGCGCGTGACATGAGCTGCCTGCACACCCAACCTAGTGTCATTTCGTTTTAGCCTAGACAAGGAAGTAGTCCTGATTTGGGATGCCCCGATGCCCACACAATTCCCTTTATCGCCATTCCCACAGGCATTCACTGGCTCCTGTCCCATCAGATCAGGATCTGTTACAGGGTGCCCCTTTAGCCTTCCGCCAGGGCAGAAAGGGCATGGGGGAAAGGTTATGTCCTGCTGGTAATACTTTTATTTCTATGCCCAAGGCGTGGGTCCAATGTGGGACTGGGACTGAGTCTTTATTTATCTCTGAATTTCTGTAACAGTAATGCTGTCTGGGTGTTTATTCGTATTGTACTTTCACTCCTGGTCCAACCTACTTCGCTCGCTTGCCAAAAAGCTGATTCCAGTTAGTTTGCAAGAACGAAGCCATGGGCAGAACGCCACACGCTCCTACTGTCGCAGTGAATAGACTATGAACAACATAGTGACACAATAGGGTCAATTCAGCACCAGGGGGAAGTGTGCTACGCTTTAGGGGCGGTGCTTGGTGATTCAGCACTAGATTTACTCCCAAAAAATTTTTAACTGGTGCTAAATCGTCCCATAGGTAGACCATGAAAGTGACTGGCAGTTTTCTCTTCTAAAAAGTGCATGTTTTTCACCTGGTGCTGAATCAACCTTAACTGCACACAATCTGAATCTACGTAGGAACAGAAAACAGCGGCACACACCGCAACTACACTTGCTCCAGTAACAAATGCATCACTGTTGTGTTCCTACATCATACAGAGGTCAGTGCCTGATTTGGGGTCTCCCGAGAGATCAGTAAATTGAAGGGAATCCTAGTTATGGTCAATTATTAATGGAGACATCTTTTACTTTAGGTCTGCTTTGATCTCTATCTTATTTGGAACTGGTCTGGAACTAGGGTATGTTCTGCTTTTCAGGAAATGACAGCTAGTCTGATCAGACAACCTAAGGCTGATTTCAAACCCGAGCACTTTCATTGTGTTGGGAGTAACCTGCTTCAAGGCAGTTTGTGCTCTCAAACTCGAACAACATCTCCACCCAGTTTCTGTTGCAGTTGCTCCTCTGGAAAGCTCAGATGTGCACTGCATTCTTTGGTCATAAAAAAACCTCGAGATCTTGCTCGCTTTCTAGCTACATGGGAGGGTTGGATTGCCCACTTCCAACCGAGACATTTTGACCGAGATCTTCTTACGATTCACAGTTCTAACCTGCCCGTTATTTGGTTGGGTGGAGGCCTGGTACCCATTCCTTTCTTTGCTTTCCTCCTCTTTTCTTTCCTCTTTCTCTTTTCCTTTTCCCTTCGTGCTACCCTCCGACTGGTTGTTTTTTCTAGTGGTTGTATTGTAGGACTTTTGTTATTGTACATCCGGCATTCCTCGATGTCTACGTCTTATTTTACGAACTAATTGTTTTGGATGTTGACTTCTGTTGTATGAAGGTTGACGGCAGAAGGAGACCATACGGTCCATCTAGTCTGCCGTTATGTGTATACTGTATGTACTCTTTATCTTAGGATAGATGTGTGCTTATCCCAGGCAAAACTATTTTTTTTTTTTTTTAACACGCTGCCTCACTAATTACAGAAAGGACACACTTGCCAAGCCGAGCTGGAGATTCCCTTTTGAGCAAATCTCCAATTATTTGTTTTCTATGGAAATTCCCATTCAAAATGAAACCACTCTGTAATACGTTAGAGTGCATTTTGTATCACGTGCTACGATGAGTTGTATTTGGGGTTGGGTTACGGGCTTGCAGGAGGGGGGGGGGGGGCATCACCAATTGGGATACCCCCCAAGACATATACAGTGGTCATACACCTCCCTTTAATTGGAAAATTTGTACGGGAAATTTTGTTACCGTATGTTTTAAAAATCGGGGAAAGGGAAAATTAAATAACTACATGCAGTTTAACTTGTAAAAAGCTTGTTCATATTAGAAACTGAAAACATGTTCTTCTTAGCCTCCTCTTACACTGGACCTTCAGCATGATTTAATAAATAGCCCAAACCCTTTAAAATATTCCCCATGGGAAAGCTTTGTTAACGCCTTGACCTCAGAGGTCAGAAACAAGGTCAGAAACACATTTAGGGATACGGAGTGGTACATGAAGAGATTAATAGCTGGAGATCCTCCAATTGGGGAAGGAGGATCTGTTACAGGGTGCCCCCGCCTTCCGCCAGGGTAGAAAGGGCATGGGGGAAAGGTTATGTCCTGCTGGTAATACTTATATTGCTGTGCCCAAGGCGTGGGTCCAATGTGCAGAAGCATGGGGATGGGACTCCGTATTTATCTCTGAATTTCTGTAACAGTAATGCTGTCTGGGCGTTTATTCGTATTGTACTTATTGCCTATTTTTCATATAAGTGTAATATGCCAAACCTCAATAAAAGCATTTATTTAAAGAAAAACTATTCCCCAGCATCTAAAAATAAGTTTTTAATCACCTACTTATTATTCTTTCCCTGCAACTCTGTTCAGGACTCTAGGATACGGGCGCCGCCATCTTGCCTAAGAAGCATCACATACTGAGGAGATGAGAGGGGGATAAAATACAGGGGGGCAGGGTTATAGCTGTGCTTTGCTCAGACAGAGCAGAGCTGGGGTCAGTGAAAGGATAGCAATCTCAGAATGCAGAGCAGCAAAGTCAGAAGACACTTCCTGTTTGCAGGCTGCCTGATGCTCTATGAGCCGCCATACTCGCCCCTCCGGCTGTGTGAAACCCTCAGGTTGCCCGAAAACTTGATGAATAAAGGGGGGTGGGAGCAGCTCAATCACTATTATTTATACAAAATTATTATTATTATTCAGGGCCTGGGAACTAATTTACCGCCCAGTTTAACCCTCTCATCAACTAAATATCAAGCAACAAACATGTCTGTGTGGAAAGACAGAGATTTGGTTGCATATATCTGCAGATACATGTGGAAGCCACACTGCCCCGGCAAGGCACTCTGTGTTTAGTGTGGTCCCTACTCTTAATTCTGAGTCCCCAAAGTTGGGACATGCAATGCAGACAAATATCTGAGAGCTACTCACCTGGGAAGCTGCCAGCCTCCCTTTAGAACACTTCACAGGGAGAAATCCATATTGACTGAATTCCTCCCTGCTTGTGCTCATGGCAATTCTTGTCTCTGCGTGAGCGCGCAAGCGCGCTCTGCATAGCAGAGGAAAGACTGAAAGGCGGACGTGCACGCTCCCGAGAAGACGACTGCAAGACAGAGGCCACGCCCACCACGATGACATCACTCCTGAAGAAACAGAAACTAAATTCACGCGATGCCTGGAGACTGGTACGCACGTCTTAGCAGTGCAGATGCCAGTCAAAGGACACGTACAAGCGCTGGAGGGCGGGACTTCCGGCAAAGGTGAATCCAGAAAGCAGACGCTGCGAGGGACAGAGGGCTGCCTGGATCATCGAAACGTAAGTGTTTTTTTATGTTTGTTCGTTTAAAGCAATGTTATTTTTGTGGGTGTTGGTCCACTTTAATGACGATTGTCACAGTAAACGCGTCTTGATTGCACAAGAGCCCGTGCATAAGCCATTGGACCGAGAAAAGGCTCAATACTATGGGAGACATAGGGGGGATTTCATTCCAAAATCATATGCCCCCATAACAAAACCCGGGATAGTCAAAATCCCACATATATTTGAATTGGGGTTCCAAAATGGTATAAAAGAGGCAGACGTGTCATTTAAAAAAAAGGTATTATAGAGTAACAAAATCATTTTAAAATGTATGCACCTAACTAGTGTTGTGTACAGTCTGCTTAGTGTTTTGGGGCAATGCATATGGTAATGTGGTGTCTGTGTATCTACCTGAGCGAGAAATCTGACAGCTTGCAGGAAGAAGCTCCGCCTTATTTCCAGAGACTCATTTACATGATAGCAGCAGAGTGGAGATCCGGTCATTGGAATGATTGGGGTCCGACATTATCTTCCTGGTTTTGGTGCAGCATCGCCTAATGTAGATCAGCACAGATAGTATCTTCTGCTTGTTTCAAGTGCTTCACTGCTGTATTGTTATTTGAAACTGTGGCCTCTCATGGAAAATAAGGTTGGAAAACCCCTTATCTGGCCAATCCAGCCAGTGTAGCGTTATATGATGCACTAAATAAATGGGACCACCAGAAAGGTCCCTATGGGGCAATATAAGCAGCCGCACACCCAAGGGTAATATCAAAAATCAGTTTTATTAATGATAAAAAAAAAATATATATATGTAAACAATGAAAGCTAGTCCATACACGTACAAACAACACACATTTAAAATACCGTAAATTAAAATTGAAAGGACAGGCGGGAAAGGTCAGACTAAATAACCAGGCTCTACTCCAAATGCATGTATGTACATATATACACATATATCTTTAACGCCTATGTTACAAAGTACACCCAGGAAGGTCCCTATGGGGCAACAAAAGGGGCCGCACTCCCAAAAGTACCAAAATAAATGTTATTGTTATAAAAGATTAATACTGTACAATTATAGATACTTGTAATTAATTCAGACTAATCCATACATGTACGACAATAACATTTAAAATACATAAAGACAAAAATAAAAAGGAGGAAAGATCGGCGGAAAAGGTCAGATCAAATAAACAGGCTCTACTCTAGCAAGTATACACATATGCACATATATCATAAGGGAACATCAATATAAGCCACCCTTATATTGCATAAATATATATGGTTCCAGACCAATTTAAGTATTACGGTGATTATAAATGAAGAAATAAATGAAGAAAACAAAATATCTAGTACTACCAACTGTGCAAATAACAATAGTGTAAACACGTGGAGGAATTAGAGCCACGCTGAATTGAAAAGTGCTAATGTGCAATAAATACAAATACAAACTACAAATTTATATACATCCCCCACCCAATTAAAGTGCTAAGTGCTAAAAACTAAAGCCCATTCAATGTATGTTTCCAGGTAAAAATTAAAATGCAATTACAAACCACATGTATAAGTATATAGAAGTAGAAATGGAAAACCAATGTTGTATTAGGACATAAGAGGTGGATGAGCAGGTGAATATCAACAGGGACAGATGCTGAAGTATACAAAGAATAATAAAAAGTGTCACCAATATTACAAGAGCTCCTCTCCTGACCACCGCACGACCCAACAACACCAAGTCAATGGCACAATACCAATATCAATGCAGGCCGCCCCTGATGGTAACAAACACTAAAGGCAGAGTATATGAGACTGCCAACTGAGCCCAATGTGAGGAAAAAAAACGTACAGTGAGACGATATAAAAACGTGAAAAGGTTATATCCACGCTAGGGTATAAAGTGCCAATAATTCAGTAGAAAAATACAATATACCTACCAACCAAATAAAGTGCAAAGTGCTAAAGACAAACCAATTCATATATCAAAAGACACATCTGCAAATTAACATTGTGAGAAAAAGTGAGTGTAGCGTTATATGTGTTGTCCCATGAGCAAATGTAGAAACTTCAGCTACTTTAGAAGGAATATTGTAGGTTGTGCCACAAATTCATCTCATCACCCTCAGCAGAATTTGGAACTGTCTACCTCATAGATCTATGGGGATGTATCACACCATAGCAGGCCTAAACTTAACCTGAAGAAGGGTAGTAAAGAGGGAAATCTAATTATTAGCTTGCTTCCAGTTTAGGCATTCTGGAATTAAACTAGGGGACAACATTAATATGCTAAATAATATATTAACAGATGGGCTAGATAATATATTATCATCAAAAGCATTAAATCAGTGCAGACAAATTATGCACCCTGATTATTAATATATATATATATATATATACACATATATATATATATATATATATATATATATATATATATATATATAACATACATACATACATATATATATATATCATACATACATACATATATATATATCATACATACATACATATATATATATCATACATACATACATATATATATATATCATACATACATACATATATATATATATCATACATACATACATACATATATATAACATACATACATACATACATATATATATAACATACATACATATATATATATATATAACATACATACATACATATATATATATATATATAACATACATACATACATATATATATATATATAACATACATACATACATATATATATATAACATACATACATACATATATATATATATAACATACATACATACATATATATATATATAACATACATACATACATATATATATATAACATACATACATACATATATATATATAACATACATACATACATATATATATATATATAACATACATACATACATATATATATATATATAACATACATACATACATATATATATATATATATAACATACATACATATATATATATATATAACATACATACATACATATATATATATAACATACATACATATATATATATATATATATATATATAACATACATACATACATATATATATATATATATCATACATACATACATACATATATATATCATACATACATACATACATATATATATATATATAACATACATACATATATATATATATATAACATACATACATACATATATATATATATATCATACATACATACATATATATATATATATCATACATACATACATACATATATATATCATACATACATACATACATATATATATCATACATACATACATACATATATATATATATATATAACATACATACATATATATATATAACATACATACATACATATATATATATATATATCATACATACATACATACATACATACATATATATATCATACATACATACATACATATATATATATATATATAACATACATACATATATATATATAACATACATACATATATATATATATATAACATACATACATACATATATATATATAACATACATACATACATACATATATATATATAACATACATACATACATACATATATATATAACATACATACATATATATATAACATACATACATATATATATAACATACATACATATATATATAACATACATACATATATATATAACATACATACATATATATATAACATACATACATATATATAACATACATACATATATATAACATACATACATATATATAACATACATACATATATATAACATACATACATATATATATATATATATATATATATATATATATATATATATACATATATATACATATATATATATATATATATATATATATATATATACATATATATATATCAATATATATATATATCAATATATATATATATCATACATACATAACATACATACATACATATATATATATATATAACATACATACATATATATATATAACATACATACATACATATATATATATAACATACATACATACATATATATATATATATATATATAACATACATACATATATATATATATATATATAACATACATACATATATATATATATATATATACATATATATATATATATATATAACATACATACATACATATATATATATAACATACATACATATATATATATATAACATACATATATATATATAACATACATATATATATATAACATACATATATATATATAACATACATACATACATATATATATAACATACATACATATATATAACATACATACATATATATAACATACATACATATATATAACATACATACATATATATAACATACATACATATATATATATATATATATATATATATATATATATATATATATATACATATATATACATATATATATATATATATATATATATATATATATATACATATATATATATCAATATATATATATATCAATATATATATATATCATACATACATAACATACATACATACATATATATATATAACATACATACATACATATATATATATAACATACATACATACATATATATATATAACATACATACATACATATATATATATATATATATATAACATACATACATATATATATATATATATATAACATACATACATATATATATATATATATATATACATATATATATATATATATATATATATATATATATATATAACATACATACATACATATATATATATAACATACATACATATATATATATATAACATACATATATATATATAACATACATATATATATATAACATACATATATATATATAACATACATACATACATATATATATAACATACATATATATAACATACATACATATATATATAACATACATATATATAACATACATACATACATATATATATATATATATAACATACATACATATATATATATATATAACATACATACATATATATATATATAACATACATACATACATATATATATATAACATACATACATA